>CM024686.1:15211011-15865819 GCA_014182735.1 Corymbia maculata
TGATAATTCATTATATAGGGTCACATTTCTTTCCTATTATAAATTAAAGTAGTTGCACTCACTCATCGGTCGGAAAAGTCTCCAATAATTTATAAACTCAATGATCTAGCGTACATGTTGTCCGATTTGTCTCCAAATGAGAGAATTAACATTGTTTCAGCAATTAAACAAACAAATGTACAGAAATAATTTTGTTTATGTAATTAGGTAAATACAAGCATTGCACATGAAAATTTTGTTTGTCACATCCAAAGCCAGCCTTTTCAAGACAATATGCAACTATTATTTAATTGGATATACTATTTTACTAAAAAAATAGTGAAAATTCCAATTAAGGGCTTGAAATGCCCTCATTTTCTAAAAAAGGCCCAAAGTGGACCTTAATTCAAATAAGGGCCTAAGCTCCGGCGAAGACTAATATTTCCAACGATCAGAACAAGGACATTTTTGTCAAAAATTTTTGAATTAAAAAAAAACTAAAAATCTGAAAAGTCACATTCTTCTTCTTCTCTCCATGTTCTTTCTTCCATTCCCTACCTTGTTCATCAACAAACCTCAAAAATAAAATAAAAAGCTTGAATAGCGAAGTGTCACCGGCTAAGCACCACCGGGCGTTGATGGTGTGCGACTAGGCGGTGGCATGAATCAAGCGGCGGTTGGGGGGTGAATTGTTTTGAAAAAAAAATAAAGGAAATAAATCACCCCGTAGGGTTCACACAAAGCCTTCACCCTCCCAATTGTGTCTTTTATTTTGCTTCGCAACTCGGCCGAGGTCGGTGAGAAAGTGTTGGTGAAGGAACAAGCACCAACAAACATTGATGGCGTGCGACCAGGCGGTGGTGGCGACAATGCGCTCGAAAGGTAAAAGATTTTGAAAAACTCAAAAGAACAACTCCTCTTGGCTCTCCAACCTATGTTCTCTTCTTTAATTGCTGCTTCATCTCGCTTGTAAACTTATGATCCTCATTGGTGACCTCTAGAACCAACGCGCTTCAATTTTCTCACGATCCAAAGTTAGAAATTCTATAGTGCAAAGGTGAGTTCCATAATGCTATTCTCGGTTGCTTTTAAATTAAAAATAAATGCTAATCCTTCGAGGTAGTGCTTGTTTGAAAACCTATATGATTTAGACTAAGTTGATGATTTAAATGTAGAATTTCTCAACATAAATAACCAATAAATCAAAAACAAATCAAATTCATATATGACTATAAAACACCAAAATTTATATGTGCAACAAAATTAAAAACGTACTTATTTGAGCCATAGCCTCACTCGATGAAAAAATATATTAAATAAGGCGCGGTAATCGGTGATCTACTAGAATACTAGATCTTCCTCTTTATGACATATTTCAGTATAACAGTTTTTAATGGGATTAAGCAAAACCAATAGGCATAACATGTCTTTTTATAGGCTAAAAGGGGGCTTAGCAAACCCTAATAAATAGCGTGTCAACTGGATATTTTTCCATTACGGGTTTTAGTTAAACACAATTGTCTACATTATGCTGCTCATCATTCTTTTCAAGTTTCTAGCTTTAGCCTTATCTGAGACTCTATATCATTCTCCCACTACTTTAAGGAATTGTTTTGCATTCGTATTTTCCAATAAACCACTAATGAAATGCTCAATAATGGACCCTTTTATAACAATGAGGCTCAATTAGTTGGATGTTTTCCATCTAGCATAATGGGTCTTTTGATTTGCAGTACTTTGATCATTGGATTTTAAAAATTTATCCTCACATAGAGCCAAATCCATATCCATAATTCTTAGAGCAAACTCTATATCTTGCTTCTACCTCTTGAAATTTGATCCGGTTAACATTTCAATCGCGGCATTGTTATTATTTACAGCAAAAGTAACTATTTGTCAGAGCTATGGATTATTTTGAATCATTTTAGTTTGGCCAAAACTTTGTTTTGGTACTAGAAGAGACATCCTTTTCCCATGGAAACCTCAAATTCCTCTTCGTCTACCCCTCTTCCCATCTCTCTTACCTCTAACCTTTCTCTCTAGCCTTCCCCAGAGTTACGAAAATCCTCTTGCTCAAAGATAGACTACCTCTATGAGGTTGCTTATCTTACTGAAGATAGCAAGATCTCAGAAATGCAGCATCCTATGATGAATCCCTACACTGCTTTCGCCAAACCACCCTCCTTTTCTCCACTTCGATCCATCAAACATCGATTAAGCATACCCCTCGCACGAGTCGAAAGGAGTATGTCTAGTCTTCACGATTTGATCAACACCCCACCTAGGCAGGCGAACAAGAGCAGTTTATCACTCTTCGGGATACTACTTGAATTTCTTGCTCAGTGGATCCACCAGGGATATACACATCTCCATTTTGGAGCCATTTGCCTTGCTTTAACTTTTTATGGCCGAAAAGGCTTACCAATTATAGCTAGAATTGCTCTATTGGACACCAGATTTTTGGAATATCAGCAAGCTTGTGTTGGCACCATTCAGACCACAATAAATGCAGGAATTGTCTTTGTTACACTTTTCCCAAATTTCAACATTGCTCTTACGTCTCAACCTCGCATACTACTCTTAAGGTTCGGTTACAAATCAGGAGCCCCTCGGACTCCTAGATTCATTGCTGCCACCTTACACTACCAAATGATCTACCGTGTCCAGAACCATGCAATTGATCTTAACATCCCAAACTCTGAAGATGCTTTTGTTATTTCGATCGATCACGACCAAACTTCTTGCATCCATGTTCCTCGGCAAATCCCGAAACGAACTTGTTAAGTTCCTCCTAGATAGTTGGGTCACCAACTACGAAAACTCCATCGAGTTGCAAGGCTGGTCCAATCAAGTGAATCTCGCTTCACCCGAAAGAAAGATGGTAATGTCGCCATCAAGTTCGTAAGACCAAGAGGAACCTTCCTCTATTTTTCCTACCATCCTTCATTTCACACCTGTCCCAGCGATCCCATTTTAAACGAGCCGGACGACAAACGATTTGTCCACTCTTTTTGGTTCTCAAGAACAGCCAATCCATCTGTTCAAAGACCCTACTTGGGCATTGTTTTCGGGATCAGACCGTGCTTGTTCATCCTACACAAAATTTGAAGATAAAGATGACAGGCCCTCTTCAAAAGAAAGAAAAAGAAAGATACCCTTTTATCAAAGGTATCTTAAAAGAGATCCAACAAGCGAACCTCTTGGAAAATACGGTGGCAAATACCAGTTCATTGTCTCTTATGGACCATCCAAACCTCCCGTAGTAACCTCGCTCCACCTTCCTACAAGCCAACTCCTTCTCCTCAACCACCATCGGCTAGACCCATGATCACTTCACTTTTTTATAAGCCGATCCAGAAATAGGTAAAAAAGAATCATTCCTGTCCCTTAAACCTACCCAGACCAAGCCTTTGTGTCCCTAAGCCCAATCCACTTCTGTTACACTCGGCATATGTATGTTTTACCTAATGACTTCCCCACTTGAAACTAAAGAACTTGAATCTAGCAGCACACGGAAATTCCCTCCGTTGGAAAAACTCTTTAACCCACATCAAAGGTACTGGCACTCTCCCAAGGTACCCAATCCCACTAGCCTTGATGCACAAGGACGGCATAAATAGCCGTCTCTTTTGTAGAAACCGTCTTGAACCCGACAAATTGAGAATGTTTTAGCTCGGAACGAGGCTTCTTGAAATTGTTGCTACACGACTTGAACGTGTAGATCAAAATATCTTGCATTGTCTTGCAAAATGCTTAAAGACTTTCAGAAAAGGCTTCATCTGCTAGAAACTAAGCGACACCCCCTAGCCATTACTTGGAAGTCCAGAAACCAGAAATTGAAAAGCTCAAGCGACAAATCCAAATTCTCAAAAACCAACAATCATTTACTCCTGTTGACCAATCCTTCTTCCCTTCTCCCTCCTTACCATTGAAACCAAAATCTTCCCCTCTCGGGGCATCCTCTTTATTTCTTTGTTGTCTTGAGCTCGATTGCCCCTCCTCTGCGCAAAATAATTTCTTGATTCTTCAAGAAAAACTCCGCAAGCTTAAGCAAAAGCAAAGAAATCCTCGACTCCTACTTAGTCTTCGATGTCACCACACAGTACACGAGCACCCTTCGATAACCAACCACCACGGTACTTTGACCATTTCTAATCCACTTGAAAACTTCTTTTGGCACCAGGTTCCTACTATTTACGCTATTAAGCCATTCCAAGCCAAGCGGATTGAAACTTCTTTCGACTCGGATTCGATATTACATTAGAATCATCCTCCTCGAAGAAACTTTATTCATGGCAAACACTCATTAAAGAAGAAGACATGTCTTATGAAAGTACACACCACCAGGACCAGCCTAATGCATCTCGGACCTTTTCAACGTCATCATCCAAAGTCTACTTCACCTGGATGATATTCCATATTATAAGTGGCCTTAAAGGCTCAAGAATTCCATGCACGGCTTACCACTAGGCATATTTCCGAACCCAAAGACACTTATGATATCTTCTTGAAATTCACCAGCCATTTCTTGGGCCCTCAAAGATTGGTGGCACACTGCCTCAAAACAAGACCAGCTATACCTCCTGACACAAACTTTGGATAATGCTATCCAGATTATCCATATGTACTTCGTCGGCAAGCCAGAAGATTCAAAAGAAAGGAGTTATTCGAACGAAAGTGTTGTTCTTTACGACGCAAGGATCTTGATAGACACTTCCAAGCCATGATTAAGTTATTCTATTTACTTGGAGTAGATTAGAATCTTAAACCAATCTTTCTGGCATCCATCCCAAAAGAAATCAGCCAAGCTGCAAAAAAGACTCTTCAACAACGACAAAAAAGCATAATGGAAACTACTCTTAGTGAAATCCAGCAGGCTATCCATATTGCCAGAAGAACTTTGTCTCTGCCGAGAAGCCTTCCGCAGCTATCTCAAGGAAAAAAAAGCATTTTGACAAAGCATGCTTCAAACCAGAATTGAAGATCAAATGTCCCAAGGATTGCTCAGATCCTTCCTGCACAGGTTGCAAAAAGAAGAGACATTTTAAACGTTTATCTTTCAAAACGAAGCGCAAAGAAAAAGGTAAAGGAAAGTGGAAATTCTTGTGCAAGCGTCATCATCGCTCCTCCAAGAAAAGGAGCAAAGATAGATGTTATGTCTATAACAAAAAAGGACATTTTGCCAAAAGCTCCGTCCAAAAGTGAAGAATGGAGGAAGCCACTTGATTGATAAAATCGCCAAAAACACTAGTGTTCAGCTCGACGACTACGATATTGAGTCTGTCTTCTCTTTAGATGACCAACCTTCAAAGGACACTATATGTGCAATTCGGACATACGGCCCAGACTCGGCCTCGGCCTCGGACTCGAAAACAACATGTTCATCTTCTTTCCATTCTCTAGATGAAATCCAGATCACTAAACCATCCATCACCCATACATCCCTATCTTTATTCTCTTGTCCAAATACCACAAACTAATCCCTCTTGTGGCACTCATAGATACTGGGGCCAGCTTTTCCATCCTGGATACAAAGATTCTTTTAGAAGAATTTTGGAAACCATACACCAGGTATTTCAATTCTGCTTCTGGTGATACTTTTGCTACCAAGTATCGCAGTAAACCCATCACCATCCAATTCTTTCCTCAGTGTTCTATTACCACTAAAGTCCTTGGTTCCAAATCTGTTAATAAAGATATTATCATAGGTTGGGACATCTTGACTCAGCTTCCAAGGCTTAGACTCCTTTCAAATGGACTTTGTTTTAAACATCAATTCTGTGAATTTGTAGATATTAAGAGATTCTATGCTCTCTAACCAACCATGTTGGACCCAATCATCCAAAGTCTACTTTCCTCATGTGCTGGAACCCACTCCCAATTTTCCCAAACTTACACTTAGCCCTTATGGAAAAATTTCCTCTTCTATGTCAAGCTTCCTTTAAAAAGGAATGAGGATATCAATCCTACAAAGGCCAGCCATTTTGGGATGAGCCTAGATCACCTTACACTTGCTCAACAAGAATGTGTAAAACTACTGGCACAATGTCTCATTGAACCCTCTGATTCTCAATGGGCATGTGAAGCATTCTATGTCAACAAGCGAGCTGAACAGACTCGTGGGAAAATGAGGTTAATCATTAATTACTAACCTCTGAATCAATTCCTCCAATATGATAAATTCCCATTGTCCCACCACAATTCTCTATTTCTTAGCCTTGTCGAAGCAAAAATCTATTCAAAGTTTGATCTTAAGGTAGGATTTTGGCAATTGGGCATTGACCTAGCGACAGACCCAAAACTGGTTTCTATATTTCTAACCAGCATTTCCAATGGACAGTTGTTCCCTTTGGCCTCAAGATTGCACCTTCCCTTTTTCAAAGGCCATTTGCAAAATCTTTGAACCTATTCTTCCAAACTCCCAAATCTATATTGATGACATCCTTCTATTCAGTCTTGATAAACAATCTCATTGTCAACTCTTGACACAATTTGCTGACCTTGTCAAAAAGCATGGAATTATGCTTTCTTAGAAAAAAAAATGATTATTGCCCAAAAGGAAATTGAATTTCTTGGCATGTGCCTGAAAGAAGGAACCTACTGCCTTGAGCCACATATTGCTGAAGAACTCCAGAAATTTCATGAAAATAATCTCAATACTAAACGGGTTCGGCAATTTCTTGGCATTGTGAATTATCCGAGAGATTTTGTACCCCACATCTCCAAAAATCTTAGACCTCTTCAGAGAATGCTCAAGAAAAATCCTCCCCCATGAGGACCCAAGCAAACTCAAGCTGTTTCTCAGCTTAAACAGACTTTGCAACACCTTCCCCCTTTAAAAATCCCATCCACTGGCAAACGGATTCTTCAGACTGATGCTAATGATAAGTATTGGGCAGCCATTCTTTTCGAAGAAATTGATGGAATCAGGCATATTTGTGCCTACAAAAGTGGTCGATTCTCTCAAGCAGAAATCCATTACCATTCCACTTTTAAGGAAATACTTGCAATCAAGTATGGCATCAAAAAGTTTGAATTTCACCTCATAAAACACCATTTTCTTGTTGAAATGGATATGTCATCATTCCCTCAGATGCTCAAATTCAAGCAGAAACAAGTTCCCCATCCACAGTTGCTCCAATGGGCTGAATGGTTTTTGAAATACTCCTTTGAAGTTAAGAATATCCCAGGAACTAAGAATGTCCTCGCCAACTTCAAAAACTATTGGAGGCAATTAACATTTATGTTAAAAAGGAACCTTTCCAAGAGACATACTGCTCCACCAACATACAGGGTGGTTGGCCAAGCCTTAAGTACCCTCCTAATGTCCCACTGGCAATTTACCATAATATTTTGAAAGAAAGACTTCAAAGATTAATGTGGGAATATCATCTCTGCATTTTTCGAGAACATGGAGGATTAATGCTTAAACCAAACGGACTCCATCCACAATATCCATTTATTCATCCTCTCCGATGGTCTCCCGATGATGAATTCCCCGAAAGACTGAAATAATTATTTTGGTACATGTTCAACCTATACACCATAGCCATTGAATTTCCCACTGACAAAATTTTGCAAGTCCCTAGAAAAGACGGAGAAGGTCAAGTTCAAAACCAAAGATATCTTTTGGATATTTTTACATGGTATAAACCACTTTAATATTGGAAGGAACTCTTTAAATTCCAAAATCATCAAGGAATGCCTGAACCTGAAAAACACACTCATTGTTTTTGAAGTACGTAGATAAACCTCTATTTATTACTGCAAGTTATAATTCATCATATCAGGCTCACATCGAAGAACAAAGTATTTTTTATGGTAAATCATTGATTTGATACTTATTTACGTGCAAAGTCCAAGTACCAGATACATGATCACTAGGTGCATGCAAAAGAGGATTTCAAAAATGCTAGTGAGATATGATCATGGATTCTTTGTTTTGTAGGCATTAGAAGGGTCTTGCTTTTAAGCACTTGAAGGACTAGTAAGAAAGAAGAAAAAATCCAGTTGGCTAAGGCATGAAGCACCAAAAGATGTAGGGATCATTAAATAGATAAATACTTAGTCATACTCATTATTATCGTGGATAGAATTGCACATATAGATAGGAAAATCTAGTCATGCTCATTATTGCTGTGGATGAATTGCACAATTTGCATTGCCATGTTCCTATAGTAAGAAATATTATCAATGGCAAGTTTTGGTAGAATTGAATTTCTCTAGAAGTGTGACCATGTACACCTCCTCATGATTACTATACTATTTGAGAAAATTAAAATCTAGACCATTAATTTGTCGATGGTTATGATGGATGGAAACACTAATAGCAATTTGACAATAGTGAAATATCCATTACATGTGTCTGATAAAATCTTATTGTATGTAGACAAACCAGTGTTGAAAGTTTTAGTTAGATATGGGGCTCACACCTCTTTCCTACAATAAATAAATGTAGTTGCACTTACTGTTAATTAGAAAGATCTCCAACAATGGTTAAACTCATTTATCAAGCGCACACATTGTTCAATATGTCTCTATAAGAGAGAATTAACATTATTTGAGTAGACAAAGAAACGGATGTGGAGACATAAATTTGTCTATATAATTAACTAATAGGAAACCACAACCGTTACACGTGGAAACTGTTTATTCCATATAAATTAAAATCATTTAATTTAAGTGAATAGTAATATGAAAAAATGCAACTCTTGTATGAATAGATTCATTGTTCTATGAATAGATTCATTGTTTAACCACTAGAGTTTGCCCCGGTGGTCATTGTTTCCACATGGGAAATGAGAGATGGGAGAGTTTGAATCCTTATTTTCTCATGGAGGTTGGATTGGAGACGATTAGTTTCAAGTGTGGATTTCAATTCTCATGTTATGCAAAGAGACAGGGCAAAAATGTGAGAGTAAGCTAGAGGCAAGACAAAGTAAGTTGAGAATTAGAGTAAGATAAACGCACACACACAAAAAATGCACTATTCACTAATAAATATTACCCTTAATAAGAAGACATAATTATATTGATTAACTTTGAAACACGTTACTTTATAATAACAAAAGAACAATATATAGACTAAAAAGTCATACATAAATTTCAAACGTTGTATCTCATGGTTGTTGCATCTATGCAAAAGATGAAAGTGAATTTCAAAGAAGACTAGAAACAATATAAACGTTTTTAATTTTAATGTTTCAAAAAAGAAGAAGCTAATCTTAGTTTTGAGCTTGTTATGATATTTTTATTTGAGTAATGTCAAAATTTTAATCTAAATGCTTTCCATAGAAAATATGTATATTTTCTACGTATTCCTATTATACGTTTGTATCACTTGTCAATAATGAAAAAATAAATTCTACACAAAAACTATGTTGTCCGTGCATAGTAAATGTTTAACTCTATATGTATAGAGAGCAATGAAATAATTATGAGTTGTTTTTATTTGTCATGCAGAATATTATATTAATGAAGCACTTGATGGTGTAATTATATGATTTACATTAGATTTATCGAATTAGCGAAATATAATGCAATTATATGTTTCAAATCAAGTTTGATTTTTGTACCATTGGGCTAAAACAGTCCCGATTAGAGTCCCCACCGCAACATCGACGTCCATCCGCAGCTCTCTCGCATAGAGAGAGAGAGAGAGAGAGAGAGAGAGAGAGAGAGAGAGAGAGAGAGAGAGAGAGAGAGAGATTGTTTGGCGCTTGGTGTTAATTCATTATCTCGACTCTTCTTCATCATTTTCCTAGAAAATATTAACAATTACAGAACAAGAAAAAAGGGGCAAAACGGAGAAGGCTAGATTTTGGGCTTTAGATTTTCCTTTTAAATTTGCTGATTTTCTTCTAGTTTCGTAGGGTTTGTAAATATAGATTGAATAAATAGAAACGGGGCGAACGGGAAAGGTTAGACTTGGGTCGACTGAACACTCTAAAGTGTTTTACGGCTCCGTTCGTTTCACGGAAAATAACTTCCAAGAAAACGTTTTCTAGATTTTTCGGATTTTCTGATGTTCGTTTCACGGAAAATAAATTCATTGGGAAAAATATTTTCCATAAAGGAAAAAAAAGTCTTCTAAAGTGAGAGAAATGTTTTCCATTTTTCAAGTTGGGAAAATATTTTCCACACTCACTTCTTTCTATCTCACACCTCTTATTAGTCCTCACTTCTTTCTTTCTATTTTTTTTTTTTTTCATAAATTCGGATTTTTTGTTATTTTTTAATAAAATCATTTTTTTCTTTTTTCTTTATTTTTTTTTCTTTGTTTTTCTTTTTCGGCCAGTCATCAGCCACGGCAACTGCCAGTGATAGGCGAGCCAAGCTCGCCGATCTGGCATCGCCAGATGACGGCAAGGCTCGAGCATTATAGATTGGCAACACCCGAGTGTCGTTAGAGGCAACGAGGCTTGAACGCTAGATCGGTGATGCTCAAGCCTTGCCAGATGGCAGCGAGGCTCGGGCCTCACAGATCAGCGACGCCCAAGCGTCGCTAGATGGCAACAAGGCTTGGGCCTCGCAAATCGGCCGACGCCGAGCGTCACCAAAGGAAGCGAGGCAAGGGCCTCGCCAGATTGATGACGTCCAAGCATCACCAAACCACGACGAGGCTCGGGCGTTACCAATCTGCAAGGTCCGAGTCTCGCTACCTCAAGCTCGCCTCGTTGGTGAGCTAATCATGCGAGCTCGAGACGGGGAGAAAAAATAATTTAATAATAATTTTTTTTAAATAATAAATAATGATTTTAAAAAAATAAAATATTGAAAAGAGTTTATAAAAGAAAATATTTTCTTACTTCAAAATCAAGTTTCATCCGAATACCAGAAAATAATTATATTTTCCTGAAAAATAGCTTCTTGAAAAATATTTTCTAGAAAAATAATATTTTTCGTGAAACGAACCGAGCCTACATATTATAAAATTATTTTATTAATATTCTTTGCAAGGTGAGGGGGGTGGTGAGGGGAGAGGCCAAAACGTTAGCCCCCGCCTTGCCCCCATGAAATTCAGCTCTCCATCGTCCCATTCCTGGCAGGGCACCATCCGAATACCGTACCCATCCCTATCTTTTATAAAGGCCTCTAGGCATAACGTGCGTCCTTATGGAGTGAGCACTATTAGTGTAGATAGATATCATATAACAAATATATATATATAATATATATATATATATATATATATATATATATAAATTGAGGAGAGGGAGTAAGGGAGTATAATCTATTGTTTGAAGAAACAAATATATGATATATATGAATAGACTGTGGAGATAATTTGTCTTTCAGCCTAATCAAAATAAAATATTTGCAATAAAGTGAAGGTCAAATTCTCTAAAGGCACTAATTTGTCGCTTTGACCCAATTCAGTCACCAAATTTTGAGTGTGCAAAAGACAAGCTTCAACTTTTAGTCAGGGCTGAGCTTCGGGCATAAGGAAAATTACCAAAAAAAGTCCTAAACCTATTATAATTGTCCCAATTCAGTCATAAATCTATTTTTTTTACCGATTCAATTCTAAATATTTTGTAATTGTGTCAATTTAGTTCATCTGGCCAAATTTGGTTGGCCAGCACTAACATGGAATTTTTAATAATATTTTAATAATATTTTAATTATTTTTCGAATTTTTTTATTAATTTTTTTTTTTTATTTTTTTATCCTTTTCTTTTTTGTCTTCTTCCTCCCTTGCCCTCTCACCCGTCGGCAATAGTGGACCTCTAACAAGGCTTGCCGGCCACTACGCAAGGGTTGCGAAGCCCAGTCGGCGAGGGTCACGGCTCTCGTCGGACTACCCACCCTCGTCGGCGGCCTTGCCTAGACACGGGGAGGCCTAGGGACCGAGGTGAGGCGACTTTGCCTAGATTTGGGCGAGGTTGCCTTTGCTTACAGCCAAGCCATGGCAAGGCTGGCCTCGCCTTGATCTAGGTGAAGCCACCTCATTGCGGCCCCAGGCCTCCCCTAGGTCTAGGCGAGGCCACCAACAAGGGTGGGCAATTTGACAAGGGCTGCAACCCTCGTCGAGGGGTTGCGACCCTCGTCAATCGTGGGCAAGGCCACCGGTGAGGGCTTCATGGCCCTCACCTCATGGACGGCGAGCCTCGCCAAGGTTGGGCAACCACTGCCGCAAGGGGGAAAGCAAGGGAGGAAGGAGACAAAAAAGAAAAGAAAAGAAAAGAAAGTAAAAATAATATTAGAAAAAATATTATCACCAGTGCTGCCCGGCCAAATTTGGCTGAATGGACCAAATTTGCACAATTGCAAAAAGTTTAGGACTAAATCGGTAAAAGAAATAGATTTAAAACTAAATTGACACAATTACAATAAATTTAAGACTTTTTTGATAATTTTGTATCGGACATCCATGAAGCCACCATTCATTTTTGTCATTAAATAGACCAAAGATGGCATTTTACATACACTGTGGACTCGCTGACGTTTCTAAGGTGGGGCTTGATACCACGTCATTTCATCTCAAATGAGATCGTGACATCATGCATTGTTTGGATCTTGGTGACGGCATCGTTTGATCAAGCTACGATCCAAGATCAAATTGAGGGAAACGTGGTGATTAGAACTTGGGGCAGAAAATTAGGGCTCGTGAGAGTTCTTGATTTGGGGACCAAAAAAAGAAAAAACAATTAGGGCTCTTGAGCAAATTCACAGCAATGTCGTCGATGAGAAGCAGCAATAAAGGTGATTGGGCTTCGAAAAGCTTCACCTTTTAGGGATGAAAACATATCCCGCAAGCATTAGATGTGTGTAGTGCTGTACACTTGGCCATTCAGCGAATCAATTGGACTGGTAAGTGTTGAAAGATCAATGTTCGCTATCTATTTGAATTGATAAATACATGCTCATTTAGCAATTTGATGATCGGGGGCTTCTTTAAATGGGTTGAGCCTGAGTCTAAATTGCAAAAGAAAGTTCTATTCCAATTGACAAAAGACAATGAAGTGTTGAGGTTTGACTATTGAATTTTTCTAAGAGTCAAGCTGCAAATAAATGAACAAGGGGCAAGCCCTTGTGGCTTTGCATCGGCCCGCTATGATTTTTTTGATGGAAACCAAGAACCAAGAGCCTGCACTTCAGAGGATTAAAAGAAGACTGAACTTCCCCTGTAACGTCCTGAATTTTGACCCATTCCAGGATAGATGAAATGGTTATTTTATCAATGCACTGTTAGTTACGTTTACTCTGAGTTGGCCCCTCACGAGTTAACTAACTGTTCAGCAAGGCAATTAAGGATTAGTATGCGTACGACTAGTGAATTTAATTAGGGATAGGCCGCTCGACCATAAGAATCAAAGAGGAATAATACTACACTGTTGCAGGCCAGTTAGTGAATGGAAATAAATCGATTCGGCAAAAATACGAGGTCGGATTGTGGGTGATTCCGCACGACTTCGATATTAATTACGAACAACGTTAAACCAATGTCCTTTTGACCTCGTACTCAGTGTGAGCGATTAACCTCTTGTAATTACATGACAATCGAGGATCGCCCTAATTTGAATGCACGATCATGAATTGAAAAGCTATCAACCACGGGTTAAGCGCGAGAACCCCTAAACGCCTCCCGAAAGTTAGGTCGTATTAAAGTCACGATTGATTGATTTTAACCACAAATTTCAATCTGGTATCGGGTATTAAAGATGTCGAGACTAAAATATTGGACGTTGCCTCATTGATTCTCGAATTTATCGGTAAGCTTGAAATTATTGGAAAATGATTCAACGGGCCGAGTTTTGGAGCCAAATAATCAGGAAATTGTGCTTCAAGGGAAAAAAGACCAAATTGCCCCTTCTAGAAGTTTGTTTAGTATTTTCTTTTTCTTTTCCTTTCATTTTCTCTCTCCTCCCAACTTTCTCTCCACGTTTTCTCCCCACCCACTTTTCATTTCTCTCTCCTCCCTCACCGATCAACCCCACCCCCACCCCCACGTTCTCTCTCTCTCTCTCCCCCCCTCCCTCATTCTGCACGCATTTCCCCTCCCCAAAACCGAAGCTCCCCCTCTCTTTTTCTTTCGGACAGCCCACCGGCCGAAATTGCCGCACCATCGCTTGCCGTTGTTGTGCTATCCACCGCACACCGTTGTCCCCATCTAAGCTGTTTCGAGCCATCCAAGCCGCTCGTTCGCCGCCGTCCGCTTCTCAGTCTCACCGTTGTCGAGACCCATTTTCGTTGCCGCTTGTCTCGATGTTTCGGACGTAGCTGCACGTCGCCCTCGCCGCTGCCGTCGCGCCCGCGTTGTCGAAATCGCTAAACCGTGAGTCGATTTCCTAATCCCTTAGTTCAGGGTTAATCTTGCTTAGGAGTAGTTTAATTAGTTTAATTATTGATTAGTGCTTTGGATGATGATTGTTTAGCATTAAAATATTATTTGATTAAGCTTGCTTAGTGTTAAGCATGGTTAGAATAAAGTAATCGCGATTAGATTAAAGTAACCGTGGTTAAGTTAGTCAACCGTAGTTAGGTTAATTAACTGTAGTTGGGTTAGAATAGTAACCATAGTTAGTATTAATAAATATTATTATTATTTTTGGTATAAATAATAATAATTTATTATTTTCGGAATTATTAATTAATTAAATTAATTTATAATTTCGAATTATTATTATTAATATTGTTATTACTATTCATTTATGAAATTAATTATTTTTGAGAAAATAATTAATTGTGATTATTTATGGGAAATGATTTTTATTGAGTAATTTTGTGGGAAAATTACTATGGTCTAATTTTCTAATGTCAATAGCATTTATGTACTACGTTATCAAATGACATTGATTTAATAAAGAATGATTTTATTAAATGAAATTATTTGGGTTGGATAATTAATTATGGGATTGGAAAATAATTATAAGTATTTTGTGGGAGTAAATTATTTTATGGGAACAATCGACTATAGCATATTTCTTAAATGAGTATTTTTGAGTATAATTATAGTTTACACTTATTTTGGGATAATCGAGTATTGATGTCAATAGCTGATTGTCGTAATCGTGAGGACACGTGCTTATTTATTATTAAATATTGAGACACGTGGTTAGGGAGCGGTAATTATTAAGGTACGTGATTGTTTTGGAAACGTATGCAAGTATCGTGATGTTGATTGGTCGGAATTGATTGATAGACTGTGACTTGAATTGCTGATTGTTGCAAGTTTCGTGAGTGATTGGAATGCTGCTGTTATACGTGACTGTTGGACTCTACTGCATTTCATTATACATGTGTTAACTACAATAGCATGTCGCGTGAGCACGAATTGTGTTGCATTCATGACCAAGTAAAAGCAAAGACAAGAATGAACTGTTTGCTGATGTGTTGCATGGTCAGATTAAAGTTGATAGCCCAGTTGAACCGGATGACCGCCAATCCTTCGGGGTTGTGCCGTGACCATTGGATCGCTTGACAGTGGTCGGATGCGGGGCTGCGGTAGTGGGACGGGCCCCATGCTCTTTAGGGAATGCCGTCGGTGGGGGAGAGCCCATGACGTCACCGTGCCTCTAGGTAGAGGACGATGCCTGGTCTACGACTAGTTGACCGCCAAAACATAAGGTTGTGTTGTGGCCTAGAGGGTCGTAATAATCGGAGCACGTGTGGGCATTGAGATATGAGAAAGTTGTGCTATGCTCTGATTATTTGCATGTCTTTTATTGTTGCTATGAGGTGATTGATAGTTTCTGCAGGGTGCGTGTGCCAAGGCCGGGTAAGGTCGCTTGTGTTTGCATCTGCTTATTGAACTATCGTCTGATAATGCTGCTTGAGGTGTGGTATATGTTGTTTGCTGGAATTAGGTTGCATGGTTAGACTACCCTCGAGGCGAGTGGAATTCCTAACCGAGGCTTAGGATTTTGACTTACTGAGATTTTATCTCATTAGTTGTTAAATAACCATTTTCAGGTCCGTAGGATGGAGTATCGACGCGTGTTACGGCTCGTGGCCGTTTTTGAAGAGAGTAGATTAACCCTGGCTTGTTGGTTTCATTGGCTCGATAGGAAGATGCCCGTGGTAAGGGCTTGTACTTGTAAACTTCCTAGGGTTAATCAGTAGATAAATAAAGCAGTACTTTGGAATGTGTTCTTGTTGGGTTTTCCTGCTATCCTTGCTTTTGTAATTGATTGAGGATTGTGTTTCACTTCCGCATGCGTTTAATTAAAAGATAAAAATAACGGTCTGCGATGGATCCTAGAGAGTCGCAAATGAAATGACCGCAAGAGAATTAGGGTTGCCGCGTGGTTGAGGGTCGGGGTGTGACATTCCCTACTGCGAAGTTGTCAACCCGAGGGGAACAGCTGGAGGTTTGGCCATTTTTTGGGATGACCAAGTGGTCTACAAAAATCACACTTGGAGCATTACATGCACCTCATGTGCAAGTACTAGGAAGATGGTAAAGTTATGCAAATCACTTTCCCCCATGCCCCCTATAACCTGAGTCAAAGACTAGAATTTTGGGATGAACTTCGACATATTAGCTCCTCATTAAAGCTACCCTAGGTTTGTTTGGGGGATTTCAATGAAGTTATGTTCCACTGGAAAAAAAATGGGGCTTGCTTTGCTGATAGAGCCCGTATGACAGCTTTTAGAGACTTGTTGAATGACTGTTCTCTAATGGACATGGAAAGCAAGAGATGTGCATTCACATGGTCTAATAACAGAGAAGGGCCAGCTAACATAAATGAGCGTTTGGACAGGGCTTTATGCACTGTGGATTGGTGAGTTTTGTATCCGGAAGCTGAGGCTATCGCCCTACCTGCCTTAGGCTCTGATCACAGCCCCTTAATGCTGTCCCTACAAGTTGATAGGGTGAGAAGGAAGAAAATTTTTAAGTTCGAATCTTTTTGGCTTGAGAAGGTTGAATGCATGAAGATCATTAAGGCTGTATGAGAGTCAATCCCAGCACAGGACCGAACTCTCCCCCTCAAACTACGCACTATAACTAAGGCTCTACGGCATGGAGCAAGAGAACATTCCCTAATGGGTAGTGGAGGATCTTTCTACTAAAACAGGAACTACAAGCCCTTATCAACAGTGACCACTACCCCTAGGAGAGACCCAAAGTTCAGGCCATAAAGGGTGAGATAGAAGCATTTTGGAGGCAATAGGAGATGTACTAGGGGCTGAAGTCGAGGATCTAGTGGCTCAAATGGGGCGATTGGAATACAAAGTTCTTCCGTGCCACCATGATCCAAAGACGACAAAGAAACATGATTACCCGTCTCAAGATTATGGGAGAAAGCTCGGTCTCCTCTCCAAACCAAATCAAATATACCGTTGAGGACTACTACCGAGAGCTTATCTTACGGAAGGATAGCAAGAATTTATGCCGGTTATCGAACAGTGCCTCAGAGTAGTCACCAATCAGATGAACTCGATGCTGTTGGTTGAGCTCTCTGAAGAAGAAATCAAATCAGCTACTTTCCAAATGGGCGCTGAAAAAGCCTTGGGCCCCGATGGCCTAAATAGCCTATTCTACTAGAAAAATTTGGAAGTCCTAAAGGAAGACATTGTTTTGGAAGTCAATGAATTTTTCAAAATGAGCTATATACTTCCAGAGCTTAACCAAACCAGCCTTGTACTTATCTAGAAAACTTAGAACCCTAAGTCTTTAGACCAGTATTGTCCCATCAGCCTTTGCAATTTCGGGTATAAAATTATCCCCAAAGTGCTAGCCAATAGACTCAAACCTTTGCTCCCTAGCTTATTGCAAAAGAACAAAGTGCCTTTGTAGGGGTCGGTGCATTCAAGATAACATTTATATGGTCCAAAAGATCCTACATCAAATTCGAACCGGAAGAGAAGACACAAATTTCAAGCCGTCCTCAAGCTAGACATGAAGAAAGCCTATGATCGGGTTGAATGAGATTTTGTCGAAGCTTGCCTTGTGAAGATGGGCTTTCATGCAAGGTGGGTAAAGTGGGTTATGCAATGTGTCACAATTATCTCTCTAAGTGTCAAGGTAAATGGTGAGCCTCTACCATTCTTTCGCCCGTCCCGTGGAATCAAACAAGGGGATCTTCTGTCCCCTTATTTGTTCATTCTAATGGCTAATGTGCTGTCAAAACTCATTGGGAAAGCGCTGGAGGATCGAAGTCTAAAGGGTATCAAGCTGAATAGGTCGTGCCCCACTCTATCCCACCTTTTATTTGTTGATGACTCGATCTTTTTCCTAGATGGAACGGTCTTGGAGTGCCAAAATCTAGCTCTAGTGCTAAACCAGTACTGCACGGCCTCTAGACAGCAAATAAACTTGAACAAATCGGGGATCCATTTCAGCTAGGATTACCCCTAATCTTTAATGAGTAACATGGCACAAGTATTGAGGGTGCCCACCCTACCTCATACTGGCAAGTAACATGCCTCAAAGAAACATATGTTTGCAAGGGTTATGGGGAGAGTTAATATGAAGTTGGAAGGATGGAAGGAAAAATTGATTTCCTGAGCAGGCAAGGAAGTTCTCCTAAAGTCAGTGGTCCAAGCTATTCCTCAATACGCCATGTCGGTTTTTGAAATCCGAACATCTATATGCAAGGCTATTGAACAAAAAATTGCAAAGTTCTAGTGGAAAACAAGCGAACAAAGAACCGGCATTCATTGGAAACGGTGGGAGGTGCTTAAGTCTAGAAAGGATGAAGGGGGTCTTGGCTTCTGAGATTTGATGGATTTCAACACAGCTTTACTGGCTAAACAAGCTTGGCAACTAAGTTTAAGTCCGAACGCCCTATGGAGGCACCTATGTAAGGGACTATACTTCCCCCTTCAGGACTTTTGGCATGCAAGGAAACGTTAGAAGAATTCATGAGGATGGCTCAGCGTCCTAGTCAGCCAAGACGCCATTTCCCCTGCTATGCACTGGACTGTTGGGAATGGAACCAACATCAAGACTAGGGAGGACAAGTGGCTCCCAAAGGGACTCCTATATAGACCGGCAAAACAACACGAATTTCCACTTGTGGTGAACTTCATATCCCCCATAGAAGGAACTTGGCAGCTGCCACTACTACAGGACATGTTTGACGACTAGCTTGTCTAAGAAATTCTAGCGGTTCCCCTATACCCACAATCGGGATAGGACTCCCTAATCTGGCCGGGTACACATGCGGGCCACTACACCGTTCAAAGCGGCTACGACTTCCTTCAATAGTCTAAAGCGGACAACAATCAACAAGCGGCCTTATCATCATACAATCCCCCTAGCGGACTATGGAGGAACATTTGGCGCACCCTGCCCCACCAAAAATTCGCCACTTTCTATAGATGCTCTACCAAAATGCCCTATTGACCAATTTGGCATAAAATTGTACTTGACCCGCTGTGCCCACTGTGCCAAAAATGTGCCGAGTCTGTTGAACACATGTGCTTCCAATGCCCCTAGACAGAATTCGTGTGGGGTCAACATAACAGCCGAACATAGCTCCCTAGCCTTGGCCCCAACAGAATCGAAGACTAGGTCATGCAATTTATGAAGCAGGAGGGCTTATCGGCTGCTACGCACGCTACGATGATCTTGTGGGAGATCTGGAAGGTGAGGAACGCGGCGGTCTTCCAGCGCCGGACTCCATGCACAGAAGCGGTGCTAGAGACAGCCTCATCCATGATTCGCAACTTCAATGCCTGGACATACATAATTAGCAAACCCAAAAACAGTACCAATCAATCTCTCAGATGGAAACCCCCACCGGTACACGCATTCAAGATAAATACAAATGGGTCTTACCTTCCGGGCGACGCTATGGGCTCGGCAATGTGGATCTACTGCGATTCTAACCGGCCGGTTGCTGCACGGAGGCATGCGATCGGTCCCAGCGTCCTCCTCTCTGTTGGTTGAGGTGTGGGCTCTGTTTGATGCCCTAAGTTTCTGTTCTGCCCGACAGGTTTCTCCCTCAGCTGAGGGTCATGCATCCCCACTTCTCCCAAGCGACGTCGTCTTGCTGGAAACAGATAGTCAACAATTTGCTGAAGACCTCACCAAACAACAGCAGTCCATGTGGGAGGTGCGGGTCCTAGTCCAGAAATGCAGGAATTTTCTGTCGCATTTGCCTAATACTCAGGTTGTCTTTTCTCCACATGAGACTAATATCACTGTCGATTGGGTTGCAAAAAACCATCGGAGAAACTGTTTACCTTTCCCATCCCCCCATCTCTCGGAACTTGCTCGATCGATGCCCAAATCTCAGGCCCCCCAGATTTAGGTTGATTTTAATGAAAGCGTTCTATTTCGACCAAAAAAAAAGAACGAGGGGCAACAAATGCAATCTGAACATTAAGGTCAAAGGAAGCGCGTTATTTGCGCAACCTATGGTTTGTTGCCGTGAAACGATCACCACACCACACCAAATGAATGGCAACAAAAACCACATTCCTTCCATTGTTTCAATACAATTACTATTTAAAAAGACAAGGAAAAAACATGTCAACGACACCACTAGCAGGACAGAAACTGAGGCTAGTCAGTTGATCTTCTGCTAGTCATTCAAAATCATCGGGGCAATTTGATTGAAAAAGGAAGAACCACAAAGCAAAAGTTTGTGTTCAGACTGCATTTTACTTTCGCAACTCTGTGGACATTGAGAATGCAAATCTCCTAGCCTCCAAGAAACTAGCTTGAGGTGTACTGTAGCAAGTAAAAAAAAGTGAAGCATATTAATCCTAGGCGAAGAATCATCACAGAAGAGAAATGAGAAGGACAGCCTACCAAACACATCGCTCTAGAACATTTTACGGAAGATTGATTACAAAGTCAACTGGTAGGTTACAATAGTAAACATTAGACCTAAAAAACTTACTGCAACTTCTTTTGCAATGACTTCTTGGCACATAATTGTCTCCAATAGGCTTATGTAATATCGTATTCATACCATTTGATGAGCTCTCCTGAACTCAACATGGCGCATCAAGACATTGTGAGAGATTTATCAGGCCGTTGCCAGAACATGGCATGCTCTTTCTTGACATGCATTACTTGCTCTGCAAGTAAATCCATCACCTACACAAAGGTCCAAGAGAGACATTTGAGTGATTGGCGTAATCGACCTTACCTAAAGGCCAATGCTTAAATTTTACCTATGAAACATGTGTATAGTTTAATACATGAAAACTGCCCCGTAGGGACGACAAAATTACACGATCTAACTAGGATGATGTAGTTATCTTCAAAGACCATAACCAAAACAATTGCTAGGTAGGACAGGAAGAAAATTCAGGATTTATCTAAGCGGATGTGAACTCAACAACCAACATCATTTAATTTCTTTAAAGCAGATAAGAGATAGATCTTTTTTACTTTTCTGGTTAAGAACATTATATAGACTAAACTTCTGTTTAGAATTAAGAGAATTTGCGATGTTTCAAAATGAGGTGTGCAAAACTGACTTTTCAGGTAACCTTTTGCACCAACCGAAAAATTAAGGTAACCTTTTGCAAAATTTAAGGCAACAAGAACGAATTAATAGTAGTTAGAGACTGTAATGCTCATGCGCATCACATTAACAGAATCCATCTATTAGCAGTAGACATTAAAGGACACAAAAACCAGTTTTCATACATTTAATAGATAAAGAGATGCACCATGCTAAGAGATTTTCACTAGGGTAGATGCCACAAGACAGTGACGCATTAACCTTCTCATAAAATTGAAACTGCATTCGACAAAAATAAATTACTGGGATAGTACCAAGTTGCTGTGGGTGAACATATCTCTTGGCTCGGCCTCTCTTCGGCCATGCTTTTTCCCGAAAGAACATCACCACAAAATGCTGTGCCGAATCCTTATAGTAAAGCAGAAATCATGGGAAACTGTCAAACAGCTTATTTCTCATCTCTTTGTCTCAATACATTCTCGCTTTTCCAAGTGTTTTGGATTGAAGAAACTAAAAATATAGTCCAGACTCTGCTGCCCCGTACAAACCACAATATGAGATGTTCAACTCTGAATCGAACCCCATTGTGGAGAAGTGTGAACCCTTTTCCCAGTCCATAGACCATGATTACGCTGGAAAATACCGGAAAAGCAAATCAGAATTTATAATCGTACAAGAATCACCTGGAAACTGACTAGAGTATGGATTGCATTTCCATGAACTTGGATGGAATCATTCATATTAGTAGGTGCAGATTTAATTGAAAAAAAAAAAGCAGAATCATGAAGTAAAATCTTCCTATGGACTACATTTTAGTCTCTTTATAGCTTGGACTAGAAATGGATCTGAATTCAGTGTCTGCGGCAATAAATTCTATATATACTTTCTCAGGTCTTTGGACATTGAGAACGCAAATTTCCCAGCCTCCAAAAAGACAAGCTAAAGTAGTACAGTTGCAATCCAAATTAATAAAGCAAAGTTTTGAGAGGTGATATAACTAGTATAAACACCTAGAGGGGGGGTGAATAGGTGTAGAGAGATTAATCACGCAAATGTATAACTTTTTCGATCAACAAACTGAAATCAAGTAGAGAGAGTTAGAGAAGACTGCAAACACTGTTTATAGTGGTTCGACTTTTGATAAGCCTACGTCCACTTTCCGGGCGACTAGCTAATCGGCTGTACTTCACTATATGATCAACGGTGATTACACACTTTCGAGTATTTGTACTCGGTGATGATCTGTCTCACTAAGTCACTCTCTTTTTGTAAAACACTGAGATCACTCAAATGCGCACTATGAACAACAATTGAAGAATTGAATCAGCTTTGAAATGATGTTCATCCGTTCTACCCCTAATTCTCAACCTATCCTTAAATACTCTCCAAGCCACACTCGACCGTTAGCTCTTTCCTCGAGAGTTTAGTCTTCCCTTTCTTGGATAGACTTTATAAGGCAAGTCTTTTTGACCGTTAAGGGTAGATCAGATCCCCTTAGATTATGTTCGCCCATACAACCAGAATCCGGACTTCCATAAGTACTTTATTCTTCATTGGAAGTTGCTCGTTAATTGATCCTGTCAATCATATTAGTATAACAAAATTAATATAAATAAGCTAAGTGAAATACTCTACCGTTGGTGATCTTATCGTGTAGGTTCATCTTAAGTCTAATGGTCTTAAGTTCTGAGTCTGCCTAGATTTTCAGTCTGTTTCGTTCAGACTTAAAATCTTAGTCTAGTTCATTCAGACTTAAAATCTCAATCTGGTACGATCAGACTTAAAAACTCGGTCTGGATAAGTCTTTCCGTTTAGTAAGGTCAAACTCTTAGACCTTTCATACTTTATCTTCTGCAGCAAACAGACTTTAAAGCCCATGTCATTCTGTGTCCTTTTTCTTCAAGAGATTGATATAAATATCATTCATAAAATGTTTTGTTACCATCAAAACTAGGAGTTTTCTCAACAATCTCCCCCTTTTTTATGGTGACAAAACATTTTATACATATGGCTTAATGTCCCTGCAAAATATGGTTAAATAGAGCATGTTTCCACCTGTTCTGCTCAACTCGTAAGTATAGCTCATATTAACCATGTATAGACAATACAACAGCAACACAATTTCATATTATAGCTCAACATGATTCAGACTTTATCAATACTGTGTGATCAGCATAATCAGAACTTTCATATCACAGTATCATGTATCAACACAATGATCGCATTATCATACATCAACATAAAGATAAAGCCAACTGTCATGCATTCATCCATCAATCAAAAAGTAGAGGTCAATCAAAAAGTAGAAGCCATATCTACTCCCCCTTTTTGTCAACATCAAAAAGAGTTAGTCAGTTCAAAAACAAGTTTCTAAAGAAGATATTTTTAAGAGGTTTTCTTGTTTGGGGTCCGAACAAGGGTGAAATCCTCCATATCTAATGCAAACTTCTCAATTCATCAATGCACCGATTAACTATTTTCTCGAGAATCTCCAACTTGTTATTGAAGGAGGTTTCCATTGCTACTTACCGATCCCTTATCTCTCGCTAAAAGTCCTAAGATCTTCTAATAATCAGCATTTCCAAATGAAGTCACAGAACGGCACTATAATATTTTCATAATGATGCTCCCCCTGAGTTGATGCTTCATTCTGTCCTTGTTGCCCCTCTCTTTCTCTGTCCTCATTTCCTTCTTCTTCTTCTGCTTCTTCATCTTCTTTTGGATCATCCATTGATTCATATGCATCATTCTTCTCATGTTCTGTGTGGAGAATGTTTTCTTCATGTGTTTCTGCTTCTGATTCAGACATTCTTTGAGAATTTTGACGCATATCTCGCGAAATTGCTTTGAGATACTTTCTTCTTCATCTTCTTCATCTGCCAGTAGGAGTTGTCTTCTCCTTTTGGAACTTGGCTCAATAGTAGCTGATTCTTTACCTTTTTGTTTTGCTGTTTCTGCTCTAGCCAATTCCTTTTCTTTTCATCTCCAATTCTCAGCAACATCCTTCAGTCTCATCTTATTTATCATTTTCATATCAATGATCATTGTGGGAAGAGTTTTAGTACTTAATCTTCTGGGTATGTCTATCTTAAGATGATCAAAGATCCTTGTCACTAAAGCTTCATAGGGTAGCTGTCCTTTGTCCTTCGACACTGTCCGATACATATGCAATATTATTGTGTGAGGCAGTGAGAATAGTACTCCTTTTTTAATAGCCCACATCAGTTTGGCCTCAAATTTGGATACATCAGTCTTGGATGAGGCTTTTGGACGAATGCAATTGATAATGATCTTGTGCAAAATAGTTCTTGCAGAAGTTAAAAGAGGATAGGTTATAGTGGTCCTTACAGACTTTGTGAGAAACTTACACACTATTTCGTAAGGGACGTCTATTGGCCTGAATGCTCCTCTCTCAACTTTTATAATGTCAGCAAGAGTGTCTGAGCTAACATCATAGAACCTGTCATTCACACTGAATTGCATTCTGTCTGGAGATAGAAATGTCAAGTTTGAGTAGAAATATGCTGTTAATTCAAGGCAAACAGCAGCAGAATCAGTGCAAAATTGGTCCATCTGTAATTTTTCAAAGCATTCTCGCAGATTCACATCAGCAGCATCCAAATAATCAAAATCTACAATTCTATGGTTCATGACTCCTCGATCCAACAATTTGTTAAAGAAAGTCTTGTGCTCTTTGGATAGGAATAATTTCCCAGTTGTGTTTTGGACTACAACAGCTATTCCCATTCTTACTTCAAAATTTCTGTATATCTTCTCATCATCTTCCTTCACCTTATCTTTGCTTCTCCCTGTATCACTAACTCGTTCTTTACGAGTAGGTGATGATTCTGCAGCTTGTACTGCTTGAATGAGACGAAGTTCATTCGCACACCCATTCTCTCTCAAGAAAAATAATTTGACATCTTCCCTAACATTTCTCTGGACTAATTTCTCATATCTCCTCATAATTACATGAGGACTTTCAGTGGGTGTCGGTAGAGTTAACCCAGACGTACCTCTACGTGGGATATTCCTTTCTTCAGATGGAGAGTGTAGAGTTCTTGGAGATTCCTCATTGTCCTCTTGATTTCTTTGAGGAGAAACTCTTGGAGATTGTCCTTGAGTATCTTCAGAAGTCTGTGTGAGGTCGAAATGCATTTGCCCTCCTTCGATTCTCCTTCCTCCTCTCCCAACAATCCTATTTGATCTTCTTCTAGGAGATGGAGATCTTGATCTGGATATGGAGGATCTCGATGCCATGTTTGGAGAAGGTTGGTTTCGGCGAAGAATGATTTTGAAAGCGTTTTTCTCTGTTAGGGTTTGTAAACCGTTCTAGAGTTTTGAAAAGAAAACCCGACTTTTAGATATTTATATACCCTTGTTAGGAGAACAAGTGAACAGTCGCGACCCAAGATACATTAAAATAGTAGTTTTTCTAAATTTAACAAGAATATTCAATTATCACAGATAAATGCCATAAAATATGCAAATCAATCATGCAAATCAAACACTAATTAAGAATTAACCAGATTTCAATAAGGAAATAGCACATGCCCTAAAATACTATTATTTCCTTTTTCAATCTTCTTCTAGGAGAGATATGTCCAGACGGTTGCTTCTGTCAGACTTTGTCCTGTTCTCATAGAATTTATAAGAAGGGGTTAATAATATTTAAATTCCCACAAATTGAATCGAATGTACCTTTGTCCAGCGGCTTTGTAAAGATATTTGCTAATTGATTCTTAGAATCAATGAATTCCACATATATATCTTCATTTTGCACATGGTCTCTAATAAAATGATGTTTGATCTCGATGTGTTTTGCCCTAGAATGTAAAATTGGATTCTTAGTGAGGTTTATGGCACTTGTATTATCACATCTTATTTCTGTGCAGGACTCTTCTATTCCATAGTCTCTTAGTTGTTGTCTCATCCACAAAATCTGTGAACAACAGCTTCCAAGTGCTACATATTCTGCTTCTGCTGTTGATAAAGCCATAGTATTCTGCTTTTTGGAGAACCATGACACTAGCATTTTTCCCATAAGTTGGCATGTTCTTGAAGTACTCTTTCTGTCTACTTTGCATCCTGCTAAATTTGCATCTGAGTAGCTAAAATATGTTTCTTTTGAATACCATAGCCCCAAGTTTGGATAAGTGGCTATATATTTAATTATACGTTTAACAGCAGAAAGATGGGATTCTCTAGGATCCACTTGAAACCTTGCACAAAGACAAACACTATATAGAATATCTGGTCTAGATGCAGTGAGGTAGAGAAGAGAACCGATCATGCTTCTATAATTCTTCTGATCAACTTTCTTCCCCTTTTCATCCTGATCTAGTTTGATGGAGGTTGCCATTGGAGTTTTAGTCCTCTTGCTGTTCTCCATTCCAAATTTTTTAATCACGTCTTTGGCATACTTCTTTTGATTGATAAAAGTTCCACGTTTCGTCTGATTGACTTGAAGTCCTAGGAAGAATGTCAGTTCACCCATCATGCTCATTTCAAATTCTTCCTACATAAATTTGTACCAACAGTATATCTTTACCTTCCTTCTTAATGAACAAGGTTGTATCTACCATACCTTTCTTGAATTTATTATCTAGTAGAAACTTGCTCAATCGTTCATACTAAGCTCGAGGTGCCTGGTTCAGACCGTAAAGTGCCTTTTTTAATTTGTATACATGGTCTGGCTTTCTTGGTTCTTTGAATCCAAGAGGCTGTTCTACAAAGACTTCTTCTTTGATAAACTCATTCAGAAAAGCACTTTTCACGTCCATTTGATATAGCTTGAAATTTTGATAGCAAGCATAGGCAAGTAATAGTCGATTGCTTCAAGTCTTGCAACGGGGCATAGGTTTCATCATAGTCTATTCCTTCGATTGAGAATAACCTTCGCCACGAGCCTTGCTTTGTTTCTGGTGACTTTTCCAAGTTCATTGACTTTGTTTCTGAAAACCCATTTAGTACCAATGATAGTTCGTCCTTTTGGTTTGGGCACCAATTCCCATACATCATTTCTCTTGAACTGTTGAAGCTCTTCTTGCATTGCCTCTATCTAGCTTTCATTCTCTAGAGCTTCATTAATTCCTTTGGGTTCAATTTCAGAGATCAGTGCAACAATACCTGTGTCCTTTTTGTTTCTTAATCTGGTTTGAATTCCTTTGTTGATATTTCCAATCACAAGCTCCTGGGGATGACTAGACTTGTGCTTCCAGTTTCTATTTGGAACTTTATCATTATCAGAATCTTCTACTGATGCAGGAATATCAAGCTGAGTTACTCATTCTTCATGTGTTGCTTCTTTGACTGCTTTTCTGGGAAGATTCTCGCTTCTTTGTTGAGACCGAGATCTTTCGGGAGCTGCATTTGATTCGATTCTTCATTTACTTGTCTTGCTCTCTTTTTGAAACTTCTTTCTCCAAAAACTTTACGTTCATGGATTCTTCCACTATCTGAGTGTTCTTGTTGAACACTCTATATGCTTTACTAGAGTTTGAATAGCCCAGAAAAATACCTTCATCTGACCTTTCTTCAAACTTACTAGGTTGATGATTAACATTTTTAAGGATATAGCATGGACAACCAAAGACTCGAAAATAGGAAACAATAGGTTTTCTTTCTTTGAAAATCTCATAGGGGGTTTTCTCAAGAATTGGTCTAAGAAATACTCTGTTATTATGGCAAGAAGTAGAAACTGCTTCTGCCCAAAACCGAGTTGCTACCTTGCTTTCTATAAGCAATGTTCTGGTCATTTCCTGCAAAGACCTATTCTTTCTTTCCACCACTCCATTTTGTTCTGGAGTGTAAGGAGATGAAAATGTATGATGTATCCCATTTTTGTCACAAAAGTTTGAGAAGTCTTGATTCTCAAATTCTCCCCCATGATTTGTTTTGATACTTGAAATAGAGTAACCTTTTTCATTTTGGATTCTCTTTACAAATGTTGAGAAATATGAGAAAGTATCTCCTTTATTTGCTAGAAAATATACTCATGTAAATCGAGAGTAATCGTCTACTATCACAAGATAGTACTTCTTACCTCCAATGCTTTGGGTTTTGGTTGGCCCGAATAAATCCATATGAAGAAGCTGTAACACATGGTTAGTAGAAATTTGTTTTATGGACTTGAAAGAACTTCTTACCTGTTTTCCCAGTGTACATGCGAGCAAAGCTCGTTTTCTTGTAACTTAGTGAAGGCAAGCCACGAACAAGCTCTTTGCTGGCAAGCTTGGAAATTTGTTTCATGCCGACATGCCCAAGTTTACTGATGCCACAAATCTGCTTCATCTTGGGTGATAATAGGCATTTTGCAGTATCTTCATTTATGTCCGGAAGATAAATGTTTCCATGTCTTCGTCCGGTAAAAGTCTGTGAAGAGTCATTGCTTGTTCCGAACATAGGTTCTCTTTGAAGTTTATTACGAAGCCAGCATCACATAACGGCTGATGCTTAGAAGATTGTAGTTTAATCCTTTGACTAGAGAAACATTGTTGATGATTAAGCTAGCGATCTTGATAGTTCCTAGTCCTATAATGTTTCCTTTGGTGTTCCCTCCAAATGAAACAGTTCCTCCCTTAATTCTTTCGAATCCTATGAACATCTTTAAGTTTCCTGTCATATGTCTTGAACATCCACTATCCAAATACCATTTCTTCTTACTTTCGAAGCTTACTTGCAATGTTTACAAATACTCATTTTTTCTTTGGTACCCAAATTTTCTTGGGTCCATTGAAGTTAGTAGTATAAGCTTTTTCTATTCATTTCTTTTGAACAGGTCTCCAAACTTTAGGACATTTGTTTTCAAAGTGTTCATTTTCTCCACAGTTAGAACATTTGAGATTGTTTCTACCAACAGGTCTTACAAAATTGTTTTTGAAATGATTTCTATAAGCTTTTCGTGGAGGTCTTTGTCTTATTCTTTCCTTGACTTTAGGAAAATCAATCAGGGAATCATTTTCCTTATAATAACAAATCCAGACTTATCATAATAAGGAATTTGAATAGAAAGTATATGCTGTAGGGTTTTTGATCATTTAGAAAATTTTGTGGTAATATCTAAGAATTCATTTTTAAAAGAATCATTCTCCTTTTGCAAAGAATCTCGATTTTCCTCGATTTCTCTTTCTGAGTCTGAGCCTGAATCTGTTTCAGAGTCTGAGTCTGAGTGTGCCATAAGACAGATGTTTCCATATTCGTCTTCACTATCCTCAACTTCCGTGTAACTCCACATTTCAGCTTTGAGAGCCTTCTTGTACTTCTCGAATTTCTTTTTGTTCTTTTTGAGTTTGGGACAATTTTGTTTAATATGTCCATTTTTCTTACACTCAAAGCAAATTACATCTTTGGCATAATCATCCTCGTCATCGCCCGCGTTGTCCAGTTATGCTTTTTGTTTCCTGTTGTTGAACCTCCTACCCTTTTTGTTTAATTTTTTTACCTTTTTGATTAGCAGTGCAAGTTCCTCGTCGTCCAGCTCTTCCTCAGAATCTGTATCATCAGAATCAGTGTTAGACTTAAGAGCAATAGACTTTTTACCTCTGGATTCCACTTCCTCGTTCATTTGTTCTGCATCATAGGACTGCAGAGTACCAACGAGTTCATCGACTGTTAGAGGTGAAATTCGCAGAGTTTCTCTGATAGATATCTTCACATTGTTCCAATCTTTTGACAGTCCTCTCAAAAGTTTATTGACCTTCATGGGTCCAGGAACAGGCTGTTCTTGATATGCCAATCCGTTTACAATTTCAGTAAAACGACTGAACATATCTCCTATGGATTCTCCATGTTTCATCTTGAAAGATTCGTATTGACCAAGTAATATGTTTACTTTGGTCTCCTTGACACGATCAGTTCCTTCATATGTCACATGTAGTCTATCCCATACTTCCTTTGCTGTATCACAAGAAGATATACGATTATATTCATTAGGTGATAAAGCACAATATAGAGAGTAAATAGCCTTTGCATCAATAGTTTCTCTTTGTTATCTCTTCTGGAGAGAGAGTGGCCGATGGTTCTGTTTCTTTCCCATCGGTGCTCTTTGACGTTTTTCTGGTGTTATCAGTAGGCTCAATTCCTCTTTCAACCACATCCCATTCCAGTGGATCTTTTGACCTGAGAAAGGCCTTCATTTTATTCTTCCAGATATTGTAATCTTTGCCGTCGAAGTATGGTGGACGAGTGTTGCTCTACCCTTCAATTAAACCTGGTGCAAGAATACTAGCCATAGAGGATATTTTACTCAGAAGTAACAAACACTTCAAGATCTCGAGCACGTGACTCTGATATCAATTGATATAACTAGTATAAACACCTAGATGGGGGGTGAATAGGTGTAGAGAGATTAATCACGCAAATATATAACTTTTTCGATCAACAAACTGAAATCAAGTAGAGAGAGTTAGAGAAGACTGCAAACACTGTTTATAGTGGTTCGGCTTTTGATAAGCCTACGTCCACTCTCTGGGCGACCAGCCAATCGGCTGTACTTCACTATATGATCAACGGTGATTACACACTTTCGAGTGTTTGTACTCGGTGATGATCTGTCTCACTAAGTCACTCTCTTTTTGTAAAACACTGAGATCACTCAAATGCACACTATGAACAACAATTGAAGAATTGAATCAGCTTTGGAATGATGTTCATCTGTTCTACCGCTAAGTCTCAACCTATCCTTAAATACTCTCCAAGCCACACTCGACCGTTGGCTCTTTCCTTGAGAGTTTAGTCTTCCATTTCTTGGACAGACTTTATAAGGCAAGTCTTTTTGACTGTTGAGGGTAGATCAGATCCCCTTAGATTCTGTTCGCCCATACAACCAGAATCCGGGCTTCCATAAGTACTCTATTCTTCATTGGAAGTTGCTCATTAATTGATCCTATCAATCAGATTAGTATAACAAAATCAATATAAATAAGGTAAGTGAAATACTCTACCGATGGTGATCTTATCGTGTAGGTTCATCTTAAGTCTGATGGTCTTAAGTTCTGAGTCTGCCTAGATTTTTAGTCTGTTTCGTTCAGACTTAAAATCTTAGTCTGATTCGTTCAAACTTAAAATCTCAGTCTGGTACGGTCAGACTTAAAAACTCGGTCTGGATAAGTCTTTCTGTCTGGTAAGGTCAGACTCTTAGACCTTTCATACTTTATCTTCTGCAGCAAGTAGACTTTAAAGCCCATGTCATTCTGTGTCCTTTTCTTTCAAGAGATTGATATAAATATCATTCATAAGATGTTTTGTTAGCATCAAAACTAGGAGTTTTCTCAACAATAGGATTAGAAAAAAAAAAAAGAATTAGCAAAGGGGAGAGATGAGAAGGAAATAGATACCTAGAACATTGCTTAAGAACATTTCGCACATGATTGATTACAGATTCAGCTCATTAGTTGCAAAAGTATGCACTAGACCTAACAAACTGATACTGCAACGTCTTTTACACTAATTATTAATGGCCATAAGATGACAGGTCTCAACTTCATATCGAGCTGCTGGTCACAGTCACACGACAAGTCATGGGATGGCCTCAGAGTCATACTTCTCAACTGCATCGGAATCCTTTGGCTGGTAAGGTATCCCATCAAACAAATTCTGGAAGTTTCGCCAGAAGTCATCTCACCAATATCCTGTCTTCGGCAACCACACTGGATTTTCTTCTTTCACCATTTTCCTTGCCTGTGAGGGAGAAAAGGAGCTTTTCTTTACCAATATCCTTTCTTTTGCAACCACTTGATTTTCTTCTCTCAACATTTTCCTTGTCCATCAGGGAGAAAACCAGCTTATACAATGTATTTTTCTTGATCTGTTAGCAGTACTTGTCGCATTCCACATTTCCTTAATGATTAGATGGTAAGTGTAGACCACCCTCTCCTGGCCAATTCTGAATGCGCGGCTGATTGCTTGTCTCTTGACAAAGGATTCCAAACCATGTCAAGCAAGACAACTCTCAATGCTCTGACTGGACTTATGCCCTCAAAGTAAGCCTTAGTCGAGGCTAACATTACTCTCGCTTGGCTCTGTCGGTTGTTGTATCAAACACTGACATTCCTTCATATGAAGGCTCCCATGCATGTGTAGAATCTCTTGTCCTTTGGAGGACTACTGGAAAGTTGATTTGAGCTGGTCACTGAGCAAGAACAATGGCTCCTTGTATTGGCTGAAAACAAGAACCTTCTCACCAAGTGCTTCGCTTAGACGGATTAACTCCACTAGGAAACTTGTCCTTACCCCGGCCTCTGTGTTAGTCTTCAGATCTTCAAGCTTCTGATGCTCATGGCTGATTGCAGCTTAGGACCAGAGAATGGTGAATGCAGGCCAAAGACTGCTTGAACTCTGTACTCCAGCCAGCAGATCTTTGAAAGTTCTCAACAATCTTTTTTTGCCTATCACCTGGGTATAACATCGCTATGCACTCTATTATAACAGGAAGATTTTCTCTAAGAATGCTTCCTTTGCAAACATGAATGAACAGAGTCATGATAGACTGGACAGTCGCAATTGCATCATCAGCCACTTTGTCATGTGGCAGAACAAGGGAATTGAAATCATCCGTTTTACTTCTTTTTCTCTGTGTTGTACTTGCCTGGCAGAATTTCTTGACTTAGGGGGAGTGCGTTGCTGTTGTGGGTCTCACTAAGTGCAAGGTGTTATAGAGCTCTAGAAAGTGATTTTGGAATGGGGTGCCCAGGAGGATGATCCTCTTCTCAGTCTGCAATTTCAGCAGATTCCAAATGCTGCTCCTTTGGTTATGCAGCATGCGCCGTTCATCAAGAATAACTACACACAGCAAATCAAGAACGATCCTTTTCATCTTTTCGTTTTTCATTTGAATCTCTGCCTTCTTCACGAGATCCTTTACCCCTTTCCTTTTCTCAGCTGCAAGCTTCTCTTATAGATTGTAAGTTATGCCTAGTATGCTTTTGCTCTTGGTCCAAGAATCACCTTGATCGTCTGCATAACATTGTTACATTGCTTGAGGTGCTTATTTGCCTCCACCATTCCTGCAGCTTCCAGAATTCCTGCCCTGGAGAACTCCGGATTATTTAAACTGCGGAATGTACTGCTGGCATTTTTTCTTATCCCTCTTCCTGAACACTTCTTCCTAAGTGAGAAGCAAGCTCACAGGAGCGATAACCACAGGGCAGGAATTGGGAAAGAGTCCAAGAAGCAAGTTCCCAAGTGCCAAAAAAGAATGGTCGAGCAAATCTTTCCCATGCCTCTAGCATGAGATATGATGCACCCAGCAACGTCCTTAGGCTCAGAGTTGGGCAATTCATTAAGATCAGTAGACCCTACTGCGTTCTTCCACATAAACGCAAAACCGTCTAGCCGATGCAGGTACATTTTACTACAGTCATAGGGATGAGATCCAAGACAGAAGCTGATGAGACAGTTGGACAGAGTCATATCGAGCAGGCTGAAGACGAACCCCTTCAAACAAAGATAGATTCCCTCCGATGGGCAACAACATGCGACAAAGACAGGTTAGGTAGGAATTGCATGAGCCACCAATGTGTCAACGCACATCCTTTAATCATTGCTTGGCTTCTACAGAAAATCGGTGTGTCCAATCTCATATTATCGATGATTTTACTTGATCAGAATTGCGAACTTGGCGATTCAACAATTGATACATTGGATATGCTGATACAATGATGCAAGCCGTGGACTAAACCTCGGGATTACTATATGCAACTAAAAGCTGTAAATTGTTAATTTAATATTTACTATATAAGTATCATCTTTGTCAATTAGAAGGATTTCCAACACAAATCAAATTCATTGGTCTCACGTGTATTATCAGATTTGGTTCTTAAATAGAATAGACATTGTAAGAACAAAGGATGCAGAGAAATACTATCTAAAAGCATTTAGCAACCCATTTTCGTGAGGAAATAGCATGTGGTGCTAATATTACTGATTATTGACAAAAGAAAAACTATAAATCTTTTTTTAACAAACGAAAGGTAAATATTGTTATGATCTTATCGCAGAAACAAATACAGCTGTCTCCATTTGGGATTGAACAGTTTTTGGGCCATAATATTCTTCTGAAATATGTAAAAGGTGTTTGGTACTGTGTGTTTGCGTACTAATTGAAATGAGGAAAGCAGGGGAACGGAGCTCTTAGAATTAGCGTGCACAATGAAAGCTTTGTGCATTTCACTTATGTTTACACATAAACATTGCATTCTGGGATCGGTGTATTACTTGAGTTTACTGAGTGTACAGTATGATATTAATGAAGATTTAATTGGGGAAGGATTTGGGTTGTTATAGATACCAGTACTTCGGGAACTATGCAACCGTAGAAAAAGATAGGCTTGTCGATATCTTTTAGAGTACCAAGCAATATTATATCTGTGACAGCCCGGGCGACGGTGCGCGAGGAGGAGGGATGGCGGTGCGTCCGCGCCTCGGTCCTCGGACGTGCGCAAGGGAGGGGGGTCACATGTCTCCTGCCTAGGGGGAGAGTCCCACATCGCCTAGGGGGGGAGTCCTGGGATGGTTTATAAGACTGGGATCCCTCTTCCCTGAGTAACGCATTTTAAAACCGTGCGGGTCTCGGCCCAAAGCGGACAATATTACTCAGCGAGCCCCAGGTCCTTACAAATGGTATAAGAGCCGACTCCCGACACCGTGTGGGGCCACAGCAAGGACGCTGTGCCCGAAGGGGGGGGAGAATGTGACAGCCCGGGCGACGGTGCGCGAGGAGGAGGGATGGCGGTGCGTCCGCGCCTCGGTCCTCGGACGTGCGCAAGGGAGGGGGGTCACATGTCTCCTGCCTAGGGGGAGAGTCCCACATCGCCTAGGGGGGGAGTCCTGGGATGGTTTATAAGGCTGGGATCCCTCTTCCCTGAGTAACGCGTTTTAAAACCGTGCGGGTCTCGGCCCAACTCGGCCCAAAGCGGACAATATTACTCAGCGAGCCCCAGGTCCTTACAATATCACATAGAAGCAATTCCACAACAGTAGATAATTGAGGTCTAGACTTTAAACTCTAAATATGTATATTTTTTGGCCAGATAGTAAATGGATCTTGCCTCAAAGGAAAAGACTTGGGGGGCATAGAAAGATGACGGATAGTAAAAAAAGGCAATGCATCGGCCATTCTCTTTATTACAAGAGATACACTCCCATATTTGCATTTAATACACATTTCTATACTAGCAAATACAATAAATGGTAGGTCTGGTCAGAATTGTTCAATCCCAACATGGGGTTGCACATTAATTCATTGACATATATTCAAATTCTAAAGAAATTCGACTACCAAACTAACAATTTCAAGAAATCATTATAGACATGGACAATTCTACAACATTCTACATGGTGTATTAGATGTACCAAATCATGCTCAAAGGCACATGCTTAACCCAAGGGGTGCTACATGCAGCTAAAAGGCAAAATCTTAGTCAAAACTCACGCTTCAACTATATACATAAGTAGCAACTTATTGAATTAGACGTATTTGCAATGGCAATCAAACTCATTGATCTCACATCAATATTATAATTTGGGTTGATTTTCATATAAATAACATAGTATGAACCAAGCATATAAAAATAGAGCACTGCTATTAGCAGAATTCTCTATAAACCAATAACTTATTTTTTTGACATTCAATCAAAATTGGGATTCCACCTTCCAGTGAAAGCATATTAAATCATCTCCTCTTTATGCAATTTAAGAGTTTATCCCTACCGACGTTTAAACTAAGATTGCATATCTATATGAACCTTATGGTGTATCAACATTTCATTATAAGTCGACAAAATCAATGTCGACGGGTACATGGATGATTACATGTACTGGAAACTCTAAATCTTTAAACTCATCAAATCAAATAGTGGACACGAAAATAGAGCTAGTACATAGTATATGAGGGAAAAGCGGATGCCTTTAGTTCTTCTATTTCACTTATTCTATAGGGTTAATATGAATGTAGATCATGTTACATAGGACAAAAATTTGGACTCTTTTGTGTTATATAATATGAGTGATGAAGGATATCATGCATATTGTTGTTTGAGTTTGAGCAAATTGCTTTGCTCAAATGAAAAAATATCGCATGTTCCCGATGCATGCATTTCAAGTACATTCGAATTCTTTGTCTTGATTCCAATTGATGGACGCGAGTAATAGGTGGTGTCTTAAATTGTTAACCAAAATAACATTTACTAAAACTAGATGTACCAAATCACGTGTTATTTTAGTTTCTTTTTGTTTGAATCATTCATAAAAATCTATAGGACTTCTAAGCAACATAATTAGTAGAGGATCCACATCGACTTTTGTTGATTAGAGAAAAGTATGACTAAAAAGATACGCCATGCTTACCATTACTTTAGGATCATGCTACCATCGCAATATTAACTTATGGCTCAACATTCATTTCACATGTTTCATTAGAAAGTACTAGAACCAATGTTATCATAGATATGCACATTATACAAGAAAATAGATGGATGTTGTGTTACAAAAAAAAATAAAAATTGAGCAATGAAACAATTAAGGGAATATCAATCTTTACATCGAGTTCTATATGATTTTACATGGGATACTTGAAAGTCGAACTATCCACCCTAAAGAAGGCCCTAAGTTCTCTTCCTCTGTCTTTCCATTGCATATGGAGTTTGCTTTGCAAATTGGAGTTCCTTGGGACAACATAGAACCTAAGAAAGGTCCACTACCTTCGAGGTAGTGATTCAGGAGGAGAATTGGTCATGGCATGGTAAGGAGCTATGGTGGAGGGTCGTCAATCATGTCACCCTCAATTTGATATTGAAACTTCTTTTCCTCTCAATGGTGTCCTCAAGCAATCTCTTAATGCTAAATCTGCCCAGAGTGAGACACACAATCTGCAATTAGTGAGTGATTGAAAATTAGAACAATAATCCAAATCGCATGTAGGAACAATATTTAGTCCAATTAAGACAAAAATAGTTAAGCTAAAAAGATGTTACTCTTGGAAATTCTTACCCTTAGAACACGAAGTCGGAAAGCTTATTCGGTAGATCTCTGACTCCACTTTTTAGGGTTAGAGTGCATGATGACACATCTCCTATTGAAATTAGGTGTGCTTTTCATATGTGGACCATAATCTTTCAAGAAACAAATACGTAACAATTTAGATGCATCAATAAGTTTCTTGATGAAAAGATCATAGATGTCAACAGAACAACCTCATCATTTGTTTATAGAGATGGTCATATAAGAGAGAAGTGGTAAGATTGTGGCTCAAAAGCTGAATAAGATATTGAAGCTTGGAGTATGAAAAGATCAGAGCTATATAAATAGGAAAATATTTGGTCATTCTCATTATTGGTGGATACACCTACATATATTGCATTCTGCACATTACCCCGCTAAGAAATATGATAAAATGTAGATCAAGTAGGAATTGTATAATCCACTAACGAGACATTTTTTTGGTAGATCACCGATCCAATACTTATGTACATGTAAGGTTGGAGTATTTGAGACATGGTTATTGGATGCATATCAAAAGAGGTCAAAGATGAGACATGACAAAGGTCTTGCGTTGAAGCACTTGAAGGACTATGAAGAAAGAAGAAACTCAATTAGCTAAGGCGTGGTGCAACAAGAGATGAAGGGCTCTATAAATAGGTAAATACTTAGTCATGCTCATAATTGATGTAGATAGACTTGCACAATTTGCATTTAACGCTTTCCCATACTAAGAAATATTATCAACGATAGGGTTTGTTAGAATGGATTTTCTCTAAGAAAGCGGTCATATACACCCCGTCGGTGATTTCTTAACTATTTGAGAAATTAAAATTCTAGACCGTTAGATTGTTGATGATTTTGATGGATGAAAACTTCAAGGGCAATATCACATTATCGAACGTACCTATTACATGTTTTTGATAAAACCTTAAAGTGCATAAATAAACTGCCAAATACTAACGAAAGTTATAGTTTGTTATATCAAACTCACATCTTTTTCCTATAATAAACTCGTTCATCTAGCATACTTCTTGTCCAATATGTCTCTGAGCAAGTAGACAAGCTAATGCAGAGAAATATTCTTGTTTATATAATTAATTATTAGGAAGATAAGGGCATTTTCCTATACCGTCTAACTTGAATTTGGGAGATCCTCTATTTTTGGCTTTGATATGTCAAGCAATGTCTCCAGTAAAGGACACTTGTAGACAACCAACTCAATCAAAAACTCTAGTTCAGCAAGGCCCTCAACAACCTGCAACTTAGAGCACGCACAGATGCGCAAATGTTGAAGGTTCTTCAAGCCCAATGTACTACTTAAACTTTTCCATAGCTATGCACCCTTCTATGGAGAAGTCTTGCATCTGATAACAATGTACTCGTGACTTGAATCTCAAGTAGGTTTGTGCAGTGCTTCACTCAAAGTATTTTTTTAGTTTCTTCAAGGCATGGCATGGCAAGGAGTACTCCTGGTGCACAAAAGGTTAACTTACTCGAAGAAGACTAATTGATTGAGGACCCCAAGAGATCCTACCTCATCACATCCTATGCTTTGAATAGACCTGCAAGCATCCGTTGATGATTCCACTAGTTATCACAACATACCAAGAAGCTCAATATCAATAAGCTTGAAGCAACTTATTACTATCCATGTCCTCAAGCTAGATAGTATGGATAATCTCACAGGTCACATGAGGTCAACATAAATGCTCCATCAAGTTGAATGTCTTGCAATCGAGATTAACCAAATGTTAAAGTGGATAGAATTTTCAAGCTGCATAGTGGCGATCCTCTCAGGTTGAAATTGTAAAGGTCTAAAGAATGAAAAGAAGGCGGTAGCTGCATGAGGGGTTGCAAGTCTAGCCGATACAAAATAATATCTTTTAGAAGAGAAAGGGGACCCAACTCGTAAGCAAATGATATTGGGAAGACACAATGCCAGCTTCTTTAATCTAGATAGTCTTCCAATCCATCCCAAGTCATATGTGTGCATTAGGTCTAATGAGGGTCAAAATTCTGAGCCTTAGGATAGGATTAAACCTACCAAGCTAGTAAACTTTGAGAGATTGAGGACTACGTATAGTGAGCAAGATTTAACATGCATACAGACTAAAGTAGATGGAAGCTCAACCAACTCTTCTATCTCATCATACCATGTTGAGCCAAGCATTGAGAGGTGAGAAAATACGTAAATTGGACAGGCAAGATTCTACAGCCAAAAATTTCAAGGATCTTTAGAGCTTACTTTTGGCAATTTGGTAGGTTCCAGCCCTTGTCTCATCGACCTTTATCAAAACTTCCTATCAGGATTTTACTTCATAAAGATTGCAATGACAAACAAGAATTTTTTTAAAAAAATTTTGGCAGACATTGAAGTGACACGCGAAATATAATACACATAAAGGAGCTGAAGATGTCCCATTTGCAGGTCGAGATCCTGATGCGGATTATCAATGTGTTATCACTCCTTGGGTCATTAATGGTAGGGCAAACCTATGACTGGATTGGCTGCAATTACGTGATTGTGTTGGTGGGGCCCATCTTTTTCACCAAATGCTGGCTTGTGGGCTTCACTCGCAACCACGTCGGCATTAGCCACCCCTCATTATCACCCCTAACTACATTGCCGAGATCTCACCTATATTGTATCATGGCAAACTCAGCTTATGTCATGAGATATTCACTCATTTTCTTCTTCTTCTTTTAATTTTATTTTTCTAATTTGGTAGCATTTTTTTATTTTTTTATTTGTCATCAACTTTTGTATCTTTCACATTGAATGTGCATTCAACATTCAACGTGAAAAAGAAAAAAATTGATGATAAATAAAAAATAAAAATATGATACAAAATTAAAAAAAGAAAAAAGAAAAAGAAAATAAGTGAGTAACTTAAGAAAGAAGCTAAGCTTGGCAAGATAAAATTCAAGCGAGACCTCTGCGATGTAAATAAGGAAGATTATGAGGGATAGCCAATGCCAATATTGGCAAATAAGCGCCCCAAAAGGAGGACAACATAGTTGTGGGCAAAGCCCACGTGCAAGTGATATGGAGAGGGACTTACTTTGATCAAGCAAAAGGAAGATTGTTCATTGGCTTTTTATTTTTCCTCAAGTTTGAACAAGGTCTACACAGTTAATTTCCATTTTCATTACATTTTTTTTTATTTCTTTATTATTTTTTACTTTTTTTTTATTAAAGGGGACACGGACTAGGCTCAGTCCAAATATAAACATACTTGTGGAGAGGCATGTTTTGCAAAACTGCTTTTCCACTTAAATTAGAGTGATGAGTTGTTTTGCATCAAGCAGTGCTTGGATGGGTGGAAGATTGTTGAATTGCCAAAAATAAATAAGGTCCCTATAATTAAGGGGGATTGTCCTATAAAATAAGCAGGGTTCTTTCAAAAGGGAAGATTGTTCATTGACTTTTTATTTATTTTACTCTGGCATCTGAACAAGGTCTGCACAATCAGTTCAAGCTCATTTTACACTATAATCACAAGAAGTGCACACTTAGTATATTTTCAATTATACCAAGCCCATTTTATATTATCTCTTTTTCTCTCTTTTTGTTATTACACACAGATATATATATATATATATATATATATATATATATATATATATATATATATATATATATATATATATATCCTCCTTTTGTTATTCATAGAATCGGACAAACTTACTTATTCATCTATTCTAAATAAATGCAAGCAAGATCAATGTTCAAGCTTCCATCTGCTTAGCCAGAAGACCTTTGGCCGTCATCGGACTGCCTCGGTCAGCCACCATCTCAACTACCAGTCATTCAATACTCACGCACAACCACAGCATGGTCCAAACAAACAAATAGAAAGGAACGCGATGAACAAACCGGTGCCAATGAGTTCAGAGATTAGCACTGACACTGTCGTTTTCGAGTTACCTCTTCTTCGACCTCTCCGGTGACCATCATTGAACGCAGCAGGAAGACACGCCAACACAATAGGGTGGAAAAGAAAAAAAAGATGTGGTCAGATTCAATCTCGGCAGCAACGAAATCTGACTGAAGTCGTGCTCAGCAATCAATACGCACTCAAAATAATCGAACAATCAGAGATTTAAGAATTTGGTCGAACATATGGTGTGCAATTGATTGATGGTTCAGGCCAAAACCAACAACAGATACTCGCAACCAGAGAAACAAACTCAAGTAGATCGAGTCAACGGAGGATTCAACATCTGAGCAGCGGAACCTGTGGAGGAGCTCCAAACTGGACCTCAGCGTGCCTCGGGATCCCAGTCTCGAGAACAAGGGTACACGCATGGCTCTGGATCGGCGAGAAACGGCAGGCAAAGATGGCTGGAGGCGTTGGGAGGGCGATGGGGCAAGTCCTCTCTAGTTATAAAGCAGACTCAAAACTCTTCCAGTAACCGAAATACAGAGGAGATCAAAGGAGCCACGACGCGCGAATTCTGCGAGATTAATGGGTGGACCTGGTGAATTCATATTTGATGGGCTTAAGGGAATGGGCTGCGCACAGTGGGATGGTTTTAAGGCTGTGCAATAATATGCGTGGGGGCGCAAGTCGGTTTAGTATTAGGGAAAATGATGCAAATAGTCACGGAATTTTGTCTTAATATTCAATGTAATCTATAAATTTTAAATTATTCAGTGTCACCTCTTAACCTTAGAATTCATCCAATCTTCAAATTTGATACTGACCACTTAAAAGTCCATACTTAACGAGTGAAATATATTGTACATTAAGACCACATCATTGCAAAATTTTGATTCTTTTTTGTCAAAATTGCAAAATTTTGGTTGGCTGTCAAATTAAGAAAAAATTTGCCATCATTTGAACTTAATTCTTAAATTAAAATAAGTTGCGCAAAAGCTTCATCATGTTACAAATTTTGTGAATTACTACATTAGAGTTGAAATTAGATTTGCATATCATTGAATGCACTATAGCTAAAACTATCATTGATTATATATTAGAAGATTAACTTTTTGCGTAATATCAAGGAAAGCTCTCGCTCACGTGTTGCTCAAAATGACCAGCTCTCGTACAATTTTAATACATGAAACTTATGAACCGTGTAACTTGTTCCCACGTTCTCTTCCCCGACGATTTTCTGAGGAGGGAGAGTAGCTCGCTTTTATAAGACAAGCTTCCGTGCAGACAACAGCACGGAAGCCTAGGCACACCTCACACCGAGGGACACTCTCAAGGGTATGGCTCGGGACATCTTCCTGAGAAGAGGCTTCACGTGCATTTGGTTGCGGAGTATGGCAGGTTCAGCTGCCACATTGGGTCAAATAGGACTCTTTGACATCGTCCAGCAATAGAGTGGCGCCTCTTCACTACTACAAGCATTGTTCATTATTGCCATCCCATCTCAGGGATTCAACCTGTTATTCAGAACAAGATGTCCACAATGTTATAATCATCATTTTGTGTGCGTGTGCATGTGAGAGAGATCTTACCAAGGATGGGTTTAGCGACCACATCAGATCAGATGGGACTCTAGGACATCGTCCAGCAATAAAGTGGCGCCTCAACAAAGACTTCACTACTAAGAAGCCTTGTTTATTATCGCCATACCATCTCAATGATTCAACCTGTTAATCAGAATAAGATATCCACAACGTTATTATCATCATTTGTGTGCGTGCGCATGAGAGAGATCTTACCAAGGATGGGGCATTTTTTTGATAAATCACTGATCCGATACTTATGTACATAAAAGGCTGGAGTATGTGAGACATGATCTTGGATGCATGTCAAAAGAGATCTTCAAAGATGAGGCATCACAAAGGTCTTGCTTTGAAGCACTTGGAGGACCAATAAGAAAGGACATGCGGACCTCTGGAGAGCCAAAAGTTGGCACAAAGGGACACTTAAGTGCCAAAAGTTACAAAAGGTACACTTAAGTGCCAAAATCGGAGAAAAATGGATCACTTAAGTGCCAACGGCGAAAAATTCCGGCCAAATTGCCACGTGTCTATTTTCCGGCGACTTCATTTGCTGACATGGCATTTTTTTCAAAATAAAAAATCCACGTGACAATTTTTTAAAAAAATTATCCATGTCAGATTTTTGAAAAATTAAAATCGAATTTATTAAAAAAAAAAAAAAAAAACAAGGGAGAGGGATCGGCGAGGGCTGTGCAGCCCTCGCCGCCGCCGCCGTCGCCGCCCCACCTCGCCGGGAAGGGCCGGCAACGGTGGGGGAGGGTCAGCCGGGGTCGTCGGGCCCCGGCCACTGGCCGGCGACCCCAGTCGGCCGGCGGCGAGGGCCTGCGCGCCGTTGCCCAGATCTGGGGCGAGGGTCGCGACCCTCCCCCGGATCCGGCGAGGGTCGCCGGCCCTCGCCTAGCCGGGCCAAGGGCCGTCGGCCGCCCAGACAACACGTCAGCCGGTCTAAAGCTAGCGCCACCTTCCTCTGCAGCGTGACTACGTGATGGTCAAAGAATAGCTTACAAAATTTTTCTTAGTCCAACACGAGCGCGGAAATTTCCAAGCAAAACACATATCTCTCTCTGCTTCTCTCTCGTTGTTTCTTTGTCCAACTGTCATCAACATCTCTAGCCAATTTCTTTTTACACAACGAAGTGCTCAAGATACAGATTCCCCGGTGGATCTCTGCAGGGTCAAGAATGATCTACGCGACTGCTACTGTGCCACTCCCTGCAGCCTTGCTGCTCTCGGACGACTGATTTACTCCACAACGAGGAGGAAGAAGAAGAGGAGGAACGCGACAATGGCGAACTCTTCCAGTTCTTCTCTTTCGCCTCGTCAATCTCTATCCATTCTTGCTGGCACTCTTACCCTACAGAACGCCGGGTCAACCCCTGAAAACGCAAAGGAGAAAAGAAAGAGCAGATCACGATCTGATTCTGACCCGATTAATAAAGAAAAAGAATAAAGCAAAGATTTCTTTCCCTTGGTCTTTCGCAGGAGTCTTTTGCAAGGGAAATGATGCCTGGAAATCAGATTCATGCCCAGCAAGAAAACGTGAGACTGACTGCCGACCTGTACATGAAGATGTTGGAGTTGAACCCGAGAGGCTTGTTGCAGAGGAAGCAGGACTGGATGAAGTGGGGCTCGTAGTGGCGATCCTCACACCGGGTGTGGTAAACCATCGCTGCCCTCGGTGAAGCATCCATCATTCTCCAAAACAGCGGCAACAGTTAAGCAAGGAATTGCTTTGAGAAGCAAAGCTGCGCACAGCTTAACGGTTAACAAGAGGAGGGAGGAGAGCACGAGAACTGTGAAGAAGGAGGAGGAGGCCGTCGAACGTGATGAGCGAGTGGGGGGAAGCTTAACGATGGCGGATGGGCCGGCATATGAAGGCGGGAGGAGGGTGAGGAGAAGAAGAGTTGGGTGCTGTGATCCTCTGTGTCGCGGACAGCGCAAAGTTTAGAAAAAGAAGTGCTTCGAAAAATCACAATCTATATATTTATTTTATAATAGCTCGATAATTGCTTGATAAAGTACGTCCAAATGAAAGGATTTATTTGTGGGTCTTGTTAATGGTGTTTTCAGTGCATTTGTTAAGCATATATAATGATAAAATATTTGATGTCGAAGGATTCGTTTCTTCTATGTTTCCTTATTCAGATATTTGAAATCATGTTTATTAATTAAGACTCTAATGGCACTTATTGAGCATATTCTACCAGTAATTACTCGATTTTGGAAATGCTGATTACATAAAACATGAGCCATATTCCCATATGAAGAAATATTATCCACAGCAGGGTTTGTTAAAATTGATTTTTTCTACGAGCACAATCATATACACCACTCAGTGATTACTTAACTATTAGAGAAATTTAAAATTTAGACCATTGGAATGTCAATGATTTTAACAAATGGAAATGTCAACGGCAATTTTATATCAAGTATAGAAAGTACTTAGTGATTACTTAACTATAGAAAGTACTTTATGATAAAACCTCAAAGTACGCAAGTAAATTATTATTATATGACAATCTCATTGAACGGACTTAATGAAATGACTTGATTATATTAATTTGACAAATCTTAGAATTTTATTACACTTTTTATAAGTTCGAAAACTCAATTGCACTTTTCTTATATGTTTTAGGATTTATATTGCACTTATTCCTATATTCTTTTTTGAGGTTGAATTTGAATGACCAAAATAACTATTATACAGCCAAAGGTTTGAAATCAACATGGAAAATAACACAAATAACCCCTCCAAGCTTCAAATTTGATACTGAACATTTAAAAGCCCATACTTAAGCAACTAAAATATATTGTAAATTATGACCAATTATTGCAAAATGATGATTTTTGTTGTTGTTGAAATTGCATAATTTTGGTTGGTTGTGAAATTAAGAGAAAATTTGTCATCATTTAAACTTAGATATTCTTGAATTAAAACAAGTTGCGCAAAAGCATCATCATATTATAATTTTTTGTGAATTACTACATTAGAGTTGAAAAAAGAGTTGCATATCATTAAAGCCACTGTAGTTGAAACATCATTGCTTATATTTTTGAAGATTAAAGTTTTGCATAATATCGAAAAAAGCTCTCACTCATACGCCGTTCAAAATTACCTGCTCTCGTACAGTTTTATATCAAATACATGAAACATCAAACCTAACAACCTTTTAACTTGTTTCATGTTCTCTTTCTCTATGATTTTCTGAGGAGGGAGAGCAGCTCACTTTTATAAGAACAGGGATTTCATGTAGACTATAGCATGGAAACCTAGGCAATTCTCACACCAAGGGACACTCCCAAGGGTATGGCTCGAGACATCTTCTTGATAAGAGGCTTCATGTGCATTCGGCTACTGAGTAGGGCGGGTATAACGACTACGTCAGATTGGATGGGTCAATAGTGCATCATCCAGCAACAAAGTAGCGCCTTGACAAAGACTTCACTGGTGTGCCATTTGCTCGCAATCTCAGTGATTTGTCCTGTTATTGAGAACAAGATGTCCACAGCGTTATGATCATCATTTGTGTGTCCCTGTGGGAGAGAAAGAGAGAAATAAATCGACAAGGAGGAGGCATTTTTTTGATAGATCACTGATCTGATGTAAGGCTGGAATATGTGAGACATGATCTTTGGATGCTTGTCAAAAGAGATTTTCAAAGATGAGGCATCACAAAGGCCTTTCTTTGGAGCAATCAAAGGACTAGTAAGAAAGAAGAAATTCAATTGGCTAAGGCATGGAGCATTAAGGGCTTTATAAATAGATAAATACTTAGTCATGCTCATTATTGTTATAGATAGACTCCCACAATTTGCATTTAACACATTCCCATACTAAGAAATATTATCAATGGCAAGGTTTGTTAGAATTCATTTCCTCTAGGAATGTGACCATATACACCCCATCAGTGGTTACTTAACTAAAGAAATTTAAAATCCAGAACATTAGATTGTTGATGATTTTAATCAATAGAAATGTTAATGGCAAATTAATAGTATCGAGAATACCAATTACATGTTTCTGATAAAGCCTCATAGTAAGTAGGTCAACTTTTATTTACTACTGAAATTTATAGATTATTTTATAAGGCTCGCTTCTCTGTCCCATTATAAGTTAAAGCAGTTGCACTTACCACTGATCAGAAAGACCCTGAACAAGAGTTAAACTCATTCATCAAACATACATGTTTTCTGAATTGTTTCTGAATGAGAAAATTAATATTGTCAGAGCGAGTAAATAAACAAATGCAAAGAAATAATATTTTCTTTATAATTAACTATTTGGTAAATGCGACCGTTGCATGTGCAAATTATGTTTTCCATATTAACAATTGTTTTTTAAAAGAAAATATGCAACTCTTATATGAATGGACAAACTATTTTAGTTAAAAAAAATTACCCTTAACAAGAAGATATAGCTATATTAATTTACTTTGAAATGCATTCGTTTATAATTACAAGAACAATATATAGACCAAAAAGTCATAAATTGATTTCAAACATTGTATCTCATGATTATAGCATCTATACAAAAGATAAAGGTACATTTTAAAGAACATTGAAAACATCTTAGACACTTTCAGCTTCAATGTTTTAAAATCTACTCTTAACTTTAAGCTTGTATTGATTTTTTTTTTCATTGGAGCAATGTCGAAGTTTTAATCAATATATTTTTCCACTGAGAATTATGTACTCTTTTGGTGTACTCCAGCTATATGCCAATGTCACTCTATATTAACAATAAAACGATTCTACATCAAAACTTTGCTGTACCTGCATGATACATTTTTAATGCTATTTATATTATAGAGTAATAAAATATTTATGACTCATGTTATTTGTAATGCAGAATGTTATATCATTGAAGCACTACGGATTGCAATTTTATATTTTAGAATTAGATTACCAAATTAATAAAATATCAAATGACAACTCTCTTTATTTCTATCTTACACATATTTATCTCAATGTACAAAACAAGCTGATGTTTTGTACAATAAGAAGAGAACTTCCTACTAAAATATTGTTCTAAGATTTTTTTTCAATACATAAATAGGGAATGTGAAACTTCTTTTTGAATATAAATAAACATATGGAAGTGGGATGTTATTTTTTAATTAGGACAAAAAAATTTGAATTGAAATTGGCACATGACCTTGAGGTTGATGCTTTTTTGGGAAATTTGGCTGTTTTTTTTCCAAACTTACCTTCTATATTATATGTTGTGTAGATATCTAACATTCTTTTTAGGCAATCACTATGTAGGCCCAACTCGACTCGGGCCCGGAAGTTAAGCCCAATGTGTTGTCCAAGACCCATTCAATATTTAAAATATGTGATGAAATATTAGGAGTGGCCACACAAAGCTTGGTCCAAAGTCAGATTTGGCCTTTTAATGGAAGATCATTGCTCAAATTTGCCTATTTGAACCAAAGTTAGGTGAAGTGGGCCGCTTGCCCCTTGATCTTGTCTATCAGCTTTCTCCTATGCCAAGTAACATAATTTTATATATTCATTTTAACTCTCTTTTTATTTTGAAAAAAGAAAAGAGTTCATTTTATGACTTAAAACAGTGGGGAGGTGCGACCAAGATAGCTACCTTTTATAGCGTTACTTTCATGCAAAATGTTAGATTTTAATTATAATCACTCAATTCATATAGATATTTAAGTCCATCACTATAGCCCCACCTTCACATCAAAAATCAAGAAATCTCTCCGTATAAATTAGATAATTGGAAAAAGACACCACAAGTGCTATAATTTTTGCACGGCGCTTTCTTTGATAGTATAATTTTTTTTTTCTATCAGTTGAGTGTTATAATCTATATATGGCACTCATTTAAGTGCTATAACTTTTTTTTTTCTTTTAATCACTTAAATATCATGTAACTTTTTAAGGGATCACTTGAGTATTACAACTTTTTTTTAAAAGATTTACCACAAGTGCTATGTCACATCTAATTTTCAGCACTTAAGCATATATTTATAATAAAAAAATTGGCATTTAAGTAATTAATTAAAAGTTATGACATTCAAATGAATATTTTTTTGAAGTTATAGCACTAAAGTGGTAAAAGAAAAGTATGACCCTCGAGTAAATGTCATACAAAAGTTATGATATTTATGATATTCTTATCCCAGTAGATAATGTTCAAGACACAAGCTAAATATAGGTTCACCCTCATCAAGGCTCGAACTTAAAGACCTCATGAAAGACTGTGATCCCCTTTACCACTAAGCCACTAAGCCACTAAGTTCAATGATTTGCAAACAACTAGCTATTCAAAAACATCGTCTGCATTTTCTTTATTATAAGTATGGTGGTTAAATAACGAGCCATCGGCAGGAGGGTTTTACAAGCCTGCAAGTGGGTTAAGAAGAGATGCAAAGCGGTCAAACATGATGATTTTCAATTATCAAATATCAACATGAATAATAAAAACAACGTCACTATTACATTAACAAGAAAATGTAGGGAAAAAAAATCTTAGAAAATGAACATGAAAAGGCGTTAGCTGCATATTACCATATGATCCAAGGTACATCCCCATTTTAGAAATGCCTCATCAGGCGTCAGACACCTTTCCTAAGAAAGAAATTGAACATTAATTGATTTAATTTTGATTAACCGATTCAATCCCAAGAAGGTTGTTGAAAATGGAAATCAATTGATACAAAAACAACCTCCTTAAATTACTATATTTTATTTTTCTTCTCCGATAATTGGGTACGCCGATTTCCTTGTTCTCCAACAAGTCCCTCCTTTAACATAAAAGCATGAAGGCGATCTGATTCTGACCCGATTAATAAAGAAAAAGAATAAAGCAAAGATTTTTCCTTGGTCTTTTGCAGGAGTCTTTTGCAAGGAAAAAGATGTCTGGAAATCAGATCCATGCCCAGCAAGAAAACGTGAGACTGACTACCGACCTGTACATGAAGATATCGGAGTTGAACCCGATAGGCTTGTTGCAGAGGAAGCAGGACAGGATGAAGTGGGGCTCCTAGTGGCGATCCTCGCACCCTGCGCGGTAAAGTTTATGATAAAACATCAAAATACGTAAATAAACTGCTATCTACTACTAAAAGTTATAGTCTCACGTCTCTTTCCTATTATAAATTTCCTGAATGAAAAATATTGTTAATGTACAAGATTATCTAACCTTAAATGAAAACTATTGTGTCAATGCACGAGATTATCAATTATTCACACATCGATGATGATTGAGCTGCTTGACTATGGTTAATGATGAGTTAAGAGATCTATTGTAGTCTCACATCTCTTTCCTACTATAAATTTCCGGAATGAAAAATATTGTTAATGTATGAGATTATCTCACCTTAAATGAAAATTATTGTGTCGATGCATGAGATTATCAATTATTCAGACATCGATGATGATTGAGCTGCTTGACTGTGGTTAATGATGAGTTAAGAGATCTATCGGAGGATGATTGTAAATATCACCGTGCATGAGCAAATCGATGGTCATCCAATGACAAATTTGCAGCATCCCTTGACCAATTAGTAAAACGAACTCTCTATATTAGCAAAATATTGGGGGAGAAATGAGGTAATCATTAATATTTCTCAATCAAGAATAAGAAAATTAAGAATAAATTGCTTGCGAAAATTGCATTATTTTCTCATATCCAACTAAGTTTCTTTCATACTTCCATGAACTATGCAAAATCCGTCCTCCCCACCAACTGCGGAACAATTTATCGCCCAAATATATCCATCTCTATATGTTCCATTCAATTTGATGGTCTCGATATATGAATATGATAGAGCATGCTAGACTCAATAATACAAATTCATTTTGGATGCATGGCATGGATAGGTTTTTCAAGGTTGAGCTTTTCTAAAGTAAACTCCCGTTTAAGTGACAAAGTCGTGATGAATGACCAATGAAGAGAGCAGGTCAGATGAAATAATCTCCATCCCGTATGGAGGAAAACATGCCCCTTCCCTTTTTCTTTTATTTTGATCATGAATCTTTCTATTCTTTGTCTTGAACTATCGAACATTTTTTTTTGAATAATCCTAAATTGTCACACGATGTGCATACAAAATGCGTTGTTACATCAAACGATGTTGCTTAGCTTCATTTCCCATCCAGCCTCGTGTATATAGTATTCATAAAGAAGAGAAACTGGGTATGCTAAGATGGTTTTGGTTTTCTTAAATACTTGGGTGAAAAAAAAAAAAATTATTGTAGAGAATTCTTTGATTATTTTACATAATAATTTCTTTGGTTTATTTCATGATGTTCAATGAAAAGTAATATCTCTTGGGTGGGCCAAAAAGATACACATTATTACAATATGGGCATCCTTGCAAGTTGTCTTAGTATTAACTGTTTTGTATAAGTAGGCATGATATTGATCATTCTCTTTATTGGTGTGGATACACTTCTCCATTTGATATGTAATTCATTCTCAAAATGGAAAATAGCATAATTGGTAGATTATGTTATAATTAATTTACTCCACCAGCATGGTAAAGTACATCCCAAATGATTACTTAACTGTATGAGAGAAATTAAAATCCACCCATTAGATTTGTTGATAATTTTTTATCCATAAAATAACCAACGAGAATTTGACGATACAAGATCCAATGTGGTTATTAGGTGCATTCAGCAAATACTCAAAGCACAAAAAGATAAAAAGTTGTATTTCTAGCCAAAAGTTATACATCATAATGTCAAACATTAGTGTGTGTTTGTTTTTAAGGAATATGAATGATTTAGAAAATAATTTCTCAAAAATAATTGCTTATATTGCTTAGGAAGATGAGCGAATGAAAAATCTTTTAATCCTTTATGAAAATATTTAAACACGAATTGTTATTGATAGTGGAGACATTTTTTATTTATTAATTATTTCAAACGATATAAGCGACTTTTTTTAGGGAAATAATTTTTAAATTATTCATTTACCGTGAAACAAATGGACCATTGAGATTGATTCAAAGGATTTTCAACAACGATTGAACTCATTAACATCTCTACCATATAATATTTTGCATTAATATTTCTTCGGTCGTTTATCCATTAGAAAAATTTCTCAATCTAGATTAATAGGACCACTCCTATATTACTTGCGAAGGAAAATCAAATAAAAAATCATTGTAGTCCTACAGGGTCACAATGATTCTCCTCATTTTCTATTTCATAATAATAATGGAACACTTTTTCTAGCCAAAATAACTAGGAACTTCTACTATGCTTTGAACAAAAATTCAATTCAAATTTTAGAGATTATAAGAATATATTCGGATTGTAATGCAAAATACCCTCGAAAGAGCTGATTTTTTTTTAATGGTAGATGAAGCTGCTTTTTAAAGCTTTATAATTACACCGCTGGTGTATTCCTGATACCGATCCTATTTGAAATAGATAAATTATACCACCAGATACAAAAATTTGAACAAGCCATGATGTAATACGTCTAGAATTACTCAAGAGACAACTTATCTTAATTTATCTGAGTCTAACCATGTAAAAATTCATATTAAATCAAATGAACACAACCTAATTCCAAGACGATTGGTGAATTGCATAAACTTCGTGTAAGAAAATTACTTCATCTCATCTCTGTTTGACCGAAGGCTGTAAGCATGGCTGTTGTGAATGAACTGGAAGGATAAAAAGGATTTGCTTAGATTTTCTCAGGGATAAGTACGCTGGGAGTGCCATAACTTTCGTACAGCACTCACTTTTGTGCCAAAACATTTTTTTCACTCACTTGAGTGCCACAAGTTTTAAAAAAACATTCACTTAAGTGCCAATTCTAACATGGCCGCCGGAAAAGCTGACGTGACCGTCGAAAAAGCTGACTTGGCTGCCGGAAAAGCTGACGTGGCGCCGGTGAATAATATTTTAATATATTTTAATATATTTATTAATTTTTTTGATTTTTTTGATTTTGATTTTTTGATTTTTTTTGATTTTTTTTCTTTAAGGCCGGTGAGGGTCACCGGTGGCCCTTGCCAGCCCTAAATAAATTAAAAAAAGCAAAAAAAAAATTGAATTTTTTTTAGAAAGAGTATAAACGGCGTCGTTTTGCCTGAAAAGTCCATGTTAGCGTCGAAATTTATTTAAAAAAAAAGAAGAAAAATCATTAAAAATTCCACGTATGCATTTTGGCACTTAACTGAACAATTTTTGGCCAGAAGTGGCACTTAACTGAACGATTTTACTCCGATGTGGCACACAAGTGAGCGAAAAAAAAAATTGGCACCAAAGTGAGCGCCGTACAAAAGTTATGGCACTCCTAGTGTTCTAACCCCAATTTTCTCATATGAGGTTGAATTTGAAGGACCAGAAAAACTACTGTAGAGCATAAGGTTTGAAATCAAAATGGAAAACCACAAGACTAGCCCTCATGTTTATGCAATTTTCAAACACGCTATAAATTTTTAACATGTCTATAGTTAAGCTACCAAAGTATATTGTAGGTTATGACTACATCGATCTTCACAACATTTTGATTAGTTGTCGAATTAATACAAAATTTACCATTATTTGAATTTGGGTATTCTTTGGTTAAAATAATTTACATAAAAGTATCATGGGTCAATTTTTTTTGAATTACTTCAACTGTGTTGAAATAGAGTTGCATATCATTGAAGGCGTTGTAATAAAAATTACCACTGCTTATATAACTGGACATTAACTTTTTTTCATAACATCAAGGAAAGCTCTCTTACACACAATATTCAAAATGACCCGCTCTTCTTACAATTTTATATCAGATACATGAAACATCGAACCTATCGATCATATAACTTGTTCCCATGTTCTCTTCCTCTGATTTTCTTGGAGGTAGAACTACAGCTTACCACCTTGAGGCATGGATTTCCATCCAGACAACATGATGAAAACCTGGGCAAATCTCAGGACATCCTCCCAGATTTTCGGCTTCATCTGCATTCGGCTACGAGGGATGGCGGCTGTAGAGACCACATCAGATTGGATTGGAGTCTAGGGCATTGTCCTGCAACAAAAGAATGCTTTGAATGAACGAAAACTTCGCCACTGCGAGAATTTTCTTCTGTGCCTCCGCCATCTTAGTGCCTCACTGTTACTCAGAAAAAAGAAATCCGGGATATCAGAATTATCATTTGAGAGAGAGAGAGATCTTACCAGGGAGAAGGATTGTTTTGGTAAATCATTGATCCGACACTTATTTGCGTGCAAGGTTTGAGTATGTGAGACATTATTACACTATGCATGTAAAGAGAGTTTTTCGGAGACTTGAAAGCATCACAATGGTCTTGCTTTGAAGCACTTGAAGGACTAATAAGAAAGAAGAAGAAATTCCATTGGCTAAGGCATGGAGCACCAAAGACAAGGGCTCCATAAATAGATAAATATTTAGTCATGTTCATTATTGTTGTGGATAGACTCGCGGAATTTGCATTTAACACGTTCCCATTTAAAGAAATATTATGAATGGCAGGTTTTGTTAAAATTGGTTTTCTCTAGAAGCACAACCATGTACACTCCTTAATGATCACTTAACTAATTGAGAAGATTAAAACCTAGACCATTGGATTGTCTATGGTTGTGATTGATGAAAGTATCCATGGTAATTTTATAATATCAAAAGCACCTATTATGCATATCTGAAAAAACCTTAAAGTACTCAAATTATCCACTATTTAGTACTGAAAGTTATAGTTTGTTATATTGGGCTCCCATATCTTTCCTATTATAAATTAAAGTAATTGCATTTATCATTGATCAGAAAGATCTCCCATGATAGTTGAACTCATTCATATAGCATACATGTTGCCGAACATGTCTCTATATGAGAGAATTAACATTATCAAAGCAAGCAAAGAAAAAGATATAGAGAAATAAATATATCTATATGAAACTACCTATAACCATGACCATTGCATGTGGAGATTATGTTTTCCATATTTAATGACTGTCTTTTAAAGAAAATATGCGACTCTCACATAAATGGATATATAGTTCCACTAATAATTTTACCCTTAACAAGAACATACGGCTGTATTAATTAATTTTGAAACGCATTAGTTGATAATAGCAAAAGATGTAGAGAAATAAATATATATTTATTGTTAACTAGTAAACAATCACAGGCGTTGTAATACACATTCGAGCAATGTTAAAATTAAAAAAAAAAAAAATCTGTACAAAAACTATGTTTGCCGTTCATAATAGGTTTTTATTCTATATATATTAGAGGGTAATTAAATATTAATAAGTTGTTTTTATTAGTCACGCAGAATATTATATTATTGAAGCACATGGTGATATAATTGTATTTCTCAAATTAAATTTATCGTGTTCTCCAAATATTCAATGCAACACTCATTTTTTCTATCTTGCACACATTAGTTCAATCTAATTGTCAAAAACAAACTAATCTCTTATACACTAAGAAAGAGAGCTTCCTACTGAAATATTTGAGATTTTTATCAATAGGCAAAATTAAACTTCTTTTTGAATATAACCAAACAAGACTAATAAGTCAACAATTTTTTTTTTACAGTACACTCTCTGTTGCAACCCAAATTTTTTGACTCAATCAGGAAAGAGATAGGTTTAGGGTATTGCCTATGGCTCTTGATTTAGTACGAACTCTCCTAAGCCCATATCTTACACGACATTGAATTCATTTTAAATTCAATTTAACATAGAAATTTTTACGTGAAATAGCAATTGCCACTAGCCATTTAGGATTAGTTACAAACCAATTAAGGCATGAGAGAATGTTTTGATATCTATGTATCAGATATTCTAGTCTGGGGTCTTGATGATAGTATTGTCTATTAACACCCTTTCGATACTACTAACTTGGGAGATAGTTATTAAAGTTCGCGTACAATCTTGATTACCAATTATGATCCTAAAGGCATCAAAGCAATTAAGTGACCATGCACATGTTCTCAATGTGTTCATTATGATTCTAATCTAGTCCAATCAATTTAGAAAAGAAATTAACAAACATGTTATTGAAATGATGGAGCGATAATGAAACTACCAAGTAATTGAAAAGTGTAAATTACAAGTGCAAAAGTGAAAACCCAACTTGTTGGGCAAATAATATAGATGGCCATATTATAAGCCCTAGGAAATTTTCTTTCATGAGCTAAATCCAAATCAAGTACAATTTCTTTTCCGGAAGAATAGTCCACTAAGACTTGACTATATCAAGGGTAGCCCCAAAACAGAAAACTAAACTAAGGGTGATGCTAACCCAATGAAACTAAGTTATATCTAGCACTAAAGTCACACAACTAGGTCAGGACCTATAAAGAAGCTATTTTCTAATTTGTTAATATTTTCGAATTTTTTATATTTATAATTTTTTTATTACCTAATGTGGACCGTAGGTTGGTCTCATTAGTCTGGGCCATAAACAATACAAAAGACTTGACAAAAGAAATGGGCTTCTTTTTTCTCAAGCCTAATCCGTTCATAACCAAACTTGAGCCGACCTACTTCTTCCTCCATTTTTTGTCTTCTTTTCCTATTTTTTCTTTTCGGCTCTTATTCCCAGAACTCTGACTTTCATTCTTCCACATTAAACCTGGAACACCTATGAACGAAAGAATCCAGAAAATTTATGAACTTCAATGAACAGGCCACACTTGCCGACGTTATACTGAACATACCCGAGACCACCGCCTTCGACTATCTTAGTCCCTCTCCGACGACAGTCGAACATATTCAATCAGCGATCTGCATAACACACGGCATGTGGATGGGACAATGAGATACCATCAGAGGGCGCAATATGGAACTTCACAGAAGATTGATGCCAAGTATTTTTCTCTTTTTTCTCGCCAGCAATGGAGCTTAAACGAAAAGGAACCACTTCGGATCTTCTCGGTTAAAACAAGGATGAACAAGGGAAGGTTGAGACCACCCACTTGGGTGGCGCTACTGGTTCGCGCTCTCTTCCTCTCGCAAAAGGTCGAGAGTTCAAATCCCAGCTTCGTCATAAAGTGACTTAACTGGTTTCACGTGTGTGGTGGCTAGCACGTATAGCCCCCAGGGTTTACTCCCCTAGCTGTTGGCGGGGTGCGGGGTTCCCTAGGTCATCAAAAAAAAAAAAAAAAAAAAAAAAAAACAAGGGAAGGTTGAGAGTTTGAATCCCAGCTTCGTCATAGGGTGACTTACCTGGTTCCATGTGTGTGGTAGCTAGCACGTGCGGCCCCCAGGGTTTACTCCCCTAGCTGTCGACGGGGTGCGGGGTTCCCTAAGTCATCAAAAAAAAAAAACAAGGGAAGCGCATCACAATTATAAAGGCAAAGGGGAAGATGGCAACAGTGGTGGTTTTGGAAGCTGAAAATGACGAAGATGACTCCATGTCCAGATTTCCAGGAGGATTTCTTCTCTCATTTGTTAGTGTTTGACGCCCTCTTTCTCTCTGTGATGTGCAAGCTTAAGAGAGCTTACAATGAAGACTTAACAAAGACTGCGGATACTCGGAGATGGTGGAAGATGGGCGGTGAACGATGGATGGGTGGCCGACGGGGAAGAGGCAACCAATTTCTGAAGGAATTTTTCTTGATTTTTGTTGGTGGTCTCAGGTTTTCTCGACAAAATGAAAAGAGAGAAAAGAGAAGTAAAGTGAGTAGGGCTCCAAGCCCTCACCGTCGCCCCCATCATTGTCAAGAGGAGTCGGCAAGGATGGGGGAGAGTTGACGACCCTTGCCTACTGTCCGCCACCCTTGCTGGCCCCTCTTGGTAACGGCAGCGGCAACAGTAGCGACGACAACATGTAGCCCTCCCCTGTTTTACTTCTCCATTTTTTTTAAATAAATTATTTTTAAATCTAATTAAAATTATATTTTTATAAAAATGATAATAAAAAAGCCACGTTAACATTTTCAATTAGTCAAATTGGATGGAGTTAACGAAGTGACTCGGTTGAACGAATATGATAAGTTTTAGGACTTTTTAAGTCTTAGGGTTTAATTATGCTTTCATAATAAGTTTTAGAACTTCCAAGTACACATAATCCTTTTTTTTACAAGGACAGTCTCCTCTTTTCTCTTGCCTCAAAAGTAAAACAAACTAGATTTTTACTTTAGGTTTTTTCAGGATCGGATTGGGCCCACTTCTATTTGGCCGGATTAACCCCATTTAAGCTTAATAGCTCAAGTCTTGGCGATCTTGTGTAATTAACAATTTTTTTTCTAAATACCGATTGAGATCATTTGCGTGTCAACACTCTCTTATTTTCTCTATAGAAATGTTGACAGATTCATAAGAATATATTAATTTTAGAAATTAATCTTTTAATATGAAATGCAAGTACATTGACATTACCTTATTAATAATTATGCTAATATTTGACATATTCAACAAAACTATTCTATAACGCTATAAGTTGTAAATAGTTGAAAAACATACATTATTTTTCCTTTGTCACAATGACCCCTAATGTTCATCCAATCTTTAAACTTGATACTGAACATTTAAAAGTCCATATTTAAGCAACTAAAGTATATTTTACATTATGACAGCAGCCTTGCAATTTTTTTTGTGTCATTGCAAAATTTTGGTTAGTCATCTGAACTTAGATCTTCATTGGTTCAAGTAAGTTACACAAAAGCATCATCATGTTCATTAGAGTTGAAAATAGAGTTGCTTATCAATGAAAGCATTGTAGCTGGAACAACTATTGCTTAACTTTTTGCATAATAACGAGAAAAGGTCTCACTCACACACCATTCAAAATAATCGGTTCCCGTAAAATTTTATATCAAATACATGAAACGTTGAATCCATTAACCATATACTTGTTCCCATGTCCTCTTCCTCTATGATTTTTCTGAGGAGGGAGAGCAGCAGCTCACTTTTATAAGACAAGGAATTCCATACAGACAACAGTATGGAAACCTAGGCAAACCTCACAACAAGGAAGCTCCCGAAGATATGCCTTAGGACACCATCAATTAGAGGCTAAATGTGCAATTGGTTGCGGAGACTAACCGGTATAGCGACTACATCACCCTCGATTGGACTCTAGGGCATCGTCTGGCAACAGAGTAGTGCTTCAACAAAGACTTCACTATTGCAAGAGTGCTCCCCTAGCCATCTTCATGTCTCGTTCTATTATTCAGAAAATTCCAAGATGTTATAATCATTGTTTGCGTGCAACGAGAGAGATAGAGAGAGATCTTACCGAGAATGCAGAATTTTTTTGGTAGATCACTAATCCGACACTCGTGTACATGTAAAGTTGGAGTACATGAGAAATGATTGTTGAATTCATTTCAAAAGAGGTAGTCAAAAAGGTCTTTCATTGAAGCACTTGCAGGACTAGTAAGAAAGAAGAAATTCAGTTGCTTGAGGCATGGTGTCACAAGAGATGAAGGGCTCTATAAATAGATAAATACTTTGTCATGTTCATTATTGCTGTGGATAGACTTGCACAATTTGCATCCAACACATTGCCATACTAAGTAATATTATCAATCGCAAGGTTTGTTAGAATTGATTTTTTCTAGGAGTGCGACCATATACACGCCCTTGTTGATTACTTTACTAATTGAGAAATGTAAAACCTAGAAACATTATATTGTCGACGATTTTGATGGATGGAAACATCAATGGCAATTTCATAATATCGAAAGTACCTATTACATGTTTCTGACTAAACCTTAAAGTTCCTAGATAAAGTTTAAACTGCTATCTACTATAATTCGTTTTATCAGGCTTATGACTCTTTCCTATTATAAATTAAATTCAATGCATTTACTATTGATTGGGAAGATCTCCACCAACTATTAAAAATCATTCATCTAGCATACATATGGTTTCATAAAAATATTGTCTAAGCTAGTAAACAAAAAAATGCGGAGAAATAATTTTGTTTATATAATTGACTACTAGGTAACCACAAGCAAAAAATTATGTTTTACATAAATGATGACCGTTTTATCAAGACAATATTCAACTCACGTGTGAATGGACATACCTTTTTACTAAAAAGTATTATTCTTACCAAGAAGACACAACTATGTTAATTAACTTCAAACATTTTAGTTTGTAATTACATAAGAGTAATATATAGACCGAAGAGTCGAAATTGATTTCAAAAATTGTATCTGCATCTATACAAATGATAAAGGTAAATTGTAAAAGAATTGGAAACACCTTAAATGCTTTTTAATTCAATGCTTAAAAATTTAATTTAATTTTAAGTTAGTATTGAGGTGAGGCAAACAACATAGGGGGATGGCGATGAGATAGCTTGGACGAAACAATGCTGAGGACAACAATGGCAACGGGCAGTAGACAGTGGCAACGGGATGAACGGCAACCGAAAGAAGCGAAAAAGGAAGAGAAAATGAGAGAGAGGAAGGGGCAGTGGATGGCAACAAGATAGCTGAATCAAAGGGGAGAGGGAGAGAGAAAGTGAGCTTGAGAGAGTGAGAGAAAAATGAGAGAGAGAGGGACAAGTTGATATTTCTTCACTTCCTCAAAAGTTTTCATCATTTCCCCTCATCAATGCCCGAGACTTTCTTCCATTTTGTCTTGTCTCAATCAAGTCTCATTTAATGCAAAATGTCTTCTAGAAGGGGTATTTTAGTCATTTCACCAAGTATAGTATAAAATACTATTCACATACATGGGCTAAAATTATATACGGGCTTATATAAATTCAATTTGGGCTTGATGGGCCTCATTGGGCCCACTTGGCCAAATTCCCTAGGCATAAGGCCCATTGGGCCTTTGCTTAGCCCGAGCTCCTTTATTGGCTTCAAATTGTCAACCCATTAATCCCTTGTCCAAAATTTCATACTTACCAATAAATAGGTAGATTGATGAGACAACATCCAAAAAATTGGTTTGAAATTTTTGAAAATTCAATACTAGAAATTGGATTAAAATTTGTAGTTAAAATCAATCAAATGCGACTTTAATACGACCTAAACTATCGGATGGACTTTTAAGAGTTTTCGCTCATTTAACCTGTGGTTTATAAATTTTCAATCCATGTTTATGCCTCTTCAAATCATGAGCGATCCTCAATTTATCATGTAATAGTGAGGGATCAATAGCCTACCCTAAGTACAAAGCCAAAAATTAAACCGGTTTACCGTCGTTCATAGTTAGGATCCCAATCATGCAAAATCACCCATAATCCGACCACGTACCTCTATCAAATCGACTAATTAGTTTGCAACAACATGATATTGTACTTATTTAATTGTGACAGCCTGAGCGACGGTGCGTGAGGAGGAGGGATGGCAGTGTGTCAGCGCCTCTGTTCTCAGACGTGCGCAAGGGAGGGGGGACATATCTCTTGTCCCGAATTGCTTAGGAGGAGGTCCTAGGCTAGTTTATAAGGCTGGGATCCCTATTCCCTAAGTAATGCATTTCACGTACGCTTCCGCTGCGTTGAAAACAAAGCCTTAAGGGGCTTGTCGGCTAGATGGCCATGGAAGTGAGTCCTGTGCAGGATGCCCAAAGAGGAAAAAATTGGGCTAGGCTAAGGAAGGGCCCATTGAGTGCCTCTACTCCAAACAAAGCATTTTAAAGCCATGCGGGCGTCGGCCCAAAACGGACAATATTACTCAACAAACCCTAGGTCCTTACATTAATCCTTATGGTCAAGTGGTCTTATCCTTGATTGAACCTCTGGTTGTGCAGGTTTTTATTCTTAATGGCATTTCCCAATGGTTAGTTGACTCATGAGTGATCAATTTAGAATAAATGTAATTAACAGCACATTAATAAAATAACTATTTCATATATCCCGAGAATGGTCAAAATTCAAGACATCAAAAACATTTTTCCCTCTGTCCTTGAAGAATTGAAGCTTTTGAAATTTGCATCCTTAAAGAGTTTTAGCCATCGATCTTGAAGAATTGATGCCATATCAACTTCCTTAGAGGTCAAGAAGAGCAATCATTAAAGCTCCTATCTTTTTTTTCATTATGCCCAATTTCATTTCATCCACTTCCTCTCGAATTCAATAGGTCTACAATGCTTATCTGAGAAAACTCAAAATATAAATGTTGTATATTTTCAATTCTCATTCTTTTAGCTTTGGAATCAGGTCACTCTGACTTGAATTAACAAAATTATGTCCATTTTCTCAAGCTTGCTCCGAACTAAAATTTCTATTCGATTTTGTAACTAAGTTTTCATCACTATCCCAATCCTATTGATCGAGTAACCTACCTTGGGCTACATCATTTGGTATTAGAGTTATGGAGGAGAGAACAACACCTCCAAGACAAACAAGATGTCAAGGTGGGAGAACTATTCCATTGAACAAAGTACAAACACTCGCTCAGAATTTGCAACAACATATGCAACAACAAACTAATGATTTGACCCAAGAAGTTTAGCATTTGAGGGAGGAAGCAAACAATCCTCGACCTCATTCGAGGATGATTTGACCCGAGAAGTTTAGCATCTGAGGGCGGAAGTAAACAACCCTCTACCCTCTACCCCGTTTGAGAACTAAAGAATCTAATAGTAATTCATCTTCTTCAGAAAGTGCTCAAATGTTTCCTCGAAGGAGGAATGCTCCATATCACGCACAAGAAGTTCATGAGCCAGATTAGGAAAAGGAAATCAAGAGAGACATTCCAAAATTTTCAGGTATCGGTTCCGTTGATGAAATTGTCGATTGGTTGACACTTGTGAATGAAGTTTTCAAAAATAGGAATGTCCTAGAACATCGTTGAGTTGGCATAATCACTATGTGATTCCGAGGCAAAGCTATAACTTGGTGGAGACGTGAGAAGCAAACTCGTTAATATTTTGGCAAGGCTTCAGTCACTTCATGGAGAAAAATGAATAATAATATTTGAAAGTATTTTCTTCCCAAATGATACAAGAGAAAGCTCTACCAAAAGTACCAAAATATGAGACAAGGTATATGAATGGTAGATCAATACACCAATGAATTCAATAAATTGGTGATTTGCAATAACATTTAAGATCCAGAAGAGGTGCATGTGAACAAGTACTTGAATGGCCTTCAATTGTATATCCAAGATGCCTTATAAGTCCTTGACATTTGGGACTTGGGAGATGCACATCAGCGAACACTCGAGATGCACATCAGCGAACACTTAAAGTGGAATGTTCTCACTCTATGAGGCAACAATGTTCTACCACATCAAACCAAGCAACTAGAAGTATCACCGACACCACTATAGTTACTGAAGCTACAGCACAACCTACTAGTAAACCTTTTACTCAGCCCAATAATTCAAAACAATCAATTACTACCGATACATGTTATTCTTATGGAGAAATAGGTCATCGTGCCAGTAATTATCGAGTCAACAAGAATCGACTAGTCGATAAAGCTTTCTTGGTAAAAATGAATCCAATGCGAATGTGAAGGAGCCACTCGAAGAAGAATAAAAAAATGATGAAGTTGCTAAGGAAGATGAGCAAATTGTACATGTTGATTCCAGCAAGCTTCTTATGATGAGGAATTTTTTTCTCACTCCTAAAGATAACACTAGGGATAGGTGGTTGTAGACCAATATTTTTCACTCAGCCTACCCTATTTCGGGGAAGGAATCTCAATTAATTATTCACTCAAGTTATTGTGAGAATGTGATATCTAAAGTGACAACAAGCAAGCTAAAAGTGGAGTTGAAAGCGCATCCCACACCTTACAATGTCTTGGTTGAAGAAATGTATCAAAAGGTAAGTGTTTCCAAACGATGCATTGTCAATCTTCCCATTAGTTCTATCTATTTTGACGAGATATGGTGTGATGTTTTAACCATAGATGCTAGTGATATTATTATTGACCGACCATGGCAATTTGATAAAAAGACTATCCATGATGGTTTTTGTAATACATATTTTTTTGAGTATGGAGGAAAGAAGATTATTTTTGCGCCTAGGAAGGAACCTCTCAAGACCCCTTTAGTTGAGAACCTTTTATCCCCTGCTTTGCTAACAATGAAAGAAATAAATGGTGCCATAATAGAGGTTAATGTTGTGTATATTTTGCTTGACAAAACCAATGCTAATAATGTAATTGTATCTACCATACCTCATCAAGTTCAGCCTCTTTTGAAAGAGTTTAAAGATGTATTTCCATTAAACTTACCACCTGATCTTCCTCCAATGAAAGACATTCAACGTCAAATTAAATTAATGCCTAGTGCTTCATTACCTAATCTAGCCCATTACTAAATGAGTTTGGCTGAACATGAAGAATTGCAATGACAATTTATGGAACTCGAGTAAAGGATTTGTAAGGGAGAGACTTAGTCCTTATGTCGTTCCAGTTCTTTTGGTGCCCAAGAAAAATGGCACTTGGAGAATGTGTGTGGGTAGTCAAGCGATCAACAGGATCACTATCAAGTATCAGTTTCTTTTTCCTTGTCTTGATGATCTTTTGGATCAACTTTTTGGTGCAACTACCTTCTCAAAGCTTGATTTGAAGAGCGGTTATCATCAAATCAGAATCAAGCCCGAAGATGAATGGAAGACCTCATTCAAACCCCCTAGATAGATTGTTTGAGTAGCCCATCATGTCATTCAGGTTATCTAATGGACCATCCACATTCCACATTCATGAGGTTTATGACCCAGGTTTTGAAGCCCTTTCTTGAAAATTTTGTTGTGGTTTATTTTGATGATATCTTGATTTTTAGTAAGTCTACTAATAAGCACTTACAGTACCTTTAAGTATTACGAGTGTTATGGCGAGAACACTTATATGCAGCTCCCGAGAAGTGCTATTTCATGGTGCCACAAATCCTATTCTTGGGATTTCATATCTCGAAAGAAAGAATTTCGGTTGATGATGCTAAAATAAAGGTGATCAAAGAATGGCCATCTCGAAGAAATGTGCATGAAGTGCAAAATTTTCATGGTCTCACTTCTTATTGTTGGTGGTTCGTTGCATTCGGAGAGATTCCAAACCACCACCAATCTCTGCACACATTGAAATAGCTCAAGATACAGATTTCACGAAATAAATACACTAGAAGTGCCAACAGTTGTATACGGCACTCACTTTAGTGCCAAATCAGAAAATAAAATTACTTAAGTGCCAACGGCAAGAAATTTGGGCTAAATTAATTAGGTGGCAATTATAATTAAATAATTTTAAAAACTCTAGACCAAGAAACATTTCCATGCGGCATGCTTGACACTAAAGTTATCATTTTTAAGAACGATTAACAATGAAATGATCACTTTAAACAAAATTTGACACTCAAATTATCACTATTTATAACTTTTAGATGACGTCGTTTAGAGGTTATATGCTGATTAAGTATGCTGGCAAGCCACGTAGAACTGAGAAATCAATAAACTATAGCCACGTCGAGTTTCTGACGATCGAGATTAGAGTTGGAATTTAAGTAATCTTTTTTTTTAAAAGTGGCACTTAATGATAAAAAAAAAAAACTTTTGGCACTATAGTAAGTATTGTAGACAACTTTTAGCATATCTAATGTAGTTATTCCTAGAAATCCTAGGAATTTTCCTTGGGGATCTTTTGACAGGGGTTAAAGAATGACTTCACGCGACCACCACCGTCCCAGTCTGTACGGCCTTGCTACCTTTGGACGACTCTAATTTTGTCGAAGCCCTCAAGGCGGAGGAAGAGGAGGAAGAGGAGGAAGGGGTGGAGGAAGATGACAACGGCGACCTCTTCCAGCTCCTCTTTCACCTCGTCGATCTCTATCTGCTCTTGCCTGCAAAAAGATATGGCTATATTAATTAACTTTGAAACACATTAGCTTATAATAGCGAAAGAAGCAGTGAAATATGTCTGCCTTTATAGTTAACTAGTAGGTATACACGAGCATCGTTGTACACTCTTCATTTGAGCAATGTTAAAATTTTAAAAAATCAAATCAAACAAATATATTGTACATGCATGGTGCATTTTTATTCTATTTAATTAGAGAGTAATGAAACAGTTCTGAGGATTTTTTTTTTCTTTTATTTGTCATGCAAAATATTATATTAGATTTGCCACCTTAGTGAAATATAGAATGTAACCCTCTTTTTCCTGCCTTCGCTCAAATTGTAAAAAATAATTTGACCTTTTGTACAATAAGAAGGAGCTTCCGACTAAACTATTTTTTTGAAAATTTTGTCAATACATTTATATAGTCAAAATTAAAGATCCAACGGATGATTGCACATCTACATCTCTCTCCTTCCACGCATCATTCTTTGTGGTCTTTAGTTTTTTGCTCTGTTTTTCTGTTTTTTTTTTTCCTTTTTTTTTCCCTTCATCTCCATCCCACAAGCCCGACACTGTTTTTTCATCTCTTTCCAGCTCTTTTCCTTTTTCGTGCAAGCCATGAGGTGATACTTCTAAAATCACTCAATCAATAGCTTTTCTAAATATATAATAGTCTAACCACGTAGAACTTCAAGTCAAACCAAATAAACATAACCTAATTCGGAGACAATTGGCAAATCGCACGAACGTTACATGAGAAAATTAGTTCATATCGACTCTGCTCCATTGCTCATATACTTTTTTCTATCTACCAAAATTGCATGTGCTATGAGTAACTCCTTATCGGTGCCTGGATAATTTTTACCCCTTTTGGATGATTCCGCAACTAAGTGTTTAATATCTTAGTCCCATAAAATTTTTTGATTGGAATAATTGAGAACACACAGAATTTTTTTTTTCTTAAAAAAATAAATGAAAAATGAATTTAAAAGGAAAAACAAACATAATTGGCCCATAAAAATAGATCCACTTTTTTTCTTAATTTGATAGTTGCGTGTTAAAAGTATACTAAAGCTTATGAAGTAATCATTTTTCATATTGCGCTGTATTTTATTTAGCCGACTATAAACATTGAATTATTATAAATATTGAGTTGCATTTTTGACTTGAGGATCTAACTGTGGTTGCTGGGAATTAAAACGATGGAAATTATTTGCTTAAATTTTCTTAGAATAAGTGCACGATAAGTCATAGAAACTTGTCACAAAAATGTAATTAAGTCCTAAAATTTGCAAAAAAATGTAATCAATTCTCAAAACATATCAAATTGGCGCCCCACCATTGGCAGAAAGGGCTGGTGGTGCTTGACAAGGATATCAAACAAACGGATAATATCGACCTGATTTTTTTTAAAATATTTTTCCCTCCTTCATGGCATTGACATTTACAAGAGCATGAAATATAAGACTAAAACCACATCATGATACCTAAATCCTAATTTTTTTTAACCCAAAATTTAATTAAATTAGATTAAAAATAAAAAGGTAATGTGAAAAAACACGAAAAAAACCAAGGCCTGCTGGCCGTTGCTGAGCCCCTATGGCCCTTTCCGGCAACAGTGAGGAGGTGAAGAGCGCCTGCCACCCTTGGCCTCATTTTTTGTTTTTTAAAATTTAGTATTTAGGTATTATGATGTCGCTTTAGTCTCATATTTCATATTTTAGTAAAGTCAATATCACAAAATAGATGGAAAATATTAAATAAAGCCACGTCAAAATTTCATGATAATCAAATTGAACGGAATTAACAAGATGACTCAATTATACCAATTTGATAAATTTTAGGCATTCATTGCACGTTTTGTAAGTTTTCAGATTCAATTACACTTTTATGATAAATTTTAAAACTTCCAATACACTTATCCTTATTTTTTTATATGAGGTTGAATTTGAAGGAGCAAAATAACTATCGTAGAGCCAAAGGTTTGAAATCAAAAAAAGATACACGAATGACCTATAATGTTGATCCAACCTTCAAAGTTGATATTAAACATTTAAAAATCCATATTTAAGCAACATTATGACCACATCATGGCAAAAATTTTATTTTTTTGGTCAAAATTGCAAAATTTTGGTTGGTTATCAAATTAAGAGAAAATTTGCCACCATCTGAACTTATATACTCTTAAATTAAAATAAGTTGTGCAAAAGCATTATCATGTTACAAATTTTCATGAATTACTTCATTAGAGTTGAAAATAAAGTTGCATATCACTAAAGGTATTGTAGCTGGAGCCATCGCTGCTTGGTCATTTGAAGATCAAATTTTTGTACAATATCAAGAAAAGCTCTCACTCACACACCAATCAGAATGATCATCTCTCGTACAATTTTATATCAAATACATGAAACGTCAAATCTATCAACCATCTAACTTATTCCCATGTTCTCTTCCTCCATGATTTTCTAGGAGGGATAGTAGCAGCTCCCTTTTATACAATAAGGAATTCCATGTAGACAACAGCATGGAAACCTAGACAAACCTCAAGTTGAGGGCTACTCCCGACGATGTGGCTTGGCACTTTTACGCGATGAGAGGCTTCATGAGCATTCAACCGCAGGAGAGTGCCATCTCAATCCCTCATCCTGTTATTCATAAAAAGATATCCCCAATGTTATAATCATCATTGTTTGTATGTGTGTGAGAGAGAGAATGAGAGATCTTACCAAGGATGAGGCATGTTTTGATAGATCATTGATCCGATACTTTTGTATATGTAAGGCCAAAGTATGTAAGACATGATCATTGGGTGCATCTCGAAAGAATTTTTTAAATATGAGGCATTGCAAAGGTTTTTCTATAAAGCACTCGAAGGACTAGTAAGAAAAAAGAGATCCAGTCATCCAAGGCATGGTGTAGCAAGAGATGAAGGGCTCTATAAATAGATTAATAATTAGTCAGGTTCATTATTTGTGTAGATAGACTTGCACAATTTGCATTTAAAATGTTGCCATACTAAGAAATATTATCAACTTGGAAGGTTTGTTAGAATTGATTTTCTCTAGGAACGCGACCATATACAACCTCGTCCGTGATTACTTAACTATTTAAGAAATTTAAAATCTAGACCTTTAGACTGTCGATGATTTTGATAGATGGAAATTTCAATGGCAATTTCACATTATTGAATATGTATTAGATGTTTGTGATAATACCTTAATGTACGCAAATAAATTGCTAGTTACTATTGAAAGTGATAATTCATTATATAGGGTCACATTTCTTTCCTATTATAAATTAAAGTAGTTGCACTCACCATCGGTCGGAAAAGTCTCCAATAATTGTTAAACTCAATGATCTAGCGTACATGTTGTCCGATTTGTCTCCAAATGAGAGATTTAACATTGTTTGAGCAATTAAACTAACAAATGTACAGAAATAATTTTGTTTATGTAATTAGGTAAATACGAGCATTGCACATGGAAATTTTGTTTGTCACATCCAAAGCCAGCCTTTTCAAGACAATATGCAACTATTATTTAATTGGATATACCGTTTTACTAAAAAAAAGGGAAATTTCCAATTAAGGGCCTGAAATGCCCTCATTTTCTAAAAAAGGCCCAAAGTGGACCTTAATTCAAATAAGAGCCTAAAGTGTCTAATCTTGTTTCAAATAAGGGCCTAAGCTCCGGCGAAGACTAATATTTCCGACGATCGGAACAAGGACATTTTTGTCCAAAAATTTTTTGAATTAAAAAAAAACCAAAACTCTAAAACTAAAAATCTGAAAAGTTACATTCTTCTTCTTCTTTCCATGTTATTTTCTTCCATTCCCTACCTTGTTCATCAACAAACCTCAAAAAATAAAATAAAAGCTTGAATAGCGAAGTGTCACTGAAGCAAGCACCATTGGGCGTTGATGGCATGCGACCAAGCGGTGGCATGAATCAAGCGGCGGTTGGGGGACTGAATTGTTTTGAAAAAAAATAAAGGAAATAAATCACCTCATAGGGTTTGCACAAAGCCTTCACCCTCCCGATTGTGTCTTCTATTTTGCTTCAATGATTCAGCTGAGGTCAATGAGAAAGTGTTGACTAAAGGAACAAGCACCAACAAGCGTTGATGGGGTCTAACCAGGCGATAGTGGCAACAATACTGCTCGAAAGGTAAAGGATTTTGAAAGAAACTCAAAGAACAACTCATCTTGGCTCTCCAACCTATGTTATCTTCTTTAATTGCTACTTCATCTCGCCTATAAACTTATGATCCTCATTGGTGACCTCTAGAACCAATGTGCTTCAATTTTCTCACAATCCAGAGTTAGAAGTTCTATAGTGCAAAGGTGAGTTCCATAATGCTATTCTCGGTTGCTTTTAGAATAAAAATAAATGCTAATTCTTCAAGTAGTGCTTGTTTGAAAACCTATATGATTTAGACTAAGTTGATGATTTAAATGTAGAATTTCTCAACATAAATAACCAATAAATCAAAAACAAATCAAATCCATATATGACTGTAAAACACCAAAATTTATATGTGCAACAAAATTAAAAACGTACTTATTTGAGCCATAACCTCACTCAATGAAAAAATATATCAGACTGACGGTAATCAGTGATCTATTAGAATACTAGATCTTCTTCTCTATGACATATTTCAGTATAACAGCTTTTAATAGGATTAAGTAACTAATAGGTATAACATGTGCTTTTACAGGCTAAAAAGGGGGTTTAGCAAACCCTAATAAATAACGTGTCAACTAGGCATTTCCCATTACGAGTTTTAGTTAAACACAATTGTCTACATTTTGCTGCTCAACTAAGCCCAGTATTAATAGATGCCAAAACCAATTCCATAAGATCACTTAAGGATTTAATATATATTGGAATATCCATTAACCTGATTATTTAAAATAAAAAATTAATTATTTAATGTAAGCCTATCATAGAAAATTTGCAACATTCTCCCACTTGGGCTACACTAATTAACTTATTTTTATTTTGAAAATGATTTTATTTTGAAAACAACACTATCGGATTAATAAGTGAAATCTTGTTTTATGTGGCCACAATTTTGAAAACAATATTCCAATAACGGCATCTTAAAATCAATCAAATCCTATATAACCTTAGTATAGGATTATGGCAATCAATGTGTCAAGAAAATACTACAACACATGACATTTCATAATCACATATAATCAGCAGTATATTTTCATGGATTATGGGCTTAGTAATATAGTAAGAAATAGTGACAACATGTGATCAAAAATATACACTATTTCTTATTGCTCCTCAATGCAATTTATCAACGACATGAAACTACATTAGCCCAATTTCTAAATAATATGAAATTGCCTCCATGTGATTTCTAAACAACATGAAATTGCACAACTATGTCATAATCCAACATGAGATCTCATAATTAGTAACATCCAATCGTTTTTAAATTAAAATTTATTTAAAGATACTAGTTTATACTTCCATTTCTCAATCGACAAGAGAAATGATAACAATAGAATCAATAATAATGATCACCAAAAGTAAATGCTTTAATAGACATTATAAAAGTATTATCGTTTTACATATAACTATAATATTTAGAAAATTACAAAATATATAGCTTCCACTTTTAAAAGATATCAAATGACTCTCAAACACTCATATTCTTTTCATGTTTTTTAAACAAAATGGGTCGTAAACCTTTTTTTAGAGGATCGGCCAATGTGGACTTAGTTCTAATATTCTCGATCAGAATGTCTCCATTTTTTACCAAGTCCTTAACAGTATAATATTTGATTCCATATGTTTGGAGGCATTGTTGATCTCATCATTCTTAGAATAAAATACAGTTGTAGTATTGTTACAGTAGACCACCATAGGTCTAACAACAGAGTCCACAACTCACAATTCTAAGATCAAATTTCTGAGCCAAACAACTTGAGCTAACGCATCGTAACTTGACACAAACTCAACATACATTGTAGAGTTCGTAACTAAGGTTTGTTTTGTGCTCTTCCAAAAATAGCACTTCAACCATCATAAAAATATATCCATAAATTGATTTTCTATCATCCGAACAACCACCAAAATCAACATCTGAGTATCCAATCATCTTTAGGTCCTCTACTTTGCTATACACAAGCATGAAGCCTTTTGTTTGTTGTAAATATATTGTCACTTTCTTAGTTGCAACCCAATATTCATGACCTAAATTCGATAGATATCTCCCAAGAGTATTTACAGCAAAAGCAATGTAAGGTCTAATACATACTTGTGCATACATAAGACTGTCAACTGCACTATCATATGGAGCATTCTTCATTGCTTTCTTTTCAATATCATTCTTGGGGCATTGTCCTATGCTCAATTTATCTCCTTTCACAACAGGAGCTTCACCAACTTTGCAACTTTGCATATTGAATCTTTTCAAAACATGATTTATATAATTTTTCTAAGACAACCCCAGAACTTTCATAGATTTCTCATGATGAATCTCAATGCCTAGAACAAAAGAGGCTTCTTCAAGATCTTTCATATCAAACTTTGCAAATAGAAAACTTTTGGTATCATTCAATAGATCAAAATCTCTCCTAGCAAGCAAAATGTCATATATATAAAGTATTAAAAATATATATTTACTCCCACTTACTTTTGTGTAGATGCATTGATCAAACTTGTTTTCTTCAAGGCCAAATGACCTCACAACTTTATCTTATTTCAAGTACCACTGACGTAATGCTTGTTTGAGACCATAAATAGACTTTCAAAGTTTGCACACTATATACTCATTTCTAGCTTCTTTAAACCCTTTAATTTGCTACATGTATACTTCTTCATCCAGATCTCCATTTTGAAAAGCTATTTTGAAATTTATCTAATGAAACTCTAAGTCAAAATGAGCCATCAATGCCATGATTATCTGAAATGAGTCTTTAATAGAAACTAGAGAAAATGTTTCAGTAAAATCAATGCATCCTCTCTATGTGAAACCCTTTGCGACTAACTTTGCCTTGAATCTCGCTATATTGCCCTTATTATCTTTTTTGGTATTGAATACCCATTTACAACCAATCGGTTTATGCCCATCAAGTAAATCAACAAGTTCCCATACTTGATTATTTGACATGGAAATCATCTCATCTCTCATTACTCTTAACCATTCATCTACTTGATCACTATTAAGAGCTTATTTGAAGGTTGCCAAATCAACTATATGTCCAATGTCAAAATCAGCTTCTCCAAGATAGACATGATAATCATTTGGAAACGTTGGTCTTCTTTGTCGCTATGATTTTCGCACAAGCATTTCTAGAGCTAGATCATTCGTGTGAGGAAATTCGTTTGTAATAAGGGGATCTACCGTCATATCTCTAGTACACGCTTCTTGCTGCATTTCTACTCTACAAGGCTCTTGCATGAGATCATCATTCAAAATGGGCAATGGAATAAAGACGATTTTGTTTGGTTCTTCCCTTTTGAAAGATTGAAAAGAATTCTCTTCAGCAATATCTAACTCTAGAAATTTGGCAAATTGAAACTCAACAACTATAGTGCCACAAGTAGGACAATAAAACCCATACCTTTTGGAATGATGAGGGTATCCAATAAAGTAACATCTGATAGTCTTGGTTCGGTCTTCTTTTGAGAAAGATCATAAATTTTCACTTCTATAGGACACCCCCAAACTCAAAAGTGATTCAAGCTTGGTTTCATACCTGTCCACAATTCAAAAGGTGTTTTCAGCACTAATTTACTAGGTACACAGTTAAATATATAAGTTGCTATTTAATTGCATCATCCCATAAGTATTCAGGCAAATTAGAACTGTCCATCACATTTCATTTCATCTCCATGAGTGTGCGATTTCACAATTCAGCTATACCATTCTGTTCAAGACTCCTAAGCATTGTATACTACAGTCCTACAAATATTTAGCAAACGGTCTCATTTATTGTCCAGTTTCAGTATATTGCCCATAATATTTACCACCACGATCAAATTTGACAATTTTAATAATTTTTTCCAATTGTTTCTCAACTTCAGTGCGAAACACTATGAACATGTCAAGAGCATCGGCCTTCTCCTTAATTAAATAAACATAACAATAATGGGAGAAAACATCAATAAATGTAATGAAGTACTTATTTCCACACATGGTGGTTGAGTATGGCCCACCAATATCCATATGAATTATCTTTAATAGATTTTGACTGCAAGTAGCGCCTTTCTTCTTAATTTTAGTAATTTTTTCCCTCACACAATCAATACAAGTCTTAGTATCATCCAAGTTAAGAGGAGCAAGAACATCAGTCTTGATAAGTTGCTTCACCCTTTCTTTGGAGATATGCCCTAATCGCTTATGCCATATAATGAAGATTTTTCTTTGATTAAAGATCTCTTAGCAACATTATTCTTGACATTGAATGAACAATATGGTCTATTGGGAGATAAGAATAATCGATATAATCCATCATATAGAATACAATTCTCAATAATTCTGAAATCATAACTCAAATCCACTATTTTATTTGCAAAATAAAGACAATATCCAACTTTGTCAAGTGAAGAAAAAGATATCAAATTTCTCCTAAAACCATGAACATAAAAGACATTGTTCAAAATGAGGCGAAAACCAGAATCGAAATTCAAAATAATTGTGCCTATGCACTCCACATCGACTCTGATATCATTTCCAACTGTAAGTTTTGACTCTCTTAGACTTGGATTCCTTAGATTTGTAAGACCCTATAAGGTAGTAGTCACATGAACAGTAACATTAGAATCAAGCCACCAAGAATCAAGAGGAACATCAACAAGATTTAATTCAAAACAAACCAACAACTCACCTTGGTGACTTTCTTTTCTTTCTTTTAGCTAAGCTTCGAACTTGTAGTAATTGGCTCACTTGTGACCCTATTTCTTGCAGTGAAAATACTTAAAATCCTTATCTCCATTTTTTACATTATTCCCATTTTTCTTAAAGTCTTGCATTTTCTTTAGACCATGAGCATTTAACCATTTAGGCTTCCATTTTCATCTAGAGGAACTCATCTTGGCATTAATAATTAAGTGGGAGGACTCATACTCCTCCTTTTTTAACTTCTCCTCCTCGGTCACACATTTAATAATCTTGGCATTAACGCTCCAACTCTCATTCTGAGCATTATAAGTAGTCTTAATCTAGTTGAATTTAGCTAACAAAACATTCAGGGCATAATGCACATTATAATATTTAGAAAGGACAATTTTATGGGCCTTAAGTTTGGACTGAATATGGATCATCTTCAGTATAAATTCTCTAACACCCATAACAGCATCATATCTCATGTTCGTTAATTCACTCGGCAAGTTTCTAGCTTCAACCTTATTTGAGACTCTATATCATTCTCCCACTGTTTCAAGGAATTGTTTTGCATTCGTATTTTCCAATAAACCACTAATTAAATGTTCAACAATGGACCCCTTCATAGCAATGAGACTCAATTAGTTGGATGTTTTCCATCTAGCATAATGGGTCTTTTGATTTGCAGTACTTTGATCATTAGATTTGTAAAGTTCATCATCACGTAGAGCCAAATCCATATTCACAATTCTTAGAGTAAACTCTATATCTTGCTTCCACCTCTTGAAATTTGATCAAGTTAATATTTCAACCGTGACATTGTTATTGTTTACAACAAAAGTATCTGTTTGTCATACATAATGCAATATGCTCAATTATGGGCAATAAGCGATTCTTCAAAAATAATTAGTACATTATAAACTCTCCTTTGAGCAAAACATATAATTAACCATTATTTTCCACAGTATGAAGTTTATAAAACGATAGCAAAAAGAATTACATATAATTTTCAAGGATCCATCCCTTTTGGGTAGACAAATCCTTTAAATTATACGTCTCCGTGATATCGATATATAGAGACCATAAGAAGAGTTACATATAATCATTAAGGGCTTATTCACTTTGTGCAAACAAGACCTTTAAATTATACTTCTCAATTATCTCAACATAGAAGGGAATTACATATAACTCTAAAAATGTATCCCATTTAGTCATACATCCCCATCAATCCCCATCAATCATCTCTATTATATCAATATTAAAGGGAATTACATATAATTTTCAAAAAATTTATCCTATTTGGGCAAATAAATATTTTTCAAATATACATCCCCATCTTTTAAATTGGGAATTTCTCTTCATGTAATTTTCAAATTAATATACATAATAACACCCTTTGGGCTGGTTATTGTATATACTAATTTTTATTAATAGGGAACTCCAAAAAATTTATAAATAATGTTTTATTTAATCAACGCCCAAAATTCATCAAACAATATGAAATACTTTATGACATGTGCTTCCCAAAATCATGTTGCATTTATCAAACAACCATTTTTGTCACCATTTTTTTTAAATTACTATTATTATTATTGTATTATTTTATTTTATTTTATTTTATTTTTCTTGGCAGAATTTTGGCCAAGCAAGCTCAGGCCAGAAAATTCTAGTCACTAGCCCTCATGAGCCAACTAGTGGTTCTCGACTCATGCCCAGAAACCAGAAGCCTGGAGACTGGGCTCACGCCCACCTCCAAAACGGGCCGAGAAGCCCACAGGAGTAAGACTCCTGCCCAGTTGCTTCGCTAGAATGGACGAGCCAGTATTTTGTCCACAGCCCACGCAACCTCTTCGCAGGCCCAAAAGATGGGCTTATACCCAGAATCCAGCAATCCAAAAATTAAAAAAATAATAATAACACTAAGCCCAGCCCATACATAGCTCGGCTGGAGGTCTTCTTCAACCACTAGCCGAAGCCCCGAATTTCGTAAACCGAGTCACAGGACCCAGTTTCAACCCAAACCTTAGAAAAGAACATATTATGGCCAATTTTGATGAAATTTTCCCATGGGTTTTGCTTCTAATATCATTATAAATTGATTAAAGTGAATTAAATGAAGAACAAACGGGCAAATCAACCATATTCAAGCTTCAAAAAAATTTCGGATCTAACATCAATGGCCGAAATTCGATTTACTCAAGTATAGCCAAAAAAACTCACCTTAATGCAACTAAAAGATTCTAAAGTATATATATAACAATACTGTTGACACCCGAATTTTTATTTATTTTTATTTTAATTGCCTATTTATTTTGCTTATATAAATACGTATTAATTTCTAGAAAAGAAAAAAACATTTGATAAAAAAAAAAAAAAGAGAAAGAGAAATAAAAAAAAAAAAGAAAAAAAAAAGAGAGAAATCGGATGGGCTCAGCCTAACCCAATCCTCTACTTCCCCATTTCTGGGCCCAGCCCATCTCCCCCCTCTCTTTCTCCCTCGGCCCGGCCCATCCTCTCTTCTCCTTCCTCCCCTCCGCACGTGAACAGGAGCATGAAGAAGGGCAGCACGAGCGAGGGATCGACGAGGACGTTCGACCATTCTCGAAGGCGACGTCACTCGCGTGACGCCAGCAAGGGAAGATTCCCTTGCTGCGCTGTCACGCGACCATTGGAGGGGTGGAAAAACGGTTATGCAAGGGGGGATCGACGAGCGCCAGGAGGGGCAGCAATTCTGCAAGGAAAAACGAGGGAGGCAGTAGCGAAAAAAGAAACCAGAAAAGAAAGAGGGGAAAGGGAGGAAAAAGGGGAGTGAAGAGAAGCGATTTTCAGAGAGATAAAAAAGGGGAGGAGAGGGAATAGTGTTCTGGTTTTCGGAGGAGGCTTTTCCGGCGAAGCCCGTGCTGGTTTCCGGACAGGAAGAGGAGAGCGAGAGAGAGCTGTTGTCGCTGCCGGAGGCTGTCCGTCCACCGTTGCCTGCCGTCACGCCTTGTCCGAGCCAGGTTGGTTCCGTATCCACTTGTTTCTGCTTTGCTTTGACGAGGATGCGGGCCGGAGCTCGCGCCGACTAGTTCGCGTGAGTCCCGGCCCTGTCGATCCTCCATTTACATCCCTACACATGTTAGAATAGTTCGATAGAAGCTCGGGCTCAGTCCCACGCCGGGTCGAGTCGAAGAATCCCCATTTTATTCATGCCTGCAAGCTGTTTGTAGAAATGCCTAAGAGAGACCCGGAAACCTTCGTCATTGAATCCGTCCCCGATGACCTCTTTTTGTGGATTTCTGTCTGAATATGGCTTGATCTAGTGTCTCTATTAACATTTTAGTTAGTTTCATGTGATTTCTGTGCTTTGTTGAGCCGAAAAGAGGCATTTTTGGTTTTCCGGCGAGGGCATTCTTCCGGGTCGCCGGAGGTCGTCACCGGCGACGTCTGGCGTCGGCCGAATAGAATGGCCAACGCTGGACGACACGGCGACACTTTTAGTATTAGTTTGGGCTCGTAGCAATGTCGGCGGCAGCCCGGGTGGAGCTGCACAGGTTTCCGGTGAGGCTCCGGTGTGGGGCGTCCGCGAGGAAGAAGAAGAACAGAAAATTCCTAAAAAAAAAAAAAAAAAAAAAAACGAAAAAGAAAAAAAGGGGAAAAGAGGCCGGGCCGAAAGTTTGAATGAAAGGGGGCTGGGCTGGTTTATTATTTTGGAATGGGCCTAGGATAGGTTTGAGCTGGAATTTTTTAGAATTGGGGATGGGCTTCGAATGGGCCTAGATTGGGGTTTTGGGTCAAAATTTTAGAAATAGGGATAATGGGCTGTTTTAATTTCTTTTTGAAATGGGCCATTTTAAAAGTATTTTGGACCGGGCCGTTCGGCCAGCCCGGTCGTTGCTCCGGCCTTGCCCGATAGGGGCCAGGTCGGTTTAGTGGGGCCGGGTCTCCCGACCCAGTCCGAATCACCTTTTAATTAATTAAAAAAAAATCTAAAAATTCGAAAAAATTAAATATTAAAAAATATTTAAAAAAAATTCGAAAAATCATTAAAAATTTAAAAAAAATGTTTTCTTTTTAATTTCAGAAAGGTTTAAAAGTTTAATTTAATTTAATTTACTTTATTCCTTTTTTCGAATATTCAAAAATTTCAAAAAAATTAAAAAAATTAGAAAATTCCAAAAATTAATAAATGTCTTTTTTTTTTTAAAAAAATTTCAGAAAAGCCAAAAAAATTTTAAATCTTAAAATCTTATTTTTTTAATTTCAGAAAATTCGAAAATATTAAAAATATTAAAAAATCCAAAAAATCCAGAAAAAATCAGAAAAATTCAGAAAAATCAAAAAAAATTGCAAAAATTTAGAAAACCCTTAAAAAAGAAAAAAAGACCAAAATTGAATCTACAATAGGTTTTTGAATGTGTTGCCATGTCTTTAGCTAATACACAATTAAGTTAGGTACCGAAAGGGCATTAGTCGCATGACTAACGTAATCAAGTCCCCGACCCTAGACTCTCTGGTTGCGTAAATAGTGAGACACGTTCCCATGTCTCGCTTAGTTTCTAGTCGACCTTAATAGACTAGTGGCGACTCCTTGTTTGAATTTTTTTACGAACACCCAATGTCGCGCGGGGTATGGGTTTGGGAGAGCCCAAGTTAATGAAGAGCCGTCAGCCCAAAATTAACAATACCCCTAAACCTATTATTATTATTTTCACGGAAATTAATTTTAGGTCGCGACAGCTTGGCGACTCCGCTGGGGATTGGTTTTAAACCTTAGAGGACTTAGGCCTAATTTGCTTGATTGTGTGTTATCTAATGTGTTTCCTTGACAGCGCATTCGAGAAAGTGAGGTAAGTCCACTAACCTCGTGTTAAATGTTGGTGCAGGATTGGAGTAATAAGGGGCGGAGTGTTTGCTAACACTTTGTTTTGTAGGGTGGTGAATGTGAATAAGTGTATGGTTAAATTTTTGAAGTGTTGGTTGCTATATAAATTGTTGTGCATGTCTTCCTTACATAGCACTACACTTTAGCACACACAACCTGCCGCCGGACCTGGGCCACATAGGATCAGTTAGGATGGTGTTGAGATGGATACCACTCCGACTACCACCATGTAGTACGAGTCGCCCATCTCAATTCCGAAATTCTTCTGACGTCAAGAGCTTCCACCCCAGTTGCAACCGCGCATCACAGGTCGACTCTTTGACAAAGCTGGAGTCATGGGAACCCCGACCCAACCGCGACCATGCTGGTTCAGTCCGATAATCCCGTGGCTTCATTTGAGCCGTCTAGAATAGAAATCGACCCACGTACCATGCGCATGTCTATGTGATTGACTTTAATTTTTATTGGGTGAAGTAAGTCTTCTGAAGCTCTCATACTCGCAATCTATTTACATTTAATTATTTTTTTCGACTGGTCCATGACAATTAGGTTCTTTACGGGTTTTAGGTTTGTACGCAATGGGAGGATCTGAGCTCCGTATCATTTTTGTCCCAAAGAAAGAGCTGCGCACCTGGTGGGATAGATTGGACCATGTCAGCCGCGAGTTCGTGCAATCCAACGTGGGATGGTTACTCTCTTTATTAGACATAGAAGTCCATTATGGTGTTGTTCGAGCACTAGCACACGCTTGGTGTCCCGAGACCTCCACGTTCATTTTTGGCGAACATGAGCTTGTCCCCACCTTGGAGGAATTTAGCGCTATCATTGGGAAACCTTTAGTGTCGAAATTGATTAGGCCGCCCATCGGAGTAGAGCATCCATCAGTTTTAGCTGATTTTCTTAGAGTCAAAGGAGAAGATGTAAGGAAAATCTTGAAAGCCAACCGCAATGCTTGCCCATTTTCATTTTTGAATGGACTCTTTCAAAATGCCTCATCAGTCCAAATGAGGCGAATTTTTGTGTTAGCATTTTTCGGGTTTATGGTTTTTCCTCATAGTAAGAATACTATCGACCCATCTATTGCAAGTGTTGTTCAAGAGGCGTGTATGGGAAAAGGTTTTGTTAATGCTGTTTTGACCGAGACCTTTCTTTCCCTCACTCGTTTTAAAGAAAATGGAAAAGAAGCCTTACATGCTCCTCCTGAACTTTTGCAAATTTGGTTCCTCTCTCACCTCAAGGGATTTGGCAATTTAATGACCATACATGACATCGGTGAACTTAACCATCCTATTTTGAAATTTAAAGAAAAGAAAGAGCATGCACCAGATTATCACCACTTCGATTGGTTAGGCTTCATGAAAAATCCCGACCTTGAAGATTTCCTATGGCACGCTAGGTGGTCCAGGTTCACGAGGCCCGGCTCACATGTGGAGGCATCGGACCCATTCCTCTGTTAGGAGTAACTGGCGCTACCGAGTATTATCCAACTAGGGTTGCTCAGCAATACCAAGTCATGCAGCAACTTCCATTGACACTACAAGAAGCCCCACTCAAGACTGATTTCACGAATGGAGATCCCGATCACGAGAACTCCATCATGCTTCTGCAATCGATGTGGGACATGTGTCGTCCCCAAAAATTGATTTGGCCCGAGGAAGAGTTAGAGGGTAAAGAAAAGATATACTATGCTTCGATGGAGTATATCCTCCAACACAAAATTCCTGAAGAGTGGCGCCTGAAGATCCCTAATGTACCATCGAAGGCCACTAATCGCGCAGAGATCAAGTTCCTCAAAAGGGAGCTCAAGGAGGCCAAGGAGCGTGCGTCCAAGTCAGCTAGGACTAGTTAGACAGTTATGAGAGAGTTATTCCCCCCGTTTGTACATAAATCAAGCAAAAAAAAAATGCTTGAGTCTATTTTGGTTTCCTTAAAATGGTGTTTAGGTCAGTTTTATTTTATTTTTATTTTTCTGTTTTATTGATTGAGGAGTCTTGTTATTTTCTTTTCCTAGTTCTAATATCAGGATGTTTTATTCTGATTTTTAGCTACGTTGTTAAGAGACTCTTTTCTTTTATGAAATGAATGAAACGGGGCGATTAGATCATTGTCATGGACCGGCATCATTTTACATCTCGTGCTCATGTGTGTTTACCTATTTATTGACCAGGTACCACCATCAAGGCTTCAAGGCGTTCACCTATCCGTACTCGATCCAAGTCGGCGAAAATGAATGCTGAAGAACAAAATGCTCGGATCACCGCGCTTGATAACAAAATCACCGAGTTGGCTACACAATTCGCACAATTCGCAAGCGAGATCAAGTCTAGCTTGGTGGTTGCCGCCTCCAATCAAAACACACCTACAACTCCGCAAGCCAGTAATGCCAATAGTAGAGGGAAGTTGACTGAGGAAGTGGCGCATCAAACCCCTGTGGTGGTGGAATTAGACCCTATTTCGGAAGCCATCTCGGCTCGGATGGAGGAGGAGAATAGCAAGAGGTTCGCTAAACTGGAGGAGAAGCTTAGGGCCTTGCAAGGGTACGAAGCTAGCATGGTTGATGATTTATCCCAATACACCAAGATGGACTTCTCGGACAAATTCAAAATCCCGGAGTTCACTAAATATGATGGCACTGGGGATCCTAGAATCCACTTGAAATACTATTTGAATAGGATGGGACGTTATACTCAAAATGTCCCTTTGTTGATTCGCACCTTTCAAGAGAGTTTAACTAGAATGGCACTACAATGGTATATTTTGCTTGAGCCTGAGAAATTGGAGAAGTGGGAAGAAGTAGCGGAAGCATTCGTGATGCAATACAAGTATAACACTGAGATCGCCCCGACACGAAGCATATTGGCGCGCACGGAAAAAAAGAGAAATGAATCCTTTAGAGCTTTCGCTCAAAAGTGGCGTACCTTGGCTGCACAGGTTCGACCCCCACTTGATGACAAGGAGATGATTGAGCTGTTCATCAATACCCTTCCTATTGACTTTTACAACAGGATGATCGGACTAGATTGTGAAAACTTCTTGCGCTTGGTCGCCGTGGGTGAAAGAATTGAGGGAGCCCTACATGATGGCCGTATAACTGAGGGGTCTAGTCGAAAGTTTACCAATAGGAAGGAGAAAGAAGCTTAGGTAGCCTATGTACAAGCCCCAATCCCGCCAAAGCCGTTTGCAAGTGCACAAGGTTCTTCTGCACCACGTGAAAGATATCAGAATTATGAGCAAAACAAGTGGACTTCAAGGCAGTTTACTCCTTTGCCTAGGCCGCTATCTAAGCTGTTGCCCATGCTGCTTGAAAGGAGATTGGTGGCCAAAGAAATCCCTCGAGACAACCCTAGGAAGTTTTTCGGGTTTGACTTAGCGAAATCATGCGAATACCATATGGGAGAGAAAGGACATGATGTAGACAATTGCATAACGCTGAAAAACAAAGTGTAAAACTTACTTGACAAGGGGGTTTTATCATTTAGAGAACAACCCAATGTTCAGCGAAACCCTTTGCCTACTCACGCTGAAGATGTAAATGTACTATTTGGTGAAGAGGACTGGAAGGGTCAGAAAGGAGAAACCGGTGTACATGATTCATACGACACTATGAAACATCCTTTTGGAGAGGATGTTGTGGCTATGATCACACCATTTGTTATTAATTTATCTGCCGAAAGGGACCAATGGGATTATGACGAGAGTCAAACTGAGCACGTGGTCATCGATTTGGCGGAGGAGTTCGCAAGTTTAGAGGTAGAAAGAGATGGATTGCAGCCTGTGGTGATCGAGCTACCACCCCTTGACCAAGAGGAGAGTCTGAAGAAACCCATGGCCGATTTTAGTACTAAAGCCGTTCCATGGGACTATGGGACTGAAGAAGTGGATGCTGTCACCCGATCGGGTCGTTGTTATGCGCCTGCTGAAGCTGTCGAGAAGAAAGCCGTTACTGATGAAGAGGCCAAGCAGTTTTTGGCTACAATCAAGAATAGTGAGTTCGACGTGATAGAGCAGTTGAAGAAAATGCCGGCTCAAATATCACTTTTAGAACTGTTTAAAACTTCTGAAAACATAAGAATGCACTGTTGAGGGTTTTAAATGAAGTTCATGTGCCCGAAGATATTGGTAACAAATAGCTGGAGGAATTCGTTGGATCCATTCTGTTGGTAGACTAAATCTCGTTTTCGGAGGAGGATCTTCCTAAGGAAGGCACTAACCACAACAAAGCTTTACTCATCTCGGCTAAGTGTCGTGATATGATTGTGCCTCGCATACTGCTCGATAACGGATCCGCTCTGAATATCTGTCCACTGGCTACCCTTCATCACCTCGGGATGAGTGAGGAGGAAATCACTGCATCTCAATCCACCGTTCGAGCTTTTGATGGTGTAAGGAAGCAGTCAATGGGGGAGATTGAACTTGAGTTATTGATTGGTTCGGCTCCATTCACGTTAAAATTTCAAGTACTCGACATCCCTAGTAATCTCCTTTTGGGTCGACCTTGGATTCATGCTGTTGTAGCTATGCCTTCCACTTTGCATCAAATGGTTCGATTCATTTCAAAGAAGAAGTTAGTGACTGTTCGTTGCGAAACAGACTTCAAGGTATTCCAAGATACAGCCATCCCATACATAGAGTCTGAAGTGAATGAAGAGTCTAGCTACCAAACTCTTGACCTAGTATCAATGGTGCATGTGCCCACTGGGTCTATTATGAGACATCCTGAGTTCTCCGCCTCGTCTATCATGTCAAGCAAAGTTTTACTGGAATATGGTCACGTCCCAGGGGCAGGGTTAGGGATGTATGCGCAAGGCATTGTAAAGCCTATCGAGATATTGGGAAATCAAAAGAAAACTGGTTTAGGCTACCAGGAAGCTTCTAAGTATAAGAAAGGAAGTGGAGAGCTGGTGGCTTCAAGTTCAAGAGGAGGAGGTAGAGGCCGAGTTGGTCGTGGAAACCAAGGTTACCCTGGAGGATTCGGAAGCCGAAGTGCTTTTAATAGCCACATGAGTCAAGCTAGCTGTCAAAGCCGAATTACTCCAACGTGGAATCAACATGGATTACTCCCTCCTTCGTTGGAGGAACTCCGTCATCGTTTTAAAAGGACATTTGTCAAGTTGCCCAAGCTACTGCAAGAAGAGGAAGGGGCTATCTCGAATATAGCCAACCTGTTTGATCCTGACTTTGTATGCGCCACTACTGAGGATGAAGAGGCGGACCCTTCCATGACTCCCTTCCAGCCATCGGAGTAGGGATGCTAATCGACCGTTTTATCTAGTTTTTTTTTTTTATGTCATTTCCTTTATGTTCTCCCTTGCATGGGATGAGCCGTTTCACTACTTTTGTTGTTTCCTTTATGTAATCAAGATCTTGGATTGTGAGCCGTGATCCGAGATTATAAATATTGTAAAACGGCCTTATCATGTGAATACAAATGCATGCATGTTTTATTAAGGACGTGAGGAAGTGCCAAACCAGTCCTATGATGACGCTTTGAGGCCTGGACTTCCTCACGACTCCTAGTTTTCAAAATATGTCAGATAAAATAAAAAAGCGGTCCGAGGATATGAGGACGACTTCCGAATTCAAACATTTTTTTTAAGTGATCATTTGAAAAGACTTTTTAAGAAAAAATGCATCATGCATAATCCTCATTGAATAATCCTACTAACCCTCTCATTTGCATCTCAGGCATGTCATTCAGCATGATCATGATAGGTACATATGTGACTCAGATTTGTACGACGAGGGTTCTTATCAGCCTGAGCATGATGACGGTGATATTCAAAGAGACATGGAGAGAAACTGGATTCGTCATGAAGAATCTAAGCCTTTGACGGTTGAACAAACGATCACTGTGAATTTGGGAGATGCGGAAAATGTCAAAGAAACTCAGATTGGGGCTAATTTGTCCGAGAATGAGGCAAGGAAGATGGTTGAGCTACTAAAAGAATATCAAGACGTGTTACAACACATGGTTTCGATGAACGCATCTTGGCAATCTCGAATGACAAGTGGGTCATGTATTTCGACAGTGCCGTCAATTTATCCGGGTCAGGAACAGGGGCGATCTTGATCTCCCTTGCCGGTCAACAATATCCTGTGGCGGCCAAGCTGGTCTTCCCTTGTACAAACAATGTCTCGGAGTATGAAGCATGTATCCTAGGTTACAATTGGCCATTGACATGAAAGTCAAAAAATTACAAGTGTATGGAGATTCTGCACTCATTATTCTGCAAACTGAAGGCTTGTGGCGAACTCGTGATCCAAAGTTGGTCCCATACCATGAGTTTCTGGAAGAATTAATGGAAGAATTTGATGAAATAGCCTTCGAATATTTGCCTAGATCCCAAAATCAGTTTGCCGACGCATAACTCAAATCATTTGCATGCTAAAAACTTAAACCCTAAGTCACGAATTGGTATGGGCTTGGGAGAGCCCGAGCTAAGTTTAGGCTCGGTAATCCATTAGCCAAACCCTAAGTGGTGCACCCGAGGTGAGGTCGCGACAGCTTGGCGACTCCGTTGGGGACTTGAGTTTATTCTCTTAGTGGACTTAGGCCAATTTTCTCTTCTTCTTCTTTTTTTTTTTTTTTAAAAAAAAGTTTTTGTTTGGCAGCGAGGATGCCAGGTACGTCCCTAACCATTTGAGGTGTTAAATGTTTTTGCAGATGGGAGTTATAAGGGGTGGAGTGAATGTTAACCCCTTGTCTTGTAGGTTGGAGTTGGGAATGAATGTTTTGAATTTTTGAAGTGTTGTTGTGAATATAAATTGTTGTGCATGCCTATGCATTTACACTACACTCTTGCACACACAACCTGCCGCCGGACCTAGGCCGCATAGGATTAATTAGGATGGTATTGAGATGGATACCACTCTGACCGCATGCCCACAGTACGAGTCGCCCATCTCAATCCCGAAATTTCTTTCTTAGTGTCAAGAGTACCCACCTTGGTCCGTATGCCCACGACCTGGGTCGGCTCTTTGACCAAGCCGGAGTCATGAGGACCCGACTTAGTCCGCATGCCCGCGGCTAGTCCGATCATCCTTGTGGCTTCATTTTGTTAAGCCTTTTAGAGTAGAAATTGAGCCACGTACCATGCGCATGTCTATGTGATTGCTACCTATCTATCAGTGAAGTAAGTTCTCTTAACTCCTATTTTGCAATTTATTTATTATTTTGTCGGTCCATGACATTAGGTTGGTCACGAGTCTTGGTCAATATACAATGGGAATACCAGACGTTTGAATTATTCTCCCTCCTAAAGAAAAGCTCAACACATGGTGGGGCAAGTTGGACCAAGCTAGCCACAAGTTCGTGGAGTCACATATCGGCTGGCTCCTTCCTCTACTGCGTATTAATATTCATGGTGGCCTTGTTCAAGCTCTTGCCCATTGTTGGTGCCCTCAGACTTCCACTTTTATCTTTGGTGGTAAGCATGAGCTCACTCCTACCTTGGAAGAATATAGTATTGCCATGGGAAAATCTTTGGAAGCTGAATTAGCTAGTCCACCTATTGAAATAAATCCTATCACGGCCTTGTCTGATTTTCTGAGAGTTAAAGAAGAAGAAATAAGAAAAGTCTTGAAAGGTCACCGAAATTCATGCCCACTCTCATTTTTAAATGAATATTTTGAAAATGGCAACTCCTTTCAAATGCGTAGAGTCTTCCTATTAGCCTTTTTGGGTTTATAATTTTCCCTCATTGCAAGAATGCTATTAATCCTTTAATTGCTAATTTAGTTAGACAAGTCCTTGAAGGAAAGAATTTCGTTAACACTACTTTGACCGAAACTTTTCTTTCCCTTACTCGATTTAAAGAAGGCGGTGACAGGGTTTTGCATGCTTCTCCTGAGCTCTTACAAATTTGGTTTCTTTCTCACATAAAAGGGTTTGGTGGTTTAATGACCATACTTGATGTTTGCAACTCTAATCACCCTATGATGAGATTTGAGAACAAACAAAAACATGCGCCAGATTATCATTATTCCAGATGGCTAGTTTTCATGAAAAATCCAGTTTCCAAAGGATTCCTATGGCATGCTAAGTGGTTTCAAGTTCGTAAGGCGAGGCTCACATGTGGGCATATTGGCTCTGTCCCTTTATTGGCATTTACTAGAGCAATGGAATACTACCCGACTAGAGTGACTCGTCAATACCAAGTTGTGCAAGAACTTCCACAAGCTTTGCAAGCAAACCCACTTCAAGTTAACTTCACTGATGAGAGTCAAGAACATGAGAATTCCATTCTTACAATTAAATCGATGTGGGATATGTGCCACCCACGGAAGCTCATATGGCCAGAGAAGGAGTTGAAGGGAAGAGAAAGAAGGTACTATGTCTCCACCAAATATATTCAACGGCACAAGATTCCAAATGAGCTACATCCGAAGATACCGGAAGTGCCCGAGAAGATCACCAACCATGCTGAGAATAGACGCCTCAAAAGAGTTGCCAAAGAGACCAAAAGGGGTGTGGCACATCTCGCGGAGGAGAATAAGCGATTGCGTCTAGAAGTTTCCCAATTGTATATTGATCAAGCCAAGTGAAATGTCTTGAGTCTAATTTTTTTAGCGTTTAGTGGAGTTCTTTGCTTTCCTAGTTCATTTGTTTAGGGCTTTTCGAGTTTTTACTTCCCATAGAATACTTCCATTAATGAATAAAAGTGGTTAGACATTTGTCATGGACTGGTATGTTCCATATATGATGCTTATGTGTTTTCCTTTCTTCGAATTAGGTGATAACGGAGCCACCCCGTTCACCCATTATTACAAGATTGAAAGCACGAATGGCCGAGCAAGCTGAGTTGCGTGATCGCATTAATAAAATGGAGGATCAAATGAGTCAATGCTTCGTTGCAATACAACAAATGACGATTGAGTTTAAGGTGCTCCGAGCAAGTTCGGGCCCAGAAGTCACACCTCCTAGAATTATAGCACCTAAGCAGAAAGTTGATCCTGGCCAATCCAATGAATTTGATGACGACATGCCCCCCTTAGAAGATGATGTCATTGTCGTGGAAGGAAAGGCCAAAACTCATAGGGTCGTTAAAACAGAGCAAGATGAGCGCTTTGCAAAGCTTGAAGAGAAAGTGAAACAATTGCAGGGTTTGCAAAGTTCACTTCCGATTGATTTCTCTGTTTATGAGAAGGTCAACACGCCAAACAAATTCAAAATGCTAGAATTTGAGAAGTATGATGACACTTCTTGCCCGAAAGCTCACCTGCAGATGTACCATGTGAGGATGGCCCAACATATTAAGAATGAACCCCTTATGATCCAGTGATTCCAAATGAGCTTGGGCGGGCCCGCACTCACTTGGTATATCATGAAGAACATAAACTTCCTCAACACTTGGAGTGAGGGGGTTGATACATTTCTTAAGCAATGAAAGTTCAACATGGGCATTGCACCTTCCCGAGAAAATCTCAAGCGGATGGAAAAAAAGAATAAGAGTGGGTTGTTTAAGGAGTATGCTATAAGATGGTGGAATTTGGCTGCCAAAATCACTCTTGAGCCCACTAACAAAGAGTTGATGAAGCTATTTGTTAAGACCCTCCCTTTTGAGTTCCGCAATCGGATGGTTGGCACATATGTGGAGAACTTTAATCAACTCATCCCTGTGGGTGAACAAATTGAGATGGGGCTGAAGGAGGGTTGGTTTAAAGAACCGACCTTTCCAAACAGGAGGCTTACTGCGAAGAAGGAGAAAGAGCCAACCACCAAGTAAATGTTGCATATGCGCAACCGACCTCTAGTAAGCCTCCGGTTGTTCATGTCCCTAGGAATCAGCAAGGGGGAGTCCGCCCTTCCGCATCACGACAATTCGCTAGGAGGCAATTCTCTCAACTTCCTGGTCCTCTGTCTCAAGTCTTGCCAATCTTGCAAAAGAAATGGCTGCTCTCTCATGAACCGAAGCGGCCAAATTCGGAGAAATTCTCTAACTACGACCCCTCCAAGAAATGCGAGTATCATATGGGAGAAGTGGGACATTCAACTGATGAATGTATGACCTTGAAGCACAAAGTTCAAAATTTATTGGACACTAATGCATTCTCGTTCCGCACCACCCAACCGAATGTCAAGAGGAACTCACTACCTGAGCACGAAGGCAAAGTAAATGCCATATTTGGATTTGACGTTGGTCAAGTCAAAAATTTGAAAGTGCATGTTGCTAATGTCTATAATGGGCTGGTAAGAGCTGGATACTACCCGAGTCATAAGGTGATTCCCCTATCCTTGATGAAAGAAAGGGTTGCTATGATGGCGGAGGCTGGTATGATTATGTATGCTGACCATACTAGCATGGTTTCCACTATATCCCAAGTCGTTATTGATTGGGAGAAAGAATGGGCTGCGCTGAATGCTAGTAAAGATGAAATCGATGCGGAACCATCTACTAAGGTCCTAGTGCATAACGAAGGGATAGTGATTGAGATACCTCAACCCTATGAATATGCTGATAATAAGGCGGTTCCTTGGTCCTATGACCTGGATGTTGACTTGGTGACTAGATCTGGCCGAGTTTATGCTCAAGCCAATACTCAACCTGCAAAGCCTATTACTGATGAAGAGGCTAAAGAATTTCTCGCTGTAATCAAAGCAAGTGAGTATAGTGTGGTCGATCAATTACGGAAAATGCCTGTTCAAATCTCTTTGCTTGAACTCTTGCAAACATCTTCCACACATTAGAAGTCTTTAATGAAGGTGCTGAGCGAGATTCATGTACTTGAGACAATTGAGCCTAGCAAGCTTGAAGAATTTGTTGGGTCAATCCTTCTCAAGGATTTGATCGCTTTCTCTGATGAAAAATTCCCTATTGAAGGGAGAGGACACAATAAACTGCTATACATATCAGTTAAACACAAAACTTCCCATGTGTCTCGCGTGCTTATTGATAATGGATCTGCTCTTAATATATGTCCATTGGCCACTCTTCATCGCCTCAAGACAGATCTATCCCAGATACACGCTACGAAGACTTGCGTGCGAGCTTTTGATGGGACTAGAAAGGAAGTGATTGGGGAGATCCACCGTGATGTGCAAATAGGACCAGTAGTCTTTAACGTCCCCTTTCAAGTAATGGACATCCCCGCCGCATTTAATTTTTTGTTGGGACGTCCTTGGATACATACAGCCGAGGCTATGCCATCAAGTCTCCATCAAAGAGTGAAATTTGTGATTAAAAGAAAGCTAGTCACTATCCATGGTGAGGAAGACCACCGGATTTATCATGAAACCGTTATTCCTTACATCGAGCCAGATTCCGAGCTTGAATCGAGTTACCACTCATTTGAGTTGGTGTCCACCATACATGCTTCTCGAGGTTCCTCGCTACCCACTCCTGAAGTCTCAAATGCTGCTGTTATGGCAGAAAAAGTGATGGTTGGAAATGGTTTTATTGCTGGTCGTGGTCTTGGAAAGAGAGGTCAAGGTATTAGAAGCCCTATTGAAGCCCCTCGGAGGTCCCGTTTTGCTGGATTAGGGTACCATGGAAGAGGTGGAGAAAGCTCTGGAGGGCAAAGGCAACAAAGGCAAAGCTCACAGGGACAAAAAAAGGAAAACTTGCTACCTCCTTACATTCGCGAGACGTTCCCTGGTCCCGCTAAAATGATGTAGGATAGTAGAGATGTGATAGATACCCTAGGCCAGCCAAGTGGAAAGTTTGATTATTATGTGGAATACTCGGCTCCTCCCAGTTTTTACATTGACCCCCGTGACATTGTCCCAAACGGGTGGGGTGGAATGGATGATCCGACACCTCCTGGAGAAGAGAACCCTGATGATGCATCGGAAGGAATCATTAACCTATTTGATGATTTCCTTATAGGTGCCATTGAAGAAGAGTCTTCGGAGGGAACGGGCGCTAGCCCACCAGAGTGCAATCTTGCAGCAGTAAACAATGGCGATCTTAATGAGGACTCCATTGAGGTACAACGTGAATGGGAGCGGCACGAAAAAATCAAAGCTCTCACCTCTGACCAAACTATCACCATCAATTTGAGCAATGCCGGAGAAGCCAAGGAAGTGAAGATAGGGGCAAATCTCCCTGAAGAAGAGGTCGAATGCCTGACTCGGCTACTAAAAGATTATCAAGATATCTTTGCTTGGACGTATGCTGATATGCCGGGTTTGGATCCATCCATTGTGGAGCAGTCTTTGCCTACTAATCCGAGTATGCACCTTAAGAAGCAAAAGCTGCGAAGAATTAAGCCCGAACTCTCAAAGAAGATAGAGGAAGAGGTAATGAAACTTCTGAAAGTGGGATTCATTGAAGTCTCACAATACCCTGAATGGGTGGCTAATATAGTGACAGTGATGAAGAAAGATGGTCGAGTTCGGATTTGTGTCGATTATCAAGACTTGAACAAGGCTAGCTCGAAAGATGATTTCCCATTACCACATATAGATGTCCTCGTGGATAGCACTGCTGGGTTTGAGTTGTTCTCATTTATGGATGGCTTTTCCGGGTATAATCAAATAAGAATGAAAGAGGAAGACAAGGAGAAGACTGCATTTATCACTCCATGGGGGACCTTTCATTATAAGGTTATGCCCTTTGGACTCAAAAATGCAGGGGCTACTTATCAGCGAGCCATGGTAACACTATTCCATGACATGATGCATAAGGAGATTGAAGTTTACGTCGATGACATGATTGCAAAAACTCAACCTGGAAAAAGCCATGTCGAGACCCTAAAGAAGTTATTTGATCGGCTTCTTGAATTCAAGCTCCGCCTAAATCCTGCTAAGTGCGTGTTCGGGGCTACGTCTGGCAAATTACTCGGGTTCATTGTGAGTAGTAAAGGCATTAAGATTGACCCATCTAAAGCTAGGGCCATATGCGAGTTGCAACCCCTGTCGACCACCAAGGAGGTTCGAAGTCTTCTAGGGAGGTTGAATTACATTGCTCGATTCATTTCCCAACTTGCTGAGACTGCGAAACCGTTCTTTAAGCTCCTGAAGAAAAATGCGCAAGTTAACTGGGATGGTGAATGTCAAGAAGCATTTGAGAAGCTGAAACAATACTTGATGAATCCGCCAGTTCTTGTTCCACCATTACCAGGGTATCCTTTGATTCTCTATCTCACCATTCATAGTGAATCATTGGGCGCAATGTTGGCTCAAGAAAGTCCTATCGATAAAAAAGAACGGGCTGTTTATTACCTGAGCAAAAAATTCATGGTCTCAGAGCTGAAATATTCTGATATTGAGAAGACTTGCATTGCATTAGTGTGGGTATTGCATAGGCTACGGCAGTATACATTGCATTATCAAATATTTCTCGTGACCGAGAACAATCCCATCAAGTACTTACTTGATCAACCAACTTTAGTGGGTAAGCTAGCTAAATGGCAGATTCTGATTTCAGAATTTGACGTTCAGTTTATGCCACAAAAGTCAGTTAAAGGTCGAGTGATTGCTGACATATTGGTTAAAAGTCCTAGACTCTTGAATAGTGATGATTGTTCCGTGGATGACCGCATCTTATACGTAAGTGAAGATTCATGGACTATGTTTTTTTGATGGAGCTGTAAACTTGTCTGGTTCAGGCACTGGGGCAGTTTTGATATCCCCATATGAACAACACCATCCAGTAGCCGCAAAGTTGATATTTCCCTGCACTAACAACATAGCCAAGTATGAAGCTTGTATTCTCGGGCTCCAAGCCGCAATTGAGATGGGAGTGGCTAAATTGAAACTATTTGGAGACTCTGCACTAATTATACTCCAAACAGTAGGTGAGTGGAAGACTAGGGATTCTAAATTACTCCCATATCACGAGTATCTAGAAGAGCTGATGAAGGAATTTGATGAAATTTCTTTCGAGTACTTGTCAAGATCCCACAATCAGTTTGCGGATGCACTTGCAACGTTGTCATCAAGGTTGCAAGTTACCGATGGATTAGAAGTCGAACCATTGAAAATAGAAGTTTTGGCAAAACCAGCTTTTTGTATGGTTGTGACTAAAGAACATGATGGAAAACCATGGTATTACGATTTCATGAATTACATTCAAAAACAGGAATTCCCTGAAGGAAGTTCCTCAACTGATAGAAAATACATAATGAAGATGGCATCCAAGTTCTTTGTCAGTGGTAACAATTTATACAAGAGATCATATGATTCAGTATTGTTGCGGTGTGTAAACGTAACCGAAGCCATGCAAATTATGCAAGAAGTGCACGAAGGGGTTTGTGGCCCGCATATGAATGGGCACATGCTAGCCAAGAAAATTATGAGGTTGGGATATTACTGGCTGACATTAGAGAGTGACTGCATTCAACACGTTCGAAGTTGCCATCGTTGCCAAATTCATGGAGATAAGATAAATGTCCCTCCAACTGAGCTACACCAGTTATCCAAGCTGTGGCCCTTCTCCATGTGGGGCATCGATATGATCGACCCAATAAACCCTAAAGCTTCAAATGGACATCGATTCATTTTGGTGGCGATAGATTATTTCTCTAAGTGGATTGAAGCCACATCATATGTTAATGTCACTACCCGAAACGTTGTGAAATTCATTAGGCGTGACATAATTGCCCGTTATGGGGTCCCTGAAGCAATTGTCACTGACAATGGGACAAACTTAAATAACAAGCTTGTGGATGGGTTGTTTGCTGAGTTTAAGATCAAGCATTTGAACTCATCCCCTTGCGCAAATGAATGGAGCTGTTGAAGCGGCCAACAAAAACATAAAGAAGATCTTGGCAAAGACAGCCAAGAATTATCGAGATTGTCATGATAGGTTACCTTTGCACTAATGGCATATCGGACGTCGATTCGTACTTCTACTGGGGCAACCCATTTTTCTCTAGTATACGGCATGGAAGCAATCTTGCCTGTTGAAATGGAGATCCCCTCCCTGAGGGTCTTATCCCAAGTGGAATTATCCGAGGCAGAATGGATGAAGCAAAGGTATGAGCAATTGAACCTAATTGATGAGAAAAGGCTTAAAGCTCTTTGCCATGGTCAGTCGTACCAACAAAGAGTAGCCAAGTATTTTAATTGGAAGGTACAGGTCAGGCATTTCAAGAAGAATGATCTGGTCTTGAGGAAGCTATTGCCAATTTTTCCCAATCCTGGGGGCAAATTCGCCCCGAATTACAGTGGCCCGTATGTGGTAAGGAAGGTACTCCCCGGAGGTGCCTTAATCCTTGCAGAAATGGATGGTTGTGAGTTTTCTAGTCCAATTAATTCTGATTCTGTCAAGAAGTATTAGCCATGATTCTGTTATTTTCATAATGAATGAATCAAGTCGGTTTCTTCATTCATTTATTTGCAAATGTTGCATTATCATTTTAGGCAAAATAAATTGGATGTGTCAAATGGGATACATTGGAATGATGAAAGGCAAACCTTATCCTAAACACATTCCCATACACTGATCCCTGGTAAGTTGAGCGGAAAGATTCCATACTTGCAAGGCAAAAAGTTCTCTCGCGAAAGGTATGATGACCGAAATGATGATGGGCAATTCATTTTTGCATCCCAAACACTGCAAGTGATCCATTGCTTAACCTCTTTGAGCCCCATACACTTGTGGAGATTTCTTTCAAATTACCCCTGTCAAGAACCACCCCATATCGGGGCAAACTGGAGATAAGTTGGCATCATGTGGTGAGAAAAATAGATAGAAATTCTCTTGCTCTCAATCTTTGGGTCTTATTGCAGATGAACTCAAACAATAATCCAAGTGCTTTAGGATGACGAAGAGTATTTTTTTTTTCTATCCTACACACTTATATCCATTGCATAGCCATTTTGAGCCTACAAATTCATTTCTTTGAACCCAGTTGGTGATCATCCCCCGCAAGTAAGGCAAGCAAAAAGTTATCATTCAAGAAACATCATGATCTAGAGCGCAAACGGAGTGTGAAGACCTTCAAAAGTCCAAATGAAAGATTGATGCATTGTAGATAGTGTGTCAAAGGTAAAAACAAAACCAGGGGGCATGAAAAAGCAGTGTGCCTGGTAAAAGCAAGGCCGATGCCCATAGGAGAAAATGAAAAAGAGTCGAGATAGATTGTGAAAAGTTATATTCCCAATGGAGTGGTACTCAAAGGACTCAAATGCAAAGCTTTTACAATCAATAGAACACATTTTGAAGACAATTCTTGATGGTGAAGATGAAGACTGGCGGTAATGCCAAGATGATCACCAACTCTCACCTATATATACACATTTTGAGCCTGATAATCATTTCAATTCTCAACCTGTGAACCTAACCTACATTACGTCCCTTATAAAGTCTCTTCAGATTATGGCACTTGAATTAATGTAGGCGTTCACATGTCTTAAGCATTGCTCAAAGAAGTGTGAACAAGGTTATTTCTATCTTATTTTGCAGGGTTCTTGACTTGTAAACCCGGAGATGATTACAGAATTGTTCTTTCAATAGCCTTGACTCAAAGAGTCCCCTTTGTTAAGCCGTTGACCAAGCCCATATTATGATCCATGTTAAAGACCTTTCAGATTGGTAAAATCGTACCAATTGCGAGAGTACTCAAACCCCTGTCTAGTATGATGATAGTGAAATAGGATGATTCTCAAATTCCCATATCAATTATTGGGATAAAATTGCCTTTTCATGAGAGTGAGTGAAAAGTCCTTTCAAACCAAAAGGGTCCCTTATTTGACACATCGATGACGCACAAGTTCTAAATGGATTGTCAGTGCTTATTTGGTAATACAGGATTGATAGACTTGTCACACATGAATCGCAAATGGATTGGAAATATCTGGTGATGATGAATGTGTAAACTTGTTGTTGCCAACCATGATTGACAGGTAGAGTCCTCATGAAAATTGAGTAGCTGTGATGCTCAATTCGCTCTCCGAAGCATTAGAACGTGTTCAGATTACTCCAATCACTGCTAGCAAGCAATCTTGAGGTAAGCCGATCAAGCCCTCAAAAAGGAAACCTCAGGTGAGTATCCAATTTTTCTGAGTGCTTAAAACAAAACTTGAGTAACTCATCCCTTGAATGAAATTCAAGTGCTCGAGGCAAAATTTGAGTATCTCCCCTAATTTTCAGAAATCTTTCAATTAATTTTTGACATTTCAGTTTGGATCTGAATGTCTCAAATCTTTTCATTGAACATTTCATTCTGGATATGAATGTTCTTTGATTCTTCTCAATATACCTTAGTTTGGATCTAGGTATTTCGAGACATCTTGTTCCAATGGCCATCTCACTTGACATTGAGCGTCTGTTGATTAAATTCAATCGATTGCCTGGATCTAGGCAATTCAATAAACATCAGACTCCTCAAGAAATCTGGGATAAAAACTAGATTCTTGTGGATTCATTCCGTACCTCAAGATGCTCTACCATATTGACTGGTAAGTAACTACAGGTACGCTTTTTTTTTTTTCTTCTTCTTCTTTTTTTTTTTTATTTTATTTCATACTTTGCATTAGCTTTTCCATGCATCATATCATATTGCATTTTAAAATGGGATTCATTTTCCCACAAAAAATAACATTACATTGCATATGCATGGTCAAAATTTAGGTCTCGATTTGTCTTTAAATGCAACCTCTACGAGCTCACATTCAAAGAGGGGCAGCTGTTGACATCTAAATTTTGATTAATCATTCATAATTTAATATTGTATAGCATATAGTTTTAGGAGCATAATCTGCGGCGGCCGATTTTTGAATTGTCAAGAAAAGGTAGGGATGTGGCTAGTTCAAAAGTAAAACATATCTACAGGGATGTGGCGGATTCAAAAGGTAAAGTATATCTGCATGATCAAGAAAAGGAATGGATGTGGTTGGTTCAAAGGTAAAGTATATCTGCATGGTTAAAGATAAGGAAAGAGCAAAAAAGGATATATTCGCAATAAGAAAGCCGATCATCATGTCATTATCTTATTTTTTTTGAGGGCATCATGTTGTCTTGCCTATAAAAGAGGGACAGACACACACTGAGTAGATAGCTGCAAAAGTGAGAGCCATCGGTGAAAAATTGAGAGAGGAAGAGATGAGGCGGCCACCGTTGTGATTGTGAGAGAGAAAAAAAGTTTCTATTCTTCCTGCAGGTGTCGAAAGGGGACACAAAAGAAAAGCAACAAGCGTCCATAAGCAAAAGGAGAAGAAGACAAAGGAGGGCCCTTGGCTTCGTCCAATAGAGGGGGGAACTTCTCGGTCAACACTGGGCACACAAGAATCCAGAGAGAGAATAGAGAGAAGAGCGGGGTCTTTTCTTCGTGGTCTCGGCTTCACAACTCCTCTCACTGCGGCATTGTGCTCCTGCTCGCTACATCGCTTCCCTCGTTCAAGCCACCATCTTTGCTGGATTTTTCTGACGATCCCTTGTTAAAGCATCGACATAGTCTGCAACTTTCTCCGTCATCGAGGAACCGATTCATCCGTGTTGAGGGTTGAAGGGCGAGAGTCCAAGAGGTGGGTTTTGTCTTTTTCCATCGCATCTTCGCTAACCCAAGTTAATATTATTCAGTCAAAGAAAGCCACAGCCGTGAGTACAAGAGATAAAAGTTGATCGGAAGGCAAGTGGCAATTGAAGACTTTGGCTGGGTTGCGACACTGAAACCAGCGAAACACTATTCGCGAGCCATCCATCCACAAATTCGAATTTGGAAGTATATCCGCAAATCAGGACTTTTGGTGAATCTGCAGCAGGACCCCACGACGTCAACGTGACCCGACATTGCAAGTCTCCCTGTGACGTCTCCACTGCCGCCCCTTTGCCAAGAATCACGCTGATCCACCGTTCACGGATTAGGTAAAATCTCGTCTGATTTTATTTTCGAATACTTAGTTTTCTTACTTGAAATATTGCAATTACACTTGATTGGACTCCATACTTAGTATCCCAAATTTCAAGTAACCCTTTAAATTAGAGATTATTCTCTAATTTCTTAACGTACCATAATCGTCAATCCGATCTCACGTCCGAGATACGATTCGCGATTGCACGGAAAATCGGCCAATTCGATCTCATGCCCAAGATACGATTCGTCGATTTTATTTGTTTCTTGGGTGATTGATTTTATTCGTAGAATATGTGATTGATTTTATTCGTAGAATATGTTTTAATTAACGTAGATTGCATGTTAGGATAGGGTTCATTTAATTAGAGATAATATAAACTATGATTCGGTTTAGATTAACCTTTAGATTGAATTGGATAATTTCTAGAACTAGGAAATTTATTTGTTTATTTTAATTTCATGAAAAACACACACAAAAAACATATCACTTGCATGTCATATAGTTTAAGTTGCACATTACATGCCATTATAGTTAGACACTTTCATATGTCATTACATATTGCATGTTAGTTTTAGGCCTCATTAAATAAGAGAAAATCCAAAATTCGAGTGATCGCATATTAATTAGAAATCACTTTTAGGTCGATGTGATTTTCTAACTAATATTGCAGATGCTTTAGTAGCTTCAAGGTAAGTAATTTCCTCCCTTTCCTTGCAATTTATTTAATGCTTTGATAATTGAGCGTTAAATAATGATTGCGCACTTGCATGATCACATTGAATGTTATGGAGTAAATTAAAATCAATGCAAACTGCCTGCCAATAATTTTTTTCAAATAAAAAAGAAAAGGTACCGAAAGGGCGTTAGAGAAATCTAACGTAATCAAGTCCCCGATCCCATAGTCTCTAGTTCGTAGGAGTAAAGTAATCCTCCCGTTACTTTACTTGGGTTTCTAATCGACCTACCAAAAAAATAGATTAGTGGCGACTCCAAGTAAAAATCATTTGCATGCTAAAAACTTAAACCCTAAGTCACGAATTGGTATGGGCTTGGGAGAGCCCGAGCTAAGTTTAAGCTTAGTAATTCATTAGCCAAACCCTAAGTGGTGCACCCGAGGTGAGGTCGTGACATGGGCCAATCAATCCCAAAGCTTCTAATGGACATCGCTTCATTCTTGTGGCCATCGACTATTTCACTAAGTGGATTGAAGCATACTCATATACTAATGTCACCGCAAAGAATGTGGCCAAGTTTATTCGGCGTGATATCATTGCACGTTATGGTGTGCCTGAAGCCATCATTATAGATAATGGTTCCAATTTGAATAACAAGATTGTTGATGAGTTGCTGCATGAATTTCGGATTCGTCACTTGAATTCATCACCTTATTGACCGCAGATGAATGGTGCTGTAGAGGCGGCTAACAAGAATATAAAGAAGATTTTGTCCAAGACAGCAGATAACTATCGTGACTGGCATGAGCGGTTGCCATATGCGTTAATGGCATACCGAACTTCGATACGAACTTCAACTGGGGCGACATCGTTCTCTCTAGTGTACGGTATGGAGGCCGTCTTACCAGTAGAGGTGGAAATCCCTTCGTTGAGAATTCTCTCACAAAGTAAACTCTCTGAAGCTGAGTGGGTGCAGCAAAGATATGAACAACTGAACATGATCGACGAGAAGAGACTCACTGCACTATGTCATGGTCAGTGCTATCAGAAGCGGGTTGCGAAAGCTTTTAATCGCAGAGTTCGACCTAGATGCTTCCAAGAAGGCGACCTCGTGCTGAGGAAAGTTTTATCTATCATACCAGATCCGCGTGTGTTGACACCTAAATTTTGATTGATCATTCGTAATTTAATGCACAAAAATTTAGGGATTAATTTTAACCCCTAAACAAAAAATATTAGGATTAAATTCATAGCATATAGTTTTAGGAGCATTTATTATTGCATTTGCATTGGACATGTGGCAGGGCTTCAATTGATGGTTCTAAGTTTTAATTTAATAAGTTGGACTAAGCCCACAAGGGAAAACAATTTGGCTAGGCCCGTTAAGAAGTGACGAGTTGGAATATGAGAATATTCCCGGGAATATGAATGTTCCCGAGAATATTCGCATTATTCTTTCAATATTTAAGGAATGTGTCGGATGAAATATTCTCGTTAAGGGGTGACGAATTGGAATATAAGAATATTCCCGGGAATATGAGAATGTTCCCGAGAATATTCTCATTATTCTTTCAATATTCAAGGAAAGCGTTGGATGAAATATTTGAAAAATATTGCACGTGGGATACAAGAGCTAAATAGACAACGTGCAAATTTATCATCTTTCCTTAAATAACATAGTCTTCTCACCTATAAAAAGGGGGGCCACACGCACTGAAGAGACACACAAAAAAATATACAGAGAGAGAGAGGATACAACGTGAGTTCTCCCGGCTTTGCCTTGGCGAAGACCCGCTATTTCTCATCGTCGCAAAGCTACTGGCCCCGTGTCCTACCCCAACGACACGCTGATTCTTAGCCCTGGTTCCTTGCCCTTGGCAAGTTGTTGTCCGAAGCCGCCAATCATCGTGTGCTAATTGAGAAATCCAACCCAACTCCTCCTACCAGGCAAGGTTCAGACGTTCGCGAAGGAGCACACGGGTCACCCACACTTCATGACAACAATCATCATCTTGTAGAGAAAAGAGGAGATTTTGAGGCGGTGGATTTTGTCTTGAATAGTCCAACCTCCGGAACCGCGGGCCTTCTCTCTCCTCGAGGCTTCATCAGCATCAGCGACGTCCCACACTTTTTCTTGCACGTTCTCAATCGAGGCCTCGTCTTGTTCAGACTATTGCTCCACCTGCAAGCTTCAGAGGCTCTCGTTGCCACGCTCAACAGCCGCCCCTCTCGGCAACTTGGAGAATTTTTTTTCGCAGGTTATCTCAAGCTCTCGCTTTTGCCCGTGATCAACGACGACTGCGAGAACTGATCGAGCTGAACATCTTTAGCGGCTGTGGAACAGGGTTAGGTGCTGCTATTAGTAATTGAAAACCGCCTCGGATCGTTTGTGAGAACCAGAGAAAGACCATCAAGGTAATTTGCTAATCCGTTTGCTTATCTAAATATAAGTTGCCTAATTAGCAATGCATTTACTGCTAATGTGATTTCCTTTGAGATATTTGGCATATTTCTATTGAGTGAGGTCGTTGTGTCATGATAAAAATCTCAATAATAAAAAATATTGAGCCGCGAGACGTCGGATCAGGTTTTTGATTGTTTTGATTTTCTATCTTGAGTGGTGGAAAATTGTATGCTTTATATGATTCAGTTGCATTATGTGTCGATATGCCTTTGTTCGAATTGATTTGGCTTATTAAAGAAAACCCAAAAAAAATATAGTTGAGTTAGATGTGCTTCTTATTAGAATATTTTAGGATAGTTTTCATGTTTATATATAGGTTTTTTATTTATTTCGAATTTTGATTATAAAAAAAAAACATAAAAATTGCCATGCTCAGGTCATGTAGAATTAGGTCATCTTCCGTGTGTCATCTAGTCATTGCATGTTTAGGGCCACTCGAATACATGACATACTAGGATAGTTGCATTAAATATTTTCTAGCTTTAGATTAAATTAAATAATTAATGTCACGTGACATATAATTTGCATATTAGGTTGCACGTTGCATGTTATTATAGTTAGACATTTTTGCACGTCATCACATGCATTGCACTTAGTTTTTAGGCCTCATTAAATAATTCAAAACCTTAAAAAACAATTGAAAGATTGCATGTTAATTAGAAATCATATCTAGGATCATTGATGTGATTTTTTTAAAAAAACTAACATTGCAGATGCTTTCGTTGCTTCGAGGTAAGTATTTCTTCCTTATGCTTGCAATTTATTTATCACTTTGCTTTATTGAGTGTTAAATAATGATTGCGCACTCATATGATCACATTGTATGTTAAGGATTAAATTAAAATCAATCTAAATTGCCTGCAAATCATTTTTTTAAATAAAAGAGAAAAGGTACCGAAAGGGCGTTAGAAAAATCTAACGTAATCAAGTCCCCGATCCCATAGTTTCGGGTTCGTAGGAGTAAAGTAACTCTCCCGCTACTTTACTTGGGTTTCTAATCGACCCACCAAAAATAGATTAGTGGCGACTCCTAAGTAAAAAATCATTGGCATGTTAAAAAAACTTAAACCCTAAGTCGCGAATTGGTATGGGTCTGGGAGTGCCCGAACTAAGTTTAGGCTTAGTAATCCATTAGCCAAACCCTAGGTGGTTTACCCGAGGTGAGGTCGCGACAGCTTGGCGACTCCGCTGGGGACTTGAGTTTAAACTCTTAGTGGACTTAGGCCAATTTTCTCTTTTTTAAAATTTTTGTTTGGCAGCGAAGATACCAGGTACGTCCCTAACTATTTGAGGTGTTAAATGTTTTTGCAGATGGAGTTATAAGGGGTGGAGTGATTGTTAACCCCTTGTCTTGCAGGTTGGAGTTGGGAATGAATGTTTTCAATTTTTGAAGTGTTGTTGTGAATATAAATTGCTATGCATGTCTATGCATTTACACTACACTCTTGCACACACTACCTGCCGTCGGACTTGGACCGCAATTAAGGATATTAGGATGGTGTTGAGAAATGATCCAACCTTGAATGCAAGACAGCGATGTAGAGGTTGCCTTTCTCAACTCCGAAATTTTTTCTTGGTGTCAAAATGTTTATCCTTGTCTGCGAGATCGCATGACTATAGGATTTTCTTTGACCAAGCCGGAGCTAAGAGGACCCAACCTTTGTACGCGAGACTGCGACTAGTCGGATCATTCCTCTTAGCTCTAATTTTCTAAGCCCTATAGTTTAGGTGTCGAACCTCACATCTCATGTGTATGTCTATGTGGTTGCCATTTTTCTGCCATGAAGTAAGTATTCTTACCTTACACTATGCAATTTATTTATTTATTTATTTTTTGGTCCATGACAAAAGGTCGATCGCACGTCTTAATCTATATACAATGAGAAGATCCGATGTTCAATTCGTTCCAACTCCTAAGATCGAGCTCAAGGGATGGTGGAATAATCTAAATAAGGAAGGCCAAGACTATGTGGAGTCAATACTTGGTCAACTCATACCCCTTCTGGATATTGGAGTCCATAGTGGTGTCTTGCAAGCAATATCTCACTTCGGTGCCCCGAGACTGCTACCTTCATCTTTGGTGGTAAGAATGAGCTAACTCCAACACTTGAAGAATATAGTGTTATCATGAGAATGCCCCTTGGGATTGAACTTGTTAGGCCGCCTCTCGGTTTAGAGCCCACATCAATTTTGTCTAAATTTTTAAGAATCAAAACCGATAAGGTTAAGAAAATTTTGAAAGCTAATTGCAATGCATGCCCATTCTCATTTTTGGCTAATCACTTTTCAAATCAATCTTCAATGCGCCAAAAAGGTAGGATATTCATTTTAGCTTTCTTTGGATTTATAATTTTTCCTAATAGAAAAAATGCTATTAATCCTTTGATTGCATGGGTGGTTAGGCAAGCATGTGCTGGCATGAATTTTATAAACATGATTCTAGCTGAGACATTTCTATCCCTCAATCGTTTTAAACAAAATGGAGGAAAAATCATGAATGCATCTCCTGAACTTCTACAAATTTGGTTTTTTCACACGTGAGGGAGTTTGGTCATTTCATGCGTCGAGGTGAAATAGAAGGTTCTAATCATCCAATAAAAAGGTTTTCAATCTTAGAGAAAAAGTATACTTTGGAAAGTCATATTCCAACTGGATAACTTTTCTAAAAGATCCAGATCCCGAGGGCTTCTTATGGTATGCTAAATGGTTTCATGTTGGTGAGGCTCGTTTTTGTCATAAGAAAGATGATCCGGTTCCATTGTTGGGAATCACTGGTGCGACATCTTACTACCCTTATAGGGTAGCTCGCCAATACCGTGTGCTCCAAGATATTCCACCTCCTCTTCGGATGGACCTATTTCAAACTCTCTTCACGTGTAAGGATCATGAATACTTGGAAGAGATCGGTTGTTTCGAAAATGCATGGAAGAAATGCCAGCAAGAAAAGATAGTGGTGCCCAAAAGGTTGAAGGGAGAAGAGAAGATTTATCATGCCTCGGATTATTATATCCACCACCATAAGATTTACACAGTTCTACTCCCTGTAATACCTGAGGTCACGGTGCAGCTCACTCGTAAAGCGCAAATTGAGCATCTCAAAGAAACGATGGAAGCAAAAGAGGCTCACATCTCTGAGTTGGTTCGACAGAACAAAAAGCTTCAAGAACAAAGTGGTCTCCCAATTGTATATAGAGAAGAGTCACTATTTTGTTTCAGGAGTTCAATTTCAATTTTAGAGTATTATTTCAATTTCTTAAACTGATGTTTTAGGAATTTAATTCCCTAGAGAGTCATTTTCAATTCAATATCACTTAATAAAAGCAGTTAGATCTTTGTCATGGACCGGCATGTTCCATATGCGATGCTTATGTGTTTTCCTTTCTGCAAATCAGGTGATAACGGAGCCGTCTTGTTCACCCATCATTACGAGATTGAAAGCACGAATGGCTAAGCAAGCTGAGTTGCGCGAACGTATTGATAAGATGGAATATCAAATGAATCAATGCTTCGTTGCAATACAACAAATGACAACTGAGTTTAAAGAGCTCCGAGCAAGTTCGAGTCCAGAAGTCACACCTCCTAGAACTACAGCACTTAAGCAGAAAGTTGATCATGGCCAATCTAATGAATTTGATGACAACATGCCCCCCTTAGAAGATGACGTCATTGTCGTGGAAGGAAAGACCAAAACTCATAAGGTCTTTAAAACAGAGCAAGATGAACACTTTGCGAAGCTTGAAGAGAAAGTGAAACAATTGCAGGGTCTGCAAAGTTCACTCCCGATTGATTTGTCTGTTTATGAGAAGGTCAACACGCCAAATAAATTTAAAATGCCAGAATTTGAAAAGTATAATGGCACCTCTTGCCCAAAAGCTCACCTGCAAATGTACCATGTGAGGATGGCCCAACATATCAAGAATGAACCCCTTATGATCCGGTGGTTCCAAATGAGCTTGGGCGGGCTGCACTCACTTGGTATATCATGAAGAACATAAACCTCCTCGACACTTGAAATGAGGTGGTCGATGCATTTCTTAAGCAGTACAAGTTCAACATGGACATTGCACCTTCCCGAGAAGACCTTGAGCGGATGGAAAAAAAGAAGAGTGAGTCGTTTAAAGAATATGCCATAAGATGGCGAAATTTAGCCGCCCAAATTACTCCTAAGCCCACTGACAAAGAATTGATGAAGCTATTTGTGAAGACCCTCCCTTTTGAGTTCCGTAATCGGATGGTTGGCACGTATGTTGAGAACTTTAATCAACTCATTCCAGTGGGCGAACAAATCGAGATGGGTTTGAAGGAGGGGTGGTTTAATGAACCGACCTTCCCAAATAGGAGGTTTACTGCAAAGAAAGAGAAAGAGCCAACCACTGAAGTAAATGTTGCATACGTGCAACCAACCTCAAATAAGCCTCCGATCGTTCATGTTCCTAGGAATCAGCAAGGTGGAGGCCGCCCTTCCGCACCACGACAATTTACTAAGAGGCAGTTCTCTCCACTTCCTGGTCCTCTATCTCAAGTCTTGCCGATCTTGCAAAAGAATGGGCTGCTTTCCTATGAATCGAAGCGGCCCAATGCGGAGAAATTCTCTAACTACGACCCCTCCAAGAAGTGCGAGTATCATATGGGAGAAGTGGGACATTCAACTGATGAATGCATGACCTTGAAGCACAAAGTTCAAAATTTATTGGACACTAATGCATTCTCATTCCGCACCACCCAACCAAATGTCAAGAGGAACCCGCTGCTTGAGCACGAAAGCAAGGTGAATGCCATATTTGGATTTGATGCTGGTTAAGTCAAAAATTTGAGAGTGCATGTTGCGAATGTCTATAATGGGCTAGTAAAGGCTGGATACTACCCGAGTCATGAGGCGATTCCCTTATCCTTGAAGAAAGAGAGGGTTGCCATGATGGCGGAGGCCGGTGTGGTTGTGTATGCTGACCATACTGGCATGGTCTCCACTATATCCCAAGTCGTTATTGACTGGGAGGAAGAATGGGCTGCGTTGAATACTAGTAAAGAAGAAACCGATGCGGAACTATCAACTAAGGCACCAGTGCACAACGAAAGGATAGTGATCGAGATACCTCAACCTTATGAATATGCTGATAATAAGGCGGTTCCTTGGTCCTATGACCTGGATGTTGATCTGGTTACAAGGTCTGGTCGAGTTTATGCTCAAGCCAATACTCAACCTGCAAAGCCTATTACTGATGAAGAGGCTAAAGAATTTCTTGTTGTAATCAAAGCAAGTGAGTATAATGTGGTCGATCAATTACGAAAAATGCCTACTCAAATCTCTTTGCTTGAGCTCTTGCAAACATCTCCCACACATCAAAAGTCTTTAATGAAGGTGTTGAGCGAAATTCATGTACCGAGAGACGCTTGAGCCTAGTCGGCTCGAAGAATTTGTTGGGTCAATCCTTCTCAAGGATTTGATCGCTTTCTCTGACGAAGAATTCCTCGTTGAAGGGAAAGGACACAATAAACCACTATATATATCAGTCAAACACAAAACTTCCTATGTGTCCCGCGTGCTTATTGATAATGGATCTGCTCTGAATATATGTCCGTTGGCCACTCTTCACCGCCTCAAGACAGATCTATCCCAGATACATGCTGCGAAGACTTGCGTGCGAGCTTTTGATGGAACTAGGAAGGAAGTGATTGGGGAGATCCACCTTGATGTGCAAATTGGGCCAGTAATCTTTAACATCCCCTTTCAAGTAATGGATATCCCCACCACATTTAATTTTTTGTTGGGTCGTCCTTGGATACATACTGCTGGGGCTGTGCCATCAAGTCTCCATCAAAGCGTGAAATTCGTGATTAAGGGGAAGCTAGTCATTGTCCATGGCGAGGAAGACCACCGGATTTATCATGAAACCGCTATTTCTTATATCGAGCCAGATTCTGAACTTGGATTGAGTTACCACTCATTTGAGTTGGTATCCACCATACATGCTTCTCGAGGTTCCTCGCTACCCACTCCTGAAGTCTCAAATGCTGCTGTTATTAGGGGTGTGCATGGTCCGGGCGGGCGGTTCCCCACCAAGAACCGGGAACCGCCCGCTAAGGACCGGTTCCAAAAAATTGGATCCGGGAACCGCCCGTTGGTTCCATGGATCCACCCGAGAACCGGACCGCTGGTCCGGTCCGGTTCCCGGGTGGATCCATGGAACCGGTCTCCAAACAATGACGCCTACTCAATATGTCTATTTTCAGAAGAAAAATCTAGTAAAGGTTGCATCTAGTGTGTTGTAGTACATGGAAACATGGCTTTTGGACTGTTATCACAAGTGCTATCTTCATAACACCACAAACCACTAAGCATTTCCAAAATCTGCAAATATGGGCTGCTCCACCTCCACTTTCGCCTTCCACCACCACAAGATGTTTTTTCACGATAATGGGCTCAGTGGAAAATAAAAATTGAGCCACTTCTTTCTTCAATATGTTTTTTAGGGCTTTAAATGAAAAATAAAAATTCTAAATAGGGTCTTTCAAAATTTTAATTTTTTTCAACCAAATTTTTTTATAATAAAAATTAATATATACCGGTCCGGTCCGGGTGGGCGGATCCGCCCATGGAACCGGGAACCGGACCGGCACCCACCGGTTCCAAGAAATTGGAACCGGGAACCGGACCGGTCCCTTTAGGAACCATCGGTTCCGGACCGGTCCGGTCCGGATCCGGGCGGTCCGGGCGGTTCCCGGTTCTTTTGCTCACCCCTAGCTGTTATGGTAGGAAAAGTGATAGTTGGAAATGGCTTTATTGCTGGCCATGGTCTTAGAAGGAGAGGTCAAGGTATTAGAAACCCTATTGAAGCCCCTCAGAGGTCCCGTTTTGCTGGATTAGGGTACCATGGAAGAGGTGGAGAAAGCTCTAGAGGGCAAAGGCAACAAAGGCGAAACTCACATGGACAAAAAAAGGAAAACTCGCTACCTCCTCATATTCACGAGACATTCCCTGGTCCTACTAGAATGATGCAGGATAGTAGAGAGGCGATAGATACCCTGGGGCAGCCGAGTGGCAAATTTGACTATTACATGAAGTACTCAGCTCCCCCTAGTTTTTACATTGACCCGCGTGACATTGTCCCGGATGGATGGGGTGGAATGGATGATCCAATACCTCCAGGAGAAGAGAACCCTGATAATGCATTGGAAGGAATCATTAACCTATTTGATGATTTCCTTATAGGTGCCATTGAAGAAGAATCTTCGGAGGAAGCGGGCGTTAGCCCACAAGAGTAACTCGTTTATCATTTTCGCATATTCCCCTGCGTGGGAATTTTTACTTTTTTTTTTTTTCGCTTTCTTTTAGGGCTTGAATACCGCATTTTCCATTCAATAAGATGTAATTGATTGATGAATTTCAATAAAATTACAAGTTTTGTTTTTAGAGCATGATGGGGTACACCAAACCAGCCCGGTGATGATATCCAACCGATTAAAAAAAAAAATCCAAGGAGAATTCTGAGGCCTGGGCTTCATCATGCTTCCTTGTGTCAAAAAAATTTCAAAAAGAAAAAAAAAGAAAAAAGATGCTTTTGCGAAAAAATCTTTAAAAAATGTCATTTAGCCCTGTTTGTTTTTCTAAATTAGCCCCTTTGTGTTTCAAGTACAATCTTGCAGCAGTAAACAACGGCGATCCTAATGAGGACTCCATCGAGGTACAACGTGAATGGGAGCAAAGCATGAAAAAATCAAAGCTCTCACCTCGACCAAACCATCACTATCAATTTGAGCAATGCCGGAGAAGCCAAGGAAGTGAAGATAGGGGCAAATGTCCCTGAAGAGGAGGCCGAACGCTTGACTCAACTACTAAAGGATTATCAAGATATCTTTGCTTGGACGTATGCTGATATGCCAGGTTTGGATCCATCCATTGTGGAGCATTCTTTGCCTACTAATCTGGGCATGCACCCTAAAAAGCAAAAGCTGCGAAGAACTAAGCCCAAACTCTCGAAGAGGATAGAGGAAGAGGTAATGAAACTTCTGAAAGTGGGATTTGTCGAAGTCTCACAATACCCCGAATGGGTGGCTAATATAGTGCCAATGATGAAGAAAGATGGTCGAGTTCGGATTTGTGTTGATTATCGAGACTTGAACAAGGCTAGCCCGAAGGATGATTTCCCGTTACCACATATTGATGTCCTTGTGGATAGCACTGCTGGATTTGAACTGTTCTCATTCATGGATGGATTTTCCGGGTATAATCAAATAAAAATGAAGGAGGAAGACAAGGAGAAGACTGCATTTATCACCCCGTGGGGGACCTTTCATTATAAGGTTATGCCCTTTGGACTCAAAAATGCAGGGGCTACTTATCAACGAGCCATGGTGACACTATTCCATGACATGATGCATAAAGAGATTGAAGTTTATGTCGATGACATGATTGCAAAAACTCAACCTGGAAGAAGTCATGTCGAGACTCTAAAGAAGTTATTTGATCGGCTTCGTGAATTCAAGCTCCGCTTAAATCCTGCCAAGTGCGTGTTCGGGGCTACGTCTGGTAAATTACTTGGGTTCATTGTGAGTAGTAAAGGCATCGAAATCGACTCATCTAAAGCTAAGGCCATATGCGAGTTGCGACCCCCGTCAACAACCAAAGAGGTTCGAAGTCTTTTAGGGAGATTGAATTATATTGCCCGATTCATTTCCCAACTTTCTGAGACTGCCAAACCGTTCTTTAAGCTTTTGAGAAAAAATGCACTAGTCAACTGGAATGATGAATGTCAAGAAGTGTTTGAGAAGCTGAAGCAATACTTGATGAATCCGCCAGTTCTTGTCCCACCATTACCAGGGCATCCTTTGATTCTCTACCTCACCATTCATAGTGAATCATTGGGTGCAATGTTGGCTCAAGAAAATCCTGTCGATAAAAAAGAACGGGCCATTTACTACCTGAGCAAAAAATTCACCATCTCAGAGCTGAAATATTCTGACATCGAGAAGACTTGCACTGCATTAGTGTGGGTACTGCATAGACTACGACAGTATACATTGCATTACCAGATATTTCTCGTGACCAAGAACAATCCCATCAAGTACTTACTTGATCAATCGGCTTTAGTGGGTAAGTTAGCAAAATGGCAGATTCTGATTTCAGAATTTGACATTCAGTTTACGCCACAAAAGTCAGTTAAAGGTCGAGTAATTGCTGACATATTGGCCGAAAGTCCCGGACTCTTGAATGGTGATGATTGTTCCCTGGATGACCGCATCCTATATGTAAGTGAAGATTCATGGACCATGTTCTTTGATGGAGCTGTAAACTTATCTGGTTCTGGCACTGGGGCAGTTTTGATATCCCCAGATGGACAACACCATCCAGTAGCTGCAAAGTTGATGTTTCCATGCACTAACAACATAGCCGAGTATGAAGCTTGTATTCTCGGGCTCCAAGTTGCAATTGAGATGGAAGTGGCTAAATTGAAGGTGTTCGGAGACTCCGCACTAATCATACTACAAACGGTAGGTGAATGGAAGACCAGGGACTCTAAATTACTCCCATATCACGAGTATCTAGAAAAGCTGGTAAAAGAATTCGATGAAATTTCTTTTGAGTACTTGTCAAGGTCTCACAATCAGTTTGCTGATGCACTCGCAACGCTGTCATCAATGTTGCAAGTTACCGATGGATTAGAAGTCGAACCGTTGAGAATAGAGGTTTTGGCAAAGCTAGCTTTTTGTATGGTCGTGAATAAAGAACATGATGGGAAACCATGGTATTACGATATCATGAATTACATTCGGAAACGAGGAATTCCCCAAGGAAGTTCTCCAGGTGATAGAAAATACATAATGAAGATGGCATCCAAGTTTTTTGTCAGCGGTAACAATTTATACAAGAGATCTTATGATTCAGTCCTGTTGCGATGTATAGACGAAGCCGAAGCCATGCAAATTATGCAAGAAGTGCATGAGGGAGTTTGTGGCCCGCATATGAATGGGCACATGCTAGCCAAGAAAATTATGAGGTTGGGATACTACTGGCTGACATTAGAGAGTGACTGCATCCAACACGTTCGAAGTTGCCATCGTTGCCAAATCCATGGAAATAAGATAAATGTCCCCCCAATTGAGCTGCACCAGTTATCCGAGCCATGGCCTTTTTCAATGTGGGGCATCGATATGATTGGCCCGATAAACCCTAAAGCTTCAAATGGGCATCGATTCATTTTGGTAGCGATAGATTATTTCTCTAAGTGGATTGAAGCCGCATCTTATGTTAATGTCACCGCTCGAAACGTTGTGAAATTTATCAGGCGTGATATAATTGCCCGTTACGGGTCCACTCAAGCAATTGTCACGACAATGGGACAAACTTGAATAACAAGCTTGTGAATGGGCTCTTTACGAGTTTAAGATCAAGCATCCGAATTCATCCCCTTACCGCCCGCAAATGAATGGAGCTGTTGAGGCGGCCAATAAAAACATCAAGAAGATCTTGGCAAAAACAGCCGAGAGTTATCGAGATTGGCATGATAGGTTGCCTTTCGCACTAATGGCATATCGGACATCAATTCGTACTTCTACTGGGGCAACCCCGTTCTCTCTAGTATATGGCATGTAAGCAGTCTTGCCTGTAGAGATGGAGATCCCCTCTCTCAGAGTCTTATCCTAGGTGGAATTATCTGAGGCAGAATGGATGAAGCAAAGGTACAAGCAATTGAACCTAATTGATGAGAAAAGGCTGAAAGCTCTTTGCCATGGTCAGTCATACCAACAAAGAGTAGCCAGGTCCTTTAACCGGAAGGTACGTATGAGGCATTTCGAGGAAAATGATCTGGTCTTGAGGAGGCTATTACCAATTTTTCCTAATCCTGGGGGCAAATTCTCTCCAAATTACAGTGGCCCATATGTGGTAAGGAAGGTACTCTCCGGAGGCGCTTTAATCCTTGCAGAAATGGATGGTCGTGAGTTTTCTAGTCTAGTTAATTCTGATTCTATCAAGAAGTATTACCCCTGATCTTGTTATTTTCAATAATGAATGAATCGCAAGTCAGTTTCTCCATTTTTTTTGCAAATGTTGCATTATCATTTTCGGCGAAATAAATTGAATGTGTCAAATGGGATACATTGGAATGATGAAAGGCAAACTTAGTCCTAAATACTTTCCCATACACTGATCACTAGTGAGTTGAGCGGAAAGATTCCATGCTTACAAGGCAAAGAGTTTTCTCGCGAAAGGTATGTCGACTGAAATGATGAGAGGCAATTCATTTCTCTATCTCAAACACTGCAAGAGATCCATTGCTTAATCCCTTTGAGCCTCATACACTTGCGGAGATTTCTTTCAAAATTACCCCTGTCAAGAACCACCCTATATCGGGGCAAATTGGAGGTAAGTTGGCATCACATGGCGAGAAAATAGATATAAATTATCTTGCTCTCACTTGCATCAATATTTGGGTACCTTATTGCAAATGAACTCAAACAATAATTCAAGTGCCTTAGGATGACGAAGAGCGTTCTTTTTCTCTATCCTGCACACGTATACTCGTTGCATAGCCCTTTTGAGCCTAAAAATTCATTTCTTTGAACCTAGTTGGTGATCATCCCCCAACACTGGGGCAAGCAAAAAATAATCATTCAAGAAGCAGCAAGGTCTAGAGTGCCAACAAAATGTGAAGACCTTCAAAAGTCCAAATGAAAAATCGTAAACAGTGTGTCAATGATAAAAATAGAACTAGGGGGCATGAAAAAGCAGTGTGCCTGGTAAAAGCAAGGCCGATGCCCATAGACATAAGAGTAAAAAGAGGGGCAAGAAAAAAGCAGTGTGCCTGGTAAAAGCAAGGCCAATGCCCATAAGAGAAAATGAAAAAGAGTCAAGATAAATGACTATCAATTGTGAAAAGTTATCAAATGCAAAACTTTTGTGGTCAACAAACCACATTTTGGAAATAATCTTTGATGGCGAAAATGAAGATTGGTGGTAATGCCAAGATGATCACCAACTCTCACCCATTTACACACATTTTGAGCCTAATAATCCTTTCATTTCTCAACCCGTGAACCTAGCCTACGTTACGTCCCTTATAAAGTCTCTTCAGATTAGGGCACTTGAATTAATGTAGGTGTTCACATGTCTTAAGCATTGGCTCGAAGAAGTGTGAGCAAGATTATTTCTATCTCATTTTGCGGGGTTCTTGACTTGTAAACCTGGAGATGATTGCGGAATTGTTCTTTCAATAGCCTCGACTCAAAGAGTCCCCTTTGTTAAGCCGTTGACCAAGCCCATATTATGGTCCATGTTAAAGACCTTTCAGATTGGTAAAGTCGTACCGATTGCGAGAATACTCGGACCCCGTCTAGTATGATGATAGCGAAATAGAGTGATTCTCAAATTCCCACATCAATTATTGGGATAAAATAGCATTTTCGTGAGAGTGAACGAAAAGTCCTTTCAGACCAAATAGGTCCTTTATTTGACACATCGATGATGCCCGCATTCTGAATGGATTGTTCATCAGAATTTATTGCCAGTTCTGATTTGGTAATACAGGATTGATAAAATTGTGACACATGAATTGCACATGGATTGGAAATATCTGGTGATGATGAATGCATATACATGTTGTTGCTAACCATGTTTGACAGGTAAAAATTGATGCTCGATTCACTATCCGAAGCATTAGGATGTGTTCAAACACTCCATGGTTCCCAAACCACTGCTAGCAAGCAACTTTGAGGCAAGCCAATCAAGCCCTCAGGTAGGAAACCTCAAGTAAGTATCTAATACATTTGAGTACCCAAAGCAAAATTTGGTAACTCCTCCCACAAGTTAACATCTCGCTTTGGATCCGAATGTTATACAATATTCTTGTCGAACATTTTATTTTGGACATGAATGTTCTCGAGCTTTTTCGTCATACCTTAGTCTGGATCTAGGTATTTCGAGTTATCTTAATCCAATATTTGACTCACCTAACATTGAGCATCTATTGGTTAAATTGTCTTAATTCAATATTCATCTCACCTAACATTGAGTGTTTATTGGTTAAATTTCTCAATTCTTGACATTTCGGTCTGGATATAAATGTCTCGAATCTTTCCATCGAACATTTCATTTTGGATATGAATGTTCTTTGATTTTCTCGTTATACCTTAGTCTCAATCTAGGTATTTCGAATAATCTTAATCCAATATTTGATTCACCTAACATTGAGCATCTATTGGTCAAAGTTGTCTTCATCCAATATTCATCTCACCTAACATTGAGTGTTTATTGGTTAAGTTTCCAAATTCTTGACATTTCAGTCTGGGTCTAAATGTCTCGAATCTTTTCATCGAACGTTTCATTCTGGATATGAATGTTCTTTGATTTTTCTCGTTATACTCTAAGTATTTCGAGAGATCTTGGTCCAGTGGTCGTCTCACCTAACATTGAGCGTCTGTTGATTCGGTTGCCTCGCCCGGATCTAGGCAATTCGATAAACATTAGACTCTTCAAGAAATCTAAAATGAAAACCAGATGCTTGTGGAGTAAAAAAAAAAAAAAAAAAAAAAAAAATTCATCCCGTACCTCAAGATGCTCTACCATATTGATTGGTAAGTAACTACAGGTACGCTTTTTTATTTTTTTTATTTTTCTTTATTTTTTTCTTTTTTTTCCTTTTCATACTTTGCATTAGCTTTTCCATGTATCATATCATATTGCATTTTAAAATGGGATTCATTTTCCCACAAAAAAATAACATTATATTGCATATGCATGGTCAAAATTTAGGTTTCATTTATCTTTGAATGCAACCTCTGCGAGCTCACCTTCAAAGAGGGGCAGCTGTTGACACCTAAATTTTGATTGATCATTCGTAATTTAATGCACAAAAATTTAGGGATTAATTTTAACCCCTAAACAAAAAATATTAGGATTAAATTCATAGCATATAGTTTTAGGAGCATTTATTATTGCATTTGCATTGGACATGTGGCAGGGCTTCAATTGATGGTTCTAAGCTTTAATTTAATAAGTTGGACTAAGCCCACAAGGGAAAACAATTTGGCTAGGCCCGTTAAGGAGTGACGAGTTGGAATATGAGAATATTCTCGGGAATATGAATGTTCCCGAGAATATTCGCATTATTCTTTCAATATTTAAGGAATGTGTCGGATGAAATATTCTCGTTAAGGGGTGACGAATTGGAATATAAGAATATTCCCGGGAATATGAGAATGTTCCCGAGAATATTCTCATTATTCTTTCAATATTCAAGGAAAGCGTTGGATGAAATATTTGAAAAATATTGCACGTGGGATACAAGAGCTAAATAGACAACGTGCAAATTTATCATCTTTCCTTAAATAACATAGTCTTCTCACCTATAAAAAGGAGGGCCACACACACTGAAGAGACACAAAAAAATATACAGAGAGAGAGAGGATACAACGTGAGTTCTCCCGGCTTTGCCTTGGCGAAGACCTGCTATTTCTCATCGTCGCAGAGCTACTGGCCCCGTGTCCTACCCCAACGACACGCTGGTTCTTAGCCTTGGTTCCTTGCCCTTGGCAAGTTGTTGTCCGAAGCCGCCAATCATCGTGTGCTAATTGAGAAATCCAACCCAACTCCTCCTACCAGGCAAGGTTCAGACGTTCGCGAAGGAGCACACGAGTCACCCACACTTCATGACAACAATCATCATCTTGTAGAGAAAAGAGGAGATTTTGAGGCGGTGGATTTTGTCTTGAATAGTCCAACCTCCGGAACCGCGGGCCTTCTCGCTCCTCGAGGCTTCATCAGCATCAGCGACGTCCCACACTTTTTATTGCACGTTCTCAATCGAGGCCTTGTCTTGTTCAGACTATTGCTCCACCTGCAAGCTTCAGAGGCTCTCGTTGCCACGCTCAACAGCCGCCCCTCTCGGCAACTTGGAGAATTTTTTTTCGCAGGTTATCTCAAGCTCTCGCTTTTGCCCGTGATCAACGACGACTGCGAGAACTGATCGAGCCGAACATCTTTAGCGGCTGTGGAACAGGGTTAGGTGCTGCTATTAGTAATTGAAAACCGCCTCAGATCGTTTGTGAGAACCAGAGAAAGACCATCAAGGTAATTTCCTAATCCGTTTGCTTATCTAAATATAAGTTGCCTAATTAGCAATGCATTTACTGCTAATGTGATTTCCTTTGAGATATTTGGCATATTCCTATTGAGTGAGGTCGTTGTGTCATGATAAAAATCTCAATAATCAAAAATATTGAGCCGCGAGACGTCGGATCAGGTTTTTGATTGTTTTGATTTTCTATCTTGAGTGGTGGAAAATTGTATGCTTTATATGATTCAGTTGCATTATGTGTTGATATGCCTTTGTTCGAATTGATTTGGCTTATTAAAGAAAACCCAAAAAAATATAGTTGAGTTAGATGTGCTTCTTATTAGAATATTTTAGGATAGTTTTCATGTTATATATAGGTTTTTTATTTATTTCGAATTTTGATTATAAAAAAAAAACATAAAAATTGCCATGCTCAAGTCATGTAGAATTACGTCATCTTCCGTGTGTCATCTAGTCATTGCATGTTTAGGGCCACTCGAATGCGTGACATACTAGGATAGTTGCATTAAATATTTTCTAGCTTTAGATTAAATTAAATAATTAATGTCACGTGATATATAATTTGCATATTAGGTTGCACGTTGCATGTTATTATAGTTAGACATTTTTGCACGTCATCACATGCATTGCACTTAGTTTTTAGGCCTCATTAAATAATTCAAAACCTCAAAAAACAATTGAAAGATTGCATGTTAATTAAAAATCATATCTAGAATCATTGATGTGATTTTTTTTAAAAAACTAACATTGCAAATGCTTTCGTTGCTTCAAGGTAAGTATTTCTTCCTTATGCTTGCAATTTATTTATCACTTTGCTTTATTGAGTGTTAAATAATGATTGCGCACTCGTATGATCACATTGTATGTTAAGGATTAAATTAAAATCAATCTAAATTGCTTGCAAATCATTTTTTTAAATAAAAGAGAAAAGGTACCAAAAGGGCGTTAGAAAAATCTAACGTAACAAGTCCCCGATCCCATAGTTTCTGGTTCGTAGGAGTAAAGTAACTCTCCCGCTACTTTACTTGGGTTTCTAATCGACCCACCAAAAATAGATTAGTGGCGACTCCTAAGTAAAAATCATTGACATGTTAAAAAAACTTAAACCCTAAGTCGCGAATTGGTATGGGTCTGGGAGTGCCCGAACTAAGTTTAGGCTTAGTAATCCATTAGCCAAACCCTAGGTGGTGCACCTGAGGTGAGGTCGCGACAGCGTGGAAAGTTCACTCCGAACTATGAAGGACCATATGTCATCAAGAAGATATTGCCTGGGGGCACGTTAGTTTTGATAGAGATGGATGGCCAAGAACTGCCAAAGACTGTAAATGCTAATTCAGTAAAGAAGTATTTTCCATGAATGAAATCAGGAGGCCTTAGAACCCTTTTCGATACAATCCGAGTCACTTAGATCAGACATTGTTCATAACATGCATATCACGCATATCATGCATTTCATGCATATTTGTGTATATGTTTTTGATTCGCAGGACCCCGATGATTTGCAAGAGGAGTTGCTGGTCACACTACTTTTTCGAGGAAATCGTTAAATGTCTAATTGGCGGCACCATAAAAAATTAAAAATTAAAAAAAAAAAAGATAGAAATTGAGAAAATGAACTTTTCACAAAAGTTTTTGAGCATTGTTTTTTATCTCAAAATTGTATGTCCGCTTGATAGATCACTCACTTTGAATTAAAATCCCCCATGGAGATTAATCTACTCAGATGATCTCGACTAAATGAAATTGAGATGTTTAATCATGCCAAGTAGGAAATACTTAGGACGATGAAAGGCAATCCATTTCCAAACATGTCCTTTAAACACCGAGAACTGAGCGAAAAAGAAAATCTGTGTCGATTAAGGACAAATGAGTCATTCGCAATGTGTACATGGACCAAGATGAAAAGAGGCATTTCTTTTCTCTATCTTACACACCACAGGTGACCATAGTCAGCCCCTTTGAGCCTTAAATGTGAAGAAATCATAAAATATCCCTGTCAAGAACCACCCCACAATGGGGCAAATTTGGAGGTTTTTGTTGATATCACATGGTGAAAAGGTGAGAAAGACTTATTTGCTTTCACTTGCATTAATCTTTTTGTGGTAATTTCAGGTGAATTTTTATGAAAGCTTGGAACATCCCAAAGTGAAGAAGAGCAATCCTTTCTCTACCCAAACCCCAATACCCATTGCTTAAACCAACTTGAGCCTGATTGTTCATTTCTAAAACCCAAGTGGTGATTATCTTCCCATACTGGGGCAAGGCACATGATTGACCAATACGGTTGGCATTTTATGTGAAAATGTAAAAAAAAAAAAAAAAAAAACCTCTCTCGAAAGTCCTAAAAGCTCAAAAAGTTCTAAAGAGCAAAGTCCAATGAAAACTAAGGGGCATGAAAAAGCAGTGTGCCTGGTAAAAGCAAGGCCAATGCCTGTTAAAAAAAAAAAATTCGATTGAGAAGGAAAAAGCTCTTATTTGCTTAGTCAAAGGACTTTCGAGACAAATCAGATTTCAAAAGTCAAGTACTTTCAAAAAGATTGAGTGATATGACCATGATGCCATGACAATCACCAACTTTCAAATCCCTTTTGTGAAAAATTCTGAGCCTTTCAAGCCATAACCAAACCGACATTACAACCTTTCCCGAAGTCTCTTCAGATTGGGATGATTCAAGCGAGAATAAGGATTTTCCAAAGAAGCTACCACTCAAAGAAGTGGGGGCAAAGTTGTCTTATCTTATCTTAAGGTTTCTTGACTTGTAAACCTGGTGAAGATGTTGATAGATAATTGTTTCATTTCATGACCAATGACGCTTATCCATCGTTAAAGCCATGGCCAAACCCGTGTTACGGTCCTTCTGAAAGACCTTTTGGATTGGTCAAGATGTACTTATTGCAAATAATTCTCAAATCCTTCGACATTGGAAATGTGAGGTAAATTGAGTGATCAAATCACTTCCCACATGAATGGATGGGATTAAATAGCCTTTCTAGAGAGCATGTGATAAGCCATTTCTAACTAAGAAACTCTTGCTTGGCGTGCTTAATAAACCTCTTTCATGAGCATGATCATTCTGATACGATTTTTCTTTTAAAGGGATTTGATGATTAATGATACCCTTCAAGCTTAATGACAATTTTGTGGTACATGATACCCAAAAAAAAATCAAAAAATCAAAAAATCAAATGTTTTCAATTTGATCGGACTTAGCTTGATTCGCTTACGCAATTGATGCTACAACACTGTCAATGCATTTTTTCTGATATTGTCTCTAATGATATCTACTCAAGCTGAATTTGACAGGTTCACTCAGTGAAACCACAATTCCAAATGGTTCATGGTCAACCGGAAAACCATGCAATTTCCAAAGGGTTCGTGGGTCCTCCTTAAACCACATGGTTCATGGTCAACCGGAAAATCATGCGATTTCTGATAGGGTTTGTGGGTCTTCCTTAAAACCACATGGTTCATAGTCAGCCTAAAACTATGCAGTTTCCAGATGGTTCATGGTCAACCTAAAACCATGCAATTTTCACAGTGGTTCATGGTCAACCTCAAACCATGCATTCTCGGTCGAAACCCGTTCTTACACGGTGAGACCCCATTTCAGGTCGAAACCCGTTCTTACATGGTAAGACTGTACCAGTTCGGTCGAAACCCGTTCTTACACGGTGAGACCCCATTTCAGGTCGAAACCCGTTCTTACATGGTGAGACCCCATTTCGGTCGAAACCTGTTCTTACACGGTGAGACCCCATTTCAGGTCGAAACCCGTTCTTACACGGTGAGACCCCATTTCAAGTCAAAACCCGTTCTTACACGGTGAGACTCCCAATTCGGTCGAAACCCGTTCTTACACGGTGAGACCCCAATTCGGTCGAAACCCGTTCTTACACGGTGAGACCCCATTTCAAGTCGAAACCCGTTCTTACACGGTGAGACCTCATTCCAAGTCGAAACCCGTTCTTACACGGTGAGACTTTACTAACCCAGTCAAAACCCATTCTTACACGGTAAGACTTTACTAACTTAGTCGATGCTCGTTCTTACACGGCAAGACTCCACTAACATAGTCGAAACCCGTTGTTACACGGTGAGACTTTACTAACTGGGTTGAAACTCGTTCGCACGAGCCAAAACCTCAAAAAAAAAAAGAAAAAAAAGAAGAAGAATGGAATAAATCCATGCTTCCATGGCTCGTCGGTAAAAGTCAAGTGTCACCTAGTCTTTGAAATGAACCTCTTCGAGCTCCTTTTCAAAGAGGGGCAAATTGACACCCGAATTTTTATTTATTTTTATTTTAATTGCCTATTTATTTTGCTTATATAAATACATATTAATTTCTAGAAAAGAAAAAATATTTGATAAAAAAAAAAAGAGAAAGAGAAATCGAAAAAAAAAAAAAGAGAAATCGGATGGGCTTGGCCTAACCCAATCCTCTACTTCCCCATTTCGGGCCCACCCATCTCCCCCTCTCTTTCTCCCTCGGCCCGGCCCATCCTCTCTTCTCCTTCCTCCCCTCCGCACGTGAACAGGAGCATGAAGAAGGGCAGCACGAGCGAGGGATTGACAAGGACGTTCGACCATTCTCGAAGGCGACGTCACTCGCGTGACGCCAGCAAGGGAAGATTCCCTTGCTACGCTGTCACGCGACCATTGGAGGGGTGGAAAAACGGTTATGCAAGGGGGGATCGACGAGCGCCAGGAGGGGCAACGATTCTGCAAGGAAAAACGAGGGAGGCAGCAGTGAAAAAAGGAACCATAAAAGAAAGAGGGGAAAGGGAGGAAAAAGGGGAGGAGAGGGAATAGTGTTCTGGTTTTCAGAGGAGGCTTTTCCGGCGAAGCCCGTGCTGGTTTTCGGACAGGAAGAGGAGAGCGAGAGAGAGCTGTTGTCACTGCTAGAGGCTGTCCGTCCACCGTTGCCCGCCGTCACGCCTCGTCCGAGCCAAGTTGGTTCCGTATCCACTTGTTTCTGCTTTGCTTTGACGAGGATGCGGGCCGGAGCTCGCGCCGACTAGTTCGCACGAGTCCCGGCCTTGTCGATCCTCCATTTACATCCCTACACATGTTAGAATAGTTCGATAGAAGCTCGGGCTCAGTCCCACGCCGGTTCGAGTCGAAGAATCCCCATTTTATTCATGCCTGCAAGCTGTTTGTAGAAATGCCTAAGAGAGACCCGGAAACCTTCGTTGTTGAATCCGTCCCCGACGACCTCTTTTTGTGGATTTCTGTTTGAATATGGCTTGATCTAGTGTCTCTATTAACATTTTAGTTAGTTTCATGTGATTTCTGTGCTTTGTTGAGCCGAAAAGAGGCATTTTTGGTTTTCCGGCGAGGGCATTCTTCCGGGTCGCTGGAGGTCGTCGCCGGCGATGTTTGGCATCAGCCGGATAGAACGGCCGACGCTGGACGACACGGCGACACTTTTAGTATCGGTTTGGGCTCGTAGCAATGTCGGCGGCAGCCCGGGTGGAGCTGCACAGGTTTCCGGCGAGGCTCCGGCGTGGGGTGTCCGCAAGGAAGAAGAAGACCAGAAAATTCCTAAAAAAAAAAAAAAAAAAAAGAAAAAAAAAAGGAAAAGAGGCCGGGCCGAAAGTTTGAATGAAAGGGGTTGGGCTGGTTTATTATTTTGGAATGGGCCTAGGATAGGTTTGAGCTGGAATTTTTAGAATTGGGGATGGGCTTCGAATGGGCCTAGATTGGGGTTTTGGGTCGAAATTTTAGAAATAGGGATAATGGGCTGTTTTAATTTCTTTTTGAAATGGGCCATTTTAAAAGTATTTTGGACCGGGCCGTTCGGCTAGCCCGGTTGTTGCTCTCGGCCCGGCCCGATAGGGGCCGGTCGGTTTAGTGGGGCCGGGTCTCCCAACCCAGTCCGAATCACCTTTTAATTAATTAAAAAAATCTAAAAATTCGAAAAAATTAAATATTAAAAAATATTTAAAAAAATTTCGAAAAATCATTAAAAATTTTAAAAAATGTTTTTTTTTTTTAATTTCAGAAAGGTTTTAGAAGTTTAATTTAATTTAATTTACTTTATTCCTTTTTTTCGAATATTCAAAAATTTCAAAAAAAAAATTAAAAAAATTAGAAAATTCCAAAAACATTAATAAATGTCTTTTTTTTTTAAAAAAAATTCAGAAAAGCCAAAAAATTTTAAAATCTTAAAAGATTTTTTTAATTTCAGAAAATTCGAAAATATTAAAAATATTAAAAAATTCAAAAAAATCCAAAACATCCAGAAAAATAAAAAAAAAATTGCAAAAATTTAGAAAACCCTTAAAAAAGAAAAAAAAGACCAAAATTGAATCTACAATAGGTTTTTGAATGTGTTGCCATGTCTTTAGCTAACACACAATTAAGTTAGGTACCGAAAGGGCGTTAGTCGCATGACTAACGTAATCAAGTCCCCGACCCTAGACTCTCTGGTTGCGTAAATAGTGAGACACGCTCCCATGTCTCGCTTGGTTTCTAGTCGACCTTAATAGACTAGTGGCGACTCCTTGTTTGAATTTTTTTACGAACACCCAATGTCGCACGGGGTATGGGTTTGGGAGAGCCCAAGTTAATGAAGAGCCGTCGGCCCGAAATTAACAATACCCCTAAACCTATTATTATTATTTTCACGGAAATTAATTTTAGGTCGCGACAAATACCCATGCAACAATTCTTAGCATACTTCATTCAATTGCAAATAATTTAAAAATTCTAGAACTTTTCAAGGTATAAACCCTAGAATTTGAAATTCTCACTCAATTCTCAACAAAACTATATAAATTATACATGGTTGGAAAGATTTCGACATGTAGAATAAAAAACCTAAGGTTTCAGAATCAATCGATCAAAAAGTCCACATGAAAAAAAGAGGTACGAACCCCAAGAATACCAAAACTTGGCACGGATTGACACTTAAGTACCAAAAATTACAAACGATACACTTAAGTGCCAAATTTGGAACAAAATAGATTAGTTAAGTGCCAACGGCGAAAAATTTTAGTCAAACTGCCATGTGTCCATTTTCTGGCAACTTCATTTACTGGCGGAGCATTATTTTCAAAATAAAAAATCCACGTGGCAATTTTAATAAAAAAATTGTCCACTTCCGATTTTAAAAACATTAAAATCGATTTTATTAAAAAAATACAGAGAGAGAGAGAGAGAGAGAAGAAGGGGATTGGCGAGAGCTGTGCAACCGATCATTTAATATTATTTAATTAATAATTTTTAAAATCTACGTCAGCACAAAACAATGTCGTTTTGCGCTGATTTTTTTGTCAATTCAATTTCCGGTGAGCCACGTAGGCAAAAAAATTAATAAAAAATTGCCACATAAGATTTCCAGTAGGATTCCAATGACTTAGCACTAAAGTGATCCATTTTTTTTGAAAAGTGGCACTTAAGTGTCCCTCCGTACCAAGTTTTGGCACTCCCGCTGTACTTCTGTCTGAAAAAAAATAATGACAACATTCGATTCAAGAAAAATAAATTCAAATTATTCATAAATAAACATGTAGAATTTCTCAACATAAATAAACCAATAAATCAAAAATGAATCAGATCCATATATGACTATAAAACTCAAAAATTTATGTGCAGCAGAATTAAAAATGTACCTATTTGAGCCATAGCCTCAATCAATGAAAAATACATTAGACTTATGATAATCGGCAATCTATTGGAATACCAGATCTTATTCTTTATAACATATTTTAGTAAAGTAGCTTTTAATGGGATTAAGCGATTAATAGGTATAACCTACCCTTTTAGATGCAGCCAATAGCTAAGGGATAGTGGTCCAGTGACTAGAGTTGGGTGATGGTGAAGATCAATTTAATGCTCAAATGACTTGCATCTTAGCGAAGTCTTTGACGAGTAATTTTCCGTTGAAAACTGAAGACTCTCTAGAGGTTCAAAAGACTTAAAGGACTATGCTTTTATAACCTTCACAAATCATATGCTCTCTAAATTTATATACCAACTCAGATGATTAAAAATGAAATATTTTACTGAGAATCGGTGCATGAACTTTCATATGTTTTAAATACATAAATGATGCATCTCTCTCTCTTTTTATTTGACAAAAACTTGGAGAATGTGTAAAACATGTATACATAACTATAGGTGACTAGTGCAGGACCACGGCATTTGGACACACCAAAGAGGTGGAGATCCATCAAAGGTTTGCAAATCAGATTAGGATCCTTAATCCAAGTAACCAAATCATTTTTGGGCTCTTGTGAAGAACAAGATCAATTGAAGCCTACCTTCAACAAGGCAAAAAAGAGATGATATTTTATTAGGTGCTTTGATATTGTATCATCTTTAGGATAATGTGGAAGGGTTGTAATTAATTATCATTAGTGGGCTGTGATTACTGGAGCTTTCTATTGAGTATCGTGTGGTGCCCCCATATCGAAGTTGTAAATTTATATGCTGTTGTCTCTTTTTGTAATGCAAATATTAAAGTTCAATAAATTCAAGTGTTTAAAGATTGGTTGTCAATGAACAATAAATTCCCTTCATTTGCGTCAAATTCAATGACATCCTTTTGTTTGTGCTAAGTAATAGATACTTCACATATTTCATCTATGTAGTCTTTTTTCGGTTTGGATTCAGTGAAACCTCTGCTCTAGCAATGCTTGTGAAACAAAATGCGCAATTCTGCTAGACAAGGAAATTGTTGAGGAAAAGATATCCTTAAAAAATATAGCACTTGCTTGCATGTAAGCACATCATCCATCTCCACTTGCCAAATATCAATCTGAATAATAGAACAATTCTATATTTTCATACATACTTCCTATACAAAAGAAATACGTCTTCTACAATACCCAAAGCACGTGTACATTCTTCCTTCACACTAAATCACTAAAAAGGGAACAATTTGAATCCCTCACTAGAAGTTGAGCAACTCAGTGGTAAACCTTCAAATCTCTTCCCTTGCTCCAAAAAGACGGAAGTGAGAAAAATGATCGTGGCGTTGTAAAATTTCAAATGGCATGTAAGCAAGTTACTCAAAAAAGAATATTATTACGCAATAGGAAACCTGACCTTCTTGGAACAAATCATTTGCACTAAAGTTATAACTGCAAGAATGATACTACAAAAAACCTGTAAATAAAGCATAACATCTTTAGTGTCTTATGGGATGTGTAAATATTTATTTCACTATGGTCACAAAGAGCAGAGAATTGTCATTATGTATTGTCATATGTGTATGTTCCAACTTTCCAAGCCATCAAGAGATGCTTTTTCTTTGTTATGCAATCCATATGCAATATAATTCAAGTGCGTAACAATGAAAATGTGCATGAGTAGGTTATTGCAGCTGCTTTAAGAGATTCTTGGCATTGAAAATAGATGTTTTAAAGAATCATTCAAGCAAAGGTACTCACCTCCCCAACAAAAGCCAATAGTCCAATTGCAGATGCACCTTTACCTTTCACAGCTTCAACTATTTGCTTTGCATCTTCATATCCCTCATAGAGAAATAGGGCCCCATGCAAACTTACTTGTTTGATGAAAAAGAGAAACCATCAAACATTTCAACATAATAGATCTTCTCAATATGGTAAACTTATACATTGAGATGCTTCAAAAACAAACTTATATAGACTTATCCATAAACTAACTATAAAAGAAAAAAGAGTTTGCAATGTTGGTCTTGATCTTGCATATCTCAAAAAATTGCTTGTCTTCAACCATTTTCATGTCTAGGTCTTCACATCCCCCCTTTTGCCTACAATTGAGTCAAAAAATAAATAATTAGTCAAAACAAAGTCAAGCACAAGACACTTTTATGGAAAAGTCAAGTATAGATAGATACTGGTATCTTCTCTCTTTCCATGAATGATTTTGAGCTTGAAATGTTGTTAAAAAATGACACAAGCAGTTGAGCTGCCTTGGTTTGTGATGTTGGGGCTAAGGGAGTGCTTTCTACCACATCTTGTAAGCATGAGGCGATTGTAGAAGTTACCAAGGCTGATGATGTTACTGTTGCTACCGTTGTTGTTCTGGATACTTTTGATGGATTTTTACAATGATACCTATTATGGCCTAACCCATCACATTTTTCACAAGTGATTGTTGTATTCTGTCTCTTCAACTTTGTTCCTGTAGGCTCCTATATAGCTTTATTCTTCCTTGTCTTTAAATTGTTATCAGCAATTTCATTCACTAACTTTGTTCTTTATTCCTTCTTTCTACCAACTTGCTTGGGCACATCTAGTGGGAGTAAATGCTCTCTAGCAGGCCATGTGTCCTTGGAATCTACAGCATGCACAACATGGCTATAAGTCTACCTAAATACTTCCATACTGAAATATGTGTGAACCCCAATTTTTAGGTTGTTCCTTCAAGTATACAAGAGCCGACACAACATGATAACAAGAGATTCCACTAATGTCCCATCTTCTACAGCTACAAGTTCTATGTCTTATATTAACTACTCTCTTGTCTCCATATGGTCCACTCAATTCAAATTCATCCTCCCCATTCCATGTAGGAATCTATGATGCTGAAAACTTCTTTTGAAGATCCAATATCTCCTGGATCTTAGGACAAATCACACCATTGTAGTTAGCCAACCCATCTCTTTACTTATGAATCATTTCCATGAATTGCACTCTTATGGCTTCGAGCAATGTGATGATAGGCTTGTCTCTAGCGTCAATAATGTTGAAGGAAGCGTCGCATTTTGAGCTTGTTCTGAAGTGCAACTTACTCCATTACACCGGTGGCCTTTGGGATAGCCAATCATAAGCTTTTTCATTAATTTCCTTAAGCTCTTCCATTGCCAAGTCGAAATCACATATCCCAATTGCCACGGCAGCCTTCCAAACCAAAAGTTTAAGTTCCAATCTTTTATGATACAACCTGAAATTCTCATAGAGATGCCTTATGCAAAATCTATGTTGTGCTTCAAGTATCAAATTGGCTAGTGTTTGTACCAATCCCTTCTACTTATCACACAAGAAGGTCCAGTACTTTGAATTTGCAAGGTCTATAATCCCTAAATCTTTTGCGATCATACCAATAAACCAGTGCCATGTCTCATACATTTCTTGTCCCACGATTGCCCATGCAAATGGATACATCTAATCGTTTCCATCTATGCCCACAGTTGCTCGAAATATGCCTTTGTAGCCCAATGACAAATGACAACCATTTAACCCGACAAAGTGCCTACATCCTTCTAGAAAACCCCTTCTCGATGCAACTAGACATATATAGACTCCGCTAAACTTGAATTGGTTTTCACACTGATCACTCTTAATGACGCAAGTGGATCCTGGGGTAGAATCAAGAAGTGCTTGGCAATAGCTTCTAAATAACCCATATTGCTCATCTTCATTCCTCATGACCATTTTCATTGCTGTAACCCTAGCTCTATAAACCATTATCCTAGAAAGTTTCAAAATATTCTCAAACTCCATTGCTTTCTTCATTGAAGCACTTGGCCATGTTGGATTATTTCTTGACGAATCACAATGCTTGTTTGCTAACCATTTAGAGCTTACTTGAGAAATATGTAGAGCTCTATTACATGTATATATAGGGTTGAAGGTCTTGAGTTGTAAAGTATGCTCCATTTGCACTTTGGAAGCATATATGAGCCAATCACAACCGTCAGAGCATAATGCCCTCAATCTATTTGGCGCATTTTTAGCAAACCTTACTTGTCTCCCATTTTTATGGCATAATTCCTAACTACTTCTCAAACTCTTTAACATTGCTAAAGCACATCCCTAACTTAAAGGTAGGATTCTCCATATCCACCTCAGCATTGAACTCGGGATGTATATTACTCAATTTGACTACCCATATTTAGAAAATCTACATTATCAAATAATGTATCCACATACAAGCTAATGCTTCAATGTCTATATCCCTCTACATTGAACTGCCTTCTATATAACTCATCAAGATCAATGAGGGCAAATCCATCTTCTTCAACATCCTCAGCACACCTACTATTAGACATGGCATAATTCACTTCTTCACATCCATCACCGGGTGCAATGGAAGCAAAATAAATAAATGTCAATATATTTTCAAAACCTATATAAATTCAATATAATCACAACAACTTAAATAGGTACATAGATAAACCTAAGTTGCAATTACAACATATTAAAATATTTGGACCACAAAAAAATACTTGCATATACTAACAACAAAACATATGCAAAACAACAAAAATGAAAAATAGAAAATAACTGAGAAACATGAATCATGAATGACATGTAGGGACCATGACTAATCACATAATAAGTCGACAAGTTGGATTTCATCACACGCCATTGCCGCCACACTAGAAAATGCAAAACAAATGCAACTTGTCATTAGAAAATGGAACTCGCTACCATCGCCTGCCATCAATGTCGAATTCCACCACATGCCCACGACTTATAGACATGTTGCTTCAACAAGTGTAATCACCTTGTCTTGAATGAATAAAGTACCAGTTGAACCAACTTAGGAAACTAACCTTCACGAAAACGAACAAAATTAGAGATTCAGGAAAATTAGGATTTCAATTTAGAGGTCCACTTCAGAAAACTTATCTCGAAATAAACCTCATATGAATCACAAAAGCAAAATCAAAGACAAAATCAAAAAAAAATAAAAAATTGGGAGGGTGAAGGCTTCGTGTGAACCCTACGAGGGGGTTTATTTCCTTTAGTTTCTTTCAAAACCTTTCACCCCTTGACCTTCCTCATCATGGTTGCCGCTCAATTCACGCCGCTGCTTGGTCGCACGCTATCAACACCTGGTGGTGCTTGCTCCAATGGCACTTCACCAATCAAGCGTTTCTATTTTTTGAGGTTTGTTGACGAACAAGGTTGGGAATAGAAGAAAAGAACGTGGAGAGAAGAAGAGGAACGTAACTTTTCAGATTTTTAATTTTAGAGTTTTGGTTTTTTTAATTCAATTTTTTTGTACAAAAATGTCCTTGTTCCAGTCGTCGGAAATATCAATCTTCGCCAACTGGTGAACTCAGGCCCTTATCTAAAACAAGGTTAGACACTTCAGGCCCTTATTTAAAATAAAGTCCATTCTAAGCCATTTTTTGAGAAAATAAAGGCACTTCATGCCCATAATTGAAATTTTCCCAAAAAAATATTATCCTTAACAAGAAGACATAGCTATATCAATTAACTTTCAAACACATTAATTTATAATTACAAAAGAAGAATATATTGATTGAAAAGTCTTAAATTGATTTCAAACTTCGCACCTCACGGTTATGGCATCTATAAATGGTATATTTTAAAGAAGATTAGAAACACCTTTTGATTCACTGTTGCATATCTAATCTTAATATTGAGCTTGTATTGATTTTTTATTATTTTAGCAATATCGAAGTTCCGATCAATATATTTTTCCCTGGAAAGTTATGTATCCTTTTGGAGTACTCCTATTATATGCCTATGTCAATATTCATTAATTGTAAGATGATTCTACACAAAAAATATGTTGTACATGCATGATACATTTTAATTGTATTTATATTATAGAGTATTATGACTCATTTTATTTGTGATGCTGAATGTTATATTATTTAAGCACATATTAATGCAATTATCTATTTTCAATTAAATTTAACGTATTAGTAAAATATTGAATGCAACTGTCTTTATTTCTATCTAAAACACATATATTCGATCTTAGTGTACAAAATGAACTGATCTTTTGTATAATAAGAAGAGAGCTTCCTACTAAAATATTATTATGAGATTTTTGTCAATGCATACATAAATTGGAAATATGAAACTTCTTTTTGAATAAAATTAAACATATGGAATCGGGCTGTTATTTTTTAAGTAGGACAAAAAACAATTCGGATTAAAATTGGCACATGATATTGTCGTTGATGCCTTTTTTGGGAATCTGGCTATCATCATCCAATTATACCTTCTATATCTTATGTTTTGTACATATCTAACAGAGCTTTTAAAGGTGATTATTATATAGGATGGCCGGAAAGTTAAGCCCGATGCAGTATCCAAGGCCCATACATCATTTAAAATATATGACGAAACATTATGGCCAGCCAAGCAAGGATTGGCCTAAAGTCAGGTGGATCGGGCATTTTAATGCGAGGTCATTGCTCAAACTTGCCTATTTTGATCGAATGTGGGTGAAGTGGGCCGGTTGCCCATTGATCTTGTCCATTTGTGTTCTGCTAATCTAAGTTACATCATTATATATATATTCATGTAAGTCTCTTTTTATTTTGAAAATAGATAGTTCTTTTTATGGCTTAAAATGGTAGGGAGGTGCGACCTTGATAGCCACCTTTTTTGACATTACTTCACTATGGAACGTTAGATCTTGAATTATAACCACTCAATTCACCAGTAAGTATTTGAGTTCATTGTTTTAGCCCCACCTTTGTATTAGAAATCAAGAAATCTCTTGATTCAAGGCACAAGCTAATCAAAAGTTTGCCCACAAAAAGGCTCGAACTTTTGAACCTCATTAAAAGTTGTGATCTCTTTACTACTGAGTCATCACGCTAGATGATTGTATGGTTGTCAAATAGCAAGCCATTAGCTTGAAAGTTTACAAGCATGTAAGTGGGTTTAAGGAGAGACACAAAACGGTGAAACACAATGATTTTCGCTAATGAAATATTAACACAAAACATGATAATAATGTCTCCATTATATTAACGAGAAAATGAATGTCAAAAATTAACAAAATTAAATAAGTAATCTTGGAAAATAGGACATGAAAAGGTGTTATTAGTATGTTACCACGTGATCCAAGACACCCCATCTTAAGAGACAATTGACTTCTTTCTTAAGAAATAAATCCAACATTAATCTTCTTCTTTTTTCGAAATCCAACATTAATTGAGTTAATTTGGAAACATTTTGACCCGATAAAAAGTATCAACATGAAAACAGTGTCTCTATTACATTAACGAGAAAAAGAATGTTAAAAAATTAAGAAAGTTAAGTAAGTAATCTTGGAAAATAGGACATGAAAAGGTGTTATCCGTATATTACCACATGATCCAAGGTACACCCATCTTAAGAACGATGCAGATGGTGATTGAAACCTTACACCCATCTTAAGAACGATGCATATGGCAATTGAAACCTTCTCTAAGAAATAAATCTAACATTAATCGATTTAATTTTGACTGGTTGATTCGATCCCAAGAAATTTGCTGAAGATGAAATGGTCAATTAAGGAAACCCACATATATTTATTCAATAAAATTAAGAAAAAGAAAACAACCTCTTGAAATTACTATTTTTACTTTTCTTCTCCAATAATTGGACATGACGATTTTCATGATCTCCAACAAGTTTCTCCGTTAACATAAAAGCACGAACACAATCCGATAATTAAATTGGGCATGCCAATTTTTCATTTTCTTTTTTATCATCAACAACATGATGAAAATAAAGCAAATTAAAAATATTGCCAATTCTCATTAAAGGGATGCTCCATCTTCTTCTTCTTTTTTCTCCCTTATGGGCATTCAGCATAGGAAAAAAAACCAAAAACAAAAACAAAATTTTCCTGGTGGGGTCTCTTCTTTCTTCTTCTTCCTGCTTTTGGCCCACTTTTTTCTCACTCCATTTCACCTCACAACCAAGAGATAGATTCTGACCCCCCACCAAATCTCTTTACACATCTAAGGAAGAGGTTCAAGATACAGATTTCCCAGGAATTTTCCCCGGGGGATCTTTTCTTTACAGGGGTCAAGAATGATTTCAAGCGACTGCCACCGTGCCAGTCCGTACGGCCTTGCCGCCCTTGGACGACTCCGATTTCCTCGACGACGCCCTCGAGGAGTTGGAGGAGGAAGAAGAGGAGGAAGACGACGACGACGGCGACCTCTTCCAGCTCTTCTCCTTCGCCTCGTCGATCTCTATCTGTTCTTGCCTGCACTCCTTGCTACAGAACGCCGTGTCACCCCTGAAAAAGAGAAACGAAAGAGCATATCACGATCCGATTCCGATCCGGCAAAAACGAAAAGGGCAGCAAAAGAAAAGATTCTCGCTTGATGCCTGGTAATTCAGATCCATGCTCAGCAAGAATTCGTGGGACTGACTCTACTGACCTGTACATGAAGATGTCGGAGTTGAACCCGAGAGGCTTGTTGCAGAGGAAGCAGGACTGGAGGAAGTGGGGCTCGTAGTGGCAGTCCTCGTGCCCGGCGTAGTACAGCATCGCTGTCCTCGGCGAAGCGGCCATCGCTATCCCGAAACAACGGCGGCGGCGGATTAAGCCAAGGAACTGCTTCGAGGAGCTAAAGCTGCTGAGGGCGGGTGGCCCAAGAGAACACAAGGAGCTCAAGAACCGCGAAGAAGAAGAAGAACAGGAAGAAGAAGGATGTCCGGAGACGGAACGCTTGTGGAGAGCGAGCGGGGGAAGCGTAACGGTAGAGGTCGGGCCGCTATATAAAGACAGGACGGCGAGGTGGAAGAAGACGAAGGGCTGGGTGCTGCGATCCCCTGCGTCGCGGACCACGCAAGGTCCAGAAAAAAGGAGTGCATAGAAAATTTGCGATATTTTATTATTTTTCTTTATTTTTAAATTGCTCGATAATTGCTTGATAAACAATGCCGAAAAAATGGATTTAATTATGGGTTTTCTTGTAAATGGGAAATATAAAATATTCGGTCTCAAATCATTCGTTTCGTCTTTGCTCCCTCAATCAGATACGTTTTAAAAAAGTCCTTTTTATTAATCAAGACTCCTATGCCACTTATGGAGTATCTTAGGACTTTGTCAATACAACAGTTTTTGAATTACCATGAAAATAATAACTTATTATAAATTACGAATTTTTGAATAAGTACACCTAATTTATAACAATTTTTATTTAACTTTTTGTTATTTAAAAGAGACTATTATTTTCACAATCAGATTAAAAATTCATATCCAATTATTTCTCAATATGTCATTTTAGTAATTACTCGATTTTCAAAAACACCAATTACGTAAGGCGCCGGCTGGATTTTTTATTGAAAATCTTCAAAGATTTTCTTTCTCGATTAATTACTTAATAAGTGCCTTCGAATGCTTATTGTTAAAAATTCGAAAAATAAAAAAAAGGAAGGGTGGTTTTTCTTTTGTTGCCCCTGATTCCAAGGGACGGAATCTTAAGTGGCCCAAGGTTTTGAGGAGGTGCAATGCATTTGGATTTCCTCGAGAGGTCCTCCAAGAATCCGTTATTTATTGCCCAGTCCCTTCTAGAGTGGGTTTGGGGATCTCCTTGCAAAAAGTTTAGATGCACTTTCCTCTTTTTTCCCAACCACTCGCTTTTTTCATATCGATGCATGTAACCTAGACGCCCGTAGCGAGGCAACTATTGTATTATTTTAGTATTAGTGGCAATGCGGGTGACGCAGTCCTAGAATCTAGGACTAACTCATGCTTTCGAACCTTTTCCCCCACACTCGGCGTGACATCGGAACGCCACCGCATGAGGTGTCGTTCGCCTACTTCGCATGACTCGAAGAGCTCCCGTTCCTGTCCGGCCACGGCAATTTGAGAGTTCGCCTCGATATGATCCATCCAAACCCTAGTCTTATGGATGAATATAGAAAATTGCCTTAATCGAGAACCGCTCAAATCAAATCAAATCTGTCTTATTTTAAAGGATGTTGGTTCAGCCCCTAGTTCCATTTTTATGGAACCAATAATTTTTAGTCTATTATTTTTTTAAAACTTTTCTTTAATTTTTTGGTTTGTGATCTAAGCATTTATAGGACATTGTTTGAAATTTGTGTTCTATTGAGTAAAATTTGATTAGCATTGTCACGAGATTACTAGATAGTAATTTCGTGTTTAAATTTGGAAGTCGCGGGATAAATCAATTCTATTAAATCACCTCATTACTCGATTTAGCCAGATTGATCCCAAGATCAAACGGTATTAATCCATGATTCCTCAAAACGAAAACTAATCCCTCTGGTCCGATCCTCGATTCCTAGGTGGAATCAGGTTAGATCAGAAACCAGTCACCCCTATCTAACTTGACAATGGTTGTAAAATCTGTCCTATTTTAAGAGATGTTGGTTTGGTCCCTAGTTTCATATTTATGGAACCAATAATTTGTAATCCAATACTTTTTTATTTTTTATTTTTTCTTTAATTTTTTGTTTTATGATCTAAGCATTTACAAGACATTGTTTGATTTGCATTCTATAATAGAACTTTTATTGAGTAAAATTTGATTAGCATTGTCACGAGATTACCAAATAGTAATTTTGGGTTTAAATTTGGAAGTCGTAGAATAAATCAATTCCATTAAATCACTCCATTGGTCGATCTAATCCGATTGGTCCCAAGACCTAATGATATAATCCGTGGTTTCTCAAAATAGGAATTGGTCTCTTTGCTCGGTTCATGATTCCTAGGTGGAATCGAACTAGATCAGAACCGATCACCCCTATCTAATGTGACAATGGGTGGACATATGTTTGGGGCACAAAACGTAATTCGACCAAAATACAAGGGCTCAAACGCAAAACGAATCGAGGGCCCTGGAGTCGACGGGGTCACGGTGGACTGGCATGTAGCGGGAGAGTTTTCCCCGGTGGCCGGTTGCTTTCCACGGGCCAATGCGCGGGGGGGCTCTGTCTGGGCCCCACGGCGATTAAGGCAGCAACGCGACCGGACTCGGAGCTGACGAGGATAGGGGCCCACCTCATCGCCCCTCTAGAAAACAAAAGCCAATCGAAACTCAAAAAGTAAATAAAAAAAAGGAAGAGAAAAAGGGCGGGCCCCACCTGACGAGGGGACCACGGGTGTCGACATTTTGCCGAAGGTCCTTGTCCCGCGGGCCCCCGACCGCTGCCCGTGTCCCCCGGTCAGGCCCCTGCCCGGGACACGTGGGAGCAAGCCAGCTGGGGGCGGGGGCGGGGGAGCGCATGATTAAGGGGCCGCGCGTGCTTACGTGGCCTCCTCTCGCGAGCCGAGCCTCTGGTGCGCCTGTGGGGCCCGGGGAGGAGGCGAGAGCGACTCCGGTGCGGCGTCGTCTATCGGGGGGCTCTTGTCGCGATCGGGAGGCGTCGCTTGAATCGACGGCGGATGATGATGCCACGTCATTTCGATAATTTTATTTTATTTTTACTTCCCTTTTTATGTGGTTTCGGGCACTTTTTCTATTGGCCACCCCATGGAGTTCAATTATTTGCGCGACGACCCTCGAGATGATGAGGGATTCGGACCGTGCGACCTGGGTCCCGCTGATAATTTATTTCGTGTACCAGGCTCAAAAAAAGGAAAGAGAAAAAATTGGCGTCTAGAACTATCGTACGCCCTCTGGATCGAGATTGATGTGCAAAGTTCGTCGGAGGAAAGTAAAGAGTAAATATTGTAAAAAAAAAAAAGGAAAAAGAAAAGTGGGTCGTACTTATGATCTGCTAAAACATTCGACCCAATCGCGTATCATGTCGATCGTCATACCTCAATTTTCAGTACGCCTCCTTTAAGATATTTCCTTTTCTGCCCCCTCCATCTCCAGCTACATGCCAACGCAGCCCAATATTGAATCGCTGATAATCTTTTTCATGTATCGGGCTGAAAAAATTTTAAAAATGAAAAAGTTCACAACGCTACCGTCGAGAAGTAAAAATTAATCGGAGGAAAATTACGAGTAAATATTATTTTTAAAAATAGTGGGTCGTAATTATAATCTACTAAAAAATTCGACCCAATCACGTATCATGTTGATTTTCTTAATTCGATTTTCAGTAAGCCTCCTTTAAAATATTTCCCTTTCCGCCCCCCTAGGCTCCAACTACATGCCAACGCAGCCCAGCATGGAATCGCGAGCGGATCCACACGTGCGAGTGGGGCAACGTGTCAGTGACTCGACAAAGCATCACGAAATGTCCAAACTACGTACGCGAGCCATTAGTTTATTGTTGTTGATGTTCGCTCGATTTCATTACCCTTTTTTTTTTTTTTCTTTTTTCCTTTTCTTCTTTTTCTTTTTTCTGATTTAGACATGTGGAGCAGCCGAGAAGGAGGCAAGTGGGTCTTTGTCAACCGGTCGTTTGATTATATAACGTAGGAAAGAAAATTTTGGGGGGCGGTGGTGGTAACTATGACTAAGCGACGCGTGTGAACCTCGTGTGAATCGCGACACGGAATTGACTGACTGAGCGCAGTACCCTCTAAAGATTTCACCGCCCGAAAACTTTCGGCTTGACCAATCTCTACCTGATGCTCACAAATTATTGTTAAATATGGAATGCGTTGCATTCACATAATAAGGTCAATAAGAGTGAAGTTTCCGAGGTTTGAATTTGTCGACCATAGGGCTTGGACTTTCAATAACAGACATGACTCGAAAACCAAGTTGTGGAAGTTTTCCTTGTTTCGCGTTACTACCTTTGTCGGGTTGTGCGAGTTTTAAGAATTTCAGTTTGGAAATGTACTCTTACATTGATTTTATGATATGCGTCATTGAATTTATACTATACATTCTAATGTCTTGTCAAGTCAATGTCAAATATAGCAATTTCAAGGGTTTATAAAGATTTTCAGCAAACACAACTTGCAAGATTAGAGCTTTCATTATTTGTCATGTGTCAATAGGCATCAACGATGAAAAAAACCAAGAAGACAAATTGATTGAGGTAAATAATTAAGATGCACTGTATTGCATTATTTAAATAAAATCGAAATTCTGATGTAAGCCTTATAAGTTCACTGAAATCAAAATAACTACATAATGAAGATAAGAAATCAAAAGTAGACATGACAAAAAAACGGTCGACATTCATTAAGGATAAAATAAGAATAAACTCAAATGCTAAAAAGATTGATTGAAAAAAATGTATTATTGATTCATTATCTATAGATACATTAGGATTTGGATGCACCCAATTTAAAAGGGAAATTAGTTTATCCCTCGTGATGATAAAATTGGCGATTGAGATGGACATTATTATGTCAAGTATTTTTTTTTCTATGAAAATTTATGAAAATTATTATTGTGAATTAGTAACTAGTTTCTCTTTTTTACATCTCTATAAATGTAGAAAATGCAAAGTTTTATTTTCATGAATCAGAAGATTTTGGACTGGAAACACACATGAGGCTACCTATTATTAGAGAAATTAGTACATATTCAAGGCATACTTTCTTCTCCCACCTAATTATTTTGTGTATCATTGGCAAAATTCTTTTACTATTCTAATAAGTCTGGTAGATTTTCCTCTATTTTCTCTGGTATCCCAAATTTAATTTTTGAATCACAGCTTCTGAACAAATTCTCTCTCCGAACGTTTGGTCTGGAGAGAAGCCAATAGTTCAAGGCACACGGGCTCCCAAATTCTGTTACATTTGAATCATTCATCAGCATAGAATGTACAAAAAAGAAGAAGAAGGTGTAACTTTATAATTCTAATTTTTATAATTTCGCATTTATTTTATGTTAGCTTAAGAAAATCATAAACGTAAACCTCGTACTTGACAAGGTTTAGTCAAAGATCACCAGTCATTTCATTTCTCCATCAATTCACAAGTCATTTCTGTTTTACGTTTTATGTGGATAAATGATTTATATAATTAGAGATAAGAATTGTGGGGGTGGTGGTGACCATGACTAAGCAACACGTTTGAACTTTTTGTTAATCCAATTGCAAATAACAGTAGCGCCAACTAAATTGACTGGAAATAGTGCTCTTGCTGATGGCATTATCTCAACTTCCGATTCGACCAATTTTATATTGTTTCAAGAATCGATTCGACGAGGAATAGCATCTCTGAAATTTAATCCAATAGAAAGATTACACAGTCAAAGATAATGCCGTACTCGCATGATCAGTCTAGAAGAGTGAAGTTTATAGGTTTGAAATTGTTGATCATAGGCTTGAACTTTTAGTAACAGCCATAACTTGAAAGCTTCCGGCTTGACCAATCTCTATTAATGCCCACAAATTGTTTTTTAAATATAGAATGTGTTGTCTTTATATAATCAGTCTATAAGAGTGAAGTGTACAAGGTTTGAAATTGTTGATCATAGGGCTTGAATTTTCAATAACGGAGATAACTCGAAAACCAAGTTGTGAAAGTACTCCTTTTATGCTTCTTTTGGGTTACCGCCTTCGTCGGATTTTGCAAGTTTAAGAATTTTGGTTTGAAAATGTACTCCTACATTAATCTTATGATATACGCCACTGTATTTGTACTTTGAGTTCCAATGTCTTGCCAAATCGATCTCAAATATAGCAATTTCAAGGGTTTGTAAAGGTTTTCAGCCATCACAACCCGCCACATTGGAGCTTTCGTAATTTGTCATGTGTGAATGGTCATCGACAATGAAGAAGATTAAGAAAATAGATTGGTTGAGGTAAATTATTAAGATGCACTGTATTGCATTATTTAAATGGTTGATAATTATTGCTTGAAAAAAATATTATAAACCATTATCTACAAATGTATTAGGATTTGGATGCTCCCAACTAAGAACGAAAATTAGCCAATCTCTCGGGATGGTAGAATTGGCGATTGAGATGGACACTATCAAGTCAAGTATTATTTCTATGAAAATTTCTGAAATATATCATCGTGAGTTAGGTAAAATTTGAACTAGTCTCCCTTCTTTCATCTCTATAAATATGTAGAAAATACATGGTTTTAATTTCATGAATCAGATGATTTTGGACTGGAAACACACACAGGGCTACGTATTATTAGAGAAATTAGTACATGTTCAAGGTGTACTTTCTTCGCCCACCTAATTATTTTGTGTATCTCTTTTACTATTCTAATACACTACACAAATTTTGGAGTTGGCTATTGAGTTTGGTAGATTTTCCAAAATTTTCTCTTGTTTCCAAAAAATAATAATTCAAGTAGAAATTGTAATTTGATGAACTTTTTAAATCAATGCTTTTTCACAATTTCACTCCCCAAACATTTGCTTATAAATGAACCCTTGAGTTGAAGGGACATAGGCTCCCAAACTATGTCACATTTGAATCATTCATAAGCACAAAAAGTTTTAAAAAAAAAAAAGGGTAGCTTTGTAATTCTAAAATTTATAATTTTACATTTTTATTTTATGTTAGCTTAAGAAAATCATAAAGGCAATCCTCGTACTTACAAGGTTTAGCCAAAGATCATCAGTCGTTTCATTTCCCCATCAATTCAATAGTCATTCCTGATTTACATCTTATGTCAATGAATGATTTATATAAATAGAGAAAGGAATTATGGGGTGGTGGTGACCATGACCAAGCAACATGGGTGAACCTTGTATAAATCCAATAGCAAATAAGAGTACCGCCAACTAAATTGACTGGAAATAGTACTCTTGTTGATAGCACTATCTCAACTTCCGATTCGAACAATTTCATATTATTTCGGGAATCGATTCATGAAAGATGAATAGGATCTCTGAAATTTAATCCAATAGAAGGAATATGTAGTCAAAAATAATGTCGCATTCGCATGATCAGTCTAGAAGAGTGAAGTTTATAGGTTTGAAATTGTTGATCATAGACTTGAACTTTCAATAACAGCCATAACTCGAAATCCAAGCTCTAGAAGTATCCCTTTTCTGCTTCTTCTTTTTTTTTTTTTATCATCTTTGTCAACTTTTTCGAGATAAAGACCTTTAGCTTTAAAAATAATCTTTCGCATTAGTCTTGTGACATGGTTGCTAAATATGTATTACATGTTTGAACATCTTGCTGAATCTATTTTAAATTTGGCAATTTTAAGGATTATAAGGTCCTCATTTCAACTCACTGGTTCATCATTTATCATGTGTCCAATGCATAGACGATGAAGAAGACCAAATTAAGGATCGGGCAAATTACAAAACAAATCTATTGAGGTCAATAGTAAGATGCAATGTATTAATGTAATGCATATTTAAATAAAAAATTCAAAATTTTAGCATCAGCCTAATCGAAAAGTCTCACTAAAATCATAATAATTACGCATATTGAAGATAAGAAATCAAAAGTCCACCAACAAAATGAGATAGTTAAAAAGTTGATATTGATTGATGTCAGTAATATGAATATACTCAAATGTTAATGATATCAGTTGAAAGAAAAATGATTATATATAATGAATATTAGGATGCAGATGCTCTCAATTCAAGAAGGAAAATTAGCTAGGCTGTAGTGATAATGTTATCATGACATAAATTGACGATTGAAATGGAAATCATTATGTCAACTACTGTTTTTATGAAAAACTCTGGAATATTTTATCATGTATTAGGCTAATATTTTGAATTAGTTTTCCTTTTTTTTCCATCTCTATATATGTATAAAATACATAGTTTAATTTTCACAAGTCAACAAATAATGCTGCAATGTGAACGTACGTAAGGCTACGTATTATTAGAGAAATCGGTACATTTTTTGAGATGTAATTTTGTTTCTCACATGATATAGCTACAACAATAGAGGGGTCCACATCACATGCGAGAGAAAATGAGTTATTTTGTGTATTATTGAGAGATTTTCTAATGGTCTGTCCCGTCCTTTGGAATTGGATATGGAGTGTTTGGTACACCCTCCTATATTTATATTTTATTTCGTTTTCAAATAATGAAAGGAAGATTATCGTTTTCTAATATATATGATGAAAACGGTGTTGAAATATTTCCCTTCTCCTCGCTGAATTTTTACACAATCACTTATGTATTTTGTCATACATAGCAAGTTTGAGCCCACTGATGTATTTATTTAAGATGAAGACAAGACAATCGAAAGGTGGAAAAGTAGCAATTTATGTATAAATGTTTTCATATGTCATTGGAATTCAGGTCCTTAACGAGGGAAAGTGTATTTATTTCACAAAAAATTTCATGATAAATTTTCATCGAAAATATTTTGAATGAATATTGTTAAATTTCATTTGGTTGATGTTTAGGAAAAGTGATTTCCTTGTCACCAGAAAAGGAAGTCATCTTCTGTAAAACAAAACTTGTTGTTTTCAGTCTATGAAAATGTTTTTTGTAAATTAATTAGTTCTTCATTATCCAAATATTGGAAAATCAGAAAATAATTTCTTAAAATCAGTTTTCCTTAAAACAAATAAATTCTTGTTTTTCATAATTCAAGCTATGAAGCACAAAGTTTAATGAAAATTAAAGTCAAAATTTACAATTTATGAACTTTTTGAGTCAATGCTTTTGCGTGACATCTCCCGCCAAACATTTTGATTTGGAGAGAAGCCATAAGTTGAAGGGACATAGGCTCCCAAATTTGTCTTTGCATTTGAATGATTCACCAATACAAATAAGTATAGAAGAATTAGGTAACATTGTTATTCTAGATATTTATATTCTTCTTTTTTGTTAGCTCAAATCATTTCATCCCCCCCCGATTCGTTTACTAATTTCCTAACTTGACTATTTCAAAGTAAACAGTCTACCTCTCAATTTCTTCAAAATCAATTTTTTGTATTTTTTATATGACCAATTGATTATTCTCTTCGCACACAAATAATCCATCAAGTTTAGGTGCAACAAATAGAATTAGTCTAGAATTCTTTGCAAAATCAATTTACTAGGGGTGTGTTTGCTAATCATTACATTCTTGGGAATAATTTTTGATCAGAAATATATTTTTTATTCTTTTTCTTGGACAATTTTTTGAGCATACAAATGCATTTCGTAACTGCACAAAATGTTTATTCCAAGAATAGAAAAAGAATAGGAATGCGTTTGATATAACCTTGAATTTTTTTTTTGTCACTTAGAGTTTCTTTTAAGTTTTTTATAATTTTTTGAGATTTTTCTATTCTTTCCTTTTTCTTTTTTTTCCTCTCTTCTTCTTCCTCCTCTAGCCAACGACCTTGCTGGCCTTGGGGGGCCTCCAGTGAGGTTGAGCCTCATTGAGGACTAGCAACTGCTAGAGGAGGAAGAAGAAAAAGAAAGGAAGAAAAAAAAGAAAATCACTTGTTTTAGAAATTGTTCATGGGAACTAAGAAGTACTTTTTTTTATTTCTTATTTTTATTCCAAATCTATTTTCAAGTTGCTAATTTGTTCTTGAGAATTGACTTTATCAAATGAATTTCTATTTTTTTTTTATTTCAAGGTATCAAAGGATAGAAATAGTGAAAAATTGGTCAGTTACCAGATATGACTTGAATAGAATATGATGAGATCATTTCTTCCCTTTAGAAGTCAAGTGAGCATTTGTGAATCGACGGCAATAATTTTATTCAAGGAACATTTTATGAGTTTTCTGAAATTTAAATAACTTTTAAAATTTTTCGTAAGAAAATAAATTATATATTTATTTTATATTAAAGTGTAAACAACATGGCCATAAAAAAAATATGTGGTCGAAGATAAAATAGGCCCACTAGTCTTATTTAATACCACAAAAAGGGAGAGAGTTCAATCGTCGTCGATGACGACAATAATAATAATGATAATGATAATGATCGTAGTTCTAGCAAAAATAAAATATTATAATGAAAATAACAACGCAACCACCCCCATTCAAATGAGCTAGTAAATTTTAGCAAGGCTTACAAGTCGATCCCGGTTTTACTTGCTCTTTGAAGTAAATTACAGGAACCATCGTTCAATTTCGGGACTACTTTATATAAAATGAATTTCCGAAACTGTTTTAGTCCAGCGATTCAAGTTGTGTAATTCAAATCACATCATTCCTTTGATGAAACTTAGATAATAGGTCATGGGAGCTGACGTGACAATTTATCCATATGTGATATGGCATGCCATGTCTTGATTGGCATTTTACTAGCCCCTTAACTAGTCAACGGCATGAGTTGATTCAAATTATTTCGAAGCATAATTAGCAAATTGAAAGTTTTGAAAGAACGGAAATCTCATTAAACATAATCTGAAATGGGAAAATTAACATTTCAATCTATCATATTGATGGAAAAGGAGCATCTATATTTTACTAGCCATTACACGTGAATGCATCAAGTCTCCTCGTAAGAAAACTGACCTAACATCTAACTTCTTCGTGGAAGGAAGAAGTCCCGATCTCTACCTACATCTTAGAGTTGATGAAGATGGGAATTGTACTGCAGGCAAAGGCGAGTAATATATCCAACCATTCAAGAACCTCTCGATGTCATGCAGATGTGAGATCTATTAAAGAATTTGATTACGTCCTATTTTGTCGTTATTCCCTCTTCCTTTGGTTAGGGAGAGTCATCATGCAAGGAATCTTCAATGAAAGAGAAAGGCACATGCTAGTAATTACATAAAATGACATATGTATGTCCGCAACAATCTACAATTCTGACTAGTTCATGAATCAATCTGCAATAGGTGCACTTCGATTAGTAAAATGACTTGGATGAGAATGTGATTTTCAATTAACGTAGAAGATTTATGTCTTGGAAAATGCCGACCAAACACCGCAAAATACGGTGATGGTTGTTATTTCATGAGATCGTGCAATTATGATTTTTTCGTTTTAGCTTACGTGATTTTTAATTGACCTAAAAAATCAAATCGACCGTCGCATCATTATAAATATTAGGATAGCACGAGATTTATGGTATTGGTTTAGACAATTAGTCTACGGATTGACGAGGCAAATTAAGAGTAAATATTTTAACAAGAGGGTTGTACTTAAAATCTACTAAAAAGTTTCAAGCCAATCATGGATCATGTTGATTTTCATAATTCAATTTGCAGTACACATCCTTTAATAAATTTCTATTTTCGGCCCCCACCAACTTTGAGCCAACAAACCCCACATTGAAGCACGAGCGGGTCCGCTCGTGCGAGCCGCTGGGAACGTGTCAGTGACTCGACAAAGCATTATCGAGGTTCTATTATTGGCACACTTTGCCCAATTAATATGCGCGAGCCGTTAATTTTATTTGGTCGATGTTCTCTCGAATTAACAACCTCTTTCCTATTTAACTTTTGTGATTTAGACACGTGGGACAGCAGGGAGGAAGGCAAGTGGGTTTTTGTCAGCCAGCTGTTTGACAATTATACAAGTCCGACCTGACTTTATAGTAAAGAAAAGGAGGGGAGCGACCTCAATTAAGGATGCGTCATATGTATTGATATAATCATAATTACAAGAAGACATCATAGCACAGACATAAGAAGTAAATGATGTATCCAAACAATCTCAGCAACACGGTGAGCGACAACATGATTTTGAGCCTTTATACAAGAACAAGTTATAGTAAGTTGCTATTTGGCGCTCCATGAAACATGATTAGTGCTTCAAAAAATACAAAAACCCCATATGAACAGTTATATATCGGAACACTCACCTAGTTTGCATCTACATAAGACGTTAATGGAGTAGAAGAACACCGTTCGATGAGCAAGGGGTGAAGATGCCGGGCTAAATACTAGTATATCTGTTTGACAACCTAGGAATGAAGTAATCTGATGAAGAAGTATAGACAAATAACGAAGAATCAACTTTACTCATCATGATGCTTAAAATAATAAAAAGCCATTGAAGTGAGAAGAAGAAACCAAAGTGGAGGAGGTGAGCAATGATGATTGTGGGAGGAATCCAGTCAAGAAACGAGACAGGTCGGGACACAGCGAGTGAGATCGAAGGGAGGGATAGTAAAGGGCAAAAGAAATGGAAGTAGGTTGGCCGGCCAAAATTAAAAGAGAGACAGAAAAGGAGGTTAGGCCAGTTAAGGGGAGAGAGATTGTAAAAATTTCAAATGACGTCACCATGAGATACAAAAATTTTATTTAGTTTTACCTTTTTTTATTTCTCATCTCTACATACATAGAAACTACAAAGTTTTATTTTCATAATCAGATAATTCCGAATTGTAAATGCATACGAAGCAATGTATCATTAGAGAAATCGGTACATAATTTTGAGGTATACTTTCTTCTCTCACATAAATATAATGCAACACCGTGATAGTGGTTGACATCGCATGCGAGGAAAAATGTGTCCGGCCACCTAATTGTTTAGTGAATCAACGGCAAAATTCTAATAGTCTAGCCGTCTTCTGGAGTCGGCTACTAAGTTTGGCACATTTCTCCTGTACTTTTCTTACAATTTCATATAAAGAAAATTTTCATTTTCTAATCCCCAGAAAAAGAATTGATGAAAAGGCGTTGCAATCCTTCCCCTCTCGTGGGTGAATTTACACAATTCATTACATATACGGGGCAAGTAGAGTACATCAACGTATTTATAAATGATTTTTGAATCAACAATTCAAGAAGACAAAACAATGGAAAGGTGGAAAAGAAGCAATGTATTGACTAGAGTTGTGCGCGTGATTGGAATCTAGTTCTCACATGTAGGATGGGGATATGTCACGCTTGGTGAAAATTCGGCAGGTGTTCAAAAGAGCTCTAAATACCTTATTATTGAAACAAAGGATATAACTCCTTTGCATAAGGGATTTGAGTATATGATATCTTGTGACTAAACTTTAATTTTGCCTTCTATCTTTTGTTAAAATGAGTGACTATTGGGAACTGACTTAACTTTTTAAAGCATACATGCATTTGCATATAAATTGACTTGCAACTCTCATGATTTTGATGCATTAAAAAAGGTTTAATAAAAATATGGCTTGGAGAGAAGCCATGAGTTGAAGGGACATAGGCTCCCAAATTAATGTTACATTTGAATCATTCATCAAAATAAAATAAAAAAAGTATATAAGAATTAGGTAACATTGTAATTTTATTTACTAATATTTTTTAATATCTTTTAACGTTAGCTCAAGAAAATCATAAAGGCAAACCTTAAAATCAACAAGGTTGAGTCAATGTTCACCGGTCATTTCATTTCCCTATCGTTTACACTCTCTCTCTCTCTCTCTCTAGATTCCCAAGCTTGATTTTTCAAAGTAAACGGTCGGCCTCTCAATTTCTTCAAATTCATTTTTTTTTTCTTTTTTATATGACCTGCTAATTATTCTCTTCGTACAATAATGATGCCCACCAAGTTTAAGTGCATTAAATGGAATTTGTCTGAGAAATCTTGGCAAAATCAATTCCATTAAATAGAATCTCATGAAATCACTTATATATCAAGTTCGCATATGTGGTGCACTTTCTTGATAGCCCAAATGAAAATCATTATTTCAACTCGCTGTTAAGTTCCATCAAGCTATTTATGAAAACATTGAGAGTAGGTCCAAAATTGCATTTTTATGATTTTTGATCTTTATCTTCATTTTCTAGAAAAAAAGAATATAGAATAAGTCTACAATATCTCTTAAAACTTTCACAGTACCTAAATATCGATATATACCCAAATGTAATATTTTCTTAATTCTTAGAAATTTGAATAGTATTTTAATTTTTGAAGGTGAAAATAAGAAGAAACTTTTTTTGCCTATTTTAAAGGGTAAACAAACATGCCCAAAAAAAGGAGAAACAGATCGAAGGCAAGAACACATGCAACCTGTATTATGAAATACGTCAAGCCTCGTTTTCCTACGAATTCTAGAAGTACGGTTCAGCAGCAGGCAATCATACATGGGCCCACTAGTCTTATTTAATACCACAAAAAAGAAGAAAGTTCAATTTTCAACAACAGTAATGATGATGATAATATTCTAAATTCAGTTAAATAATCAGGTTGATTTTGACAAGGCTGAAACAAAATCCCAGCCTTATTTGCTTACTATTTAGTAAATTACAGGATCCATGATTCGCTTTTAAGGCTAATTACAATCAAGTGAGAACTTTTAAAACTTTTCAATCATGTTATTCGACTTTCATGATTACTAATCAAGTCGCTTTTTGAATCATCCATGGAATTTGTATAGCAATGGTGGAAGTTGACGTGGGAGTTTATCCACATGAAACATGCCATATCTTGATCTACGTTTTAATGACCTCTTAATTAGTTGATGGGCATGACTTGATTTAAATCATTTCAAAGCATAATTAGTTAATTGAAAGTTTTGAAAATACAAAAATCTCATTGAACATAATTTGAAGTGAGAACATTGACATTTCAATCAATCATATCGATAAAAAGAAATATATATATTTTGCCAGCCATTACACGCGGAAGCTCTAAGTCTCCTTGTAAAAGAAGGGTTAATTACAAGCAAGACTACCAATTTTGAGTTCTCAATTTCACCAAACCGTTAACTTGACATTAGATTGAGGCGTGAATATAAATAAGCCATGGACCCAACACCGCAAATAAAATTGCTTAACTAACGTCATTGCGGAAGGAAGAAGTCCCAATCTCTACCAAAAATCTAGAGTCGATGAAGATGGTGACTCTACTGCAGGCAAAGGCAAGTAACAGAATCAAACAATTCCAAGACCTCTCGAGGTTATGCGGATATATAATCTAGTAGAGAATCTGATTACGTCTCCTTTCGTTGTTATTGCATGGAAAGATCCCTCTTTCTTACGTTAAGAGAGACATCATGCTATGACATAAAGTTAAGAATTTTTCTTTTTTATCTTACGTTACAATTTTGCAGAGGTTATATGTTTGGATCTTATGGTGCGCTGGGATTGAAAGTATAGAGTGAACCATTAACCTCTAGCCACTGTATATTTTAATGGGTTTTCTTCACAAGGTGCATAATGTTAGGTAGATCTCATATGTTGATTCAAGTTCATGCATTAGTTCATAGCGATCTATTCCTGACTAGAAAATTACCAAAGACTTCGGTTTGAATTGTGAGGTGGCAATATAGGTCACTGGCTCATATTTTAATTTATATTTGACGAGTTGGGTGATGTCTTATTATCTAAAATTTGAAATATAGGTTGGAAGGTCCATCCATTTTGTGCGCTGAAAAAGGTTATCATCTTCCTTAGAGGAGATTCAGAGCATGGAAGCATTTGGACACTCGTTGGAAGAAGTGGTCTTGCAACTACTATCTACTAATCGTACAAAGGGTGATAAAAATTTAGATAAAAAAAGAGAGATCGTTTAAAAAAAAATAGATAATTGCTCTTACAAAATGTTGGGCACTTCTCAGCAGTATTGATTTATGCATGTCCAGAATTGAGTACGTACAATTTCTTGTTAAGTTAGATACCCTGTTCCCCATCGAAGTTAGTAAGAATATAGCATTTTAAATTGCATAACACGTAATTAAAGAAAAATGATCGAAAAATAATTTTGATATATAGATGGATGAAAAATGAGCAAGCGTGAGACTTTTGGATTTGTGACCAAGGGAGGACAACTGAATGTACAGATAAGGGTTTACATAGCTCATAACAATGATGATCTATTCTATAATTATTTCCGCAACGGCATTGGTTAGTTCTGTTTTTAGTATGCTGTTCTTCTTATATAAGAGGAAAAATAGCTAAGAATTGGATTCTTGATTGGGCCGGGTATATTTTGGGACAAGGTCGAATCAGATATGGATCATTAAAAGTACGCTACATAGAATTATTTTAATTTGGGTCAGATTCAACTCAACTCACCTATCTAATGGGCCTAATCACACCCCCAAGTGGTCCACTTGAACTCTCTCCATTCAAACATCTACTTGGAGTTGTAGATGGTTCCCAACAAACTGCTTACTGCCCATGAACTTAGGATTTAAATGGTGAATTCAAACTCTAGAGCCAATTGCACAAAAATAGTTGTTGTTATAGCAAATGAGTACGGGGTAACATGAAAAAAAAATTAACGGAAATTCTGGCTAAAATAGCAGAGTAAGATTACCCTCTTACAGCATTTGATTCATAGTAATGTAAGCTACAGTTCGATCAATTGTCTACATCAGTCAACCTAAAACACAGCTCTATCAGCACGATTCTAACTCATGAGTCCTTTCCATGGATATATTTGTGCGAATGCACTTACGACTATGCAAACCGTCCATGAGTGTGAGCGCGAGTTTGTAACATGAGAGACAGAGAGTCTCAGACATGCCCTTTTTCAAACTCTGGAAGCCGGAAAAAACAATTTACTTGAGGATTCTTTCATCAAAGAAATTTTCATGCAGGATTAACCAGTACAAAATGTTAGAAACATCTCTCCTCAAGCCAGATCTAGATGTCAATCGAGCACATTAAACGAGAGAAGGGCGTTGCTGAAAATGACCAACGGAGAGCTGCCCTAAGGTTTGAAGCCCTGACCGGTTAGAGCCGAGTTGAGAGCACTATGCAGATCCACTCCAATCTGAGCTTCAGCCTTTTCCAGGACGGTGGAGGCTAAGTTCAGCTTCTGGGTGTCTGAGCAAGCCCCTTCTGGACCAGGCTCGCATCGATTCGATCGATTAGCATAGCCTCAACAGCAATGGTATCTATCTGCAAATGAGTTCGCATGGATGAATGCAAAGCCACTACTGACAAAGTACATTTTCACGTCATTCCCATCATGAACCGACATCAATCCAGGTTTTAGTTCTGCGACAGTTGGCACATGTCCTGGAAGAACATCAAGTTGTCCTGTTGTTGCTGGCACTATGATCATGTCCACCTGAAAGAAAGGGGAGAGGGAGCTTATTCACAACCACGTCCATGTTAGGAGCGTTTATGCGCGTGGCAGCAACAGAAGCTTCGTTGATTCAACTAGTGCTTTGTTGGATATGTCAAATATTGTCTGTAAACGTATCTAAGAAGAAAACAAGACAACGTACTGTTAAAAAAAATTGACTTATTTGTCTTGCTTAAATTTATTCAAAAGAAGTTTGATTTTGCCTATATATATTAACAAAAATCTTAAATAAATATCTTAGTAGGAAGCTCTTTTCTTATTATACAAAAGATTAGTTTGTTTTTGACAATTAGGCCGCATTCGTTTTATGCAATATGAATGATATAAAAAACATTTTTCAATTACTCATATTACTTACAAAAATGAATAAACAAAAAATATTTTATTGTCCACGAAATTATTTCGACATAAAATATTGTCGATAATAAAAACACTTTCTATTAACTAATTATCCGAAGAGATACGAGTAATTATTTTTAGGAAAATATTTTCCTAATTATTGATTTTTAGCAAAACAAATGTAGCCTAAGATTGAAGTATGTGCACAAGATAGAAGAAACAGAATTGCATTCAATATTTCACCAGCATAATAAATCTAATTTGAGTAATACTATTACATCATCATGTAACTCAATATTTTGACTTACAAAAAAAAACTTATAAATATTTCATCTTTCCATAATATAGATAGAATAAAACTGTACCATGCATGTACAACGTGGATTTTGTATCGAATTTTTTAGAATTTTGAGACTGCTCAAATGAAGATTGTCCAATGTGGTTACCGATTAATTAACTAAAAAGACAGATTTACATCTTTGCATCTTTTGCTGTTGTAAACTAGTGCCTCTCAAAGTTAATTGATATAACTCTGTCTTCTTGTTAAGGATAATATTTAATAGTGAAGCAATATATCCATTAATATAGGAGTTGTATGATTTCTTTAAAAGTCAATTGTTAAATATGGATATCGTAATTTTCACATGCATAATGAGTTTCACCGTTGTTGAAGATCTTTCTGATCAATGGTAAATGTAGCTACGATATCAACGGACTATAATCTTTAGTAGTAATAGCGAATTATCTACGTAATTTAAGATTTTATCATATATATAATAGGTGCTTTTAATATCATGAAATCGCCATTGATGTTCGTATCCATCACAAAGATCAACAATATAACGGTCTAGACTTGAGTTTTCTCAAATAGTTAAGTAATTAGAGAGGGGATGTACATGGTCACATTTCTAGAGAAAACAAATTCTAATAGAACTTGCCATGGATGATATTTCTTTATATGAGAATGTGTTAAATGCAAATTATTCGAGTCTATCCACAATAATAATGACCATGCCTAAGTATTTTACCTATTTATAGAGCCATTCATCTTTGGTGCTCCTCAGCCTTGGCCAATGAAATTCCTTCTTCTTTCTTAATAGCCCTTCTTGTGCTTCAAAGCAAGACCCTAGTGATGCCTACAAAACACAACATCTAGCATCATATCTCTCGCATCTTTGAAAACCTTCTTTGAAATGCATTGAATGATCATGTCTCACATATTTCAACCTTGCATATAAATAAATTTTGGATGTTGGTAAGATCTCTCTCTCTTTCTCTCTCTTTCTCTGGATGATTCTGATATCTTGAATCCCTTTTTCTGAATGACAATGTGAGGCACTGAGACATCGAGGGGATAATGGAGAAATCTTGCCAAAGCAATGTCACCAGCAATAGGAGTCCTAACCTAGGGAGAAGGCCTTCAACTCAAGGCCTGTTAAATGGTTATGGGCATGCAATAAAGAGCAGTTGAAGGCCCCTCGATCAACCTATCCTCTTGTAGGCGTGTTGCCACCTATAAGGGTCATTTGTAGTAGCCCCTCCAATGAGAGCGCTTAGCCAAACTGTGCTCCTTATTTTTAACGTGCCAATACCTACATGCCTGGCACCCCTCATTACTAAGAGAATATTTTTCTTCCCTTCTAACCTAGGCCCCCCCCCCAAATTTTACGTCGTAGAGTTCAAATGAAATAGTTTAAAGACTTGCTCAAGTCCCGCAAGTCCTCAAATTACTTCGTCTGAACTCTGGGACGTAAAATTCCAGGGTATTTCCAGGTTAGAAAGGAAAAAAATATTATCTTACTAATGAGGGGTGCAAGACATGTAGGCATCAATATGTTAAAATAAGAAATGTAACTTAGCTGGGCGCCCTCAGTAGAGAGACTAGTGCAAGCAGCCCTCAACTCGGAGCCCGTTAGAGGGTCATAGGCATGCAATTAAGAGCAGTTGAAGGCCACTTCACCCGCCTATCCTCTTCTAGGAGTGGTGTTACCTACGAGGGCCACTTGCCTTAGTCTTTCTAGCGAGAGTGCATAGTCATGTTGCATTCTTTATTTTAACATATTAATGCCTACACACCTCACACCCCTCATTGATAAGAAAATTTTTTTCTTCCCCTCTAAACTAGAAATACCCCCAAATTTTACCTACCAAAGTTTAAACAATATAGTTTCAAAAAATTTGCTCAAGTCCCAAAAGCCCTTAAACTAGTTTGTTTGAATTCTAGAATGTAAAATTTGGGAGTACTCCCAAGTTAGAGGGGAAGAAAAATATTTTTATACCAACAAGAAGTACAAGGCGTATGGGCACCAACACATTAAAATAAAAAATGCAGCCTAGCTAGATGTTGTCAATGGAGGGACTTTTGTAGGCGGCCCTCAACTCAAGGCCTATTAAAGGCCACTCCACAGGCCTATTCTCTTCTAGGGGTGCTGCCACCTCTAAGAGCCGTCTGCAGTAGTCCCTCCAATAAGGGCGCCGAACCAAACTGTTTTCTTTATTTTAACATCTTGGTGCCCGTATACCTCGCACCCCTTGTTGGTAAAAGAATATTTTTTCTTTTCCTCTAACTTGAGAATATCCATAAATTTTATGTCTCAGAGCTCAAACGAAATAGTTTAAAGACTTGCTCAAGTCTAGCAAGTTCTTAAACTACTTCGTTTGAACTCTAAGGCATAAAATTCAAGAGTATTCTTGGGTTGGAGGGGAAGAGAAATATTCTCTTACCAATGAATGATGCGAACATGTGAGCACCGCATGTTAAAATAAGAAACATAACCTGGCTGAACACCTTTGCTGGATGGACTACCATAGGCGGCCCTCAACTCGAGGCTTATTAGAGGGTCATGGGCACACAATGAAGAGTAGTTAAAGGTTACTCCACTGGTCTATCCTCTTCCAAGGGTGTTGCCATTTGTGAGGGCCACTTGTGGTAGTCCCTCTAGTAAGGGCATCCAACCAAGCTGCATTTTTTATTTTAATGTGTTAATGCCCCAAACTTCACACCATTCGTTGGTAAAAGAATATGTTTCTTCCCCTCAAACCTAAGAATACCCTCGAATTTTAAATCTTAAAGTTCAGATGAAATAATTTAAAGACTTGCTCAGATCCCACTTCGCTAGGGTTTAGGATTTAGCTTTTGTGGCCAAACGCTTATTTGCACGGGATGCCTTTTCTCATGGCAACAAGCTGCCATTCTCCCTCCTCATAAAATCACAAAGAAATATTGACAAACAATATTTCTTTTTTTTTTTACTTCGCCATTTGCATTAACATTGAAAGAACATATTCAAAAATAATATGATTCAACCTCAAAGCCATTTGAATGTAGCGGATAACAGCGAGGCCCAAGAATTAATGTGTATTAGAATCATAAGAGCTAGTAATCGCCAATATGCTCATATCGGTGACATTATTGTTGCTGTGATCAAGGAAGCATTACCAAACAATAGGTTCGGCATTCCAAGAATCTTATGTAAAATTGTACAAAAGTTGATCATTTTGAATATTGTGTGTGCGAGAGAGCTTCCTCAATATTATATAAATAGTTTACCTTAAAAAATATAAGCAATGGTAATTCCAATTAAAGTGTCTTCAATGATATGTAACTCTACTTTCAACTTTAATGAAGTAATTCACAAAAATTATGACATTATGATGTTTTGTTACATAAATTATTTCAATCAAAGAACACCTGAATTCAAATGATGGTAAATTTTCTCTTAATTCGACAACTAATCAAAGTTTTTAAATGACCAATGTAATCATAATGTACAATATACTTTAGTTGCTTAAATGTGGACTTTTGAACATTTAGTATCGAGTTTGAAAAATGGATAGACGTGAAAGGCTATTGATGTATTTTTCATTTTGATTCAAACCTTTGGCTCTACGATAGTTATAACATCATATAAGAAAATACAAGCAGATGCTTGCCATCGTTGTGGTTCCAACAGCCATCAATATTTATTATAAATGGGTGTTGATATCCCTTTTAAATTTGAATACAAAAATTTCTGTGGGTTTTTGTTTTTTCTAATCTCAAAATTTTGTGAAATTAACATATCAAACAATTAGTTGCGAAATTATCAAAAGAGAGTAAATACAATCCTTGCACCAATATGAAGTTACTCTTAGTACATGCAATTCTGGTAGATAGAAGAAAATATATGACAAGTAAAACAGAGATGGCATAAATTATTATTTTCATGCAAAGTTCCTGCAATTCACCACTCATCTCAGCATTAGGTTGTGATTATCGGTTCAATATGAATATCTACATGATGAGACTCATAACACTAAGTTATATTATAATGATATGAGATCAATGACTTTGATCAGTGTTCCAATCACGTCTAATTCAATAAGTTGGTAGTCACGTATATAAACGAAAGGAAGGGAGAATTACTAAAAAAGTCCTAAACCTTTTGCAATTGTATCAATTCAATTCATTATAATATAATACTTTTTAAATGTTTTTTTCCTTTTCCTTTTCTTTTCCTTTTTCTCTTCTTCCATTTTCTCCTTTTTTCCCTACAGTGGCCGACCAGGCTCTAGCAAGCTTGCTGGCCACTAGGCTAGGCCCTCGAAGCTCCATAGACTGTCAGCAAGGATCACGGCTTTTGCCTAGCCTTATCCAAATCTAGGCAAGGCCAGCCTCACCATGGCTTAGCTCGCCATAGACAATACCATGGCACCTTCACCAGGGCCGAGCAATGATGATGGTTTGCTTTGTTTATGCATGTGTCCTTAATATAATGGGCAGATTGTAGAGTGAGGATTGGAGTGTGCTTCATGATAAGAAGATAAGAATGAAAAATAGAGGATGCCGAACCGTCATCAACACCCAAGCCCTAGCAAAGGTAGCCATGGCCTTGCCTGGCATGGTTGAGGTGGCCCTTTGCCCATAGCCAACAAGGCCATGGCGAGGCTGGCCTTGCCCGCAGCTAATGAGGGCTTCGAGAGCCTCACCTAATGGCCGACAAGCTCATTAGAGCCTTGCTGGCCACTGTGGGGAGAAAAAGAAAAAGAAGGGAGAAGAGAAAAGGCAAAATGAAAAAGAAAAGGTAAAGGAAAAAAATCTAAAAAAATAAAATATTATTAAAAATTGTTAACGTCAGCATCGGTCGGATGACATTCACATCAGCACTAACTAGCCAAAATTAGTCGAATGATTGGATTAGCACAATTACAAAAGGTCGTGATTGAATTGAAAAAAAAAATTATGAATTGAATTGGCATACTTGTAATAGATTTATGACTTTTTTGGTAATTTGACTTTGACAAGAGATGCAAGTTTAATAAAGACTAACCCTTTATGACTTTTAGTTTCATCACCCCCTGGGTGAAGCATGTGCTTCAAACATGATTTCAGTACATCTAATAAACCATTTCAAATATGTCGAATTCCTGGTGGATGGTGATTTCTCAAAATGTTTAGATCGGCAGTCAAATTTCCTTAAAATCTCAAATAATTATATATGAATTAACCCTGTTTTAGGATTGAAAAATTCTGACCAGACCTGCCATCTATGATATTTGCTGGTATGGACATGTGTATTAAATGTAGATATACAAGTGCATCCACAGTAATAATGAGTATCACCAACACATTGCCTTTTTATACACTCTCTCATCTTATTATGCACCATGCTTCTATTTTAGCAATTACATTTACATTCTCATCAGCAAATTGGGAAAACCCAAAATGGAAACAGAGCAAAAAGAAAAGAGCTTATTATTTCTGCTGTAAAATTCAATCAACGCAAAAATAATGTCAGCCGCTCAGCATGAGATGGGACAGCCCTTTACAAACTTCGCCATCATGAAGGAGTGATCCAAAATTTCATGCAAAAAATGTGACGAAAAAATACAGAAGAAACTCATCCATTCATCCTCTCCGAATTCGTGTATTCTCTTATTCCTCACCCCATTCCAAAGGCGGAGGAGGTCGAATTCCTCTTTGTTGAAGCTGTGGCCTGAGTCGATTAAAGAGTTCTATAGGTCACTTTCGCGAATCATAATGTCGGGTCGGCATTGCAGTTTGTTCAACCATCCCTCACAATTCGCTTTCCTACCAAGTGGATGGTAGCGATCTATCACCGACTAGGTTTCTTTTCATGGTCAAAGAATTACCAACTAGTTCGATTTAAACTGTCATAAATGGGTTATCAACCCATATTTTAACTCATATTTAACGAGTTGGGCGATGTATTGTTGTCTGACATTTGAAATATAGGTTGGAATGGATTCAATAAAACAAAGCACAACTCAGAGAAGATTCAGAGCGTCATAGCATTTGAGTACAAGTTGGAAGAAATCATCTTGCAACCACTATCGACTAATGCTATGTACTAATCTTAGAAAGGCTAATAAAAATTTAGGAAAAAAAAATAAAGAGATCGTTTCAAATGAAAATATATAATTGCTCTTACAAAATGGTCGGCATCCCTCAGTAATATTGATTGATGCTCGTTAGAATTGAGTAAGTATAATTGCTTATCAAGTTAGATACTCTGTCCCTCGATCAAAGTTTGTAAGAACATGGCATTTTAATAAATAGTGCAAACTCGAGGCACATGATTTAAAATAATAATCAAAATTAATTATCACATATAGATGAATAAATAATGAGTATGAAAGCCGAACGTGAGACTTTTGGATTTGAGACCAAGTTAAAGAGAATAAATGAATGTAGAGATACGTGTTTTAATATTTCATAACAATGATGATCTATTCTGTAATTATTTCCACAACATTATAGATTAGTTCTTCTTGTTTTTCGTTAATGTGCTATTTTGCTTATTTGAGGGAGAAAAAAAATAGCTAAAAATTGGATTCCTAGTCAGGCCAGGTATATTTTGAAATTAGGTCAAGTCAGATATTGATCACTAAAATTGCACTACACAGAATTAGATCAATTTAAGTCAAGCCCATTTTTAACTCGGCCCACCCATATGACCACCCATATGACGGGTCTAGCCACACCCCCACAAGAGGTTCACTTGAACTCTCTCCTTTCAAACTTCCACTTGGGGTCGCAGATGGTGCTGAAGCACCAAAAAAAGGCTTTAGTACTCGTGAACTTACGAGAATAAACTCGTTGGATTCACGGATTTTCATGGTGAATTCAAACCGTAGAGCCATTTGCATAAGGAATAAAAGTCCGTTATCACAAATGAGTGCGGGGTAATATGAACCAAAAATTAAATGGGAATTCCGACCAAAATGGCAAAGTAAGAGTGTCCTCTTACAGCATTTGATTCATAGTGGTGTAAAGAGCTTCTGTCTTTACATTCGTCATTTCCTAGTGGAGATGTTTCAACGACCAAAAACACATAGTAACTTCACCTCTTAGTTACTATAATCGACAGTTCGATCAATAGTCTACATCAGTCAACCTAAAACACAGCTCCATCAATATGACTTTAACTCCTGAGTACTTTCCACGGATACATTTGTGCGAATGTATCCATAAGTGCGAACACAGGTTTGTGAAGAGAGAGAAAGAGAGAGAGAGAGACTCAGAAATGCCCTTTTCTAAACTCTGAAAGCCAAAAAAACAATTTACTTGAGGATTATTTCATAAAAGAAATTTTCATGCAGGATTAACCAGTACAAAATGTCAGGAACATCTCTCCTCAAGCCAGATCTAGATGTCAATTGAGCACATTAAACAAAAGAAGGGTATTGCTGAAAATGACCAAACGAGAGCAGCCCTAAGGTTTGAAGCCCTAACCGGTTAGAGCCGAGTTGATAGCACTATGCACTTCCACTCCTATTTGAGCTTCAGCCTTTTCCAAGTCGGTGGAGGCTGAGTTCAGCTTCTGGGTGAACTCGGCAAGCCCCTTCTGGACCAGGCTCGCATCAATTTGCTCAAGCGGCACAGCCTCAACAGCAATAATATCTGCAAACGAGTTTGCGTGGATGAATGCAAAGCCACTGCTGACAAAGTACTTTTTCACGTCATTCCCATCATGAACTGACATCAGTCCAGGTTTTAGTTCTGCAATAGTTGGCACATGTCCAGGAAGAACACCAAGTTGTCCTGATGTTGCTGGCACTATGACCATGTCCACCTGAAAAAAAGGGAAAAGGAGCTTATTCACAACCACGTCCATGTTAGGAGCGTTCATGCACATGGCAGCAACAGAAGCTTTGTTGCTTCAACTAGTGCTTTGATTCCATGCTTCAAAAATGCATTAACAGCTTGCGGTGACGCAATTTGATGTGCACAGCATTCAAAGTTAGTTAAATTTGTCATTCTAGAACCCTAGAATAGGAGCTATCCCCTCTCATTTGACTTCCCCTACTTGGAATGCCAGTCCAAGCTTCACATCTTTATTTTGCTTGGTAAAATGTCATGGGATCGAGCGGATTCAATGGCTATGACCATGTATTCTCAAAGAATGGGCAACAGAGAAGATAAGGTGGTCCATCTTTGCAGATAATGTTTAGTAGCATGTAGTCACTACAAGAAAAACAATGGAAGAAAATACCAATATCACAGGAAATAAGTTGTTCTAAAGGTCCAGACTGACCAAAATAAAAATGGAATCAACTTTCAAGTCTGTCACAATCATGAGAAACCCATGAAGTCCCTAGAACTCTAAAAAGTTAAAGTGCCAATGGCTTGTCCTCAGACTATAAGTTTGGGGATTATTCTACTTAAGATGAGCAAATAGAATCCATAGAAGAAATACATATGACCGTGTGTTTGGTGGATTTGATTAGGCAGGAAGAGAGAAGATTTTAAAAGTGATCAAGAGTTGATGCAGTGAACATATTCTCATTTAGTTTCCTAAATTCCTGCAAACTCCATCCTTATATGGTGGGATTGGGATGGATGTAGTGGATAGACAAATATTTTCTTCTTTCTTGCGTATAACCTTATATTATCTCTAGTCCTAAATAAATATAAGAACATATAGGTCATACTGCATTTGTTTCTAATCATTTTACATACTAGCCTCCAAATAAATTAATACTGAAATCCCTCCATCTTCCTTCTGTACTTTTCTCTAGTAATTATTTCTCATCACCTCTACCAGATACAAAGTGAAGAAATAATTCATTGATTGTTCAGAGATAAGTGATACAGAGATGGCAATAATACAGTAGAAGCAGTTTCTAAGCTTCTGGGCAAGGAAGTAGGCATCTATAAACTAACCTACTACAATATACCTGCTCAGAAACAATGGAAAGAGTGACATGGCAAACAACTCATGAATGTTAAGGCTGAGTTAGAAACCACCAAACAAGCAACGGCACATGCATGCTTTAAAAAAGAAAGAAAGAAAGAAAGAAATAGGGGGGAAAAAGGCTATTTCTTCACCACCACAACTAGTTCCGTTGTTTGTGTATTCATATATCTATTCAAAACCTTATCTCTTACTTGCAATTTTTATCACTTATTTTCATTGGATCTTTATAAGCCATATGAGAATCAATTGATTGGAAAAAGAGATGACATACTTCTACGAACTGGAGTAAATCAAGTGTTTTCACAGTGAAATACTTCTGCGGTTGATGTTTAGTGTCTAATCATGACGCTCACTCAATTCACCCATGAACTACTTATATTACAAAAATGAAAAACAAAAATGCAGCTTACCAGTCAGAAAAGCCAAAAGTTAGGACAAATTGGATCATAATTAATCAATGTGACATTTAGATGAATCCTTGGTTTGGGCCAAAGAAACAATGTCACTCAAATTTTCACCAGAAGACAACTTGGAAAAGATATTTTCCAGAATAAATTATATTCGTTGTTTCAAACTGCGTGGGTACACATTCTCACTCTGAGGTCCTCCTAGAAGGGGTAGATTTTTGGAATGTAGAGTTCATTGTGCATGAAGAGCACACTGCTGCTCATCTCCTTCAACGTTGCCCTTGGAAGTGCCGATTCTACAACTACACATGGGTCACAGAAGGTTAGGTAAAGCAAGAGAGAGTCTGTGTTGCTCGAATTCCCAATATCATCGATATGTTCAGAAGAAATGAATACATGGGCTTTTGAATGGAAAAGTGCTTTTACAAACATTTTCAGAGATGAATGGTTTAAAACTTTAATGCTTTTGGTATGCTTGAAAATTTTCCAGGGATGATCAAGTAAATGAGGTTTTTTTGTCAAACCAATGCTTTCACAAAAAAGTGCTTCACCTATGTTTGTCAAACAGATGCTTTGACTGACATAGGAGATTCTCTCCCTAGTGAATAGGCTTTTTTTCTGGAGTTGATTTCTACTTTTATACCAGTTACATTCTTTAGCTTGCTCTAAGTGAACAAGAAATGGAATGGAACAAGGATCAACAGGGTGACTAAATGCACAAAAAACAGCCATAGAAGAAGAAATCAGAATCACAACAGGCGAGAGCATCATTTATAATCAAGTCTTCAGCCAAACAACAGATGTTCAATATTGAAGTATTACTTCAATTCAAGGCCATATCTCGAGTATGTGTACCCTAGACCACAGTGGGAAGTTCTTCAGCGGGGAAAAATATTCCAACTCGACTACTTACACGAAATCAATCTGTAATGCAAGCACTCAACGTGTAACTCTACGCATTTCAAATCATGTGCTTCTAATTCACAGATCATCCAATCATATCACTCCGAAAGCATAGTGAAAGATACAGAAACCACCCAAAAGCACGTGTAAATTGCAGTGGCAATTCAATTCACCAAACACAAATGCAAGCTAACCCTCAAATCACCTCAATGTACTACAATCGACACAGAGAACGCATTGTAAAAGCATGACTACGGGCATCGGAAATCACTACATAACAAGCACCGCCGCAGAGCTAACACTGGAAACTCTACCCATCTACAGTCCCGCCGCAATCATCCGCACACACGACTAATCCACAATCGACAAGGAAACAAAGCGCGACGAACAGAAACGGCGACGGATTCAGCGTATAATCGAGCTCGAGAATCGATCGGGGGGAGACGTAGACGGACCTCCTTCGCGGCCAACTCCGAGGCGTACGGGAGGACGAAATTGACGGTGAGCTTGGACGGGATCGCGGACGGGGTGGCGGGCCTCGGCTGCATGTAGGAGAGAGGGGTCTTGGGCGGGTCGATGTTGGGGATCACCTTCTTCCACGCCTCCACGAACGCGGCGTCCGCCGTCTCCGCCGCCGGGAGATCCGTCGAGAAGGGGCGGGAGGACGGCCTCGCCGCCGCGGCGGAGGAGGTCGGGACGGGCCGGCGGAGGAGCTTCGCGGCTTGCCGGAACATGGCGGCGGGAGGTCGGAGTTCGCTCGGCTCTCGCAGGGTCGGAGAAGAAGGCGACGCAGCAGGCAGAGGAGACGGGGCGATTTGCGAGTGGTGGCGAGAGAGAGAGGCAGGCTGCAAGGTCACAGTGATTTTTCTTTTTGGGGCTACGACTTAGAAATGGTCCTCCTACTCTTATCAATTTTCGATTACGCCCCCAATTTTTTCAGTTATTTTTATTTCGTCCCTGGACTCTTTTTAAATGTTTGCGATTCGGTCCCTTTCTGGTGATCCGACCGCGGCAGTGGTGTGCCATCGGGGCAACTCGTGTTGCGACGGTGCTGCCGAACCGCCGTCCCATTTCCTAGCCGATTGTGTTTATGCCGCCATGTCAACAATCGTTGCCAAGAAATGAGGCGACGATGGTGGAGATGATTCCATGCTGAAGACTTTGTTTCATCGACACGATAGTCGTTGGTAGATCTATAACGATGGCTGCGCCAATGCATTGCGCATTTGAGGGAGTATCGAGTTGGTATCCTTTGATTTGCTAGGAGCGGCAATTACTCTCGGAGTTGTTTTTGACACGATGAACGTTTTACAGTCGAGGTGGCAAGTGGCAACAGTAGTGGCGGCAAAAATGCTTCATAGCGAAGGATTTCTTGTTATTACATTACATTTAGATTACACCAAAGAAGACGGAAGTAATCGTACCAAAATCTGATTGTTTGACCTTAGTGAATACAATTAACAGCTCATATTAGATTTTGTGGGAAGCAAACACTCTTATCATGGAAGCCCGCAAGGTTATGGGCCGGTTTAAGCATATTACTTTAGTGGACTTCTCAAAAGAGTCTGATAGAGTGGCGAATTGGATCAATATGGCTCATGGATTAAAAACTTCACCTCCTAATTGGGTAGATTATCTCTCTCAATTCCTTATCATGGAAGCCTACAAGGTTATGGGTAGATTCAAGCATATTACTTTAGTAAATTTCTCAAAAGAGTCTAATAGATTGATAGATTAGATCAATAAGGTCCATAGATTAAATACTTTACCTCTTAATTGGGTAGATTATCTCTCTCTTAGTGAAGCATTTTCTCTATTTTGCATAAGTGAATTATTGTTTATAATTAGACAAAGCTAATATTTACGATGTAGAAAAAAAATATTGTTGCATTCGAATTTTTTAATTGATGTCGGATGACTATTTCAATTGGTTCTAAAGCATTGTTAATCGTAATTAATGTGATCAGAAAATTACATATAGTGTTGTACAGGGACTTCATTGTGGGCAATAAAGTACAAATTGATTATTTTGATTACTCTAACATAAAACTGAAATTTGCAATTTAATTTGAAAATAGAATATATTCTATGAAGCAAGCAAAGTAGAAGAAGCTTTGTCAAAGCAAGCACAATATACTCTACAAACAATTATTTTCATGAAAACAAAATATTAGCATAGTTATATATACCAAGAAAATTTTGAAAAAGACATTTTTTCACATGAAAGATGACATATCTATTCTTGACACTATTGAGGTAAAAAAAAAATTTATTGTCATGAGGGAAAAGTAATGTATGTGTTTCAACTATTTATCACTTAAAGGGTTTTAAAGAGTTTTTTTTTTTTTTTTTTGGAAATGTCAAATATTAGCTATAATTCTTATTGAGGTAATATCAATGTACTTCTTTTCATATTAAAAAATTAATTTCTAAAACTAATATATCGTTATGAATTTGTACACATATCTATGAATAAAACAAGAGAGTGTACTATTAAAAAATATTATTGACCTTTTTTTGTCTTGTTTAATCTATTAAAAAAAAGAAGTTAAATTATGCCTATATTTGTATTGACAAAAATCTTAAGTAAATATCATAGTAGGAAGCTCTCTTCTTATTATACAGAAGATTATTTTGATTGTCACAATTAGGTTGTATTTGTTTTAAAAAATGAATAATTTAAGAAATATTTTCCTAATGACAAGCACTCGTATCGCTTATAAAAATGAAAAAATGAAAAATATTTTCATCTTCTAAGAAAATGTTTCGATATAAATTATTGTCAATAATAAAGGTATCAAAAATATTTTCTATTGACTAATTTTACTTTAAATGAAACAAACATAACCTAAGATAGAAATCAACTACGCAAGATAGAAAAAAGAGCGTTGCATTCAATATTTCACTAGCATGGTAAATTTAATTTGAGGAGTACTTTACATCATCATGTGCTTCAATAATATAATATTTTTCCATTAAAATAAAAATATTTCATAAATATTTCATCACTCTATAATATAAATAGAATAGAACTCCACCACGCACGCACATCATAGATTTTCCATTAATTTTTTTTAAATTTTGACATTGCTCAAATGAAGATTGTACAACGTGGTTACCTATTAATTAACTATAAATACAGATTTATATCTTTGCATCTTTTGCTATTATAAACCAATGCATTTCAAAGTTAATTAATATAACCATGTCTTCTTGGTAAGGATAATATTTAATCGTGAAATAGTAAATCCATTCATAAAAGACGGTATATCCATTAATAAAAGAGTCGCATATTTTCTTTAAAAGTTAATCGTTAATTATGGAAAACATAATTCACGTTCATGATGAGTTTAACTTGTTGTCGGAGATCTTTCCGATTAATGTTAAATGAAGCTACGATGTCAACAAACTATAATTTTTAGCAATAAATAGCATATTATTTTCGTAATTTAAGATTTTATCACACATGTAATAAGTACCTTTAATATTGTGAAATTGCTATCAATGTTCCCATCTGTCGCAACGATGAACAGTCCAGTGGTCTAGATTTAGTTTTCTCAAACAGTTAAGTAATTAGGAGGGAATGTACATGGTTAGGATTCTAGAGAAAACCAATTCTAATCAAACCTGGCATGAATAATATTTCCTTGTATGGGAATGCATTAAATGCAAATCGTTCGAGTGTATCCACAATAATAATGAGCATACCTAAGTATTTACCTATTTATAGAGCCCTTCATCTTTGGTGTTATTCAACATTAGCCAATATAATTTCCTTCTTCTTTCTTGCTCATCCTTTCGCTTCAAAGCAAGACCCTTGCATCTTTGAAGAACTCTTTTGACATGCATCCACTAATCATGTCTCACATACTTGTGAGTTTGAGGGGAAATGTTGTTTGACCGTGCATTTAAATAAGCTTCGGATCAATGATTTACCAAAAAGAATGCTCCATCATGGTAAGATATCTCTCTCTCTCTCTCGTGATGATTCTAATATTTTGGATCCCTGGGATCCCTTTTTCTGAATGACAGCGTGAGGCATTGAGCTTGTAAGGAGAGGGCAAAGGACTCTTGCAAAAGCAATGTCTTTGGCAATAGGAAGCGCTGCTTCGCTGGAGGTGGATGCAGTAGAATCCAATTCGATAGCAAGTAGTCACAATATCCAACAACTGTACGCATGTGAAGTCAAGTATGAGGAAGATGTGATGAGGCCTAGCCAAGGTTGCCATGCTGTTTTCTACATGGGTTTCTTTGCCTCTTGGTAGCAAGCTACCATTCTCCCTCCTCATAAATTTAGAAAGGATGAGAAGATGGGAACAAGTTAAATGGTTGATAAGTTTGGTGTTCCATGTATTTTATGTAAAATTGTATGAGAGTAGTCATTTTGAGTATAATGTGTGTGAGAGAGAGCTTTTTTTGATATTATACAAAATAGTTGATATTAAAGAAGATAAGCAATAGTAATTCCATCAGAGTGCCTTCAATGATATGCAACTCTACTTTCAACTCTAATGAAGTAACTTGCAAAAATTCTTGACATGATGATGATGTTACATAAATATTATTTAACCAAAGAGCCCCTGAATTCAAATTATCATAAATTTTCTCTTAAATCAACAACTAATCAAAGTTTTGCAATGATTGGTGTAATCTTAATGCCCAATATACTTCAATTTCTTAAATGTGGACTTTTGAACGTTTAGTATAGAATTTGAAAATTGGGCAAAACGTTGGAGGTTGTTCAGGTATATCTTCATTTCGATTTCAAACCTCTGGCTCTATAGAAGCTGTTTTGGTCCTCCAAATTTGAACTCCATACAAGAAAATACAAGCAGATGCTTGCCATCCTTGTAGATCCAATAGCCACGGTTAGAGCCTCAGGGAGAACATGACTTTCGATATTTATTATAAATCAGGGTTGATATTCCTTTCCAAATTTGAAGACAAAATTTACTGTGGGTTCTTATTTTTTCTAATCGCAAAATTTTGCGGGTTTAACATATCAAACACAGTTGCAAAATCATGGAAGAGGATTATCCATGCACCGATGTGGAGCTACTCTAAGCACATACGATTCTGGTAGATAGAAGAAAATATATAAGAAGCAGAACGTCTATGAGGCTGAAGCCCTAGCCGGTTTGAGCTGAGTTGAGAGAACTATGCACATCCACTCCAATCTGCGCTTCAGCTTTTTCCAAGTCAGCAGAGTCTGAGCTCAGCTTCTGGGCAAACTCGGCGAGCCCCTTTCAGACCAGGCTTGCGTCAATTCGATCGAGCGGTACAGCCTCATCAGCGAAAACATCTGTATGTGAATTCGCATGAACAAATGCAAAGCCACTTAGTTTGGCAATGGCCGCCCCATGTCCATGAAGAACACCAAATTGTCCTGTTACTAGGACCATGTCCACCTGCAAAAAGGATGGGGAAAGGAGATTATTAGAACAGTTAATGAAACATTAGAGCCTTCACGCATGCGGCAGCAACAAAAGCTTTTGAAGCGGTGTTTTCGTGATTTGTGTTTCAAAAATGCAGTAACAGCTCACAGCGAGACATTATGAAGCGTACAGCATTCGACATCGGTCAAATTTTTCATCCTAGAACCCTGAAATAGAACGAGCTACCGTACGCTCCTTCGACAATACCCCCCTACTCGTATTGACGCTCCGAGCTACGCATCTTTATTTTCCTCATTATGATGTCATCGGATTCAAAGCATATTAAATGTGGACAGTAGAGAATATGAACTATATCTTTGCAGACCATGATTGCTAGCTGGTTTAAAGGAGTCGCTACAATACAAAATAATGGGCAAAAGCATATTGATATGCACAGAAAACACATTCTTCTCAAGGATCCCAGGTGAACAAAATAAATACAGAACCAACTATTGAGTTTGTCGCAACCACGAGAGAAACCTGCGAAGTAGCAAGAACTCCGAAAAAATAAAACTGCTAGTGGCTTGTTCTAGGGCTATTAGTGTTGGATATATTAGAAGTTTTGAAAAATTGAAAGCTATTAACTTTTGTTACGATTTTTTACTGTTGTCAATTTATAACGATTTTTGTCTACCATTAATATAAAACGGTTTTGTAACGTTGTATAATGGCTTTCTAACCATCTAACCATCGTATAACGACTTTATAAAGCTTGATTTATTTCGTTTTAAAACCACATTATTTGTAATGGTCACGTATTAATTATCAATTGTTTTATGACGGTTTTTCCTAACGACTATTTCTTAATGATTCTCTCTTCCTCTTGTTTAAATATAAATTAAACTTCAAACCACATTTAAAAAAGATACGCTTAGTTCTTATATATTTCATTTTCTTTTTGCTGGGTTATACACATAAAGTTGTTCAGTCTCCGTCTAATATTCCATGCAGAATATAGAAGATAGTTTGTTGTATCTTAGGAGGATAATCGCTAGAGCCTATTGCACCGAGTATTGTACTCCAAGGGGTAGAATTATCCTTAAGGATAGTGCTCTTGCATGTCTCAAACAATTTATTTTATTTTATATTCTTTTTATTGTATTTTCAACAATTATTTTTACTTTTCGTATTAGATATTCTAATATTTTTCCAACGATCTTTAAGGATATTGCTTCTTTGGTACTACGTGAGCTGCGACATCATTTGGTAACACGCAATTGGGGAAGTGATGCGGTGAGCTTGAACATTGGTCCTTGTGTGTGGAGGATCACGCTCATCTCGTTTAAAGGATTTCAACTCCAAATGATAAGCTAAGTCGAGCAATGATTTTCTTCTTTCTGATTTAATGCGGCTCTAAACAATTTACCATCTTTTTGATTCTCAGAGGTGTTGGCTCCATCCAATTCAATAGTGTCATAGTTGCCTATAGCGTCAATACATGTTTCTCTGCTATGGATCAGTGATTGGGCTAGCGTCATCATCATCGGAATAAAAATGCATCCAGGTTTTTGAGTCGCCGTCATCGATCGCTTTCACAGAATCCTCCGCCAAGTCAAACAAAAATCCACTTGTGTGATGTTACTACATTATTGCCTTGATCACCGATGTTGGAATTGAACAAGGATTTAGAGATGGTGAAGAACAAATATTGCATGTTCATGGGCGGTTCTCATGAGACATTACGAGCATTAGCACAAAACAATTTGTGGACATTTTGGTAAGGTTATTGAGTGCAAGTAAAATCTTATCTCGGGGCTTCGAAACCTATGTTTGTTTTTTGCTTTCATTTTAGTGATGACGTGTTTGATTCCATGTAGAGTTTTTGGTTTTAATGGATATGTTCGAATTGTGGATTTTGTGGTGGCAAATTATTAAAAAAAAAAAAAAAAAGATGGATGAGGAAAGAAATAGCATATGTGGTTGTTCTCTGCACAAGGCATGTGTGTGTATCTTGGTCGTCGGTAAGGTTTATGTGCATTCCGATTTCGAATTTGTAGAATACGTGCTAGCGGATGTTCTCATGTGGCTGTGCAATGTCTCATTTGTTCTATATATGTGGTTGTTCCCCATAAGATACGTATTCTTGAGCATAAGGAAAAGGTCCATAAGTTGTTTAGTACAAAGTAGGTTAAATAAATGTGCTTGATGTAAAAGTGCTGATTTCCTCTTCATCTGAATTGTTCACGTGGCTTCAAAAATGGCATCTTCCCAGTTCCCACCCACTGGAGTGTTCAACCTAATTCGCATTGCCGTGAGTTTATCTTTTGGTTTGGACTTATTGCTATTCATCGCTGGGTTTTGGTCTGTCCATCAACTATGATTTTTGAGAGAGACACACCAAAAATTCCTCTGAAATCCATTGTGTTTCCATTTCTATGGAAGCTTATTTCTAATTTTTTTTAGTACACCGAATCACTACTAGATCAGATTTTTCATCTATTCAATTGGTTCTTGACTTACTGGAGCCTCATCATGATCGATATGGCTGGAATGTATTGCTAATTTTTTATTGAATTAAGTGTTATGATTCTCATTGTTTGTTTACTCAAACGCATGACATGGAAATTATGTCTTATGGTTTACTGTTTTCTTTGGTTTGAGTTGAATCTTTTATACAAACAGAGTTGATTGTTCGAGTTATTGCTTATATGCTCAGATTTATCTGATATCTCATTTTCCTTAATTTATATCATATATAATTCTGAAATGTCATTGCCATCTATGGGGGTGTGGCTGGATATTGGTGACCTCAATCTTTGGATCGATTATCGAGCGAGAGCTTGTCCCCCAAAAGTGGAAGCTCGAAGAAGGCCACAGGCAAAGGACGTTGTTCCACCTGGAGTTGTTTTTGACACGGTGAACGTTCTGCAGTTGAGGTGGCGAGTGGCAATGGTAGTGGCGGCAAAAATGCTTCATGGCGAAGGATTTCTTATTATTACATTACATTTAGATTGCACCAAAGAATACAGAAGTAATCCTACCGAATTTTGATTGTTTGACCTTAGTAAATATAGTTGATAGCTCATATTAGTTTTTGTGGGAAGCAAACGCTCTTATCATGGAAGCCCGCAAGGTTATGGGCCGGTTTAAGCATATTACTTTAGTAGACTTTTCAAAAGAGTTTGATAGAGTGGCGGACTGGATTAATATGGCTCATAGATTAAAAACTTCACCTCCTAATTGGGTAGATTATCTCTCTCAATTCCTTATCATGAAAGCCTACAAGGTCATGGGCAGATTCAAGCATATTACTGTACTAAATTTCTCAAAAGAGTCTAATAGAGTGACGAACTGGATCAATAAGGTCCATAGACTAAATACTTTATCTTTTAACTAGGTAGATTATCTCTTTCTTAATGAAGCATTTTCTCTATTTTGCATAAGTGAATCGTTGTTTATAATTAGATAGAGCTAATATTTGCGATGTAGAAAAAAAAATATTGTTGTATTCAAATTTTTTAATTGTTGTCGGATGACTATTTCAATTAGTTCCAAAGCATTGTTAATCATAATTAATGTGATTAGAAAATTACATATAGTGTTGTACGGGGACTTCATTGTGGGCAATAAAGTACAACTTGATTATTTTGATTACTCTAACATAAAACTGAACTTTGCAATTTAATTTGCAAATAGAATATATTCTATGAAGCAAGCAAAGTAGAAGAAGCTTTGCCAAAGCAAGCACAACATACTCTACAAACAATTATTTTCATGAAAAAAAAAATTTACCATAGTTATATATGACAAGAAAATTTTGAAAAAGACATTTTTTTGACATGAAAGATGACATATCTATTCTTGACACTATTGAGATAAAAAAAAAATATTTTCAAGAGGGAAAAATATTGTGTGTATTTCAACTATTTATCACTTAAAGGGTTTTAAAGTTTTTTTTTTTTGGAAATGTCAAATATTAGCTATAATTCTTATTAAGGTGATATCAATGTACTTCTTTTCATATTAAAAAATTAGTTTCTAAAACTAATATATCGTTATGAATTTGTACACATATCTATGAATAAAACAAGAGAGTGTACTATTTAAAAATATTATTGACCTTTTTTGTCTTGTTTAATCTATTAAAAAAAAGTTAAATTGTGCCTATATTTGTATTGACAAAAATCTTAAATAAATATCTTAGTAGGAAGCTCTCTTCGTATTATACAGAAGATTACTTTGATTGTCACAATAAGGCTGTATTTGTTTCACAAAAATAATAATTTAAGAAATATTTTCCTAACGACGAGCACTCATATCGCTTATAAAAATGAAAAAAATGAAAAATATTTTTATTGTCAAAGAAAATATTTCGATATAAATTATTGCCAATAATAAATGTATCAAAAATATTTTCTATTGACTAATTTTCAAAATGATATAAGTAATTATTTTTTGGAAAATATTTTCCAAATCGTTCACTTTAAACAAAACAAACGTAACCTAAGATAGAAATCAACTACGCAAGATAGAAAAAAGAGCGTTGCATTCAATATTTCACTAGCATGGTAAATTTAATTTGAGGAGTACTTTACATCATCATGTGCTTCAATAATATAATATTTTTCCATTAAAATAAAAATATTTCATAAATATTTCATCACTCTATAATATAAATAGAATAGAACTCCACCACGCACACATCATAGATTTTCCATTAATTTTTTTAAAATTTTGACATTGCTCAAATGGAGATTGTACAACGTGGTTACCTATTAATTAACTATAAATACAAATTTATATCTTTGCATCTTTTGCTATTATAAACCAATGCGTTTCAAAGTTTATTAATATAACTATGTCTTCTTGGTAAGGATAATATTTAATTGTGAAACGGTATATCCATTCGTATAAGAGTCACATATTTTCCTTAAAAGTCAATCGTTAATTATGGAAAACATAATTCACGTGCATGATGAGTTTTACTATTGTCGGAGATCTTTCCGATTAATGTTAAATGAAGCTAGGATGTCAACAAACTATAATTTTTAGCAATAAATAGCAGATTATTTTCATAATTTAAGATTTTATCACACATGTAATAAGTACCTTTGATATTGTGAAATTGCTATCAATGTTCCCATCGCAAATATCAAGAGTCCATTGGTCTAGATTTGAATTTTCTCAAACAGTTAAGTAATTAGGAGGGAATGTACACGGCTAGGATTCTAGAGAAAACCAATTCTAACAAAACCTGCCATGAATAATATTTCCTTGTATGGGAATGCATTAAATGCAAATCGTTCGAGTCTATCCACAATAATAATGAGCATACCTAAGTATTTACCTATTTATAGAGCCCTTCATCTTTCATGTTCCTCAGCCTTAGCCAATAGAATTTGTTCTTCTTTCTTGCTAGTCCTTGCACTTCAAAGCAAGACCCTAGCATCTTCAAAGAACTCTTTTGACATGCATCCACTAATCATGTCTCACATACTCCGACTGTGCATTTAAATAAGCTTCGGATCAATGATTTACCAAAAAGAATGCTCCATCATGGTAAGATCTCTCTCTCTCTCTCTCTCTCTCTCTCTCTCTCTCTCTCTCTCTCTCTCTCTCTCTCTCTCGTGATGATTCTAATAGTCTGAATACTGGGATCCCTTTTTCTGAATGACAGCATGAGGCATTGAGCTTGTAAGGGGAGGGCAAATGCTGGCAATAGGAAGTGCTGCTTCGCTGGAGGTGGATGCAGTAGAATCCAATTTTCAATTGCAAGCAGTCACAATATCCGTCATCCTTTTGGACTTCTAATCCTCCTACAAAGTGTTCTTGGGCTTGGAGGAAAATCCTTGCCCTTAGAGGTGAATCCCTCCCTCTTTTTAAGTGGAAGATAGGGGATGACTTGACCACTTCGCTTTGGTTTGATCCTTGGCTTGATATTGGTCCACTCTCTACGCTCTTCTCAAACTCTTCCATTTACCAATCGGATCTCAATAGGCAAGCTAAAGTGGCAGACCTATACAACCCCTTGGGTCAAACGATTCACCAAGAACTTATAGCTTGGCAAATTATGGTTCCCCCCCTATCCCAAGGCCTGGACTCCTTCACCTGGAATGAGGATCCTTCAGGTAAATTTACGGTGGCATCGGCTTGGGCTGCTATTCGCAGGAAATCACCCTTGGTGCAGTGGGCATCCTTTGTCTGGAACAAGGCCATAGTCCCTCGTCACCAATTTTGCCTTTGGCTGATAGTCAAAAACCGTCTTCCAACCCAGGTATTCCTTATGTCCTATGGAAGGATTCCCAATGCGGTATGCGCATTTTGTAATGTTCAACCCGACTCGGTAGACCATTTATTTTTTGCCTGTGGTACTTCCAACTCCCTAGCCATGTTTTGGGCTTCCAAATGCAATCTTCCTTGGTATAACTCTTCATGGCCAAATAATATTCTTTGGGCCATCAATTCACTGTCAGGAAGTGGGTTCTCCAAGGAGATTGCTATAAGGCGGTCAAGGATAAAGCGATTGCTTCTGAGCGGGTGGAGGATAACCCCAGTAATAGAAGAATGTAGCGGAGTTGGGGAATAGACCAATGTATATTTAGTACAGGTCCCGAGTGAGACTTTTGTAGGGCTGCCTAGGCTCCTTTGTAAAGTTGTATTCCTAGGCTCCTTTGTGAAGTTGTAATCTTCTCTTCTTCCATGCGACTACGGTACCCCCTCACTCTGGTGACATGTTGTCCCATAGAGTGATTGCCGGTGCCGTGTGTCTCTTTTTTGTACAGGATCTCATGGTTGAAAGCTTAATATACTTACCTTACCAAAAAAAAATATATATCTGTCATCCTCTGTGACCATATACATGTGAAGTCAAGAATGAGGAAGATGTGATGAGGCCTAGCCAAGGTTGCCATGCTTTTTTCTGCATGGGATACTTTGCCTCATGGTAGCAAGCTACAGTTCTCCCTCATCATAAAATTACAAAGGATGAGAAGATGGGAACAAGTTAAATGGTTGATAAGTTTGGCATTCCATGTATTTTATGTAAAATTGTATGAGAGTAGTCATTTTGAGTATAATGTGTGTGTGAGAGAGCTTTCCTTGATATTATACAAAATAGTTGATATTAAAGAAGATAAGCAATAGTAATTCCATCAAAGTGCCTTCAATGATATGCAGCTCTACTTTCGACTCTAATGAAGTAACTCGCAAAAATTCTTGACGTGATGATGATGTCATGTAAATATTATTTAACCAAAGAGCTCCTGAATTCAAATTATCATAAATTTTCTCTTAAATCAACAACTAATCAAAGTTTTGCAATAATCGGTGTAATCTTAATGCCCAATATACTTCAATTTCTTAAATGTGGACTTTGAACGTTTAGTATCGAATTTGAAAATTGGGCAAAATGTCAAAAGCTGTTCAGGTATATCTTCATTTCGATTTCAAACCTCTAGCTCTATAGAAGTTGTTTTGGTCCTTCAAATTTGAACTCCATACAAGAAAATACAAGCAGATGCTTGCCATCCTTGTAGATCCAATAGCCACGGTTAGAGCCTCAGGTAGAACATGACTTTTGATATTTATTATAAATCAGGGTTGATATTCCTTTCCAAATTTGAAGACAAAATTTACTGTGGGTTCTTATTTTTTCTAATCACAAAATTTTGCAGGTTTAACATATCAAACACACAGTTGCAAAATCATGGAAGAGGATGATTCATGCACCGATGTGGAGTTACTCTTAGCACATACGATTCTGGTAGATAGAAGAAAATATGTAAGAAGCAGAACGGCTATTAGGCTGAAGCCCTAGCCGGTTTGAGCTGAGTTGAGAGAACCATGCACATCCACTCCAATCTGCGCTTCAGCTTTTTCCAAGTCAGCAGAGTCTGAGCTCAGCTTCTGGGCAAACTCAGCGAGCCCCTTTCAGACCAGGCTTGCGTCAATTTTATCGAGCGGTACAGCCTCATCAGCGAAAACATCTGCATGTGAATTCGCATGAACAAATGCAAATGAAGAACACCAAATTGTCCTGTTACTAGGACCATGTCCACCTGCAATAAAGGATGGAGGAAGGAGATTATTAGAACAGTTAATGAAACATTAGAGCCTTCACGCATGCGGCAGCAACAAAAGCTTTCAAATCGGTGTTTTCGTGATTTGTGTTTCAAAAATGCAGTAACAGCTCACAGCGAGACATTATGAAGCGTACAGCATTCGACATCGGTCAAATTTTTCATCCTAGAACCCTGAAATAGAACGAGCTACCAAACGCTCCTTCGACAATACCCCCCTACTCGTATTGACGCTCCGAGCTACGCATCTTTATTTTCCTCATTACGATGTCATTGGATTCAAAGCAGATTAAATGTGGACAGTAGGGAATATGAACTATATCTTTGCAGACCATGATTGCTAGCTGGTTTAAAGGAGTCGCTACAATACAAAATAATGGGCAAAAGCATATTGATATACACAGAAAACACATTCTTCTAAAGGATCCCAGCTGAACAAAATCAATACAGAACCAACTATCACGAGAGAAACCTGCGAAGTAGCAAGAACTCCGAAAAAATAAAACTGCTAGTGGCTTGTTCTAGGGCTATTAGTGTTGGATATATCAGAAGTTTTGAAAAATTGAAAGCTATTAACTTTTGTTACAATTTTTTACTGTTGTCAATTTATAACGATTTTTGTCTACCATTAATATAAAACAGTTTTGTGACTTTGGATAACGGCTTTCTAACGGTCACATAACAACTTTATAAAGCTTGATTTATTTCTTTTTAAAACCCCATTATTTGTCAGAGTCATGTATTAATTATCAATTGCTGTATGACGGTTTTTCCTAACGGCTATTTCTTAACGATTCTCTCTCCCTATTGTTTAAATATAAATTAAACTTCAAACCACCGTTTTAAAAAGGATACACTTAGTTTCCATATATTTCAATTTCTTTTTGCTGGGTTATACACATAAAGTTGTTCGGTCTCCTTCTAATATTCAATGCGAAATATAGAAGATAGTCTGTTGTATCTTGAGAGGATAATCACTAGAGCCTATCGCATCGAGTTTTGTACTCCAAGGGACAAAATTATCCTTAAGGACAGTGCTCTTGCATGTCTTAGACAATTCATTTTATTTTATATTCTTTTTATTGTACTTTCAACAATTATTGTTATTTTTCATATTAGATTTTTTAATATTTTTCCAACAATCTTAAGGATAATGCTTCTTTGGTACGACATGAGCTGCGACGAGATTTGGTAACACACAATTGGGGTAGAAATGCGGTGAGCTTGAACATTGGTCCATGTGTGTGGAGGATCACGCTCATCTCGTTTAAAGGATTTCAACTCCAAATGATAAGCTAAGTCAAGCAATGATTTTCTTCTTTCTGATTTAATGCGGCTCTAAACAATTTACCATCTTTTTGATTCTCAGAGGTGTTGGCTCCATCCAATTCAATAGTGTCATAGTTGCCTATAGCGTAAATACGTGTTTCTCTGCTACGGATCAGTGATTGGGCTAGCGTCATCATCGTCGGAATAAAAATGCATCCAGGTTTTTGAGTCGCCGTCATCGATCGCTTTCACAGAATCCTCCGGCCAAGTCAAACAAAAAACCACTTGTGCGCTGTTACTACATTATTGCCTTGATCACCGATGTTGGAATTGAACAAGGATTTAGAGATGGTGAAGAACAAATATTGCATGTTCGTGGGCTGTTCTCGTGAGACATTACCGAGTATTAGCACAAAACAATTTGTGGACATTTCTGTAAGGTTGAGTGCAGGTAAAATCGTTGCGTGGGTCTTCGAAACCTCTGTTTGTTTTTTGCTTTGATTTTAGTGATGACGTGTTTGATGCCATGTAGAGTTTTTGGTGTTAATGGATATGTTCGAATTGTGGATTTGGTGGTGGTAAATTATTAAAAAAATAAAAAGATGGATGAGGAAAGAAATAGTATATGTGGTTGTTATCTGCCCAAGGCATGTGTATCTTGGCCATCGGTAAGGTTTATGTGCATTCAGATTTCGAATTTGTAGAATACGTGTTAGCGGATGTTCTCATGTGGTTGTGCAATGTCTCATTTCTGTTGGGAGCATGCAACAGAAGTCCGATATCATTTCACTTGGGAAGATCTCCAAGAGGGAAGCCCAAGTTCGAGCCCATCAATGTATTCAGTTGGACCCACCTTAACTCAAAAACTTAAGCTAGTGAGTTATGGGCCAACTAGGATATACTAATTACTTTACACCACATCAATTTTCCAATGTAGGATATATTAATTACTCTACACCACATCAATTCTCCAATGTGGGACTACTTCTCTAACACAATTCACACGTGTATCCTAACAATCTCCCCCTCATGTGTGAGCTCCAGTGTTAGATCCACTCTCCCTTAAATCAAATATCCTTCTGGCCCAACATCATCCTGACCCGCGTTGTTACACCACAACGCCCACCTGGGCCATCCTCATGGGCCCACGTTGTTACACCACAACGCCTACTTGCTCGAGAACCGTAACCATCGGCTCTGATACCAGATGTTGGGAGCACGTGCAGCAGAAGTCCAATATCCTTTCACTTGGGGAGATCTCCAAGAGGGAAGCCCAAGTCTGAGCCCATCAATATATCCAATTAGACCCACCTTAACTCAAAAGCTTAAGCTAGTGAGTTATGGGCCAACTAGGATATATTAATTACTCTACACCACATCAATTCTCTGATGTGGGACTACTTCTCTAACACAACTCACACGTGTATCCTAACAGATACGTATACTTGAGGATAAGGAAAAAGTCCATAAGTTGTTGAGTACAAAGTAGGTTAATAAATGTGCTTGATGTGAAAGTGCTGATTTCGTCTTCATCTGAATTGTTCATGTGGCTTCAAAAATGGCATCTTCTCAGTTCCCACCCACTGGAGTGTTCAACCTAATTCGCATTGCCGTGGGTTTATCATTTAGTTTGGACTTATTGCTATTCATCGCTGGGTTTTGGTCTGTCCATCAACTATGATTTTTGAATAGAGACACCAAAAATTCCTCTGAAATCCATTGTGTTTCCATTTCTATGGAAGCTTATTTCTAATTTTTTTTTGTACACCGAATCACTGCTAGATCAGATTTTTCATCAATACAATTGGTTCTTGACTTACTGGAGTCTCATTGTGATCGATACAGCTGGAACGTATTACTAATTTTTTATTGAATGAAGTGTTATGATTCTCATTGTTTGTTTACTCAAACGCATGACATGGAAATCATGTCTTATGGCTTAATGTTTTCTTTGGTTTGAGTTGAATCTTTTATACGAACAGAGTTGATTGTTCGAGTTATTGCTTATATGCTCAAATTTATATGATATCTCATTTTCCTTAATTTATATCATATATAACTCTAAAATGTCACTGTCACGCCCGACTCTCCAGCTCGCGGCAATTCCATTTCCATGGTCAATTAAAAGTGACGTCCCAAGACCCATCAACGACCATTCATTTTATCTTTCGTTAAGTGCAAGCGGAAGACGAACCATCCCCAAACAAACAAACAATCAAACATAGATAGAGGGAGGAACAGCAAGAACAATAGCAACTGCTCATTTATACATCTTACTGGATTAACCAACGGAGGATCGTTTACCGAATTACAAGCCCGACAAAAGGGGCCAATCCATCCTCTAAGCCAAACCAAAAAGAAACTAGGCCTAATCCAGCTATACGAAATGAACCCTTGGGCTCTACACCATTATCACTCGGACCCATCAGACTCAGTCTCCATTGGGTCAATCATTGGAGGAGTGGGGCAGGATCCTCCACTACGGGTACACCATTCTAGGGGCCTGAAAATGATTATATAATAACCAGTGAAATAAAATCTCAACGAGTTCATCCCCTAAGCCTCAGTTAGTACGCCAACTCAACTCGGGGTATCTCTCCAAAACCACCTCTCACTCAATCCAACAACAAACAACCAGCAAACAGCAGACCAAACAATAGATAGGGTCAACCAACAATCATATTCAATTCGCATGCAACCTTATCCAGTATACCATACCCTGTACGTCAAATCTCATACAATGCAAGCAAGGCACATGGCCGTTAAATGATACATTTCATCAATCACATGCGAATCGCATCATAAGCGATCTCACTTGATCATTGTCACACCCCGCACCACTGTCAACTCATGTGTCAAATCATCACGACATTAAGAGCATGCGAATAATTAGAGCATCTCATACAACTTTCGCATACCTCACATCTACACATATGCTCCAATTATTATGACCATCTAGGCTACGGCACAATCTTATGATTAGCGGTCAACTAGTCGTAGATTAGGCATCGTCCTCCCCCATGAGGCACGGCGACATCACAGGCTTTCCCCCATTGATGACATTCCCTAAGGAGCATGGACTCGGCCTCAACCGCAACTCCGCATCTAACTACTGTCAGGCAACCCAATGGTCACGACACAACCTCGAAGGATTGGCAGTCATCCGACTCAATCGGGTTATCAACTTTAATCTAACCATGCAACACATTAACAAATAGTTCATTCTTGTCTTTGCTTTTGCTTGGTCGTGAATGCAACATCGCTCATGCGACATGCCATTTTAGATAACCCACACAATATGTCATGCGGTATCACTCGATAATTCCATATTCAACTAATCAACAATCACGTACATTCCCTAATTCTCGGGGGTAACTTAATAAATCAAACACTTTCACTTCCACTCGGTCTTCAATCATGCATTTCATCATTATTCACGCATATAATTAACAATCGACACTTCAATAAATCATAACAACCAAGAACACATCAAATTAAGCCAAAAATTAGCTTATGCATAAACAATGCCTTAAACAGTAATTGTGAATAGTAATCGTGAACAATGATTATGAATTGTAATTTTCCCAAAATTCAATTAATTAAAACAATTAATCAAACAATTAAGCTAAACATGCTTAATTAAACACAAAAATCACATAATCCACAATTAAGCAATAATTAAGCACAATAAGCATAATTAAGCTAATCTAATCTTAACCATCTATCTAACCACCTATCTTAGGGCTGATACAACTTAATTAAACTTCATAAACCAACCTTACCACTAATTAACCCAACCCTAAGCAAGTTTAGGCACTAAATAGGAATTAGGAGCTAAATTCACCTGTTAAGTGGGCCGGCGACATGGACGCGAGGGCGGCGACGAACCCGACACCTAGGGATCTCTACCACGAAGATCCAAGGCGGTCCCGAGGCTGAGAACGGCAACAACAAACTTGAATTCCCTCTCCAACTTTGAAAAATTGACTGCTTGGAGAGGAAAAGAGCTAACCGGAGTTGAACGGGCTGCCCAGAGCTCTAGCAAGCGATTGGCCAACGACTGATGGCACTTGGGGGTCGAGGGGGAACTGCTGGTGGTTGGGATGGGCGATGAATGGGTCGAAATTGAAGGAAAATGGTTGAAACAGGCGGAACAAGCAGGGACAAGTGGAACAGTGACGGTCCGACAACAGCTGACTTCCGGCCGGCGACTCCAACCAACAATTGGTCGACGCTATTTGAATGAAAATTCTGTTCTGAACACGATGGTAGGTGACACGAGACGTGATTCACACGAGAAGGGCATGCACAACTCAGTTTTTTCAGAGGAAGGTCAAACTGAAAAATAGAAGGAAGGAAGGGAAACCAAGGAAGAGAAGTGTGCAGCTTTTGGAGGAGATGAAGGGGAGAGAGAGAGAGAGAGTGAAGTGAAGGCTAAAGTCAAGCCTCATCAAGGCCAAGTAATGGCTTGCCCAACTCCTCAAGCAAATGACATCATCTTCTCTCTCTTCTTTTGACTTTTCTTCAAAATATCCAAGGGCATTTTGATCATTTCCACCTTGCACATTTCCTAATCTGCCCTTAGGCTGAAAATGAAGGGCGGGCCTAAGAATCGGGCTTGAAAATGAATAGAAACGGACTCGGGAATTTGTTGGGCTCGAAACGACTCAAGGTTAGACAACGGATTTGGAATGGTAAATGATCGATTTAGTCCAACGGGCTCACTTGTTTGCCTCGGATTTACCACAGTGGCTATCTCACCTTGGGTGTGAGGCCCACACTGATCTTGCCCGGCTTACGTTCTCATAGGCTCATTTCCTTGGTCCGAATGTCCCTTTTCCAACACTCGGCTCAATTGGCACTATCGACTGTCGACAAAGCATTGTCCAAAAGTCCATCTCAGATGTTCCCGAAAATTTGAAATCCAATACTGGAGTCTCATTACATGTCAATTTCACCTGAATGACATTTTGGTACTACTCAGATTGACAGACGACTTCAAGAATTCACGCGTAATCGACTCGTGCTAAATCACGTTCAAGACTTCTTGACACATGGATATCATCGACTATATGAAATTGTAAATGATAGATTCTTATTTCAAAGTACACAATTACGAAGGATCAACAATAGGGTCATTCGTGGGCTTGATAATAGTAGATGGAATCACCCGTCGTCCCATTATTTTTGTTCGCGAATCGACTTCTAGTTGTCCCTGAAATCGGCCTGCATATCTATAGGATTATCCTTACGCAAGTCTTATGGTCGAGCCGTTTTTCCAGGTTAAGTTCTTTAGTTGCACGAGTTCTGTCATCACTAGCCTTTCCCCTCAAGATCAATATCTCAAGAGTGATAAGTTCCAAGTGAGATCAACCAACAATGCATTGACGAAATTAATATTCATTCATCCCTCAAATGGCTCGAATTTTAGGAGGTTAGAGTCACTGCTATGTATGGATGTGGCTGGATATTGGTGACCTCAATCTTTGGATCAATTATCGAGTGAGAGTTTGTCCCCCAAAAGTGGAAGCTTGGAGAAGGCCCTAGGCAGAGGACGTTGTTCCACCTGGAGGAAACTTACTGAACCTGGCATCATTGAATCACTCATCACCCTTGAGACCAATTTGTCCTTCTATTGTTGTTCGTTGTAATCCAATTTCTTGTAGAACACAGGTGACATCTCGATGACATGAAATTATGTAGACATGTTGAATCTGGTCGACTCCAGCTGTGATCTTCTTCAGGAAGTTGTGGAAATAGAAATTTTTCTACAAGTGAATTTGGTCATTCTGTTGGGCAATAAATTTTTCTACAAGTGAATTTGGTCATTCTGTTGGGCAATAAATTTGATTTCTACAAGTGAATGTGGAAATAGAAATTTTTCTACAAGTGAATTTGGTCATTCTGTTGGGCAATAAATTTGATTGCTACAACAATGCTATTGTGCGCGTACAAGCAAATCTTCTCACGCCGCAAGGAGGATGATTTTAACAATTCCGCCAAACCGGTCATACCTTTCAATTCAGACTCTGTCCTAGGCGGCAGGGACATTGATGATTGCTTGAAGCCAATCGCTCATCAAAAGCCACTTAGGAAGTCAGGGAAGATATTTCGTTTTGCTGCAGTTTACACAATTAATTTTACCTGCATTAAATTACCGTCTTTCAATGATGATATTGCAGGTAGCTGCTTGCATTTTACTTATCTTATTTCATCTTCATTAGAAAGTACATATTTGAATCCATTCTTCAGAATGATGTTTGAAATTGGGAGCTTTATCAGTTACATTCACTTTGATGGATGGACTTCGCTCTTTTTATCGGCCTTCTTATCTTGTTTTGTGCACTATTAAAGAAATTTAGAGATGCCTCGCAATTTTTACGAGGAGAGATTTTAGAGGGTAATCAATTTAGTTTTGTACGTGGGTTTCCCTCTATTCATGCATTCTGATGTTCAACCATGGCCAAAATACCGAAGTATGGAAATCAGTCACAAAAATTGTGGGGGAAATGACAATTCTACCAAACCAAAAGTCAACTTGGATGAAAGCAGATGATTTGATAACATAATTGCTTTGGTAATTTTCAAGGCCAATATTGTGGCCAATGAGAAATAATGTGTGACAAATTCTAGTGCTACAAGGCATATCTTTAAAAAATAGTGTTTATCTTCCTACACTATAGTAGGAGAAGGAGAAGAAAATATTTATTTTGATGATTCAAGAACTACTTAAGTTCTTGGAAAAAGGAAATTCTTTTCAAACTCATATATGAAAATGAGGCTGAGTAGTTGAGAAACTCTTAGCATAAATTCCTTTGGGAATAAATGACACATTTTGTGTTTATACATTATGATTGCCAAGAGGCAAAAATCATTGCAAAGTTAAACTTTCAATGGTAAACACCGACACATCCAATTGAGGGATGACGTGGTAAAGTAGCTGCTTAATGATGAAATTATGTCCATTAATTATATAAAGTTAGAAATGGATTTTGGCCGATCCTCTGACGGTACATCGAGGAGAATGGGACAAGCCAATTGAAGAATCAACGGTGATGGTAACCCAACCTATGTGATTGGCGATCACATGAATTAGGTTCATATGGATAATAATAATTCACTTGTTGATCTAGTGATGTGCTATTAAAAATTCATGTACTTCCTAAGGTGAGAATAGTGCAAAACTGCAAAGAAAAAGAGGTTGAGCTAAGCTCTTAATGAAATTCCATAGCCATTATTGGTAGTGTATTAAGCTGCAGAATACACTTGATTCAATCACCTATACAAGTGTGGAGTGGGGTGACTCCTATGAGATTATTGGTGATAATCTCTAGAGCACTTATGAATAAACTAAGCACGCGCATGGCCTATTAGCGCAAAACCGCATTGAACAACAAGGTTTGTGGGAGTGCAATGTGATTGGTGAAAATGATAATTCACAAAAAGAAATACTTGGTTCATAGAAGTTTCAAACTTCACGAAGATTTCATATATTGTATTTCATTCTTTCTAGGGCTAGTTCATAACCTAACAAGCACCGGTTCCAATGCATTACTCTATAATAACCTAGCATTATTCTAATTTTTCCTTTCAAAACTTTTTGAAATATGTGAGGGATTGTTGTATATTTCAAAAGTTTTGAAAAATTGAAAGTTATTAATTTTTGTAACGATTTTTTACTGTTGTCAATTTATAATATTTTTGTCTACCATTAATATAAAACAGTTTTGTAACATTGTATAACCGCTTTCTAATAATCGTAATAACAACTTTATAAAGCTTGATTTATTTCTTTTTAAAACCCCATTATTTGTAATGGTCATGTATTAATTACCAATTGTTTTATGACGGTTTTTAACAGCTCTTTCCTAACGGTTATTTCTTAACGATTCTCTCTTCCTCTTGTTTAAATATAAATTAAACTTCAAACCACCATTTTAAAAAAGATACACTTAGTTCTCATATATTTCATTTTCTTTTTGCCATGTTATACACATAAAGTTGTTCAATTTCCTTCTAATATTCAGTGCGGAATATAGAAGACGGTCTGTTGGATAGCCACTAGAGCCTATCGCACCGAATCTTGTACTCCAAGGGGCGGAATTTTCCTTAAGGATAGTGCTATTGCATGCCTCAGATAATTCATTTTATTTTCTATTCTTTTTATTGTATTTCCAACAATTATTGTTATTTTTCATATTAGATAGTCTAATATTTTTCCAACAAGTTTGGGCATCATCTCACATAAGATGAACAGATAGTATGAATAGCAGATACAACCGCATTTCTTTCATAGCTCTCGGTGGATTGAGTTGCACGGAGTTCCAGCTACTAAGGGAAGAAAGATTCATCGATTGTTAAAAGAGATGGTAGTAAACTGTTATGGCAAAAATACAGTGGAAGCAGATGTCAGCTTCTAGACAAGGCAGCATCCATCCATAAACCGACCTACCAGCAATATAGCCAGTTACAAGCATCCGAACGTGTGACTTGCAAACCATTGCTGAATTGTAAGTCTAAGTTGAAAACCAACAAAGATTATATATGTGCGGCAAATACATGCATCCCTTTACATAAAGCCACAAAGTAAATTGGAGCTATTATCCTCACCCTACAACTTGCTGACTCCCTTGTAAAATTAATCTCTCGCTCGCCCTTTGCATCACTCATACCTTCCAAGTTGCAGCCTTCTGAACATCTCTTACACAAGCATGCCCGTAGCAGCAACACCAGCAGCTGATGGAATCCAAATGAAAAATTTTGGTAAGAGTTACTTCCATTTCTCATTAGAAGAAGGGTGAGTAAAACGGGGAAGGTAATTGTGGAAAACCACTCAACAAAATTTTGAGATTCTATGCGGATCAGTTGAGTCATAAAAGTTTAGGTAAGAGTAAGAGAGTTGTAGCAGAGTCCCCTTCAGTTTAAAGGTCTGAAGTAGCTGGATCTCTCTTCGTATTATTGCTGTTTCAAAAGAAAAAGACTGAAAGGGCATGGATTGGTATATCCAGAAATAGGCTAATTCCTGGGCTTGATTTCTACTTGTACGAGCGTTTGCATTCCCTAGAAGCTTTGACAGAGAAGTTTCCTTTCGCTTTGTTCTTGGTGAACAACCGAGAGGACAACGACCGGCACGTGGAGACGGCGCAAATTCAAACATGAAAGGAAAAATAAGAACTACAAAAGAGCATCACTTGTCGAGTCTTCATCCGAACAATAGATGTTCAATTTAGAAGCAGAACTCAAATAGTCGAGTCTTTAGTCGAATGTTAGATGTTCGATTTTCTTATCGAACCTTCAATGTAGGACTATATATCCAGCAAATCGTTAATCCTAGACCAAAATAGCAGGAACTTTGACTGGAAAAAACAATTTCAAGTCGATTGTCATATCATTCTACACTAACAATGCACTAAAGCATGACCACGGAAAAAGAAAACGCTACAGAACAAACTTCACTGTAGAACTAACTTTGGAAGCTCAACCCATAACAATAGAAAGCCGTCTTATATTTTGTATAAGTGAATCGGTGTCTATAATTAGATGGAGCTTACATTTGCAAGATAGAAAAAGAATTGGTGCATTCGAATTTTTTAATTGTGGTCTGAAGGTCATTTCTAAAATTTACTAAATCGTTCATTTTAGGGGAAACAAACAAAGCTTGAGTTTAAAGTTATATGTGCAAGATTGAAAAAAGAGCATTGCATTCAATATTTCACTAGCCTAATAAATCTAATTTGAGGAATACTATTACATCATCATGTGCTTCGATAATACAATATTTTGCGTTATAAATAAAAAATAACTTGTAAATATTTCATTACTTTATATTATAAATAGAATAAAACAGTACATGCACATACAACTTCGATTTTGTATTGATTTTCTTTAAAACTTTGACATTGCTCACATGAAGATTGTACAACGTGATTACCTATTAATTAACTATAAAGACGGATATATATTTGCATCTTTTGCTATTATAAACTAATGTGTTTCAAAGCTAATTAATATAACTATGTCTTCTTGTTAAGGATAATATTTAATGGCGAAACGATATATCCATCCACATAAGAGTCGCATATTTTCTTTAAAAGTCAACCGTTAAATCCGTAAAATGTAATATTCACATGCATAATGAGTTTAACCGTTGTTGGAGGTCTTTCCAATCAACGATAAATGCAGTTACAATACCAACGAACTATAATTTTAGCAATAAATAGCAAATATTTTTAACAATCTTCCTTATTTAAGATTTTATCACACATGTAATAGGTATTTTTCATATCGTGAAACTGTTATTGATGTTCCCATCCATCACAACAATGGACAATCTAATAGTTTAGATTTAAGTTTTCTCAAATGGTTACTTAATCAGGGGGATTTACCTAGTCGCGCTCGTAGGAAAAACATAACTTGTCATAGATATTACTTCTTTGTATGGGAATATGTTAAATGCAAATACTTCAAGTCTATCCACAACAATAATGAACATGCCTAAGTATTTACCTATTTATAGAGCCCTTCATCTATAGTGCTCCTCACCCATAGCCAACAAAATTTCTTGTTCTTTTTTACTCGTCCTTCTCATGCTTCAAAGGAAGATCATAGTGATGCCGAAAAAACACAGCATCAAGCATCATATCTCCCTCGCATCCTCAAAAGACTCTTTTGACATGCATCCAGTAGTCATGTCTCACATACTCCGACCTCGCATGTACATAAGTTTTGGATCAATGATTTACCAAAAAGAATGCTTCATACCTAGTAAGATCTCCCCCCCTCCCTCTCTCTCTCTAAAATGATGATTCTGATATTCTAGATCCCTTTTCCTAAATGACAGCGTAAGGCATTGATATAGGGTGGGGAGGGCAGAGAGCTCTTGCAAGAGCAATTTCTCCGGAAAAAGGAAGGGCGACTTTGCTGTTGGTAGGTAACAGGAGAATCCAATCTAATCTCATGCAGTCGCTACACTCGCCATATTTGCCATCCTCTGCAGCCAAACGCACATGAAGCCAAGAATGAGGGAGATTCCTTGAGGCCTAACCTAGGTTACTATGCTATTGTCTACAACGGATGCTCGTGTCTCATGGTAGCAAGCTACCATTCTCCCTCCTCATGGAAGATGGGAACAAGTTAAATGGTCAATAGGTTTCAACATTTTATGTATCTTATGTAAAATTATACGAGAGAGCCAATCGTTTTGAGTATTGTGTGTGAGAGCTTTCTTCAATATTATTTAAATAGTTGATCTTAAAAAAAATAAGCAATGGTTATTCCACAAAAATTTGCAACATGGTGATGCTCTTACATTAATTATTTCAACCAAGGAACACCCAAATTCAAACCATGGTAAATTTTCTCTTAATTCAACAACTAATCAAAGATTTGTATTTATCGATGTAATCTTAATGTACAATATACTTCAGTTGCTTAAATGTGGACTTTTGAACGTTTAGCATCGAGTTTGAAGAATTGGATAAACGTTAGAGTCTATTCCTATATGTTTTCATTTCGATTTCAAACCTTTGGCTTTACGGTAGTTATTTGGGTCCTCCAAATTTGAACCTCATATAAGAAAATTCAAGCATATGCTTGCCATCCTTGTACTTCCAACAGCCACGATTAGAGCCTTAGGTAGAAAATGAGTCTCGATATTAATTATAAATCAGTGTTGATATTCCTTTTAGATTCAGAGACAAAAATTTCCTGCGGGTTCTTATTTTTTCTAATCTCAAAATTTCGTGGGATTCGCATATCAAACACTCAGTTGCAAAATCATCGGAAGGGGGTAGATACGATCCATGCAACGATCTGGAATTACTCTTAGTACATACAATTTTGGTAGATAGAAAAAAATACATAAGTAGAACGTAGATGACATAAACTATTATCCTTATGCGAAGGTGCGATTCACCACTCATCTCGGAGTTAGATTGTGATTGTGCTCTAACATGAATGTCTACATAGTTTGACTAGTAACTGCAAATTATAATATTGATGCGAGATAGATGACTTTGATCAACATTGCAAGCGCATATAATTTAATGAGTTGGTATTTATGTATATAATTGAAAAGAAATATTGATTTTAATAAAGAATAACCTTTTAAGAATTTTAGCAGCATGCAGCAGCCCTTAAGTGAAGCAGACGCTTTTAAACATGATTTCGGTACATCTCATCAACCATATCGAATATCGCCGAATTCCCATGTTGATAGTGATTTCTTGGAATCTTTAAGTTAGTAGTCAAATTTCCCTAAAATCTCGAATAATTATCTATGAATTAATGTGCAACCTTGTTATATGATTGAACAATTCTGATCAGACCTGCCATTTATGATAGCTGCTGGTATGGAAATGAGTATTAAATGGAGATATGCAAGTGCATCTACAGTAATAATGAGTATGGCCAGCGCATTGCCTACTTTTACACTTTCATCTGTTAATGCACCTTGCTTCTTTTTTTGGCTATTACATTTACGTTCTCATCACCAAATTTGAAAAACCCAAAATAAGAACAAAGAGCAAAAAGAAAAAGATCTTATTATTTCTACTGTAATATTCAATTAACACAAAAATAATGTCACTCAGCATGAGATGGAAAAGCCTTTACAAACTTCGCCATTGTGAAGGAGTGATCCAACGTTTCGTGCAAAAAAAAAAAAAAAAATGTGGTAACAAAATACAGAAAGGAACTCAACCATTCATTGTCTCCGAATTTACGTGCTCTCTTATTCCTTACCCCAATCGATTGGCGGAAAAGGTCGATTTCTTCCTTGTTGGAGCTGCGGTCGATTCAAGAATTCTGTGGGCCGCTTTCGTGAATCGTAATGTCGGGTCGGCATTGCAATTTGTTTGACCGTCTCTCGCGACTCACTTGCCTACGAAGCAGATGGTAAGAAGCTGCATCACGATGGTCGCCATACAAAAAACTATCAAGAGACGACAATCAATCGAGAAAGAAAGGTTGCAAAACAACAAACCAATGTCGCAGATGACATACGCAATACGTAAAGAAAGCTGCTCAATACATAGTGATGCGTATGCATGCCCTTTAAGACTTCCAACTCTTCAACGCATTAGCACTTATGTGCAATTCAAATTCCTCTTGCGAAATCAGAGTGACAAGTTGAAAAGCATGGGATAAAATGACAGAAATATCAACGTAAAAAGTTTCATCGATTCCTATCTCATCCTCTAGCTAAATCAGATCAAATTTTCATAATGGTTTGGTTTCTGATTTGACTGCAACCATTCCTATTTTTCTTCAAAACAAAGGTTCGACCATTACCCAGCACATATTCATTTCTAGGACGCATTCTAATGCTTTTATCCATTTTAGCAAATGGGTCACGTGCTGGATTGAGGACCACTTCACCTGTCTCAAGCACGAATCTGTTTCGGGTGGTTGGGGAACTGGAGCTGTGGCCGGTGACAAAGTGACTATGAAGACGGTAGTGACAAAGTGATTTCGGTGCATGGAAGTAGTGTTGAGGAGAAAGAAGAGCCCTGCGATTACGGACTTCAGTTCAAGCCTAGCCAGGTTTCTCGTAGAGGTGAGAATATAGTTGTTGACGTTGGTGTTGGTGTTGGTGGTGACTCCGACCAAGAAGGGAGCACAGACGTTCAGTCTGATGATGACTTGGTAGGCTGTGGTGAAGTGAGAAGTTTCGGCAAACAGGGTGAGGGAAATGGTGGAAGTTTCGGATCCAAGAATGATGATTATGCGCAGAATGTGTCCCGGAAGAACACTCCACTAGTGACCAAAGATTCTGAGGCTGATCTTAGCTCAGATGCATTGTCCTCTTCAACCGAGAGCTCAAGTGAGGCTGATGACAGCAATGATAAGGATTTTGTTGCGTACACATCAGAACACTCGAGCACAGAGATTATGTGCCAGGGAGTGAGCGTGACGAAAATCTGGAGAGAGGGGAAGGAAGAAAATGCGAGGACAAAGGTGATTCGAGCTGTTTATACAGGGCAATGAAGAATAATAAGAAGCTTGCTCCTGACTGCATGGATTATCTGATGGTTAACAACGTGGGAAGCAAAGAGAATGTGTCGTGGGTGGATGCGGAGGAGAAAAAAGAGGAAGAGGCGATTGATGCCGATCGATTAAATGGAGAAACCGACTGTCCTGCCAATGCTGACAATGGAAACAGTGGGCAGAAAGAGGAAGGGAGAAGCTCTAGTGCGATGGAGTGAGGAGGATCAAGGGAAACGGAAGAAACAGGATGCGGGGTTAAGATGATAATGAACGGCTGCAGGAGGAAGGCAAAGCAGCAGCCGAATTCGATGTAGCGATTGCTGAGACAGATGTCTCTTTTGTTAATGAGAAGGGAAAGATGGGGGAAATGGAAGAAAGAGGAAACTTGAGACAGATGTCTCTTTTGTTAACGATCGCTGCCAAGAAAAAGAGTCGTCTTGCATTACAATAGTCTTGACGAAATGAGGTGACAATGGTAGGGGCAATTCCATGCTGAACACTTTGTTTCATCGGCAGGGTAGTCGTCGGTCAATCTATAATGATGGTTGCGTCGATGCATTGCGCATTTAAGGGAGTATCGAGTTGGCATCCTTTGATTTGCTAGGAGCGGCAATTGCTCTCAGAGTTGTTTTTTACACGGTGAACGTTCTATAGTTAAGGTGGCAAGTGACAATGGCGGTGGTAGCGAAAATGCTTCATGGCAAAGGATTTCTTGTTATTACATTACATTTAGATTACACCAAAGAAGACAGAAGTAATCATGCTGGAGTCTAATTGTTTGACCTTAGTGAATACGGTTAATAGCTCATATTAATTTTTGTGGGAAGCAAACACCCTTATCACGGAAGCCCACAAGGTTATGTGCCGATTCAAGCATATTACTTTAGTAGACTTCTCAAAAGAGTGTGATAAGAGTGGCGGACTAGATCAATACGGCTCATAGATTAAAAACTTCACCTCCTAATTGGGTAGATTGTCTCTCTCAATTCCTTATCATGGAAGCCTGCAAGGTTATGAGTAGATTCAAGCATATTACTTTAGTAATCTCTCAAAAGAGTGTAATAGAGTGACGGACTAGATCAATAGAGTCCATAGATTAAATAATTTACTTCTTAATTGGGTTGATTATCTCTCTCTTAGTGAAGCATTTTCTCTATTTTGCAAAAGTGAATCATCGTTTATAATTAGACAAAGCTAATATTTGCAACATAGAAAAAAATAATGTTGCATTCGAATTTTTTGATTGCTGTCAGATGACTATTTCAATTAGTTCCAAAGCATTGTTGATCATAATTAATGTGATTAGAAAATTACATATAGTGTTGCACAGGGACTTCATTGTGGGCAGTAAAGTACAACTTGATTACTTTGATTACTCCAACATAAAACTAAAATTTTCAATTTAATTTGCAAATAGAATATATTCTATGAAGCAAGCAAAGTAGAAGAAGCTTTGTCAGAGCAAGCACAATATATTCTACAAACAATTATTTTCATGAAAAAAAACATATTAGCATAGTTATATATAACAAGAAAATTTTGGAAAAGACATTTTTTGACATGAAAGATGACATATCTATTCTTGACACTATTGAGATAAAAAAAAAATTATTGTCATGAGGGAAAAATAATGTATGTATTTCAACTATTTATCACTTAAAGGGTTTTAAAGAGGTTTTTTTTTTGGAAATGTCAAATATTAGCTATAATTCTTATTAAGGTAATGTCAATGTACTTCTTTTCATATTAAAATATTAATTTCTAAAACTAATATATCGTTATGAATTTGTACACATATCTATGAATAAAACAAGAGAGTGTACTATTCAACAATATTATTGACCTTTTTTGTCTTGTTTAATCTATTCAAAAAAAAAAGTTAAATTCTGCCTATATTTGTATTGACAAAAATCTTAAATAAATATCTTAGTAGGAAGCTCTCTACTTATTATACAGAAGATTACTTTGATTGTCACAATTAGGCTGTATTTTTTTCACAAAAAATGAATAATTTAAGAAATATTTTCCTAATGACGAGCACTCGTATCGCTTATAAAAATGAAAAAATTAAAGATATTTTTATCGTCTATGAAAATGTTTCGATATAAAGTATTGCCAATAATAAAGAAATCAAAAATATTTTCTATTGACTAAATTTTCAAAATGATATGAGTAATTATTTTTTGGAAAATATTTTCCAAACTATTCACTTTAAACGAAACAAATGTAACTTGAGATAGAAATCAACTGCACAAGATAGAAAAAAGAGCGTTGCATTCAATATTTCACTAGCATGGTAAATTTAATTTGAGGAGTACTATTACATCATCATGTGCTTCAATAATATAATATTTTTCCATTAAAATAAAAATGACTCATAAATATTTCAGTACTCTATAATATAAATAGAATAAAACTCCACCACGCACGCACAGCATAGATTTTCCATTAATTTTTTTTAAAATGTTGACACTGCTCAAATGAAGATTGTACAACAAGTTTACCTATTAATTAACTATAAATACAGATTTATATCTTTGCATCTTTTGCTATTATAAACCAATGCATCTCAAAGTTAGTTAATATAATTATGTCTTCTTGGTAAGGATAATATTTAATAGTGAAACGGTATATCCATTCATATAAGAGTAGCATATTTTCTTTAAAAGTCAGTCGTTAATTATGGAAAACGTAATTCACATGCATGATGAGTTTGACTGTTGTCAGAGATCTTTCCGATCAATGTTAAATGAAGCTACGATGTTGACAAACTATAATTTTTAGCAATAAATAGCAGATTATTTTTATAATTTAAGATTTTATCACACACATGTAATAAGTACTTTTGATATCATGAAATTGCTATCAATGTTCCCATCCATCGCAACGATGATCAAAGTGGTGTAGATTTGAGTTTTCTCAAAAAGTTAAGTAATTAGGAGGGGATGTACATAGTCAAAATTCTAGAGAAAACCAATTCTACCAAAACTTGCCATGAATAATATTTCCTTGTATGGAAATGCATTAAATGTAAATCCTTCGAGTCTATCCACAATAATAATGAGCTTACCTAAGTATTTACCTATTTATAGAGCCCTTCATCTTTGGTATTCCTCAGCCAATAGAATTTCTTCTTCTTTCTTACTAGTCCTTGCGCTTCAAAGCAAAGACCCTAGCATCTTCGAAAAACTCTTTTGACATGCATCCACTAATCATGTCTCACATATTCCGACCGTGCATGTAAATAAGCTTCGGATCAATGATTTACCAAAAAGAATGCTCTATCATGGTAAGATCTCTCTCTCTCTCTCTCTCTCTCTCTCTCTCTCTCTCTCTCTCTCTCTCTCTCTCTCTCTCTCTCTCTCTGATTCTAAATTCTGGATCCCTGGATCCCTTTTTATGAATGACAGCGTGAGGCACTAACCTGGTAAGGGGAGGGCAGAGGACTCTTGCAAAAGAGATGTCTCTTGCAATAGGAAGCGCTACTTTGCTGGAGGTGGATGCAGTAGAGTCCAACTCAATTGCAAGTAGTCGCAATACCTACCATCCTCTGTGACCAAACACATGTGAAGCCAAGCTTGAGGGAGATGTCATGAGGCCTAACCTAGGTTGCCATGTTGTTGTCTGCATGGGATCCTTTGCCTCATGGTAGCAAGCTACCATTCTCCCTCCTCATAAAATCACGAAGGATGAGAAGATGGGAACAAGTTAAATGGTCAATAAGTTTGACGTTCCATGTATTTTATGTAAAATTGTATGAGAGCCAGTCATTTTGAGTATTGTGTGTGAGAGAGAGCTTTCCTCAATATTATGCAAAATAGTTTATCTTAAAAAAGATAAGCAATGGTAATTCAATTAGAGTGCTCTCAATGATATGCAACTCTACTTTCAACTCTAATGAAGTAATTCGCAAAAATTCGTGATGCGATGATGCTGTTACATAAATATTTTTTAACCAAAGAACACCCGAATTCAAATTATCGTAAATTTTCCATTAAATTAACAATTAATCAAAGTTTTGCAATGACCGGTGTAAACTTTATGTACAATAGACTTCAATTGCTTAAATGTGGACTTTTGAATGCTTAGTATCGAGTTTGAAAATTGGGTAAACGTTAGAGGCTGTTCGAGCATGTTTTCATTTCGATTTGAAACCTCTGGCTGTACAGAAGTTGTTTTGGTCCTTCGAATTTTAACCTCATACGAGAAAATACAAGCAGATGCTTACCATCCTTGTAGTTCCAATAGCCACGGTTAGAACCTTAGGTAGAAAATGAGTTTCGATATTTTTATAGACCAGTGTTGATATTCCTTTCCAAATTTGAAGACAAAAATTTACCGTGGGTTCTTATTTTTTCTGATCTCAAAATTTTGTGGGATTAACATATCAAACACCCAGTTGCGAAATCATTGAAGAGGAGTATCCATGCACCGATATGTAGTTACTCTTAGCACATTCGATTCTGGTAGATAGAAAAAAATATGTAAGAAGCAGAACGGCTATGAGGACTGAAGCCCTAGCCGGTTTAAGCTGAGTTGAGAGCACTGTGCACATCCACTCCAATCTGCGCTTTAGCTTTTTCCAAGTCAGTGGAGGCTGAGCTCAGCTTCTGGGTGAACTCGGCGAGCCCCTTCCAGACCAGGCTTGCATCAATTCGATCGAGCGGTACAGCCTCAACGGCGAAAACATCCGCATATGAATTCGCATGAACAAATGCAAAGCCACTGCTAACAAAGTATGTTACAGAACTCCAGTTTTTAGTTCAGCAATGGCCGCCCCATGTCCATGAAGAACACCAAATTGTCCTGTTACTAGGACCATGTCCACCTGCAATAAAGGATGGGGGAAGGAGATTATTAGAACAGTTAAAAACATTAGAGCCTTCACGCATGCGGCAGCAACAAAAGCTTTCAAAGCAGCGTTTCTGTGATTTTGTGCTTCAAAAATGCAGTAACAGCTCGCAGCAAGACATTATGAAGCATACAGCATTTGACATCGGTCCAATTTTTCATCCTAGAACCCCGAAATAGAACGAGCTAGCATACACTCCTTCGACAATACCCCCCCCCCTCTGCTTGTATTGCCAGTCCGAGGTACGCATCTTTATCTTCCTCATTATGATGTCATGGGATTCAAAGCAGATTAGATGTGGACAGTAGAGAATATGAACTACATCTTTGCAGACCATGATTGCTACGAGGTTTAAAGGAGTCGCTACAATACAAAATAATGGGCAAAAGCATATTGATATACACAGAAAACACATTCTTCTAAAGGATCCCAGCTGACCAAAATAAATACAGAACCAACTATTGAGATTGTCGCAGCCACGAGAGAAACCTGCAAAGTAGCAAGAACACCGAAAAAATAAAACTGCTAGTGGCTTGTTCTAGGACTACAAGTTCGGGCATCATTCTGCACAAGATGAACAGATTGGTATGAATAGCAGATACAACCGCAATTCTTTCATAGCTCTTGGTGGATCGGGCTGCACAGAGTTCCAGCTACTAAGGAAGAAAGATTCATCGATTTTTAAAAGAGATGGCAGTAAACTCTTATGGCAAAAATACAGTGGAAGCAGATTTTAGCTCCTAGACAAGGCAGCATCCATCCATAAACCGACGTACCAGCAATATACCCAGTTACAGGCATTCCGACGTGTGATTTGCAAACTGTTGCTCAATTGTAAGTCTAAGTTAAAAACGAACAAAGACTATATATATGCGGCAATACATGCATCCTTTAAGATAAAACCAAAAATAAATTGGATCTATTTTCCTCACCCCACAACTAGCTGACTCCCTTGGGTACTCTAGCTTCTGTTCAAGAATTAATCTCTCGATCGTCTTTTCCATCACTTATGGCTTCCAAGTTGCAGCCTTCTGAACATCTCTACTAGCATGCCCGTATCAGCAACACCAGCAGTTGACGGAATCCAAATGAAAATTTTCGAAGAAGGGTGAGTAAAACAGCGAAGGTAATTGCGGAGAACCAGCTCAATAAAATTTCGAGATCCTATGCAGACCAATTGGGTCATAAAAGTATAAGAGTAAGAGAGTTGAAGCAGAGTCCCCTTCCGTTTAAAGGTCTGAAGTAGCTGGATCTCTCTGTGTTATTTGCTAGTTTCGAAAGAAAAGACTGAAAGGGCTTTCCACGGATTGGTATATCCAGAAATGTGCTATTTCCTGGGCTTGATTTCTAGTTGTGTGAGTATTTGCATTCCCTAGAACCTTTGACAGAGAAGATTCCTTTCGCTTTGCTCTCGGTGAACAACCGAGAGGACAAGGACTGGCATGTGGAGACGGCACAAATTCAAACATGAAAGGGAAAACAAGAACTACAAAAGAGCATCACTTGTCGCCAAGTCTTCATCCGAACAATGGATTTTCAATTTAGAAGCAGAACTCGAATAGTTGAGTCTCTAGTCGAATGTTAGATGTTCGATTTTTTTAGCAAACCTTCAATGTGGCACTGTTATGTCCAGGAAATCGCTCATCCTAGACCAGAATAGCAAGAACTTCGACAGGAAAAAACAATTTTAAAGTCGATTCTGCAAACTTTCAAATTCGTGCTACTCGTGTTCACGTCATATCATTCTACACTAACGATACACCAAAGCATGACCACGGGCATCGGAAACGCTGCAGAACAAATTTCACTGTAGAACTAACTCCGGAAGCTCAACCCATAAAAATAGAAAGCCGTCTTATACTTTGTATAAAGTGAATCGTTGTTTATAATTAGATGGAGCTTATATTTGCAAGATAGGAAAAAAATTGCTGCATTTGAATTTTTTAATTTTCGGTCCAAAGGCCATTTCGAAAATTTACTAAATCATTTATTTTTTGTGAAATAAACTGAGCTTAAGTTTGAAATTATGTGTGCAACATAGAAAAAACAGCGTTGTGTTCAATATTTCACTAGCATAATAAATTACATCATCATGTGCTTCAATAATATAATATTTTGTCTTACAAATAAAAACAACTCGTAGATATTTCATCACTCTATAATATAAATAGAATAAAACTGTACATGCAAGTACAACTTCGATTTTGTATTGATTTTCTTTAAAACATTGACATTGCTCACATGAAGATTGTAAAACGTGATTACCTATTAAATTAACTATAAAGATGGATATACATATATTTGCATCTTTGGCTATTATAAACCAATGCGTTTCAAAGTTAATTAATATAATTGTGTCTTCTTGTTAAAGATAATTTTTAATGGTGAACCGGTATATCCATCCACATAAGAGCCGCATATTTTCTTTAAAAGTCAGCCATTAAATCTGCAAAATGTAATAGTCACATACATGATGAGTTTAATCGTTGTTGGAGGTCTTTCCAATCAATGGTAAATGCAGTTACGATATCAACGAACTATGATTTTTAGCAATAAATAGCAGATATTTTTAGCAATCTTCCTAATGTAATATTTTATCACACACATGTAATAGGTTTTTTCCATATCGTGAAATTGCTATTGATGTTCCCGTTCATCACAATAATCGACAATCTAACAGTTTAGATTTGAGTTTTTTCAAATAGTTAATTAATGGGGAGGGTCTACCTAGTCACGCTCATAGGAAAACATAACCTGCCATAGATATTATTTCTTTATATGGGAATATGTTAAATGCAAATCCTTCAAATCTATCCACAACAGTAATGAGCATACCTAAGTATTTACCTATTTATAGAGCCCTTCATCTTTAGTGCTCCTCACCCATAGCCAACAAATTTCTTCTTCTCTCTTATTGGTCCTTCTCATGCTTCAAAGCAAGATCATAGTGATGCCTTCAAAACACAGCATCAGGCATCATATCTCCCTCGCATGTATATTAGTTTCGGATCAATGATTTACCAAAAAGAATGCTTCATACCCGGTAAGATCTCTCTCTCAAATGATGATTCTCATATCCTAGATCCCTTTTCCTAAATGACAGCGTAAGGCACTGATATAGGGTGGGGAGGGCGGAGAGCTTTTACAGGAGCAATTTCTCCAGCAATAGGAAAGGTGACTTTGCTCTTGGTAGTTGCAGGAGAATCCAATCTGATCTCGTGCAGTCGCTACACTCACCATCCTCTGCAGCCAAATGCACATGAAGCGAAGAATGAGGGAGATTCCTTTAGGCCTAACCTAGGTTGTTGTGCCATTGTCTACAATAGTTACTTGTGTCTCATGGTAGCTAGCTGCCCTTCTCCCTCCTCATGGAAGATGGGAACAAGTCATATGGTCAATAGGTTTCGGCATCTCATGTATCTTATGTAATAGAAGATGGGAATAAGTTAAATGGTCAATAGGTTTCGACATTTCATGTATCTTATGTAAAATTATATGAAAGCCGACCATTTTGAATATTGTGTGTGAGAGCTTTCCTCAATATCAATTACATAAATTATTTCAACCTAAGAACACCCAAATTCAAACCATGGTAAATTTTCTCTTAATTCGACGACTAATCAAAGATTTGTATTTATCGATGTAATCTTAATGTACAATATACTTTAGTTGCTTAAATGTGGACTTTTGAACGTTTAGCATCAAGTTTGAAAAATTGGATAAACGTCAGAGGCTATTCATGTATGTTTTCATTTCGATTTCACATCTTTGGCTTTGCACTGGTTATTTGGGTCCTCCAAATTTGAACCTCACATAAGAAAATTCAAGCAGATGCTTGCCGTCCTTGTACTTCCAACAGCCACGATTAGAGCCTTAGGTAGAAAATGAGTCTCGATATTAATTATAAATCAGTGTTGATATTCCTTATTTGAAGACAAAAATTTTCTGCAGGTTCTTATTTTTTCTAACCTCAAAGTTTCATGGGATTAACATATCAAACACTCAATTGCGAAAGCATCAAAAGGGAGTAGATACGATCCATGCAACCATATGGAATTACTCTTAGTACATACAATTTTGGTAGATAGAAGAAAATGTATAAGAAGTAGAGCAGAGATGACATAAACTATTATTCTTATGCAAAGTTCATGAAATTCACCACTCATCTCGAAATTAGGTTGTGATTATATGGTCTAACATGAATGTCTACATCGTTAGGCTACTAACTGCAAGTTATAATATTGATGCGAGATCAATGACTTTGACGAGTTGGTACTCATGTATATAATTGAAAAGAAATGTGGAGTTTAACAAAGAATAACTTTTTATGACTTTTAGCAGCATGGAGTTTAACAAACATGATTTCAATACATCTCATCAACCATATCGAATATTGCCAAATTCCCATGTCGATAGTGGTTTCTCGGAATCTTTAAGTTAGTAGTCAAATTTCCTTAAAATCTCGAATAATTATTTATGAATTAATGTGCAACCTTGTTATATGATTGAACAATTCTGATCAGACCTGCCATTTATGATATCTGCTGGTATAGAAATGAGTATTAAATGGAGATATGCAAGTGCATCTACAGCAATAATGAGTATGCCAGCGCATTGCCTACTTATACACTCTTTCATCTGTTTATGCACCTTGCTTCATTTTTAGCTATTACATTTACGTTCTCATCACCAAATTTGAAAAACCAAAATAAGAACAAAGAGCAAAAAGAAAAAGAGATTATTATTTCTGCTGTAAAATTCAATTAACACAAAAACAGTGTCACTCAGCATGAGATGGGAAAGCATTTACAAATTTCGCCATTGTGAAGAGGTGATCCAACGTTTCGTGCAAACAAAAAAATTGTGGTGAAAAAATACAGAAAGGAACTCAACCATTCACTGTCTCCGAATTCACGTGTTCTCTTATTCCTTACTCCAATCGATTGGCGGACAAGGTCGATTTCTTCCTTATTGGAGCTGCGGACTTAGTCGATTCAAGAATTCTGTGGGCCGCTTTCGTGAATCATAATGTTGGGTCGGCATTGCAATTTGTTCGACCATCTCTTGCGACTCGCTTGCCTACCAAGCAGATGGTAAGAAAGTGCATCACGAGGGTCGCCATATAAAAAACATATCGAGAGACGACAATCAATCAAGAATGAAAGGTTGCAAAACAACAAAGCAATGTTGCAGATGGCGTACGCAATATGTAAAGAAAGCTGCTCGATACATAGTGATGCATATGCATACCCTTTAAGACTTCCAACTCTTCAACGCATTAGCACTGACGTGCAATTCGAATTCCGTTCGATCTCGCCAAATTAGAGTGAGAAGTCGAAAAGCATGCGATAAAATGGCATAGAAATATCAACGTAAAAAGCGTCATCGATTCCTATCTCATCCTCAAGCTAAACCAGATCAAATTTTTATAATGGTTTGGTTTCTGATTTGACTGCAACAATTCCTATTTTTCTTCAAAAGCAAGGTTCGGACCACTCCCCAGCACACATTCATTTCTAGGACGCATTCTAATGCTTTTATCCATTTTAGCAAATGTACTGGGATGAGGACCACTTCACCTGTCTCAAGCGCAAAAATGAAAGGGATAATAATACAAAGAAGCCTTAAATTTTGATTCAATGTATAATGTGGTTCCTAAACATTAGCCAATGTATAATGTTGTCCCTAACTTCTAATTAATTCAATGTGGTCCATAAATTTTTTTATGCATGTTCAATTTAGTCCCGAACAGTATAAAAATATTCAATATTGTCATTTAATTAATTCAATTTCAGGGACAACATTAAACCTATTCATACTGTCCATTGATGAAATTGTAATTGTGCAAAATCTCCAAAGACCATATTAAACAAACAAAAAGTTTAAAGACAATATTACAAATTAGACTAAAGTTTAAAGGTCATATTTTACATTGAACTAAAGTTCATCAATTATTTATGTCATTTATCCAAAATAGAACACTAATTAGATAGGATAGGTGACATCTGCTTTTTGATTTTTCCTTTTCTAGCTTAAGAAATTGATCTTTCTAGCTGATTATACTGATTTTCCCCTCATGCCATATCAAAATTTAATCGACAGTCCAGCGAGATTTCGTCGGACAAAGTCTAAAGTCCATAAAGTAAATCAACTTGTCCTTTGGCTCTACTTAGAGTGGTCTAACTTTAATTTCCATAATTCGGAGTAAAAGTACAACAAGAGATGCTCCTCTGTTCATCGCGACCCATGCCGTTCATCTCCCCCAGCCGATTCCTCTCGTTTTCCTCTCTCTCTCTCTCTCTCTCTCTTCTTCGGTAGAGCAAGAAGGAAAAGAAATGCACAGAAGCTTAGGTTGCTTAGTTACTCTTTGAAGTCCCTGTCTTCTTCCCTTCTTGCCTGAGGAGCGTCCTCCATTCCCAGGGAGAACAAAGAGTCTTCTCTCTGTTTTTCCACCCTTTTCAAGGTTCTTGCTGTTTATCATGGCTCCTCAGTTTCCTGTAAAATCAAGAACCCGAGCTCGAACGAAGAAAAGAGATCCCTTCGCCAGATGTTTCTCCAAGGCGGAGCTTGGTAGAGGGAAAGGCGGTTCAGGAGCAGGGATCAGTGGCCGTGATGTGCGACAAAGAGCCTCCTCTGTTTCGGATGGTTGGGGAACCGGAGCCGTGGCTGGTGATGAAGGCCATGAGGTCACCATCATTACCGACAATGAAGACGGTAGTGACAAAGTGATTTCGGTGAGTGGAAGTGGTGTTGAGGAGGAAGAAGAGCCCTGTGATTACCGACTTCAGTTCGAGCCTAGCCAGGTTTCTCGTAAAGGTGAGAATATAGTTGTTGACGTTGGTGTTGGTGACTCCGACCAAGAAGGGAGCACAGACGTTCAGTCTGATGATGACTTGGTAGGCTGTGGTGAAGTGAGAAGTTTCGGCAAACAGGGTGAGGGAAATGGCAGAAGTTTCGGATCCAAGAATGACGATTATGCACAGAATGTGTCCCGGAAGAACACTCCATTAGTGACCAAAGATTCTGAGGCTGATCTTAGCTCAGATGCATTGTCCTCTTCAACCGAGAGCTCAAGTGAGGCTGATGACAGCAATGATGAGGATTGTGTTGCGTACACATCAGAACACTTGAGCACAGAAGAGTATGTGCTGGGGAGCGAGCGTGACGAAAATCTGGAGAGAAGGGAAGGAAGAAGATGCGAGGACAAAGGAAAATTGAGTTGTTTATACAGTGCAACGAAGAATAATAAGAAGCTTGCTCCTGACTGCATAGATTATCCGATGGTTAACAACGTGGGAACCAAAGAGAATGTGTCGTGGGTGGATGCGGGGGAGGAAAAAGAGGAAGATGCGATTGATGTCGATCGAGTAAATAGAGAAATCGACTGTCCTGCCAATGCTGACAATGGAAACAGTGGGCAGAAGGAGGAAGGGAGAAGCTCTAGTGCGATGGAGCGCGGAGGATCAAGGGAAACGGAAGAAACAGGATGCCGGGGTAGAGATGATAACGAACGGCTGCAGGAGGAAGGCAAAGCAGCAGCTGAATTCGATGTAGCGATTGCTGAGACAGATGTCTCTTTTGTTAATGAGAAGGGAAAGATGGGGGAAATGGAAGAAAGAGGAAACTTGAGACAGATGTCTCTTTTGTTAACGATCGCTGCCAAGAAAAAGAGTCGTCTTGCATTACAATAGTCTTGACGAAATGAGGTGACAATGGTAGGGGCAATTCCATGCTGCACACTTTATTTCATCGGCAGGGTAGCCGTCGGTCGATCTATAACGATGGTTCCGTCGATGCATTGCACATTTAAGGGAGTATCCAGTTGGCATCCTTTGATTTGCTAGGAGCAGCAGTTGCTCTTGGAGTTGTTTTTTACACGGTGAACGTTCTATAGTTAAGGTGGCAAGTGACAATGGCAGTGGCAGCGAAAATGCTTCATGGCAAAGGATTTCTTGTTATTACATTACATTTAGATTACACCAGAGAAGATAGAAGTAATTGTACTGGAGTCTAATTGTTTGACCTTAGTGAATACGGTTAATAGCTCAGATTAGTTTTCGTGGGAAACAAACGCCCTTATCATGGAAGCCCACAAAATTATGGGCCGATTCAAACATATTATTTTAGTAGACTTCTCAAAAGAGTATAATAGAGTGGCGGACTAGATCAGTAAGGCTCATAGAATAAAAACTTCACCTCCTAATTGGGTAAATTATCTCTCTCAATTCCTTATCATGGAAGCCTGCAAGGTTATGGGTAGATTCAAGCATATTACTTTAGTAATCTCTCAAAAGAGTGTAATAGAGTGACAAACTGGATCAATAAGATCCATAGATTAAATACTTTACCTCTTAATTGGGTAGATTATCTCTCTTAGTGAAGCATTTTCTCTATTTTGCATAAGTGAATCATTGTTTATAATTAGACAAAGCTAATATTTGCAATATAGAAAAAAAAATATCATCACATTCAAATTTTTTAATTGTTGTCGGATGACTATTTCAATTAGTTCCAAAGCATTGTTAATCATAATTAATGTGATCAGAAAATTACATATAGTGTTGCACAGGGACTTCATTGTGGGCAATAAAGTACAACTTGATTATTTTGATTACTCTAACAGAAAACTAAAATTTGCAATTTAATTTGTAAATAGAATATATTCTATGAAGCAAGCAAAGTAGAAAAAGCTTTGTCAGAGCAAGCACAATATACTCTACAAACAATTATTTTCATGAAAAAAAAATATTAGCATAGTTATATATAACAAGAAAATTTTGAAAAAGACATTTTTTGACATGAAAGATGACATATCTATTCTTGACACTATTGAGATAAAAAAAAAAAAGTTATTGTAATGAGGGAAATATAATGTATGTATTTCAACTATTTATCACTTAAAGGGTTTTAAAGAGTTTTTTTTTTTTTTTGGAAATGTCAAGTATTAGCTATAATTCTTATTAAGGTAATATCAATGTACTTCTTTTCATATTAAAAAATTAATTTCTAAAACTAATATATCGTTATGAATTTGTACACATATCTATGAATAAAACAAGAGAGTGTACTATTCAAAAATTTTATTGACCTTTTTTGTCTCGTTTAATCTATTCAAAAAAACGTTAAATTATGCCTATATTTGTATTGACAAAAATCTTAAATAAATATCTTAGTAGGAAGCTCTCTTCTTATTATACAGAAGATGACTTTGAATGTCACAATTAGGCTGTATTTTTTCACAAAAAATTAATAATTTAAAAAATATTTTCCTAACGACGAGCACTCGTATCGGTTATAAAAATGAAAAAATTAAAGATATTTTTATTGTCTAAGAAATCGTTTCGATATAAATTATTGCCAATAATAAAGAGATCAAAAATATTTTCTATTGACTAAATTTCCAAAATGATATGAGTAATTATTTTTTGGAAAATATTTTCCAAACTGTTCACTTTAAACGAAACAAATGCAACCTGAGATATAAATCAACTACGCAAGATAGAAAAAAGAGCGTTGCATGCAATATTTCACTAGCATGGTAAATTTAATTTGAGGAGTACTATTACATCATTATGTGCTTCAATAATATAATATTTTGCCATTAAAATAAAAATAACTCATAAATATTTCAGTACTCTATAATATAAATAGAATAAAACTCCACCATGCACGCACAGCATAGATTTTGCATTAATTTTTTTTTAAATTTTGACATTGCTCAAATGAAGATTGTACAATGAGTTTACCTATTAATTAACTATAAATACAGATTTATATCTTTGCATCTTTTGCTATTGTAAACCAAAGCGTTTCAAAGATAATTAATATAATTATGTCTTCTTGGTAAGGATAATATTTAATAGTGAAACGGTGGCATAAGTACAGCGGAAGTACTAAAACTTGGCACGAATGGACACTTAAATGCCAAAAGTTACAAAAGGTACACTTAAGTGCCACTTTTCAAAAAAAATGAATCACTTCAATACCAAGTCGTTGGAACCCTACCGGAAATCCTATGTGGCAATTTTTATTAATATTCTTGCCAACGTGACTCCCTGGAGATCCACCTCAGCTAACCCTCACCCAAAACGACGCCGTTTCCATAGATGGACAAAGCAAAGGCCCTAAAATGGTCAAAATGGCATCGTCTCCCCATTTTCATCTCATATTACCGACTAAATCCCTAAATCAGCCAAATTCCCCAAGAAAAGCTCGAACCCTAATTTCGATTTGCCCCAAAAATCCCTCAAGCACTCAAATTATTTCAATTAACCCCAGATCCCACCGAAGCGAATGAGAAGGCAAGCACAAATTCGTCTATTGTTGTGGGTTACCGAGCGTTGAATACTGGAAATGAATAGTAGAATTTTAAGCAGCAGCTCAAATTCGTCTCATCAAAGTGACGAAGAAGGCGAGCGCAAATGTTTCTGTTATTGTGGGTTGCCGAGTCCAAGAAGAACATCGTGGACTCAAATGAATCCCGGAAGAAGATTCTATGGATGCACTAGATATAGAGAAGGGTCGAAGTGCAAATACTTCAAATGGATTGATGCGAAGTTCTCTGACTGAGCAATAGAGGTGATATCAGACCTACTTGATGGGTAGCATCAACCTCCATCTACGTTCATGGACAATTTGAACGACATTGACTCAAAGCAAGTTAAAGCATCTTCGGCTAATTATTTGAAGAATGAAGTCTCAAAGCAAGTTGAAGTATCTTCAATTAATTATTTGTTGAAGAATGAAGTTTCAAGAATGAAAATTGAACGGAAGTATTATCAAATGTTTATTATAGTGTTGTTTTGTTATATAGCCTACTTAATGATCAAATGTAAAGCACCTGAAGATAAGAAGAAATTTCTTCAGCTGCCATAGTTGAAAATGAGTTGATAAATGTAATCATTTTAGATTAAATGTAGACTATTTTATTTGTGTTTGTGTTGTCCACACCATCGACCAGCTTTGAGGGAGGTCAAGAAAAAGGAATGATGAGATTATACACATGTAGTTGGTTTAGGTTTGCTACTTGCTGCTATAGGGAGGTCTTGTTCTTATTCGCAATGTTAATCTTAACCCAGTTGAACTAGAGTTGGTTTAGGTTTGCTGCTTGTTGTATCATAGGATAGGCACGAGCTATTACTTAAGTGCCATAAGTTGTATTTAGTGATCACTTTAGTACTAATCAAATTAAAGAAAATATCACTTAAGTGTCGGGTTATTGTCGAAAGTGATCACTTAAGTGCCAATCGGTGCTTAAAAGTGAACACTTAAGTGTCAACTTCTCTAGGAAAGAAGCACTTAAGTGTAGGTTACAAACTCTAGCACGAACTAATGCAAGATGTACAGAATGCACACTTGTATCAGGTGCTGCACAAACCCCCCAAACCACCACTACAGATCTACCACCAACAGGCATAAACCTTCAACACAACCAGCTCTAGTATGACCAGAGTATGAACCACCGCCACCATCACAGCATGATTGCACCAAGCACCACCTAGTGCAAGATGTGCAAACTACACACTTGTACCAAGTGTTGCAGGGCATCTTGCATCACCACACACCCACCACCAATAATCACCAACCATCAGTAGAGCAAGCAAAGCATAATGTAAATTGAAAATATCAAAAACACAGCAAAAATAATTGATAAGTAGCAAAATCATTCCATTGATACTGATTTCAAGTCTCACCAACATAGTGACAAACCAAAAAAAATAAAAAAAAATCATCCACAGCAAATTGTAACAAAACCAGCCATTCTTATCAATCAATATCAATATGCATAGACCCCCTTGTTCGTGCTCCTTTCGATGGACCTTGATCATTATCCTTGCACTCTTTCTAACTTTCTCTTCTACTATCTCTTCATCAATGATTCAGATGGAGCTGCAATTATCTCAGGATGAACTGATTCAAATGGAGCTAGTGCTAAGTTGTTGGTCTTTATTGTTGGTGTAATCGATGTCGTCTTTTTTTTTGGCATAGCCGACGTTGTCTTCTTTGTTGGCCCAGCCGATGTTGTCTTCTTTTTTGGCGTACGATGTTGTTTTCTTTTTTGGCAGGCCATTGATTCTTGAGTAGGGCTTTGAGAAATAAGAACCTCCAAACTTCTCCTAGGCTAAAAAAACACAAGTAAATTATAAGCAAAAGTTTTGACAATTTATTAAATGTAGGCAATAAAACTTACATTAAGAATGATTATTCCAATACGGTCATCTGTATAAAGGCCATAACTATATTGTCTTAATCTCTTCCCAATAGCCCATCTTGTTCGAATTGGAGCATCACATTCAACATTTTGTGATTTATTATCCCTTTTTTTGGCCTGTGATTTATTGGGCCCTTCTTTTTGCCCTTTAGTTGGCCCTTCATGTGGCTCTCCTAATGGCCGTTTAGCTTTAGTTACATTTGGCTCTTCAGGTGCAACGGGGGCTTCTTCAACCAATTGTTCAACTAGGCGTCTTATGGGTGGCCTTCTTGTAGCTAGCCCTTCAACTGGCCTTATGGTAGATAACCCTTCAACTGCCCTTCTTCTAGTTGTCCTTCTCATATCTAGTCTTTTGACTTCACCAACACCTTCACCTAACCCATGTGGTAGCCCTTCTATTGGCCTTTTTGTTGTTGGCCCTTTTGTTGGCAATTGAGCTGGAGCTTGCCCTCTTCGAACCTAATAAAGATATTATGAATATAACATCAGCCCATATAATAACGTAAAGGAAAACTAAAGAAGTCATTGAACTTACTAGGTATTTTTTCCTCAGCTGAGGAATGGTCGACTGAACTGGCCCTTGTGCAGTTTCAACCAATCATTCAGGTACAACTGGAACTTATTCAGCCAATCCTTCAGGTGTCCTATTCGTCACCTGACAAACACATTAAAAATACCTACTTTATGCTATGTACAAATCAAAAATAACAAAACAAAAATATCATAACTTACGGGGTTTCTTGTCGTTAACCGATGAACAAAGGACTCACTTTGCCCTTGGCTACATCATGAATTGGTATGAAGACAAGATAAGAGCATGTCATCTTCACACTTGTTTTTCTTTGTACCTCCCCTCCAACATTCTTCGTCTTCGTTTTGGCCTTCCCATTTGCTTCATCAATGAGGTGTTTCACGATTTGTTGGCTCCCAAAACTTGTTGGTTGCATCATGAATTGGTATGAAGCAAGATATATCATTTTCTTGTAATGGCAATCATTATGGCATTCAATTGAATGGCACATATGGCATGTACACAAGGAATTCCACTTAGTTGCCATGCTCGACATGAACAATTTTTCCTACCTAGATGAACAACATACTTATCAGAACCCTTCGTTATCTTATATCATTCATCCCCATTCCAGATGGGATGACAATATCTACTTGCAACCAAGTTCTCATCCAATTTCTTGGCAATCCTAGGATCATATTGCCTAGTCCACTTCACAGCCTCATCTCTTTATTTGTAGAGCCGAGTCATGACCAATACTCATATATCTTCAAGCATTGAGATGATTGGTTTGCATCTCGCATCAATTATTCTCCCATTGAATGCTTCATATATGTTGTTGTCGACGTGATTGCACTTGAATTACTCGTTAAAGAAGGCCTTGCACCAATGCTTCAGTTCTATCTTGAATAATGCATCAGAGTCTTCCTTGATCAACTGAACCAATCATTCTTTAGCCATCCTAAAGTCAACCATGTTTGTGCTCTTTGCTAGCTGCCAAAATTGCAATTGCAGCTTATCCCCTTTATAGGTTTTTGCCCAATTTGCATATATGTGCCGTGCACACATTCGATGTTTGGCATAGGGCATCAACTCGGCTAATGCTAGAACGAGTCCCTACAATAATTTGAAACAATAAATGTAAAAAAATAACATGTTGTTAATATCAAAAAACAAACAAACTACTATGACATTACCTTTTGTTGGTCACTCATAAATGTCCATCATTCCCCATTTGTTATATCCAAGTCAGCCATGAGAGTTTTTAGGAGCCAAGACCAATTGTCCTTGTTCTTTATCTTCACAACAGCCCAAGCCAATGGAAACATTTGGTTGTTCGCATCTCTTCCAATTGCAGCCAGCAATTCTCCTTTGCACAAGCCCTTTAAGAAACAACCATCCAATCCTATGATCCATCTACACCCAACTAAAAATCCCTATTTGCATGCATCGAAGCACATATAGAACTTATTGAACTTAGTTCCACTATCAGGAAGTAGCTTCTCCACGACCTCAACAAACACTCTACTTGAAAGGTTTTGCACCCTACACTCCCAAGCATAATCCCACAATTGCTCATATTCCTCACCATACTGACCAATGAGTACCCTCATCACCTTTTGCTTCATTTTTTGCACTGATTCTTGGAAACATTAATGCCCACACGCTCCTTCTCTAACTGCTTAAACTACACACTGTTCATCTTGGGCATCAACTTCATCAGATCAAAAAAATGCTTCGACAACCATGCACTTGTTACCCTTTTGTTTTTAAAATTAATGGAACAAGTATGTTCCTCTTGGAAAACCTAATCTGAAAGGATCCACTCCTCTTAACAAACGCACCGTAGATCTTCCATGGACAATTTTACTGTGAACACCTACCTCTTACAAGGGCTTTAGTGTTTCTAATGAAATCAATATTCCTTTGTTCAGCAATGGAGTGCTTCGGTATAGCTTCCCTAAATTGTTTGGCATCTTGGAATTTCACCTACTAACAAAGAAGGGGAAACAACAGATGGATCATAAGAAGGAAACTTACTTTTCCTTCTACGCACAAGTTGTTCATCTTCTTCAAGCTCACCCTCAAAAGTAGCATTTTTGATGATTTCTTCATAATCAGTCTCTTGACCAGCAACACAATCATCTACAGGGCCTTCAACCCTCTTTGGAGCTTCATCAGCTACTTGCAAAACTACAAATTTATTGGCCAAAAAGTATCTTTGCTTTCTCCTTGACTGTACAAGCTCCTCGTCGTCCTCATCACTTAAGAAATTTTCAATGACCAACCCTTCATCATCATCATCACTGGTTGAGCTACTTCCCAATCTAATTTACTGATTATGATATCACCACTTTCTTGTCTCATTTTGTCCTTCATCCCTACCATCTCCCTCTTCTCTTACTTGGGTGCTCTCTCCATCATCATCTTCATCCTTAAACTCACTATTGTACTCAACGTATACTTTCGCTTCTTTGCCATGAAAATAATGGTATAAAACATTTCTAAATCCATTATCATCTTCTAAGCTTCTCAAACCATCTCTCAAACCCTTCCCCGAAACACAATACAGCAACTTAACATGTCACTATATCCCTAACAAACCCAATATAAGATGCATTCTCTACTTCAACAAAAATAGTGCCATCGTTTCCCCCTCATACTATCACTCATCCTCCTCAATGACAAAGTCCCCTCCGTAGCAAACAATAATAGCAACACAATCTTTATTACAAATCATTTCTATAAGTAAGGAAAAAAGAAAACAATTAACTTTTTGGGACCACATCAACAAGAGACAATTGACAATTGCAATTGCACATGGAGGTCCCCACACTGTCATACACTTTATTAAAGAAATAAAAGAGCATTTGACTGTTACAATAATTTTCATTATAAAACCAACAAATAGAGGTCCCCACAACAAGGACAACTCTCCCACGATACCCATTTCAATATGTCGATTTCAAAATGACCAGAAGTCCCCACAACAACCACTCCAAGTCCTAGAAACCGCTATCGCATATTATGGAATATCCCATCGAAGCCTTAAAAATATCCACGCACATCAATATATCCAACAGAGCCCTAAAAAGACCATCACATATCACAAAACCATATCCGAGCCCTATATCACACATCACAATAGCATATCGGCCCTAATTTTTTCTAGGTCAAGCCCTAAATCGCCAATGCGAATCCTTCAATTACTCTAGTACTGCATTTGAGCCCTAAATCATCTATCACAATGTCATACGAACCCTATCTTTCCTAGTCAAACTCCACATTTCACAGTCGAGCCCCAATTTTTCCATTCAAGCCCTAATAGACAATTCCGAACCCTAATTTCATCCATAGGGAGAGAAAAGCACAAATCTCAGCCAGCGAATGATGGCGAGTGAACGACAACAGCAGGGGACGACGGCAAGCAACAACGGCGAGCGATGAAGTGCCATCTCCTCTGTGAAGATGAATGGTGATGAAGACAGGACTAAGCCGATGATGAAGACACGACTAAGCCCGATGTGTTTAGCCAAAGTAAGCTAAACGACGTCATTCTTTCTTATGAAAAAACTATGTCGTTTAGCTTGCATGAGTCCACCTGTATTTTTATAGTCCACGTCAGATAATTTTCATATGCCACATGTGTTTTTTTTTTTCTATAATTGCCACCTCAGTAAAGTTTGTCGTCGGAAAATACTGCGTATGCATTTTGGCCGGATTTTCTCGCCATTGACACTTAAATGATCCATTTTGCTCCGATTTTGGCACTTAAGTGTCCCTCCGTGCCAAGTTTTGGCACTCCTAGGGTCCGTACCTCGTGAAACGGTATATCCATTCATATAAGAGTAGCATGTTTTCTTTAAAAGCCAGTCGTTAATTATGGAAAACGTAATTCACGTGCATGATGAGTATAATAGTTGTCAGAAATCCTTCCGATCAATGTTAAATGAAGCTACGATGTCCACAAACTATAATTTTAAGCAATAAATAGCGGATTATTTTTGTAATTTAAGATTTTATCACACACATGTAATAAGTACTTTTGATATCATGAAATTGCTATCAATGTTCCCATCCGTCACAATGATCAACAATCCAGTGGTCTAGATTTGAGTTTTCTCAAACAGGTAAGTAATTAGGAAGGGATGTACATGGTTAGGATTCTAGAGAAAACCAATTCTACCAAAACCTGACATGAATAATATTTCCTTGTATGAGAATGCATTAAATGCAAATCGTTTGAGCCTATCCACAATAATAATGAGCATACCTAAGTATTTACCTATTTATAGAACCCTTCATCTTTGGGGTTCCTCAGCCTTGGCCAATAGAATTTCTTCTTCTTTCTTACTAGTCCTTGCACTTCAAAGCAAGACCCTAGCATCTTCAAAAAACTCTTTTGACATGCATCCACTAATCATGTCTCACATATTCCGACCGTGCATGTAAATAAGATTCGGATCAATGATTTACCAAAAAGAATGCTCCATCATGGTAATCTCTCTCTCTCTCTCTCTCTCTCTCTCTCTCTCTCTCTCTCTCTCTCTCTCTCTCTCTCTCTCTCTCTCTCTCTCTCTCTCTCTCTCTCTCTCTCATTCTAATATCCTGGATCCCTTTTTTTCTAAATGATAGCGTGAGGCACAAAGCTAGTAAGGGAAGAGCAAAGGACTCTTGCAAAAGCGATGTCTCTGGCAGTAGGAAACACTACTTTGCTGGAGGTGGATGCAGTAGAGTCCAATTCGATTGCGAGCAGTCGCAATACCTGCTATCCTTTGTGACCTAACGCATGTGAAGCCAAGGTTGAGGGAGATGTCATGAGGCCTAACCTAGGTTGCCATGTTGTTGTCTACATGGGATCCTTTGCCTCATGGTAGCAAGCTACCATTCTCCCTCCTCATAAAATCACGAAGGATGAGAAGATGGGAACAAGTTAAATGGTCAATAAGTTCAACAATTTTATGTAAAATTGTATGAGAGCCAGTCATTTTGAGTATTGTGCATGTGAGAGAGAGGGCTTTCCTCAATATTATGCAAAATAGTTTATCTTGAAAAAGATAAGCAATGGTAATTCGATTAGAGTGCTCTCAATGATATGCAACTCTACTAAAGTAATTCACAAAAATTCGTGACGTGATGATGCTGTTACATAAATATTTTTTAACCAAAGAATACCCGAATTCAAATTATCGTAAATTTTCTCTTAATTTGACAATTAATCAAAGTTTTGCAATGACCAGTGTAAACTTAATGTACAATATACTTCAATTGCTTAAATGTGGACTTTTGAACGCTTAGTACCAAGTTTGAAAATTGGGTAAACGTTAGAGGCTGTTCGAGCATGTTTTCATTTCGATTTGAAACCTCTGGCTGTACAGAAGTTGTTTTGGTCCTCCGAATTTGAACCTCATACAAGAAAATACAAGCAAATGCTTACAATCCTTGTAGTTCCAATAGCCACGGTTAGAACCTTAGGTAGAAAATGAGTTTCAATATTTATTATAGACCAGTGTTGATATTCCTTTCCAAATTTGAAGACAAAAATTTACTGTGGGTTCTTATATTTCCTGATCTCGAAATTTTGTGGGATTAACATATCAAACACCCAGTTGAGAAATCATCGAAGAGGAGTATCCATGCACCGATATGGAGTTACTCTTAGCACATACGATTCTGGTAGATAGAAGAAAATATGTAAGAAGCAGAACGGCTATGAGGACTGAAGCCCTAGCCGGTTTAAGCTGAGTTGAGAGCACTATGCACATCCACTCCAATCTGCGCTTCAGCTTTTTCCAAGTCAGTGGAGGCTGAGCTCAGCTTCTGGGTGAACTCGGCGAGCCCCTTCCGGACCAGGCTTGCATCAATTCGATCGAGAGGTACAGCCTCAACGGCGAAAGCATCTGCATATGAATTCGCATGAACAAATGCAAAGCCACTGCTAACAAAGTATGTTACAGAACTTCAGTTTTTAGTTCGGCAATGACCGCCCCATGTCCATGAAGAGCACCAAGTTGTCCTCTTACTAGGACCATGTCCGCCTGAAAAAGAAAGGGGAGGGCGGGGGCGGGAGGAGGAGATTATTATAACAGTTAATGAAACATTAGAGCCTTCACGCATGCGGCAGCAACAAAAGCTTTCGAAGCAGTGTTTCTGTGATTTTGTGCTTCAAAAATGCAGTAACAGCTCGCTGCAAGACATTATGAAGCGTGCAGCATTCCACATCGGTCGAATTTTTCATCCTAGAACCCCGAAATAGAACGAGCTACCATACACTCCTTCAACAATGCCCCCCCTGCTTGTATTGCCATTCCGAGGTACGCATCTTTATTTTCCTCTATGATGCATGGGATTCAAAGCAGATTAGATGTGGACAGTAGAGAATATGAACCATATCTTTGCAGACCATGATTGATACGAGGTTTAAAGGAGTCGCTACAATACAAAATAATGGGCAAAAGCATATTGATATACACAGAAAACACATTCTTCTAAAGGATCCCAGCTGAACAAAATAAATACAGAACCAACTATTGAGATTGTCGCAACCACAAGAGAAACCTGCAAAGTAGCAAGAACCCCAAAAAAATAAAACTGCTAGTGGCTTGTTCTAGGACTACAAGTTCGGGCATCATTCCGCACAAGATGAACAGATGGTATGAATAGCAGATAAAACCACAGTTCTTTCATAGCTCTCGGTGGATCAGGCTGCACGGAGTTCCAGCTACTAAGGAAGAAAGATTCATCGATTTTTAAAAGAGATGGCGGTAAACTCTTATGGCAAAAATACAGTGGAAGCAGATTTTAGCTCCTAGACAAGGCAGCATCCATCCATAAACCGACGTACCAGCAATATACCCCGTTACAAGCATTCCAATGTGTGATTTGCAAACCGTTGCTCAATTGTAAGTCTAAGTTAAAAACCAACAAAGACTATATATGCGGCAAATACATGCATCCCTTAAGATAAAACCAAAAATAAATTGGAGCTATTTTCCTCACCCTACAACTAGCTGACTCCCTTATGTACTCTAGCTTCTGTTCAAGAATTAATCTCTCGATCGTCTTTTCCATCACTTATGGCTTCCAAGTTGTAGCCTTCTGAACATCTCTACAAGCATGCCCGTATCAGCAACACCAGCAGTTGACGGAATCCAAATGAAAATTTTCGATAACAGTTACTTCCATTTCTCATTAGAAGAAGGGTGAGTAAAACAGCGAAGGTAATTGCAGAGACCCAACTCAATAAAATTTCGAGATCCTATGCGGACCAATTGGGTCATAAAAGTATAAGTAAGAGTAAGAGAGTTGAAGCAGAGTCCCCTAGAGTAAGAGAGTTGAAGCAGAGTCCCCTTCCGTTTAAAGGTCTGAAGTAGCTGGATCTCTCTGTGTTATTTGCTAGTTTCGAAAGAAAAAACAGAAAGGGCTTTCCACGGATTGGTATATCCAGAAATGTGCTATTTCCTGGGCTTGATTTCTAGTTGTGTTAGTATTTGCATTCCCTAGAACCTTTGACAGAGAAGATTCCTTTCGCTTTCCTCTCGGCGAACAACCGAGAAGACAAGGACTGGCATGTGGAGACGGCGCAAATTCAAACATGAAAGGGAAAACAAGAACTACAAAAGAGCATCACTTGTCGCCAAGTCTTATCCGAACAATGGATGTTCAATTTAGAAGCAGAACTCGAATAGTTGAGTCTCTAGTCGAATGTTAGATGTTCGATTTTTTTAGCAAACCTTCAATGTGGCACTGTTATATCCAGGAAATCGCTCATCCTAGACCAGAATAGCAAGAACTTTGACAGGAAAAAACAATTTTAAAGTCGATTCTGCAAACTTTCAAATTCGTGCTACTCGTGTTCACGTCATATCGTTCTACACTAACAATGCACCAAAGCATGACCACGGGCATCGGAAACGCTGCAGAACAAACTTCACTGTAGAACTAACTCCGGAAGCTCAACCCATAAAAATAGAAAGCCGTCTTATACTTCGTATAAAGTGAATCGTTGTTTATAATTAGATGGAGCTTATATTTGCAAGATAGGAAAAAAATTACTGCATTTGAATTTTTTAATTTTTGGTCCAAAGGCCATTTCGAAAATTTACTGAATCATTTATTTTTTGTAAAACAGACTGAGCTTAAGTTTGGAATTTTGTATGCAACATAGAAAAAATAGCGTTGCACGTTCAATATTTCACTAGCATAATAAATCTAATTTGAGGAATACAATTACATCATCATGTGCTTCAATAATAAAATATTTTGTCTTACAAATAAAAACAACTCGTAGATATTTCATCACTCTATAATATACATAGAATAAAACTGTACATGCACGTGCAACTTCAATTTTGTATTGATTTTCTTTAAAACATTGACATGCTCACATGAAGATTGTAAAATGTGATTACCTATTAATTAACTATAAAGACGGATATATATATATTTGCATCTTTGGCTATTATAAGCCAATGCATTTCAAAGTTAATTAATATAATTGTGTCTTCTTGTTAAAGATAATTTTTAATGGTGAACCGGTATATCCATCCACATACGAGCCGCTTATTTTCTTTAAAAGTCAGCCATAAATCTGTAAAATGTAATATTCACATGCATGATGAGTTTAATCGTTGTTGGAGGTCTTTCCAATCAATGGTAAATGCAGTTACAATATCAACGAACTATGATTTTTAGCAATAAATAGCGGATATTTTTAGCAATCTTCCTAATGTAATATTTTATCACACACATGTAATAGGTATTTTCCATATCGTGAAATTGCTATTGATGTTCCCGTCCATCACAATAATCGACAATCTAACAGTATAGATTTGAGTTTTTTCAAATAGTTAATTAATGGGGAGGGTCTACCTAGTCACCCTCATAGGGAAAACATAACCTGCCATAGATATTATTTATTTATATGGGAATATGTTAAATGCAAATCCTCCAGGTCTATCCACAACAATAATGAGCATGCCTAAGTATTTACCTATTTATAGAGCCCTTCATCTTTAGTGCTCCTCACCCATAGCCAACAAAATTTCTTCTTCTTTCTTACTGGTCCTTCTCATGCTTCAAAGCAAGATCATAGTGATGCCTACAAAACACAGCACATAGGGAAAACATAACCTGCCATAGATATTATTTCTTTGTATGGGAATATGTTAAATGCAAATCCTTCAAGTCTATCCACAACAGTAATGAGCATGCCTAAGTAATGAGCATGCCTAAGTATTTACCCTTCTCATTTAAAGCAAGATAGAGCCCTTCATCTTTGTAGTGCAAATCCTCACCCATAGCCAAGTGCTCCTCACCCATAGCCAATGAAATTTCTTCTTCTTTCTTACCGGTCCTTCTCATGCTTCAAAGCAAGATCATAGTGATGCCTACAAAACACAACATCAGGCATCATATCTCCCTCGCATGTACATAAGTTTCGGATCAATGATTTACCAAAAAGAATGCTTCATACCTGGTAAGATTTCCTCTCTCTCAAATGATGATTCTGATATCCTGGATACCTTTTCCTAAATACAGCGTAAGGCACTGATATAGGGTGGGGAGGGCGGAGAGCTTTTACAGGAGCAATTTCTCCAGCAATAGGAAGGGTGACTTTGCTGTTGGTAGGTGCAGGAGAATCCAATCTGATCTCGTGCAGTCGCTATACTCGCCATCCTCTGCAGCCAAACGCACATGAAGCGAAGAATGAGGGAGATTCCTTGAGGCCTAACCTAGGTTGTTGTGCCATTGTCTACAACAGATGCTTGTGTCTCATGGTAGCTAGCTGCCGTTCTCCCTCCTCATGGAAGATGGGAACAAGTTAAATGGTCAATAGGTTTCAGCATCTCATGTATCTTATGTAATAGAAGATGGGAACAAGTTAAATGGTCAATAGGTTTTGACATTTCATGTATCTTATGTAAAATTATATGAAAGTCGATCATTTTCAATATTGTGTGTGAGAGCTTTCCTCAATATCAATTACATAAATTATTTCAACCTAAGAACACCCAAATTCAAACCATGGTAAATTTTCTCTTAATTCAACGACTAATCAAAGATTTGTATTTATCGATGTAATCTTAATGTACAATATACTTTGTTGCTTAAATGTGGACTTTTGAACGTTTAGCATCAAGTTTGAAAAATTGGATAAACATCAGAGGCTATTCATGTATGTTTTCATTTCGATTTCACACCTTTGGCTTTGCACTAGTTATTTGGGTCCTCCAAATTTGAACCTCACATAAGAAAATTCAAGCAGATGCTTGCCGTCCTTGTACTTCCAACAGCCAAGATTAGAGCCTTAGGTAGAAAATGAGTCTCGATATTAATTATAAATCAGTGTTGATATTCCTTATTTGAAGACAAAAATTTTCTGCAGGTTCTTATTTTTTCTAACCTCAAAATTTCATGGGATTAACATATCAAACACTCAATTGCGAAAGAATCGAAAGGGAGTAGATACGATCCATGCAACCATATGGAATTACTCTTAGTACATACAATTTTGGTAGATAGAAGAAAATGTATAAGAAGTAGAGCAGAGATGACGTAAACTATTATTCTTATGCGAAGTTCATGAAATTCACCACTCATCTCGAAATTAGGTTGTGATTATGTGGTCTAACATGAATGTCTACATCGTTAGGCTAGTAACAGCAAGTTATAATATTGATGTGGGATCAATGACTTTGATGAGTTGGTACTCATGTATATAATTGAAAAGAAATGTGGAGTTTAACAAAGAATAACCTTTTATGACTTTTAGCAGCATGGAGTTTAACAAACATGATTTCAATACATCTCATCAACCTTATCGAATATCGCCGAATTCCCATGTCGATAGTGGTTTCTCGGAATCTTTAAGTTAGTAGTCAAATTTCCTTAAAATCTCGAATAATTATTTATGAATTAATGTGCAACCTTGTTATATGATTGAACAATTCTGACCAGACCTGCCATTTATGATATCTGCTGGTATAGAAATGAATATCAAATGGAGATATGCAAGTGCATCTACAGCAATAATGAGTATGCCAGCGCATTGCCTACTTATACACTCTTTCATCTGTTTATGCACCTTGCTTCATTTTTAGCTATTACATTTACGTTCTCATCACCAAATTTGAAAAACCAAAATAAGAACAAAGAGCAAAAAGAAAAAGAGATTATTATTTCTGCTGTAAAATTCAATTAACACAAAAACAGTGTCACTCAGCATGAGATGGGAAAGCATTTAAAAACTTCGCCATTGTGAAGGGTGATCCAACGTTTCGTGCAAACAAAAAAATTGTGGTGAATACAGAAAGGAACTCAACCATTCATTGTCTCCGAATTCACGTGTTCTCTTATTCCTTACTCCAATCGACGGGCGGAAAAGGTCGATTTCTTCCTTCTTTTTTTTTTTTTTTTTTGGTCGAGTTCGATCCAAAAAGCTTCAAATTTGAATGCCTTTTTCCTTTTTTCTGGATTGACTTCTAGGGAAAGAAGTAATGGGTTGTGGTCAAACCCAATGGCGGGGAGAGCAAATATTTCAGCAGCCGGGTAGGTAAGTCTCCATTCTATATTGCACAACACTCTGTCTAGCCTTTCCTTTATGTTAGCCTCTCCCTCCCTCTGATTGGACCAGGTAAATGTGCAGCCTTTGCTGTCTACATTCATAAGCGAACAATCATTCATAAAGTCTCGAAATGCTGTCATTCGGGCGTTGTCTGCAATTCGGGCCCCCCTCTTCTCCCAACAAAATAGCACCTCATTAAAATCGCCCATACAAACCCAAGGCAATAGATTTGATGAGCCTATGTTATAAATTTCAGCCCAAAGGTCGAGTCGATTTTGAAAAATATAGGGGGCGTGAATAAAAGTGAGTCTCATCCTCCTCCCACTTCTTAGGTCTTTGCTTATCGATTCATGAAGTGCTCCCGAGTCCCTTATTGGAGCTGCGGATTTAGTCGATTCAAGAATTCTGTGGGCCACTTTCGTGAATAGTAATGTCGGGTCGCCTCTTCATAGAATGGCTGCAATTTTTACTTGAAGTCTAGACCGTCTCTCTACTCGACCCATTATTCGCACCCAAAAGGCACATTTTGTGAAATCTTGCCTACCAAAACAAGCAGATGGTAAGAAAGTGCATCACGAGGTAACATTATCAAGTCGCCAAAGATATAAAAATATAGTTGTCATATCGAGAGATGACAATCAATCGAGAAAGAAAGGTTGCAAAACAACAAAGCAATGTTGCAAATGACATACGCAATATGTAAAGGAAGCTGCTCGATACATAGTGATGCGTATGCATTCCCTTTAAGACTTCCAACTCTTCAACGCATTAGCACTTACATGCAATTCGAATTCCGTTCGATCTCGCCAAATCAGAGTGACAAGTCAAAAGCATGGGATAAAATGGCATAGAAATATCAACGTAAAAAGTGTCATCGATTCCTATCTCATCCTCAAGCTAAACCAGATCAAATTTTCATAATGGTTTGGTTTCTGATTTGACTGCAACAATTCCTATTTTTCTTCAAAAGCAAGGTTCGGACCACTACCCAGCACACATTCATTTCTAGGACGCATTCTAATGCTTTTATCCATTTTAGCAAATGGGTCATGTGCTGGGAAGAGGACCACTTCACCTGTCTCAAGCACAAAAATGAAAGGGATAATAATACAAAGAAGCTTTTAAATTTTGATTCAATATATAGCGTGGTCTTTAAACTTTAGCCAATATATAATGTTGTCTCTAAACTTCTAATTAATTCAATGTGGTCCATAAATTTTTTATACGTGTTCAATTTAGTCCCAGACATTATATAAATATTCAACGTTGTCATTTAATTAATTCAATTTCAGGGACAACATTGAATATTTTCATACTATCCATTGATGAATTGTAATTGTGCCGAAATTCCGAAGACCATATTAAACAAACAAAAAGTTCAAAGACAATATTACATATTGACTAAAGTTTAAAGGCCACATAGTACATTGAGCCAAAGTTCGTCGATTATTTATGTCATTTACCCAAAATAGAACACTGATTAGATAAGACAGGTGACGTCTGCTTTTTGATTTTTCCATTTCTAGCTTAAGAAATTGATCTTTCTAGCTGATTATACTGATTTTCCCCTCATGCCATATCGAAACTTAATCAGACAGTCCTGCGAGATTTCGTCGGACAAAGTCTGAAGTCCATAAAGTAAATCAACTTGTCCTTTGGCTCTACTTAGAGTAGTCTAACTTTAATTTCCATAATTCGGGGTAAAAGTACAACAAGAGATGCTCCTCTGTTCATCGCGACCCATGCCGTTCATCTCCCCCAGCCGATTCCTCTCGTTTTCCTCTCTCTCTCTCTCTCTCTCTTCTTCGGTACAGAAAGAAGGAAAAGAAATGCAGAGAAGCTTAGGTGCTTAGTTACTCTCTGAAGTCTCTGTCTTCTTCCCTTCTTGCCTGAGGGGCGTCCTCCATTCCCAGGGAGAACAAAGAATCTTCTCTCTGTTTTTCCACCCTCTTCAAGGTTCTTGCTGTTTATCATGGCTCCTCGGTTTCCTGTAAAATCAAGAACCCGAGCTCGAACGAAGAAAAGAGATCCCTTCGCCAGATGTTTCTCCAAGGCGGAGCTTGGCAGAAGGAAAGGCGGTTCAGGAGCGGGGATCAGTGGCCGTGATGTGCGACAAAGAGCCTCCTCTGTTTCGGGTGGTTGGGGAACCGGAGCCGTGGCCGGTGATGATGGCCATGAGGTCATCATCATTACTGACAATGAAGACGGTAGTGACAAAGTGATTTCGGTGAGTGCAAGCAGTGTTGAGGAGGAAGAAGAGCCCTGCGATTACTGACTTCAGTTCGAGCCTAGCCAGGTTTCTCGTGAAGGTGAGAATATAGTTGTTGACGTTGGTGTTGGTGGTGACTCCGACCAAGAAGGGAGCACAGACGTTCAGTCTGATGATGAGTTGGTAGGCTGTGGTGAAGTGAGAAGTTTTGGCAAACAGGGTGAGGGAAATGGCAGAAGTTTCGGATCCAAGAATGACGATTATGCGCAGAATGTGTCCCAGAAGAACACTCCACTAGTGACCAAAGATTCTGAGGCTAATATTAGCTCAGATGCATTGTCCTCTTCAACCGAGAGCTCAAGTGAGGCTGATGACAGCAATGATGAGGATTTTGTTGCGTACACATCAGAACACTTGAGCACAGAAGAGTCTGTGCCGGGGAGTGAGCGTGACGAAAATCTGGAGAGAGGGGAAGGAAGAAAATGCGAGGACAAAGGCGAATCGAGCTGTCTATACAGTGCAATGAAGAATAATAAGAAGGTTGCTCCTGACTGCATAGATTATCCGATGGTTAACAAAGTGGGAAACAAAGAGAATGTGTCTTGGGTGGATGCGGGGGAGGAAAAAGAGGAAGAGGCGATTGATGTCCATCGATTAAATAGAGAAATCGACTGTCCTGCCAATGCTGACAATGGAAACAGTGGGCAGAAGGAGGAAGGGAGAAGCTCTAGTGCGACAGAGCGCGGAGGATCAAGGGAAATGGAAGAAACAGGATGCCAGGGTGAAGATGATAATGAACGGCCACAGGAGGAAGGCAAAGCAGCAGCTGAATTCGATGTAGTGAATGCTGAGACAGATGTCTCTTTTGTTAATGAGAAGGAAAAGATGGGGGAAATGGAAGAAAGACGAAACTTGAGAGAGCCGGAGGAGGAGGAACGACTGAAGCAGAGCCGAGAGAAGTCGACTTCCCAGAGCAAGGCCTCTGGAGTTGATGGGAGAATGGAGAAGAGAAGATATGGAAAGCATGCACAGTCGGAATCCGATCCTGTTATTCAAGATGCGACTTCATCAAAAGTAAGAGGTCAAAAGGAGAGGGATTCAGGCATGTCCTCTAGCAGCCAGCAACAACGAAAGAAGAGGAAGCATGAGGATTGCAGCGGTGAGAAAGCGTCTGCAAATGAAATTGCTGGGTCTGATTGTAGGGCCAACTGGAAATCTAGAACTAGGAGGGAGAGAACTAGGGAACCATGGTTACAAAAATTCTTTGACCTCGCTGACTTCCTATGGGGTGAGGATGATCTTCTTCAAGATAACAGAGAGAAGGAAAATGCGGAGAGTGAGAAACAGTGTGCCGGTGACAGCACCACGAAGGATGAAAGAAAGGAAAGCACAGAGTGCAGAATCTCGACTAAGTCGAGTGAAGTGGGTTTCAGGGCGCATCAAGCAGAAGCGAAATAAGATAGTAGGAGCACCAGGGGCTATGGAATCTGCTGGGAGAGAACCGGGAAATCAAAAGAGTTCAAATATTTTGAACGTATTGCTAAGAAGTTCAGGAGCAATTAGGTATGCCTGTCCAAAAGAAGTTGTACAGGAGATGGAAGGCAGAAGTTCAGGACCCAACACGTGATCCAAACAAATCCGAATAGGTTTTCAGGGTATATGATTTGGTTTTTGTAGGTTTTTATTCCTGGAAGGTGACGTTCTCCATCATTTAGGCAAAAATCCAATGATTCATAATAAAGGTCAAATAAAGATCATGAATTGTAGTTCCTTTTATCTGTCAATTAAGTAAAAAGATCGAGATTACATCTCATGTGATCCAGGAAAAAGAAAATTTATGCTTAAATAAAGATCACTAGCAACTCTCATTCACTTGCTATTCTTTGTTATTGACGATGAAACAGGACTAACCTCTTGTTAGTATTTGATTACCAATGGTATAAAGAGGTCCTGCCCATTTCTAGTCGACATCCTTCAATCATAAGGAACCAGCATCTCCCTTGCTACTGTATACATCAGTCGACATGAGGTACACTTCCACATGCTCATGAGAGAGAGAGAGAGAGAGAGAGAGAGAGAGAGAGAGCATCAAAGATGTCCATTTTTCCATTCAGAAAGCTGAAAGAATTTTTCTTGAGGATTATTTTATCAAAGAAATCACCGTCCAGGATAAACCAAGCACAGAATGTCCAAGACATCCCTTCCCGCACATCTGTTTCGATAAGTCAATCAAGCACATTAAATAAAACAAAACGGGTGATGCTGAAAGTGACCAACCAAGAACAGCCCCAGGGATTGAAGTCTTAGCCGGTTAGAGCTGAGTTGACAGCACTATGCACATCCAGCTCCGATTTGTGCTCCACCTTTTTCCAAGTCGGTGGAGGCTGAGTTCAGCTTCTGGGTGAATTCAGCAAGCAACTTCTGGACCAGGCTTGCATCGATTCGATCAAGTGGTACAGCCTCAACAGCAATAATATCTGCAAATGAGTTTGAGTGGATGAATGCAAAGCCACTGCTGACGAAGTACTTTGTCACTTCATTTCCATCGTGCACCAACGTAACCCCCAGGTTTTAGTTCTGCAATAGTGGCCACATGCCGAGGAAGAACGCCAAGTTGTCCTGTTGTTGTGGGTACTATGACCATGTCCACCTGAAACGGAGGAAATGGAGATTATCCACAACAGCATATGTAAGGATAGCATATTCATGCCCGAGCAACAGAAGCTTTAGTGATCCAAGTTGTGCTTTAATTCCCTGCTCGAAAAATGCATTAAAAGCTTGTGGCAAGATACCATTGGGAGTCGAATTTGTTCCTCCTAGTATTTCACAAAAATAGTAGCTATCACACTCCTTTGATAATCCCTACTTGTATTGCCACTCCAAGCTTCCAATCTCCATTCTCCTCTAACATGTGAGACTGAAAGCAGATTAAATGAGCAGGACCAATCAAAGAACGGGACAGGAGAGAATATAAGGTCTAACTTTGCATAGCATGGACAGTATCAGGTTTAAGGTAGTAAATACAATCAATCAGGAGAAAAATACCGATATCACAGAAAAAAATAATTTCTTCTAAAGGAATCTGCCTGACCAAAACAAATCTGGAATCAACTACCAAGTCTGTCGCAACAGTAAGAAACCCATGAGGTGACAAGAAATCTAGACAACAGAACTGCCAATAGCCTGTAGATAAACTTCAGGGAGAATTTTATGCTAGATAAGCAGATCGTATAGAGAGGAGATAAATTTTTCTTTTATAGCTCTCAGCTGACCAAGTTGTACTAAATTCAAGATACTTAGGAATAAGGGAGGAATTGTATAGCTATTGCAATGGAATAGAGTAGGAGTAGAATAGTTACTCCAGGACTGTTACTTCTTTGGTTCATCAGAATTGCCCAAGGTTGAAAATATTAGGGAATAAAATCAGAAAACCAAAAATTCGCTTTAGCCAGTTTTAATCCATAAAAGACTAAAGCCTAATAACCTATACTACTGTTGCTATTTCTTGGATCACCGCCAATAGCAGCAATCGCTTCACTTGTATAGATATTTCTGTCCAGTGGCTAATCTCCCTTCACCTCATCACTTATATTTGCACTTTCAATGCTGCAGTTTCCTGGATTGGCATCTCTTATACAAACATGATCATAGCACCAAGACATGGACTACCATTGCAATTTTTTTTGATTGCCGATGGCGGCAATCATTTCTTTTGTATAGATATTTCTGTCTGAAAGCTAATCTCTCTTTGACCTTTTTCATCACTTACATTTGCCACTCCGAGCTTTGCATCTTTATTTTCCTCGGTATGATGTCATCGGATTCAAGGCAGATTAGATGATCCTGACCTCTCAAAGAAGACAACAGAGAATATGAGCCATATCTTTGCGGACTATGATGGCTAGCAGGTTTAAAGGAGATACTAATACTAACAACGGGCAAAAGCATATTGATATACACAGAAAACACGTTCTTCTGAAGGATCCCAGTTGACCGAAATAAATATAGCACCAACTATCAAGTTTGTCACAACCACGAGAGAAATCCATGACTTAGAAGAACGAATAAATAAATCTGCTAATGGCTTGTCCTAGGACCATAAGTCGGGGCATCATACCACATAAGATGGACAAATAGTATGACGAGGAGATACGATCACATTTCTTGCATAGCTCTCAGTCGATCAAGTTGCACCATGGTCTGGATAATAAGGGAAGAAAGATTCGTTGATTTGTAAAAGAGATGGCAGTAAACTGTTACGGTGAAAATACAGCGGAAGCAGATTTCAGCTTCTAGACAAGGCATCATCCATCCATAATCCGACTGATGGCTGCATGCCCTATTGCAAACATTTAAATGTGTGCCTTGAAAACCGTTGCTGAATTGAGTCTAAGTTAAAAACTAACAAAGATTATATCCATGCAGCAGATACATGCATCCCTTTAGAAAAAAAGAAAAACTAAACTGGAACTATTTTCCTCACCCCACAACTAGCTGACTCTCTTTTGTACTCTAGCTTCTTTCCAAAAGCTAATCTCTCGCTCACCTTCTCCATCGCTTATAAAAGCACCTTCCAAGTTGCAGCTTTCTGAACATCTTTTACACAACCATGCTCGTATCAGCGCACCAGCAGTCTGATGAAATCCAAATGAAAATTCCAATAAGAGGTACTTTCATTTCTCATTAGAAATGGGTGGGTAAAACGGCGAAGGTGAAGTTGCGGGGACCCAACTTAACAATATCTCCTGATCCACTTCGCATTGAAGTAATTTCGTATAACCTTCGATATTCAATATCAAGTCATATGACCCTCACTTTCATGCGCGAACTACTTAGGATGATGATACCTAAGCAGATCCTCTATTTGGGCCGAAGAAGGAATGTCGCTCGCATTTTCCCTAGAAGCCGACTTGGGGTAGGATGTGCTAGTTCTACAAAAATTATAAGATTCTATGCGGATCAATCGGGTCATAAAAGTTCATGTAGAGTAAGAGTTGTAACGGTATCCCCGTCAGTTTAAAGGTCTGTACTTGCTGGACCTTTCTCCAAATTATTGCTAGTTTTTAAAGAAAAGACTGAAAGGGCTTTCCACAGAAAAGATGCTTCCATTAGTACTATTGTTTGAAACTTAAAAACTTAAGAAAAGTTCATTTGAAGTCATCAAACTATCAAAAAAATATAATTAAATCATAAAACTTTCAAAAAGTATAATAAGCTCTAAAACTTATCCCGAAAGTACAATTGAGTCTTTAAAACTTACAAAAATGTAATTAGTTCCTGAAACTTGTCAAATTGATCTAATCAAGACCTTCCTTTGATTACATTTTTTGAAAATTTTAAGACCTGATTGCATTTTCATGATAAGTTTTAGGACTTTATTGCACTTTTTGAAACTTTTAAGACTCGATTACACTTCAACGACAAGATTTAGAACTTAATTGTACTTTTTAAAAATTTTAATATTCGATTGCACTTTCATAACATGTTTTAGAACTCCTAATACACTTATCCCTAAAAACTTTGGTATACCCAAAAAAAAATTCTGGATGAAAAGTGCTTCTACTAAGAAATGGGTTATTTTCTAGGCTTGATTTCTACTTGAATGTGTGTTTGCATTCCCTAGGACCTTTGTAGAGAAGATTCCTTTTCACCTTGCTCTTAGTGAACAACCGAGAGAACAAGGACCGGCATGTGGAGACGGCAGAAACTCAAACGTGAAAGGGAAAACTAGAAACCCAAAAGAGCATCACTTGTTGTCGAGTCTCCATCCAAACAATAGATATTCAATTTTTGAAGTGAACATTCAACGTAGCATTATATATCCAGTAAATTGCTCATCCTAGACCACATTAGCAAGTACTTAGACAGGAAATAACAATTTCAAGTCGATTACTTGCACAAAATCATTCTGCAAACTCTCGGATTTGTGCTACTCGCGCACACGTTGTATCATTCTTACCCAAACAATGCATTGGAAAAGCAGGACCATGGGAATCGGAAACACTGCATAACAAGCTTCACCGCTGAACTAACACTAGAAACTTAACCCATCTGCAACCCGCAATCATCCATCCGCACACAACTAATCTACGATCAACGAGCGAACACAGCGCAGCAAACAGAAATGATCAAGAATTTAGTTGATCGAGCTCCACAATCGATCGAGAGACAAACCTTGGTCTTTAACGGAGCCATTTGTTTAACGAAACTCTTTTCTTATTATACAAAAATCTCAAATAAATATCTTAGAAGGAAGCTCACTTCTTTTATACAAAAGAATAGTTTGTTTTTCACAATCAGTCCGCATTTGTTTTATGCAGAATATATGATTTAGAAAATATTTTCCCAATGACAATCACTTGTATCGTTTGTAAAAATGAAAAGACAAAAAATATATTTATCGTTTACAAAAATGTTTCAATGTAAATTATTATGGATAATGAAAATAATTTTTTATTGACTAATTTTCCAATACAATACAAGTAATTATTTTTTGAAAAATATTTTCCAAATCATTCAGTTTTAGCTAAACAAATATAATCTAAGATTGAATTTATGTGCACAAGATAAAAAAAATGTTGGAGTCAATATTTCACTAGCATGATAAATCAAATTTGAGGAATACTATTACATCATCATACGCTTCAATAATATAATATTTTTCCTTACAAATGAAAACAACTCATGAATATTTCTTTGCTCTATAATATAAATAGAATAAAATTGTACATGCACGTACAACGTAGATTTTGTATTTTCTTAGAATATTGACGTTGCTCAAATGAAAATTGTACAACGTGGTTACCAATTATTAACTATAAAGACGGATTTATATCTTTGAATCTTTTGCTATTATAAACTAATGCATTTCAAAGTTAATTAATATAACTATTTGTTGTTAAGGGTAATATTTAACAATGAAACAATATATCCATTCATATAAGAGTCGCATATTTTCTTTAAAAGTCAGCCATTAAATAAGCAAAACGTAATTTTTACGTGCATGATGAGTTTAATTATGGTTGGAGATCTTTCCAATCAATGGTTAGCAATAAATATCGGATTGTCTACATGATTTAAGATTTCATCACACACATATAATAGGTACTTTCAATGTCGTGAAATTGCCATTGATATTCATGTCCATCACAATGATGACAATCTTACGGCTGGATTTGAGTTTTCTCAAATAGTTAAGTAATCATGAGGGGGTCAACCTAGTCAGGCTTATAGAGAAATCCAATTCTAACAGAGAACTTGCCATAGATAATAGTTCTTTATATGGGAATGTGTTAAATGCAAATCCTTTCAAGTCTATCCACAACAATAATGAGCATGCCTTAGTATTTATCTATTTATAGAGCCCTTCATCTTTAGTGCTCCTCACCCTTAGCCAACAAAATTTCTCCTTCTTTCTTACCGGTCCTTCTCATGCTTCAAAGCAAGATCATAGCGATGCCTACAAAACACAGCATCAAGCATCATGTCTCCGTTGCATCTTCAAAAAACTCTTTTGACATGCATCCGATGTTCATGTCTCATATACTCTGACTTTGCTTGCAAATAAGTTTCAGATCAATGATTTACCAAAAAGAATGCTTCTAATATCCTGGATCCCTTTTCTAAATGACAGCGTGAGGCACTGAAATAGCAAGGGGAGGACACATAACTCTTGCAAAAGCCATTGCTTTTGCAATAGGAAGCATTGCTTTGCTATTGGACGATGTAGTAGAGTCCAATGTGATAATTTGCAGTTGCTATGCTCGCCGTCCTCTACGGGCAAACGCTTATGAAGCCAAGAATGAGGAAGATGCCTTGAGGCCTAACCTAGGCCATGCTGTCGTATGCATGGAAGACCTCGTCTCATGCTAGCAAGCTACTGTTCTCCCTCCTCGTAAAATCACAAAGGAAGAGAAGATGGGAACAAGTTAAATGGTCGATAGATTCGGTATTTTGTGAATCTTATGTATATTTTACAAGAGCTGGTCATTTTGAATATTATGTGCATTTTGTGAGAGCTTTCCCAGATATTATGAGAATAATTGATCTTTAAAAAGATGAGGAATGATAATTCCAATTAGAGTGCCTTCAATGATACACAACTCTATTTTCAACTCTAATGAAGTAGTTCACAAAAATACAAGCAGATGCTTGTCATCCCATAGTTTCAACAGCCACGGTTAGAGCCTCAGGTAGAAAATGAGTCTCGATATTTATCATAATCAGTGTTGATATTCCTTTTTAATTTGAAGATAAAAATTTTCAGCGGGTTCTTATTTTTTCTAATCTCAAAATTTTGTGAGATGAACAAATCAAAAATCATTGGAAGGGGGTAAATGCAATCCATGCACCGATATGGAGTTAATCTTAGTACGTACAATTCTAGTAGATAGAAGAAAATATGTAAGAAGTGGAACAGAGACGACATAAATTATTACTCCTATGCAAAGTTTGTGCAATTCACCACTCATCTCGGAAATAGGTTGTGATGATTTGGTCTAACATGAATGTCTACATGGTTAGACTCCTGACGCCAAGTTATAATATTGATATGAGATCAATGACTTTGGTCCACATTGCAAACGTGTCTAATTCAATAAATTGGTCCTCATTTATATGATTGAAAAGAAATGTTGAGTTTAACAAAGACTAACCCTCTATGACTTCTAGCAGCATGTAGCGCCCCCTAGGTAAAGCATGTGCTTTTAAGCATGATTTCTTTACATCTAATAAACCATGTTGAATATCGTCGAATTCCCACGTCAATGGTGGTTTCTCGAAATCTTTAAGTAGATAGTCAAATTTCCTTAAAATCTCGAATTATTATCTTTGAATTAATGTGCAAAACTTGTTTTATGATTGAACAATTCTGACGAGACCTGCCATTTATGATATTTGTTAGTATGGAAATTTGTATTAAATGTAGACATGTAAGCGCATCCACAGTAATAATGAGCATGGCCAGGCCTTTTAATACACGCTCTTCCATTTCTACGGACCATGCTTTTTTTTTTAGCTATTACATTTACATTCTCATCTGCAAATTTGGAAAACCAAAAATAAGAACAAGAAGCAAAAAGAGAGAGAGCTTTTTATTCCTGCAGTAAAATTCAATCAACGCAAAAGTAAGGGGGTAAGTGCACTAGGAGTGCCATAACTTTCATACGGCGCTCACTTTGGTGTCAAAACTTTTTTTTCGCTCACTTGAGTGCCACAAGTTTTAAAAAACGTTCACTTGAGTGCCAATTCTAACGTGGCCGCCAGAAAAGCTGACGTGGCCGCCGGAAAAGATGACTTGACCGCCGGAAAAGCTGACATGGCGCTAGTGAACAATATTTTAATATATTTTAATTTATTTTTTAATTTTTTGTTTTTTTTTTTTTTTTTTTTTTAAGGCCGGTGAGGGTCACCGGTGGCCCTTGCCGGCCCTAACAAAAACAAAAACAAAAAAGCAAAAAAAAAATTGAATTTTTTTAAAAAGAGTAGAAACGGCGTCGTTTTGCCTAAAAAATCCACGTCGACGTCGAAATTTATTAAAAAAAAAAAAAAAAAAAGAAAAATCATTAAAAAATTCCACGTATTTTGGCCTTAACTAAACAATTTTTGGCCAGAAATGGCACTTAACTGAACGATTTCACTCCGATGTAGCACTCAAGTGAGCGAAAAAAAAGTTTTGGCATCAAAGTGAACATCGTACGAAAATTATGGCACTCCTAGTGTCCTAACCCCCAAAAGTAATGGAGCCACTCAGCATGAGATGCGAAAGCCTTTACAAAATTCACCATTTACAAAATTCAATCCACCGTTTCATGCAAAAAAAAAAAAGGGAGGGGGGTGGTGGTTGAAAACTCATCCACTTTCGCGAATCGTAATGTCGGGTCGGCATTGTAATTTGTTCGATCACCTCTCATCACTCGCTTTCCTACCAAGTAGACGGTAAGAAAGCGCATCACGAGGGTCGCCATACAAAAATCATAGTGAGAAATGACGATTCAGAAGGAACGGTTGCGAAACAACGAAGCGATGTTGCAGATGACAGATGCCCAATGCCTAAAGAAAGCTGTTCAATATGTAATGTTTTACTTAGTGGGCCCCGCAAAAAGAAAATAAAATAAAAGGAAGGTCACAGAAGAGAGGGCAAAAAGGGGAGTGCGCTCAGATTATAGAGGCGGAGAGCTCGCGCTGAAGAAAGGGAAAAGAGAAAGAAGAAACGTGAGAAAAGGAAATAAAGAAAGAAGGGGATTTTGCGCGCACATGCTAAGGGGACCTCACTAAGCCGATTCCACTTCACTTCGTAATACCTGGAAAGTACTCGCATTCATCGTTCGTTCAATCGGAATAGTTTTTGAATTTAGATCATATATTTGAAATTTTGTGAAAATCGAGTTGTGAAGTCTGATTTTGGAGTTGTCGAGCTAGGGAATTTCTTGAAAATGGTCGATTGTGGCTTGTAGAGCCGTGGGTTTGACAGGAGTTGTTTTAAAGTAACGATTTTGTCGAAGCTAGATTTTCGGGTTCACAAGCGGATTTCACGTTGCTTTTAGGTTCGAATAACCACTTCAGGTGAGCAATTTATTAGCCCATGGGAGTTCTTTTGTTAATGTTTAAGGTTAGCTTTACTTGTTTTGATGCTATTTCTGGCTTATATGATAGGATTGTGAGTTCCTTAATTCGAGTATGTCTTGTTGTTTGGTTTGCGACATATCAAGGTGAGTAATGCTATCTCTTTTATGAATTTGTAAACTCATGTTTTGAAAAAGGTAGAGTTTCAAGATATTACAAGTAATGAAAGAGCATATATTTTGCATAAAAGTCTAAATTGAGCAATTACTACCATATTTGGGAATGATTTGAGAATAGTTTTACAAAAAGTATTAGAAAACGATATTTATATACATGGCATTGTAACCGTTTTATGAAATGATTTCTTAATTGACATGAGAAATACTCTACAAAAATATATCTAGTGAACGAGCCGATTTGTGAAAGGTTATGTGTCGGCTTATGAAATATGTTATGTTTATTGAACGAGACAAAAAAATTATATATTTTGATTTATGAAGAATTCTAATATGATGTGAGGAATGTCTTGTAAAATGTGTTCATATTAATGTATAGAATTTAGAAAATTTATGCAATTTGTTTGTGAAATCAATTGCTAATATTGATTGTGAATTTGATTGTTGGAATTGGAGGATGTGAGTTTGGTGCACAATATCGTTGAGCTCGAGCTTGTGCTTATGCATACCAAGTTTAGAATATTCTTTTGGACTAAGTAACCAGCTTTGTAGGTGAAGACATTGCCAAGGGGGAATCTTCATTGCCTTATAATTAGGCATTGTGACATGATCATGTTTTGATATTAAGCAAAAGATTAGTTGATGAATAGAACATCAATGTGTGTTTTGATATGAAATGGATCAATGGAATGGACCATTGATGTTGTTATGAATGAGATTAATCAATGGACTTGACAATTAATGTTTGAATTGTAAGAATGATTTAAATAAGTTTTTCTAATAAGTATAAAAGCTTCTTGATAAGAACCAACTAATATATTATTTGATATATATATATAGTGGTTGTTCGATTTGCTTGAAAGAAATATGTATCACTTATTGATCTATGGTTGCTCACCCCTCTCTTTCCCTATCTTTTCAAGTCTCTTGGTTAGTGGCTATTAGAGCGAAAACACTATCATAGGGACTTTTGGGGAGTTGAACTTTTGGGTAGTTATAACTTGCATCCTTCAGGCGGAAGGACAGCTATGTCACCCCCATCCCTATAGGATTCGAGGTGTGACACAATACACACTTATGCATATGCATACTCTTTAAGACTTCAATTCTTCAATGCATTAGCACTTACGTGCAATTCAAATTCTATTCGATCTTGTGAAATCAAACTAACAAGTCGAAACACTTCTAATAAAATGACGTAGAAATATCAATGTAAAAAGTTCCATTGATTCCTATCTCATCCTCAACTAAACCAGATCAAAATTTGAAATCAATTCGGTTCCTAATTTGACTGCAATCATTCCTGTTTTTCTTCAAAAGCAGGGTTTGATCACTACTCACATACATTTCTAGGATGCATTCTAATAGGGGTGAGCATCGATCCAAGGTCAATCCTAGACTAACCCTAGACTAGCCAAACCCTACTGGTCCTCATTCGGTTCCTAGGAGGATTGGGTCAATCCCTGGACCCAGGATTCTTGGACACTACACCATCTAGGTTGGTCATCGGTCTTAGGAGTTTAGAGTTAGTTCAACCCGAATCAACCATGTACATAATATATATTATCTATAATATATTATATATTATATATTACATATTTTTGTCTACTCTAAATTTTAGCACCTCCTCCTTTGTTCTCTTTGATTTTGTCGTGTAAATTTGAAAGTCGAAAGAAACCAGCCTTAATTCAAAAAAAAAAAAAAAAAAAACTTCACTTACCAAAGCCTCACTCACCTCTCCTCACTCGCCACTCTTCCTTCACCTTGCATGTTCATTATTATGGTTTCTTACTTTTAGCAACTGTAAATTTATGTTGTTATCTTATCTTATATTTATGTTTGATATATATTAGTGTTTGTAATTTGATTGCTCATATATAATTTGAAATAGTATATTTTTTCTTTTAAGGATACAAAAAATGAAAAAATAAATAAATAAACGGTTGGTCCCAAGTTTACCTTGGAATAGGACCAGATCCATTGGAACTAGACCGAACCCATAAGGTCGGCCCGGTCCTCGGTCCTAGGGTCAACAGAGTCGGTTCTCGATTCCAAAAATTGGGGACCAACACTATGTAAGTTGATCCTTGGGTTAGATGCTAGACTGACCCAACCCAAACCATGCTCACCCCTACATTCTAATACTTTTATCTATTTTAGTAAATAGGTCATGTGCTGGGACGAGGACCATTTCACCAATCTCAAGCGTGAAAATGGAAGAGATAATAATACAAATGGTCCTTAAACTTTAATTCAATGTGAAATGCAGTCCCTCAACTATGGTTAATATGTGACATTGTCCCTAAATTTTAATTTATTCAATGTGATCCATGAATTTTTTTTTTTTACATTCAATTTAATCCCCTAACTATACAAAAATATTCAATGTTGCCCTTCAATTGATTCAATTTCAAGGACAGTATCGAACATTTTCATACAACCCGGGGATTAAATTTTACGTGTGCCAAAAGTCCAGAAATTACATTAAATAAATTAAAAGTTTAAGAACGGCATTGCACATTTGATTAAAGTTGGGGACTGCATCACTTACTAATTATATTAATTTTCTCTTTATCGAAATTTAATTGACAACATAGCAAGGGTTTGCCAGCAAAGTCTAGGTCATTATAAGTCAATGAACTTGTCCTATGGCTCTACTTAGAGTAGTCTAACTTAAATTTCAATAATTCGGGGTAAAAGTACAACACGAGATGCTAAATCAACAGGAAAATAGCGGGGGTGGAAAAGACGAAGAAACTTCATGGCAACCTTAAGAGGATGTCTGAAAATATCTTGTAGCCAAGAATGGAAAAGATTCTGGTTAGAGCTCGCTTTGATTGTCTCTCCTGTTTCATCGCTACCCATTTCCTCTCATCTTTCTCAGCCGATTCTCTCCCGTTTTCTTCTTTTTCTCTTCTTCAGTACAGCAAGGAGGAAAAGAAATGCAGAGAAGCATAGGTGCTTGGGTTACTCTTTAGACTTTGTCTTCTTCCCTTCTTGCTTGAGGAGCGTCCTCCACTTTTAGAGAGAAAAAGAAGTCTTCTCTCTGTTTTTCAGCCTCTTCAAGGTTCTTGCCGTTTATCATGGCTCCTTGGTCACCTATAACATCAAGAACCCAAGCTCGAACGAAGAAAAAAGATCCCTTCGCCAGATGTTTCTCCGAGGCGGAGCATGGGAGAAGGAAAGGCGGTTCAGGAAAGGATGTCGGTGGCAGCGGAGCACGACAAAGAAACTCCTCTGTTTTGGGTGGTTGGGGAACTGGAGGCATGGCCGGTGATGATGACCATGAGGTCATCATCATTACTGACAGTGCAGACGGCAGTGACGAAGCTAGTTTGGTGAGAGGAAGTGTTGAGGAGGAAGAAGAGCCCTGCGATTACGGACTTCAGACAGGGTACAAGTTCGAGCCTAACCAGGTTTCTCGTGAAGGTCAGAATATAGTTGTTGATGATGATGGTGGTGGTGGTGGTGGGCTCTGATGAAGAGGAGAGCGCAGACGACAGTGATGAAGAAGTGATTTCGGTGAGAGGAAGTGTTGAGGAGGAAGAAGAGCCCTGCAATTACGGACTTCAGACAGGGCGCAGGTTCAAGCCTAACCGGGTTTCTCGTAAAGGGCAGAATATAGTTCTTGATGATGATGGCGGTGGTGGTGGCTCAGATAAAGAGGAGAGCGCAGACGACAGTGATGAAGTGATTTCGGTGAGTGGAAGTGTTGAGGAGGAAGAAGAGCCCTGCGATCACGGACTTCAGTTCAAGCCTAGCCAGGTTTCTCGTAAGGGTAAGAATATAGTTGTTGATGTTGATGATGGAGGTGACCCTGATAAAGAAAAGAGCATAGACGATCAGTCTGATGATGACTTGATAGGCTGTGGTGAAGTGAGAAGTTTCGGATCTGAGGATGACAATTATGCGCAGAATGTGTCCGGGAAGAGCACTCCATTAGTGACCAAAGATTCTGAGGCTGATCTTAGGTCAGATTCATTGTCCTCTTCAACCGAGAGCTCAAGTGAGGCTGATGACAGCAGTGATGAGGATTTTGTTGCGTACACGTCAGAACACTTGAGCTCAGAAGAGTATGCGTCAGGGAGCGAGAGTGACGAAACTCTGCAGGGAAGGGAAAAAGAAAATGCGAGGACAAAGGCGAATTGAGCTGTTTATACAGTGAAACGAAGAATAATAAGAAGCTTGCTACTGACTGCACAGATTATCTGATGGTTGACAATGTGGGAAGCAAAGAGAATGTGTCAGGGATGGATTAGAGGAGGAAAAAGAGGAAGAGGCAATTGATGCCGATCGATTAAATGGAAAAATCGACTGTCCTGCCATTGCTGACAATGGAAACAGTGGGCAGAAGGAGGAAGAGGGAAGCTCTAGTGCGTCGGAGTGCAGAGGATCAAGGGAAACGGAAGAAACAGGATGCTGGGGTGAAGATGGTAATGAACAGCTGCAGGAGGAAGGCAAAGCAGCAGCTGAATTTGATGTAGCGAGTGCTGAGACAGACGTCTCTTTTATTAATGAGAAGGGAAAGATGGGGGAAATGGAAGAAAGAGGAAACTTGACAGCGCCAGAGGAGGAGGAACGACTGAAGCAGAGCCAAGAGAAGTCGACTTCCCAGAATAAGGCCTCTGGAGTTGATAGGAGAATGGAGGAGAGAAGATATGGAAAGCATGTGCAGTCGGACTCCGATCCTTTCATTCAAGATACATCTTCATCGAGAGTAAGAGGTCAAAAGGAGAAGAATTCGGGCATGTCCTGTAGCAGCCAACAACTGCTAAAGAAGAGGAAGCATGAGGATTGCAGCGGCGAGAAAGGGTCCGTGAATGAAATTGCCCAGTATGATTGTAGGGCCAACTGGAGATCTAGAACAAGGGAGCAGAGAGCTAGGGAACCATGGTTACAAAAGTTCTTCGACCTCGCCGATTTCCTATGGGGTGAAGATGATCTTCTTCAAGATAATCGAGAGAAGGAAAATGCGGAGAGAGAGAAACAGTGTGCCGGTGACAGCACCACGAAGCAGGAGAGAAAGGAAAGCACGGAGTGCAGAATCTCGACTAAGCCGAGCGAAGAGGGTGTCAGGGCGCATCAAGCGGAAGCGAGAAAAGATAGTAGGAGCACCAGAGACTATAGAATCCACTGGGAGAGATCCGGGAAATCGAAAGAGTTCAAATATTTCAAACGTGATGCTAAGAAGTTCAGGAGCAATTAGGGTATGCCTGTCCAAAATAAGTTGTACAGGAGATGGAAAGCAGAAGTTCAGGACCCAACACATGATCCGAACAAATCCAATAAGGTTTTCGGAGCACATGATTTAGTTTTCGTAACTTTTAATTCCTGGTAGGTGACGTTCTCAATCATTTAGGCAAAAACCCAATGATTCAGAAGAAAGGTCAAATAAAGATCGTGAATTGTAGTTCCTTTTATTTGTCAATTAAGGAAAAAGATCAAGATTACATCTCATGTAAAGGATATGTAGGGGTGGTCCAGTTCCAACGTAGAACCGGAAACCAAACCCGGATTCTTAAATCCTAGAACCATGGACCAAACCGATCAATTTTGAAACCAGAACTTGACCAATCGACTTGTCCAATCCGATCCGATCCAGTGAAAACGATAACTTTGCTTTTCTATGCAAAAATTTGTTAATGTTGCAGCACGTTCTCAAAGACAACCTCTTCATTTATACACGATTTGTTCTCTTAATCTGTATGTAACTAATTTTTTTTCAAACTCTTAAGAATTTTCATTTTCTTTTTTTTTCAAATTCTTAAGAAATTTTAAAATATATATATTAAAAACTACCGATCCGATCTGATCAGTCCAGTTCCTACCTTGGAATCGGACTTTTGACTATGAAAACCGCCCAAAACCAGCCAATCCAGTCTAATCCGATTTGGGCGGTTCCCGGGTTGGACAGTTCCCATTGCACATCCCTAGTCTCATGTGATTGAGGAAAAAGAAAATTCATACGTAAATAAAAGATCACTAGCAACCCTCATTCACTTGCTTTTCTTTGTTACTGACGATGAAACAGGACCACCCTCTTATTAGAATTTGACTACCAATGGTATAAAGAGGTCCTGCCCCATTTACTAGTCGACATACTTCAATCATAAGAAACCAGCATCTCCCTCGCTACAGTTTACATCATCCAACATGAAGTACTCTTCCACATGCTTGTGTGTGAGAGGGGGAGACAGAGAGAGAGAGAGAGAGAGAGCTTCAAAGATGTCCATTTTTCCATTCAGAAAGCCGAAAGAATTTTTCTTGAGGATTATTTTATCGAAGAAGTTACCGTGCAGGATGAACGAAGCACAGAATGTCAGAGACATCTCTTCCCACACATCAGTTTCGATATGTCAATCAAGCACATTAAAGAAAAGAAAACGGGTGATGCTGAAAAAGACCAACCAAGGAAAGCCCCAGGGTTTGTTGTCTTAGCCAGTTAGAGCCAAGTTGAGAGCACTATGCACATCCACTCCGATTTGTGCTTCGGCTTTTTCCAAGTCCGTGGAGGCCGAGTTCACCTTCTGGGTGAATTCAGCAAGCCCCTTCTGGACCAGGCTTGCGTCAATTTGATCAAGTGGTAAAGCCTCGACAGCAATAATATCTGCATAAGAGTTTCCGTGGACAAATGCAAAGCCACTGCTGACGAAGTACTTTGTCACTTCATTTCCATCATGCACTGACATAACTCCAGGTTTTAGTTCTGCAATAGTGGCCACGTGCCCAGGAAGAACACCAAGTTGTCCTGATGTTGCTGGTACTATGACCATGTCCACCTGAAAGAGAGGAAAGGGGGATTATCCACAACAGCAAATGTAAGGATAGCATGTTCATGCCCATGGAGGCAACAGAAGCTTTGTTGATCCAAGTTGTGCTTTAATTTCGTGCTTGAAAAAATTGAAAGTCGAATTTGTTCCTCCTAGTACTCCACAATAATAGTAGCTATCACACTCCTTCAATAATCCCTCCTTGTATTGCCACTCCAAGCTTCCTATCTCCATTCTCCTCAGTAGCATTAACATGTCATGGGGTTGATAGTTGATCAAATGAGCATGACCAATCAAAGAATGACAGGAGAGAATATAAGGTCTATCTTTGCAGAGCATGAACAGTATTGGGTTTAAAGTAGTAACTACAATCAATCAGGAGAAAAATACCAATATCACAGAAAAAAATAATTCTTCTAAAGGATTCTACCTGACCTAAACAAATCTGGAATCAACTACCAAGTCTGTCACAACAGTAAGAAACCCACAAGGTCACAAAAATCCAGACAACATAACTGCTAATAGCTCATAGACTTGCGCTATAACTTCAAGGATTATTCTGTGCTAGATAAAAAGATTGTCCATAGAGGAGATAGATTTTTTTCTTTTTACAGCTCTCAGCCGACCAAGTTGTACTAAGTTAAAGATACTAATGGAATGAGGGAGGAACTGTATAGCTATTTCATTGGAATAGGGTAGGAGTAGAATAGTTACTCCAGGACTATTACCTCTTTGGTTCATCAAAGTTGCTCAAGGTTGAAAATATTAGAGAATAACATTAGAATACCAAAAATTCACTCTAGCCAGTTTTAATCCATAAAAGACTAAAGCCTAATAAACTATACTACTGTTGCAATTTTTTTTTATTACTGATAGCTGCAACCACCTGTTCTGTATAGATATCTCTGTCCAAAAGCCAATCTCCCATTCACCTTTTTTATCACTTATAATTGCACCTTCAAAGCAACAGTTTCCTGAATTTGCATCTCCTATACAAACATGATCATATCACCAAGACATGGACTATCCTTGCAATTTCTTTTGATCACCAATGGCAGCAATCGCTTCTTTTGTATAGATATTTCTGTCCAAAAGCTAATCTCTCTTTCACCTTTTTCATCACTTATATTTGCACCTTCAAAGCAGCAGTTTACTAAATTTGCATCTCCTACACAAACATGCTCATATCACCGATACCAGCAATTAATAGAACCCAAATGAAATAGGGAATTTTTCAAGAGTGACTGGATCAAATCAAATAATGCAAATTATGGTCAACAATCTGCAAGGCACTAAAACTGACTAATACAGCTTGCAAAGCACTTGACACGGACAACTTCTTTCGCTTTGAAAAGTTAAAGCCTTCCAATGAAATTCAGGCAAATCACTTTGGTTGAATGTGGTGGCAGATAAATTCAGCTCAGGAGTTGGATGCATCCCAAAAAGGGAAAGATATCTCATGACCAGGGTCTTAGAGATGGAAAGAGAAGGCAGGAAGAACTTCCACAATTCAATATGGCACTTGGGTGTGGTATTGCACTTCTAAGAAATCAATTCCACGATTTATTACTTATTATTAAATTACAAGAAGCTTTTCCAGTAGCCAGAATAATTTTCTGATCCATTAGTTTTTGCAAGATAAACCATGCTTGGGAATTAGAACCATTGACTTTTACTAAACCTTTTTATAATCTATATCAGAATCATTCAATAGAATAAGAATATGAGCTCATAATTAGAAATGTTGTAAATCAGGGGTGTTCACAGTGAAATAACTCTTTAGAACCTTGATATTATCATGAAATCACGATTCTCACTCACTTTATCCATGAACTACTTAGAATGAAAACATAAAAACCAAATGTGTCAAAAAAGCCAAAATCTAGGACGACTAACTATTAAATATGATATCAAATGGATTCCTCGGTTTGGGTTGAAGAAGCAATGCCACTCATATTTTTCCTGCAAGGGCAACTTGGGAAAGGAACTTTCCAGCATAATTTTCTTTCACTGTTTAGAAAAGTGAAGGACACATTCTCACCCCCTACTCCTTCAAAAAAGGAATAGAGTTTCAGAAAGAGGACCTTTCTTTGTACATGAAGAAGAAGCTGCTTTTACCTACTTTTAAAACAACCCTTGGACATGCTGATTCTAAAAATTTTAAGATTCTATGATGATGGATTGGATCATGGAATGTCGGTAAAGTATGAGAGCACTAAATCAGTGTCCCTTTTGGTTTCGAGCAACTCTGCCTTTGCTGGAATTTTGCAGGTATAATGCTAGTTTTCAAAGAAAATAATAGAAGGGCTTTTGACAGGAGCAGCACTTCTTATTATATTTTCGGAGATGGATAATTTGAAACTTCATTAAGTTCGGTACACTTGAAAAAATTTTATGGCTGGCATTATATATTCTCTCTCTAGTTAATCATCTCTTACGAGGGCTTGAGCTCTACTTATATGTGGGTTCGCGTTCCTTGGCACCTCCATAGTAGCATTTTTTCACTAAGCTCTTAAGAACAACAAGCAGATCGAACAAGGATCAGCATGTTGAAGAGATGGCAAACATAGAGAAAGAAACCAGAACTACAAAAGGCACCACTTGTAGTCAAGTCTACAGTCAAGCAATAGGCATTCAATCTTAATTGAAACATCAATGCAGCACTCCTTAAACTGCTTATCCTAGACCAGATTAGCAAGTCCTTGGGCAGGGGAGAAATAAATTCGACTGGTGTACTTATACTAAATCTCTCTGCAACCTTGCATGAGTGTCAATGCTCGTTATTCTACTTCACGCACTATCAAACGATACCCCTCTGCCAACCCCTTGCCCCTGGGAGAGCAAAGCACAACCCAAGAGAACCATCTCAAACACAAAAAGAACTGGATAATTGATCTCGTAGAAATTGGTCGCAGCCGCTTTCAAGATTTGATAGTTTACACGAATTACAGGGAACAGCTATGGATCCCCGAAACATGGATGAAACTAACCCTTAAAACGCCTCAATACCCTACGACCAACACGAAGAAGCATTGCAAAGAATGACCGTGGGCATCGGAAGCACTACATGACGATCTCCACCCTAGAACAAATACCAGAGGCTCTCAACTCATCCTCCATCCCACAATCAAGCGTGCAACACAGCCAATCCACAATCAACAAACAAATAAGGCGTCCGAAACAAGAAATCACTACAGATTCAGCTAATCGAGAAACGATCGAGAGACGGACCTCCTTCTTGGACAGCTCCGACGAATAGGGGAGGACGAAATTGACGGTGAGCTTGGAGGGGATCGACGCCGGCGTGGCGGGCCTCGGCTCCATGAAGGAGAGAGGGGTCTTGGGAGGGTCGATGTTGGGGACCACCTTCTTCCACGCCTCCACGAACGCCGCGTCGGCGGTCTGCGCCGCCGGGGCGTCCGCAGAAAAGAGGCGGGACGGCGCCCTCGCCGCGGCGGCGCCGGCGGCGGAGGGGGCGAGGACTGGCCGGCGGAGGAGCAGCTTCTTCGCGGCGTGCCGGAACATGGCGGATCGAGGTGGGAGTTTTCGCTCGGCTCTCGCGAGGTCGGAGAAGATGAAGAGAAAATGCGATTCGAGAGAGAGAGAGAGAGAGGGGGGGACAGTGAGACCGCAGTGATTTTTGCTCTTCTTACAAGAGATTTGACCGTCCTTGGACTCGGTATTTTTCTCCAAACGGTCCCTCAACTCTGCTTAATTTGCAATTGTGACATCTAAACTTGTAATTTATTTGCAAACTTTTATTACATGTTCGATTTAATCCATACATTACATGTAAATATTTACTCTTATCCCGAAACTTGAACTAACGAAATTGGTTATTTTCATATAGTTCAGTAATTAGATTAAACATTTATCAAAAATTTATGGGCTCACATTGAAAATGGAAAATGATATAAATGATCACTAAACTTTGCTTAATATGCAATGCGACCTCTAAACATTTAATTTATTTAATATTATTTCTGAACTTTTATAACATGTTCAATTTAACTTATAAATTATATGTAAATGTTGAATATTATCCCAAAACTAATGAAATAACATATTGAATATTTTCATATAATTTAGTGATTAAATTGAATATTTATAAAAAATTTAGAATTATATTGAATAAATTAAAATTTCAATGACCATATTTAACAAATTAAAAATTCAAGGATAATAATATACATTAAGTTAAAATTTAGAGACTATTTATGTAATTATACATTTTCTATCGAAAATGGGAGATTAATAGAGCTTATTTCATGTGACATTCTCAATTTGTCTGGAAATGTTTTAGTATTGGCCGATTTTGGACACATAACAGTTCTCATTTCTCTCAAGCAAGATCACTTTCGATAAGCAAGGGTTAATAATATTGTTATTCCTTTTCTTTTATTTCGAGAAAAAAAATATTTAATATATATTTTCTTATAAGCTTGTGTCCATTTCTTACAAGACATTATTTGAGCCGCTATATATCTTAGGGGTGAGAGCTAGCTTTACCCTCCTTAGTTTTATGCTTAGATAAGGGCTAGTACCTATCAACTAACTGTATCCTACCATAATGTGCAATCCCATTATTTAGGAACAGGGGTTGATGCCTATTAACTAACTAAACATCCTACCATAAGATGTAGTCCCATTATTTAGGAACAAGGGCATATAAAGGGTCACTCTCCCCAAGAGGGTTCTATATGTGTTTCCTATTGATCTTTTAAGGACTTGTTTAGATTCATGGGTTAATACTATGGTTATTCCTTTTCTTTTATTTCAAAAAAAAGCTTTGATATATATTTTCTTACAAGATAAAAAAAAAAAGAAACCTACGAAGAATTAAAAATTAATGGCGTGTATTATAATTATGGGTAATATCCTTTTTAATGGAAAAATATGATACCTTGTCACATCACAATTTTGAGATATATAAATAATTTGTATAGAATCAAATTAGTGCATGTCAAGTTTAAAATTTATTTTTCACAATATATGTAAGTTAATTTCAAAATATGTAAATTAGCAAGTTCAATCTTGATTCAATGAGATACTTGAATAACTCGAACTTAAACCAAGTTGGAAATCAAGGTGAGTCAATATTAACTCAAGTAATCATCGAGCCAAGTTGAAATTATTCGCAAGTATCTTCACTCGATTTCACCTTTTTTTTGGTAAAACAGAGCATCGGTTGGGAATGACTCTGTCATTTACACAAGGAATTTAACACTTCTTTTGCTTGTTAAATTAAAAATTTTATCCTTGAACAAAAACGAAAGAAAAAATAAAATTTTCATTAACAAATACTCTCAAAATGAATATACTTGATACATTGAAAATTATAATATTTTTTATTTAATCGTGGCTATATTTTTTTTATTGATCATCTTGTTAGTGGGTTACAAATACATATATTATTTACTATAAATTTTAGTTAAATTTACATTAAACGAATTTATAACTTATAATCTAAAATAAAATCCAAGTTTTGAGTAATTTTTTATAAATCCAAGTTTTGATAATTTTTTTTTTTAAATCCAGGTTTTATTTTGGCCATTTTCCCAACGACCGCGGCCGTAAGCTTCTCCTTCCGCACGCCAGACTCGACCTAGACGCTCGCCGGCGATCCACAAGCTCACCGTCCCCATGACGAAGCCGGCGCCGGCGCCGGCGGCCTCCGAGCTCCTGTGGCACGCAGCCGTCGCCACCTGCCTCAAGCTCCTCCTGATCCCCTCCTACCGCAGCACTGACTTCGAGGTCCACCGCCACTGGCTCGCCCTCACCCACTCCCTCACCGTCTCCGGCTGGTACGCCGACGAGACCAGCCCCTGGACCCTCGATTACCCTCCCTTCTTCGCCTTCTTCGAGCTCCTCCTCTCCTACCCCGCCCGCGCCGTCGACCCCGTCATCGTCCACCTCCACCGTGGCCTCGACTACGGCGCCGCCTCCGTCGTCCTCTTCCAGAGAATCACCGTGGTCGCCGCAGATTCGTGCCTGTTCTACGCGGTGCACCGCCTGACGAGGAAATCCGAGCCGGGTAAGGCGAGATTGATCCGGGTCCTGGTGATCTGGTCGCCGATGCTGCTGATGGTGGACCACGTGCATTTTCAGTATAATGGGTTCTTGCTGGGGATTCTGCTGCTGTCCATTTCTTACTTGAGCGAAGGGAAGGATTTGGTGGGTGGGTGTTTGTTCGCGATCTTGCTGTGCTTTAAGCATCTGTTTGCTGTGGCTGCGCCGGTGTACTTTGTGTACCTGCTGAGGCGTTGCTTCCGAGGCAGCTTCGCAAGAGGTTTCGGTAGGGTTTCGGCCCTGGGGGCGGTGGTCGTCGCCACTTTCGCGGCCGCGTATGGTCCGTTCATTTATCACGGCCAGGTTAGTGCCTGCTCTGTTTTCCAAAGTGCCGAAGTTGCTGTGCAATACCTCATTATTTTTGTTGTTTATTCGGGGCAACTTCTTGTGCAATGTGGAATCACTGAGATCGCATGCTAATTATCAGAATTTTTAGATGCTTTCTTCATTTATTAGAGTGGTAAAATTGGTGCAACATTCTCATTTAGAGGTGATGGGTTTTGGTGATTTTGATTCTGTGGGCTATTCATTTAGTGGGAAGGGCAGGTTCTTTGAAGATTTTTTGGGATGAAAGGCTTTTTCATTTTGCCGTTTTGCGTGTTTATTGGCTTTTTACTTGATGTTCTGGTCACGAAAGTGCATACCTTTACCTTATTCTGATGGTGGAAAATAGATTTTTCTTGAGTATGAGCGTGCATATTGATATAAGAAAATGGTGAACTTATCCACAAAGTCGCCACTATTTTTCACAGCAACTACAGTTTTATTTAAAAAACTTGAAAGGAACAAAGGAACGTGGCAATCTTTGGTTCTCTGGGTCAATTGAGCCCCTGATTTTAGGGCACCTATCCTTCTTTTTAGACTTTAACATGTCTATGGGGCATCGTTTGGTACTTATTGTGCCCTTTCGACTTTACTTCCTAGAAGTCATGGTGACAAGATCTAGTTGTGTGTTGGGATTTGTAGTACTTGCTAAAATGAAGCGTCTTGTTTCCTCTTCCATCTGTGGGTACAGTAATATTTGATTGTCGATCCAATTATATTTCCCAGTCCCTGATGTTACAAGTATAGTTGCTCCAAAATCCATATGGAAAGCTTTAAGCTTACTTATGCAAAGCTTGCTTATGGTTTAGATTATGCTAAATTACATTGTAGGCACTGTGCTAGTTAGAGCTTGCTTATGCAAATGTGAAGCTTCTGTTTATGTATGGTAAAGATGCTCTTAGAACATCCAGGATAGAACCATTTATCTACTCGATGTGGGAGCCTCCTCTTCTGTATCAACTTCAACTCCATGATGATATCATGAGCAGATGCTACGTGCATGTGGCCTGCATAATCTGATTTTAGAAACTGATTAAGACAGGCTTTTTGTCACGTCTTTTTAAAGCTTTAAATTTGACCCTTCTTGGAGACTCTGAATAGCTTTTACCCAATAGATGGGCTTTTCACCTGCTGTCTTTACGAGTGTCTCATGTATATGACAACTGATGTCATGCTTGTGTTTGTTAATGCAGTTGATTAGTGCATAAGTATTGGACTCTATCTGTGCAGATGCAACAAGTCATTCGCCGTATGTTTCCATTTGGCAGGGGGCTATGTCATGCTTACTGGGCACCAAATTTTTGGGTTTTCTACATTGTAATGGACAAGGTGCTGTCTTTTGTGCTAAGAAGATTGGGCTTTGACATTCAAACGCCTGCAGCATCATTCACTGGTGGGCTTGTGGGAAATTCATCGCCTTTTGCAGTACTTCCACAGGTAATTTCTTTAAAGTTGCAATTGATTTGGGACTTATAGGCTCTGCCACTCTAAAACCTCGTGTATGGCAAATGAGTAGTTCATTGAGTCACTTTGTTGTAGTGTATAGTGTAATTTCCCATTGATGTGCTAAGCAGTTCAACTGATTTCTTAATTTCTCTGTAAAAACATATTCTGGCAGAGAGTTGACTAAGTGTCATATTCTTTCTTCCATGTGTAGCACAATTTTATGCTTGGGAAATGCAATCTTTGACAAAAATATGATGCATTTAGCACAGATTGTGGAGACTGGAGTCATTGATCTGCTGAGCTTTTAGATGTCCAGTAATTTTTCTTTAGTATTGCCAACTGATGTTGCATATGTGTTGACTACAGGTTACCCCCTTGATAACCTTTATCATGGTCCTGCTAGCCTTATCTCCTTGTCTTATCAAGGCCTGGAGAAATCCTCAACCAAAGGACGCTGCAAGATGGATAGCATATGCCTACACAAGCGGATTCCTGTTTGGGTGGCATGTTCATGAAAAAGCATCTCTCCATTTTGTCATTCCCCTAGCACTCACTGCAGTACAAAGTCTGGGAGACGCAAAGCATTATTTCTGGCTATCAATAGGTATGCTTTTCAGGATACTTCTGGCTTTTCCTAATCAAGTTATTTAGCTTATGTCCAATCTTGTATGTTCTCTTTTGGCACTACACTCATTGTGTAGTGCGCATGCTGTTGTTGCTATTACTGCCTTATTTGGTTTGATGAGTTATATTTCAGCTTTCAATCTCTATGTGTGCGCGCGTGTGCATGTGCACTTGTGTGTGTGAGGAAGGAAGATTCCCGATTTTGTAAAAACCTTCTCTTTGGCTGTCTTATTGCCCAAATGCATGGTGTAAATCAAGTTCTCAATCGACTATAGATTATGGAGCCAAGTATGTCTGGTGTGCTATTCCACATTCTGGCCATTTAATTTCTTGTCCTCTTGAAGAAGAGGAAAGACAATAGAAGAATAAAAGAACAATTTAAAATGAGGAGCATTGAGAGAAGTTCCTGGCTATTGTACATGATTGTCTCTTTAGCATCCTTAGATTGTGAATAATACTTGATACATACATTTATACATACATCCGCATACTTTTTAATGTGCGTATTTTTCAAAGCTGGATACTATTCATATCATCCTAAGCAAATTTGTTAGAACACAAACCAGACTGTTGGAGAGTATATCCATGTACTCTGATACATTTTCTACTTATTTCCCTCAAATTTTGGTATCTAGAAGCTTTGACAATGTGGATAGTCAACCTAAATTGGTCAATACTGTTATTATGTCAATTTCACATTAATCCTGCTTGTGCAGTGTTATTCTTGTGTTCCACTGAATAATTTCTATTAGTCATGACATGTATTGTCCAGTTGAGATGTTCTATTGTCTTTGAGTTTGCAACCCTTTCATGTCCATATTATTGATTATGCATCACTTATCAATAACTAAATACTTCTTGATGTCAACAAAAGATGGAGATATCACCAAGCCTCTCAAATGCCCTGTTCTAACATTCTTGTGTCTTTGCCATGCAGTGTCCTGCTATTCACTCTTCCCACTTCTCTACGAAGCCCAAGAGTATCCCATAAAAGTGTTGCTGCTGCTATTGCATTGCATGGCGATGTTCCTCAGCTTCTCTGCACTGTTCGATGGGAGTGCAAGAGCGAAAGCAACTGCTCCTGAGTCAAGAAAAGTAGATCAATCTGGAGAGAAGAGGAGCTCGGGTCTGGCCAAGGAAGGAGGGTTTACCATTGGTTGGATCACAAAGTGTTACTTGTTCGGTATTTTATTCGTCGAGTTATGGGGTCAGTTCTTGCATCCGTACATTCTCAGCAAAAAGCTTCCTTTTGTGCCCCTGATGATGATATCAGTATATTGTGCATTTGGCATCGTGTACTCATGGATTTGGCAACTGAGATCGATTGTGAGATGTTCTAGTTGATAGCATGAATTCTTCAAAATTTTGTCTCTTCTCTTGAGGAACTCTTTCCTGTATTCATCTAATAGTGCAACTCCCAATTGAATGAGCATGGAAAAGTTGTTTTGCCACATTCTTAATGCATTGGACTGCATTAAAAGCTTGGTACTGCTGCAAGGGATGAGTCAGCAAGAAAACCTTCCACTTTGATTTGTGGTTTCCTTATCTGTTAGAAAGTCAGTGACTTCTCCATGAAGTTGCTTGTGAATTTAGGGAACATGACATGATCTTATTTTGTTCTAAGAAAATTATTCAAGAATTGGCTAATCAAAAGAGTGCCATTTCCTTATTTGTCTTGTTTTTTCACATTCAGTTTAGGAGATACCCATTAGTTATAAGGTCGACGATGAACATGAGAAAAATCTAGCAAGTTAGCAAGCAAGACATCATTATGCCTGATTGTGCTGTCGAAGAATTGGTAAAATATGTCTTAGGACGGGCTCCAGAAAAACACCGGAGTCTCCATGGGCATGATTCGGGCAATTAACTTGGATTCTCTAATTTTGGAGTGCGTATCAATCATTCAACTCGCAAAAGAGATCCGGATCATCTCTTCGCAGATTGCTTCCTTCCCAAAGGAGAACTTAATTAGGAGCAAAGCATGACTAGAGCAAATGCTAGCTAAGCACACGAGTGTGATTTAAATCTCCTCTCTTTTGAGTCCGTGTAAAGAAAAAACCCTGATGACTGGATTAACTTATTCTGAACTTGGGCAGGAATCTGCAAAAGTTTCTGAAACATGGGACTTGGCCCTGCTCCTGTTCCTACTACTTCTCACGCTCCAAACCGAAAGAGAAGACATGACAAAACAGAAAACAAAGGAAGAAATGTCAAAAAGCTGATGCACACTCAAACCCAAGAACGCATTCTTTATATCAAGGGACATGAACATACACGTTCACCAACGAGGAACGCACGCACGCAGGTTGTGCATTGCAGGAGCACGCCAGGAGTAAAAGGAAAGCAAAAGAGGACTCTGCCTGCGCCATTCCAACTTGCGATCCACCTGACATTATCTCTCTCTCTCTCTCTCTCATTCATGACATTTTGTGCCAATGACACTTTCAGTGTCTGCAAATGCTGTTGTCTTCCTTGGACAGAGGAAGCAATTATGCCTCACCTGTTCCTCTGTACTGTGCATTTAATCCCCAAAAGCCCTCCCTGACTCCCTTCAAAAGGTTTGCGGTCAGTATTTTCCAATATTTCCCACTATACCTTATTTTTCAAATATGAACTTTATTTGTTTTTTATATGGTCCTTGAATCATCAAATTTTTGTTCAATTTTGATGAATATTTGGTAACCTGGTCAGGTCCTTTAGACTATATTCTAAACCAATAGAGGAAAATGGGTTATACCTTACATAAGAGTCTACAAGACAAATCTATATAACATTTTCCAATATCAATTTGCTAGAATCTCTCGGATAATCTAACGTTATATAGACACAAAAAACTTTCAAGGACCATCGAAACCTTAATACTAAAAACGATTTTCTTTTGAATGTGACTTTCCTTCTCAATGATCACCATGTTAAAAAGTGTCTCGAGACACTTGTTATGTATGTTGTTTAATAAGGACAATACACAAAATCTTAAGATGTTGATTTCATGCATCATCATAATAAATTAGTATCCAAAAAATTGATTTTTTTTTTATATTTCTTAACAAGTGCTCCAAGATTGCTCATCCATAAAATTTCACTCTTTATCTAATCACATGAAGATGCCACATCAAAATTCAATGTATCTTTCCAAAGTACATCTTTCTTCTTCTTGTATTATAATCCGTTTGTCAATATACATCATAGTCAATTATTTCCACATTCTCATTAAACGCTTTTACTCATTAACAAAATCCTGAAAATCTTATTTACCTTTATCCAATCGCATGGAAACAACGCATTGAAATTCAACACATCTTGTCAAGAGTATATCCTTTTTTATATTGTTAATCTCTTTGATAATAAGTGTAAACCTATGGACCTGAGCTTGTCCTTAAAAAGCTTAATAAAGAAACAGGAGGAAGAACCCCCAAATACAGGACTCTCTATTGTCTTCTATATTCCCTAGTTGGCCGGGAAGAAAAAATTCTGGCCAACCAATAAAGAGTGCAAGGCATCTAGGTCTCGAGATATTAAATAAAGTGTATAGCCTAGCAAGGCGCCCTTATTTGAGGAACTACCACAAACAGCCCTTGTAGACTAGAAACGGCCCTAGAAGGGAGATAAGCCGGCAAATTCAATATGAACTTTGGCTTGCTGTGAACCCATGTCCTCCTAACCAACCTTGCATTTTTCCTGAATGCCAAAATGAGGGTTGAGGTCAACCTATCAAAATTCGATGTATCTTTCCGAAGTATATCTTTCTTCTTCTTTTTTGTAATCTCTTTTGTCAAAATACATCATAACCAATTATCTCCACATTACCACATTCTCGTCAAGCCCTTTTAAAATACTCGCTAAAAAACCCCGGAAATCTTATTTACCTCTATCCAATTGCATGAAGACAATCCATCAAAATTCGACCCATCTTGTCGGAGTATATCCTCTTTTCCATTGCAAATCCCTTTGATAAACAAGTGTAATCCCTAGATGCCAAAAATCAAAAGAGGGTTGAGGTCAACCTAATAATATGTGCCACCCCAAGTGCTGGAAATCATGTGATCATGCGACAATACCGCATGTTTCAGATTTATAAAGTTAAGATAATGAGGTTGTCGTGCATACTCTATCTCTATTTAAAATTACAATTTATGATTTGGCTTTGCCTAGGTTTTGCGCTACGCCGGCCACTTTAGTAATTACTTTCAGTTGAAAAATTAATAATAATTATGGTATTTATATGGAACAGGAAATCATTCTCTCTGACAATAAAAAAATAGCATTATCCTCATGATACAGCAAGTACAGCTATGTATCTCATGACTCCTTCTGAAAAAGGTTGACTTTTAGAAGCTTTAAGAAGGTGGGTTTGACCTTGTTATATCCACAGATTTTTTGTTTATTCACATGTCTCTAAGTCTAAGTGGCCTGGCATCATAAGACTATGCATTATATCCCAATCCTGATTCAATTATTTGGTACATAATTACATGATCATCCAATTTTTATATTACATTTTTGGGCACTCTCCTCTCACTAAGTGCGTTTGTGTGTGTATATTTCTTTTAATTTCATTCTTGATAGGAGTGTCCATATGATTGTTTCAAAATCTTAAAGTTTTAGGTGAAAAATATTAATTTATATGATAAAAGCCTGAAATATGTTGAATCCAATACATGTTTGGTCATATGTAGGAAAGAAGAGTATTACAGAGGGCTTCTATCTTCTAATTTCAATATTATGTTAGAATATATCTACGATCGGTTACTAAAAAAATTCAATTGTAAAAAAAATTATTATTATTATTATTATTATTATTATTATTATTATTATTATTATTATTATTATTATTATTATTCATCATCATCATCATTAATGAGGTATATCATAACCCTTCTTTATTAGAATCGATGAGTCCTTGACTCACATTTTATATGTACAGAATAATTCTAGTCTAGAAACCTATACGTGTACAAAGGAAAAAATTACTAAAAAAGTCATAAACTTATTGTAATTATGTTAATTCAATCTTAAAATAATTTTTTTGGCCAATTCAGTCTATCGTACTAAATTTGGTTGGTAAGTGCTAATGTGGCACAACCGTTGATGACTTGTGGCTCGAAGGGTACAACAACAAGGGGCGGCGATGACAAGAAGGTATTGTTGTAATCGTTCTAGCGTAATGGTTTTGTGGATTAGCATTATGTCACAATGGATGTGAGAAAAGATGCGACAGTATTTTCTGAAAAAAAATTAAAAAATTAAAAAAAATGCATAAAGTTTCCATAATTAGGAGTAACAATTCATAATGGTTTTTCCTTATAAGTCATATCTTCTTCTATTCCTTAGTAAAAAACTTCCTCCATTGTATGATTAACGAACTACAAGTTCGGACTTTGTGATTGCATGTGAACGATATCTATATCCGTAACTCATCCATTAGAGGTTCCTCCAATTAGGAATTAGAGGGGAAAATGCTGCCCAATTTCGCGATTGAATTTGCAGTCGATAATTGACACGATGAGATGGTCGTTGGATCCTTATGAATGAAAAGTTAGATATTTGGCAAAATGACGATATTAGATGAAGTTACAGCCGAGCATACTACGTGCCATTATCTCTACAATAATGTATCATTTTACAAGAGGCTCGTTCTTGCACGAAACCCTCCATTGCAACTTTGCTCTTGCCTGTTGTATATAAATTAAGAATTTCATCACGCGATGGCACGATGAAAATTCACAAATTATAATTCGAATCGATTATTTTATATATTCTGAAGAAATATATGATCGAATAAAGGCACCAATAATCCCAAACTTTCTCAATTTAACCCTTGAACGTCTTTTCGTCCAATCGGGTCCCGAATGATATATTTGTTCTAGTTGTAGGTCGTTATCTTAAAATTTAAGTGCACCCTCACCCGGGCCACCACCGCGTCACCTAGTCTCTGCCTCCCCTTCTTGTCCTACCGTCTCCAAAACTTTAATCCCTCTTTTCTTTGGCCGAATTCCATAAAAAAAAAATCATAAATTTTAGGTCTAGTCCCAATTCTATTATAAATTTATTTTTATCTTAGAAAAATCTCAAACTTTAGGTCCAATTCCAAATGTGTCATGAACTTTTTTTTTTGAAAAAAGCCCGAACTTTAAGTCTCTCAATTTACCCCAACAAAATTTTTATCTAAAGGAAAAATCACTTATTTTTACTCTAATCCTAAATCTACCCCTTTTAGCACTCTATCCAAAAGTCACGATTACCCATTCCTAATTTTTATATTCTAGAACGATTTTATCTTGAAGATAACTTCCTTAGTCGCCTTGTTGATGTGGATTTGTTATCAATGTTGAGATGTCACATCAAGTTTGGACTGAATCACGGGGTATATTTGAAAATATATTAAAAGGTGGTGATTTTTTAGACAAAACAAAATTCGGGACTGATTTGGAACTAAACCTAAACTTTGGGGTTTTTTCTAAAACCAAAAAATATTCATGCCACTTTCCAAAACAAAACAAAAAATTATGATAAAATTAGGATTAAACCTAAAATTTAGGAGTTTTTAAAGGAATTAAGCCTTTTTTCCTTTACATTTTCAACTTTACCTATTTCTCGACATCCGCATCAACAATGAGCTAAGTGATCACGCCGACGTCGCACCAACATATGATCTGTCGTGTCGATACTTTCGTCCTCGCATTCGACGAAGGAGGACGAACATAAACAATCCAAAAAGACATGAAAAGAGGGGGGTGGGGGGGATCGGTCTAGGGACCCCCGGAAAAGGGAAAAAACCCGGGGGCCGGGACGAACAAATGGAAAAGAGAGAAAGGAAAGGAAATTATTCGATCACGGTCTAGACCGATCTTTCATTGGTCATTGTAGGACGGTACGAAATAACACCGCACCTAAACCGTCGCCCGAGAGGAAGGCGACCCTTGCTTTATTGCGGCGACAATAGGACTAACGAGGTAGGGCATACGCTTCGGACGCCGGGGGCCTATGTTCCGTGTTTTTCCCGGACATCATTATGCAACGACCCTAAGGATAACAACAACCTCCCTCCAGCTTTCCCTAGGGTGACGATACCGGCGTCAGGAGAGCGACCGCCATCGTTACCCCGAATCCGAGAAGGTTTCGAATAAGGTCCCCCAAGCATTATCGATTTTCTTTTTTCTTTTTTTTTTTGCTTTCTCTCATAGGAGCTCTCGGAATGGAATTTGTCTCGAATAAGGCCCTGAGATTAGGATGAGCACATCGCACCGTATGAACTGGAAACCGCCCCGAACCTGGACCGAATTGAACAATTTGGTCCGGTTCCCAATTTCATAAAAATAAAACCGGTGATTTTTTGGTCCGATTCCCGATTATGTTTGAAAATATATTTTTTAACTTCTTAAAAATGCAATAAACCCTAAAATAATAATGTTTTTAATTTTTTTTGCTAAATGGTCAGTTTCATTAGACCAGACCGAACCAGTCAGTCCGATCCAATCCTTAATCCCCAAAAAATGAGAATCTATCCTCCTGGTCCGGTTCTCGATTTCACCTTGAAACCGAACCAAATCGGATGAAAAATCAATCAAACCTATTTTTTATTTAAAAAAATATTTTTTAATTTTCGATTAAAAATATATATTTTAATTAGTCCGGTTCCCAATTTTCGATCCGATTCTCAATTCCGGGGAAGAATTAGATCGGACTAAACTGACTATTTTTTATTTAAAAAAACATATTTTTTGAATTCTTAAAAATGCAATAAATCTTAAAATAATAATAACTTTAATTTTTTTTATTTTTTTTCTAAGTAGTCGGTTTCATTAGACCGAATCAATCCGATTGGTTCGGTCCAGTCCCAATCCCAAAAAATGAGAACTTGTCCTCCCGATCTAATTCCCAATTTCACTTTGAAACCGGATCAGACTGAATCGAAAACCGATCAACCCTACCTAAAATAGGCAACTGGCAAGTCAATGTGAGAACGCATCCCTTGGCTCGCCGGCGGGGGATGGGATCTTCGCGGGCCGGGCTGGGGGCATTTTTCTTTTTCTTTTCGTACTTTTTTCCTTTCTTCCATTTTATTCTCTCTTTTGCTTATTCCTTCCGCACTTGTACGGAGCCAGCGTTGGTGCCCGATCTCGCCCGACATCGTGAAGGGGAATTCCGGAAAAATGTTAAAAAGACTCGCTTCGGATCGATACATGTATATAAATTTGGGACATTTACGTCGTACTTGGCGGTCCTAAAAAGACCATTGCACAAACTGGCGTGGGCGGAAGGTAAACAGTTTTAATTTCGGCAACTATATTTGCTCCATTAGTGGATAAAAGTTTTCCATATGTGTCAAAATATTTTTATAACAACGTTACAGTCGGGGCATCTCATCATAATTCATAAATATTTCGAGTCGAAATTGGCCACGTAATTTGCTAAATGACCGGTGAAGAAATCAATGCCGGTTCTTTTATTTAAGAAAAAAGTCACAAAAAACCCTAAAATTTATCAATTATGACATATTTATCCCAATTTTTTTCTGTAATATCAAAGATGTCAAACTTAACACCAAAAATCTCAAACATTTTTTCCATGATACCAAATTTTGGGGGTAAATGCATCTTATGGATATAAGTTTGAGACTTTTGGCATAAAAAGAAAATTGGTAAATATGTCACATTAATACAAATTTATGATTTTTTGTGTACAAAATAAAACTTTTAAAGTAAATGTACTATATTAAGCATAATTTAGAATTTTTAGTGGCTTCTACCTTAGCTAAAACCCAAACACTGCGGCGCCTATCAGGGCATTTGTCGAGTGCATGCTTAATCAAGATGGGTTTCAATTCCCGAGATCGATCGATCACCCGCATCTCCACCGGAGCAATCCGTCGCCGGTTCGGGGATTTTTACCGGGATCGTGATGCCGGAATTCTAGTCGAGAGAGCCGAAAGGAATGGAGGCCGAAGGGAAAAGCAAAGACTGCAACGAACGAACGAGCTCGGAGCATTCGGAATTTCCTCTTTTTGTGCGGGTGTGTGTTTTCGGCCCTGCCCTTTTTGGGTGGCTCGACAGCGAGAACAACTTGCTCTTCAAGTCATCCGAACAAAGTAAGAAAAACATCGGAGCGACGAGGGCGAACGAGGAGGAGGAGGAGAAGTAGCGGGGCGTTGCCACGTACGCGGGTGGCGCACGTTAGCCCACATATCCTCCCCCAGCGCGCACGTTAGCGCCAGCCACCTCCTCGTCCCCACACCCCCCCGCTTCATGTTTCATCCCACCCTTTTTCTCTCCCTGCGCGACTCAGACACGCCTCGAGTTCGCTTAGCTGCATTTACTCTCTCTCTCTACCACGACGCCATTTATTGCATTTCTCTCTCTCTCTCTCTCTCTCTCTCTCTCAAAATTCTCTCGTCCACATCTCGCCGCCGCCCCCGCCGCCCCCGCCGCCGCCGCCTCTTCCTCCTCCTCCTCCTCCTCCGCCGCCGCCGCCGCGGCGTGATCCATTCCTATCTTCGCCTCGACGTCTGGTCGTTGTTTCCACATTCTCCCTTCGCCCATAACCGACCTCCTCTCCCTCCCACTCTCTCTCTATCTCTAAAAAATGTCCACGGCGCCGCCGTTCTTCTTCGGCGAGGAGATGCGCTCGCCGCCGCTGCCGCCGCCGTCCCTGTCCTCGTCCCTGTCCTCGTCGTCGTCGTCGTCGTCCTCTTCTTCTTATTCGTCGTCGTCGCTGTCCAACCTCAGCCCCAGCATCATCATCACGCTCATGGTGATCTCCATCGTCATCATCGTCACCACCTGCGTCTGCCTCCTCTTCCGCCACCTCCACCGCCTCCGCCTCCCTCTCCCTCGCTGCCTCCTCCTCCACCGTCACCTCTCCACCTCCTTCTCCTCCTCCTCCTCGCCTCCTCTCGGCGCCTCCGCGCCTCCTCATCATCATCCTCAGGACTCCGCCGCCGCCGCCGTCCATGACGACTCCTTCATCGACTCGCTCCCGCTCTTCTCCTTCTCCTCCGTCACGCGCCGCTCCTCCGCGGCGGCCGACGGCGACTGCGCGGTGTGCCTCTGCAAGTTCAAGCCCCACGACCTTCTCCGGTTGCTCCCACTGTGCTGCCACGCCTTCCATGCCGAGTGTATCGACACGTGGCTCCAGGCGAACCGGACGTGCCCGCTCTGCCGATCCAACGTCCACGCCTGCGAGGCCGACCTCGAGGCCCTGATCCGATCGTCGGCGAGGATCAACGCAGGCGACAGCGGAGGAGGAGAGAGCTTCAGGCTGGAGATCGGCTCCGTGAGCCGGCGCCGGTCTTCCGTCGACGGAGGCGTAGCCGAGGCGCGGCGGTCCTACTCCATCGGATCCTTCGACTACGTCGTGGAAGCGGACTCGGAGGTCGCGGTCGCCGGCGAACGGCACCGGAGGAGCGTCTCGGACAAGGAGGACGGCACGGCCTATCCGGCGGCGATCTCGTTGGACGCGAGCCTCGCCGGGGACGTCTCGGCGGGGAGGAGCTGGCTCGGGGAGTACATGGATCGGCTCTCGGCCACGCTCTCGTCGCGGACCGCATCCTTCCGGAGCTCGAGGAGGTTCTTCACTGGCAGCAGCCGCCGGAGCGACGTTTCCGGCGTCGGCGACTGGGACCTGGAGGCCAGCCGCGTCGGAGAAGAAATCAGCGAGCTCTTCCGATGGGTCTCGGGGGTATAATCGGTAAAAACTCTCTCCCCCACCCCCCCCACTACTCATGTTGCTACCTCCACTACTCACTATTCCCGCTCCTAGGGGAGCGCCCATAGCAAAACTCGGAGCGGCGATAGCAGAAACAGGGCCAGGTGAGGGGCGGGCCTCGTGACTCACGAGCTCTCCCCGAAAATTCTTTTTTTTTTAATTTTTTTTCTTTTCCTGTCAAATATATCTCCCCTGTTTCTCCCCCCCCACGAAGGGCCGAGATCCCACTTTTCTTGTAGAGATTGGACGGCTGAGATCAGATAAGAGAATTTACGTGACGTGGCTCGTTTCACCGGCGGGTGCGGAATTACGAGAATACCCTTTGGGGTGGTCAGGTCGCGTTAATGGCGACGGCAGGGGGGTAGGGGTGGTCATTAATACGTTTGCATCGGGGATAGGCCACCCAACCACTTAAAACCCGCACTACCCCCGGCCCCCAATTTAATTCCGTAATTACGATTCCGCCCGGTTTCTTTAACGATTTCTGCAATTTGGTCCCTGCCCTCTTTCTTATTTTCTATTTTCGGGCGAATTTCCAGCGAATTTGGGGGGTGGGTTTCTTTCTATCGCGGGACATTACATGGCGAATATAAAAAGGAATTGGAACTCGAAATGGAATTGGTTGCTAGATTGCCGTGTTCGTTAGGGGGAGGGAGGGATTTTGTGTATATAATTAATGAGAATTTTGCCGGATTTGTTCAACGAAACGGGACCGAATTGGCTAGAGGGATAAGGGAGGGACGTCCGGGACACCTGTACTCGGTTGCAAAGAGGACCTTGTTAGATATTTGATTAACTACTATATCTAGTGCGCCCACCCAAAAAATATTGGGCGACGACCACCCGCAATCCGTTTCGATCTGGTTGAGCGAAAACCCTTATCTCAAAATGCTAAGCCTAATTAAATTAGTCTAATCTCCCAATCTAATCCGTGCAATGGGATGTCAGCGCGAGACGGTCATGCGATGTCGGGCAGCAATTGCCCCGTGCCGGACCGCACCGGTCTCGATGGGGTTCGAAGTTGAGGGAGAGGGAGTGTGTCTTGTTGGGTAAGGTTTCCGACGACGGTTTTTACATTGTACAGTCGAACTAAGGAGAGCAGAAGTCACGGGATTCAGTCTCCCCGTGATTTTGTCTGCTGCGGGTGCTTTCGCTTTTTATAATGTCCGAAAGAAGGAAAGGAAGGAAAGGAAGGAAAGTTAGAAAAAGAAACGCCACGAGTTCGCAGGGGATGGCCCGCGACGAGATCTCGTCGTGCTATTGGTCTCGAGCCTGAACCCACCGAGGGTCGACAGGTAGTCCAAAAAAGGCCATCCCAAAACATGCGGAGCCGAACGGACAGTTGTTGTTCGGTCGGGGACCGGATCGAGAAAGTCATCGTTAGTTGTTTCATCGTCATTCGAAGTGCCCTGGTGCATACGGCTCCTGTCTTCCCGGTTTGGTGGAGATTCGCCCGTCGGCTGAATCGCTTTCCGGTCCTCGGTTCTTAGCACGGGAGGTCGAACGGGCGCCTGCTGATGTCTTTTTCGGCACGCCCGGTTCGACCCAAGAATCCGAATGGAGGGCTGAGGGTTTCGTGGGCTTCCTCCTTGCAAATTCACCGCCGGGTGGAAAGAGTTTGGAGAGTCCGAAACAAAATCAATGGCACGGGCTTGAAACCTCGAGTTGGTTGGTCCCGGATTGGTGACGCAGGACGCTAATGCAGGAGCGCTTCTCATAAGCCCGGCTCGGGACCACGTGAAGTCGCGGTGTTTGCTCTCTAACTTTGAGTTCCTCGAAATGATCAGGACGAAGATGAAGCCCCTATGGCTAGACAAAAAGTCTCGAGCTGCGAATTAAACTCGGAATGAAATCGGTTTTGGTTAACGACGACACTGCAGCGAGTTCTTAAGCAATTTGATTCGAGAGCATAGATGTTGTCTGGATATCTTGGTCATGGTTGGCTACAGTGTTTGTGGCTAGACAGTGGCTCAATCATCAGATAACTGCAAATTCTGGGGACAAGATCTGGAGCCTGTCGCTTATCCCTTTCTCTGTCCATCTCAAACATCAAGCAAACATCGAAGTACAAGATCTATTTTGTCCCTCTGATAACAAAATTCGTGCATTCTCTTCTTGAGCATTCCCACACTGCTGTCTGTAAGTAGAGAATACGGGGCATTAGCATCACAAACGAAACCAAAGAATGCATAAAAAACAGGAGAGTGCAGTCGCTAAAGTGTTGGTGAGCATCGCGGTTCTCTTCAGACCACCACTGCAAGGATTGCTGCTCCCGCTGAAGCAACCCTTCTTTTGTTTGATCCCAACACCTTGATCTTCGAGGACAAACGTGGAATTCACGCGGTCGCTGCTGAACAAGACGCACCAGAAGAAGGGGCCCTTGTGTGCCCTGACTAAGCCGACTCCGACCTCGGTGTGCGATTTGTTTCTGAGGAGTGAGAGACTCGTGTTGTCTTTCACAAGAACCTGTGAGAAGGCCAGGGACGGCTCCAGGTACTTGGAATGACAGCCCACGATTTGGCCAGTTAGGGTACCGAAAGTTGGTAGCTCAACGCCACAGTTTGGAGCAAAAATCTCAGTGAAGTCGTCTTCCGGCACTTTGCAGTGTGGAACGTTGTTAGTGCAGTTTCCCTTGCATAGCTCGATGTATTGCAAGGCCATGCACCCTATACCCGGGCTGTCGTTTAGCGCTGGAAGCTTGAGGGCCGTCCTGTTCTTGTTGATCATGTCCACAAGATCGTTTGCCGGGTTTCCTGCAGGTTCTACACCGTTAGAAAACTGAGGAAGATGCATGGCTACGCCCTAACAACCCAAGCTCGATAATATCAATTTCATTGTCTATCTTCCAGTGTAGTCGTTCATTTTGCTAGAGCAACATATGGACTTTCGGTATCGCCTGCACAATCACCCAACTCCAAAACTTATGTAGCTTTTGTCTTTCGTTCAGCAAAATCCTGAACAAAATCAAGACATTCAATAGCTCTTTCCCTTCTTTTGTACTTCTATAAAGTACCCGACATCGCCCGATTCAATCAGTAGTTGCATCTTGTCTGTACTAAGCCACTCACATACGCCAATGTCCTCCAGATTTTCAGAAACATTTTTTCATAAGATGATTGAAATTACATACGCTTACATGTGTGATGAAGCCGATAGAAGGAAGAAGTCTTGACTACTCACAGAAGAAGAGATCTTTCAAAATGGGTCGTGCATTTAGACTGATGCAGAGTTATAAAATGCTGATCTTATTTTTCTCAAAGCTAGACATGTTAGAGATGAACTATTTTAACCATCCCTATAATTAACTGTATCTAAAAACTAATCTGAGAATGAGCATACGCTCATCTAACTATGTCCATCTGAAACACTACAGATGCAGTTTTAGCAATGCTCTGGTCAGACATTGATTATGGATCCTATCATCCATCAATCCTTGTTCAGGTACTTATGCCCTGACCTACTCACCATGCTCATAAACCTCACTTGCATCCCGTCAAATATCAGATTCCTCTACTTCATTCTTTGCTAAATGGCCAATGTCGAGAAAATAACAGAAAACAAATGGGAAATGGTTCCAACATCCAAGTGCTTCAGAGAGAAAGGGGGGGGAGATTCAGGAGGTTTTGCTTCTTTAAGATGGAGGAAAGCCTCAAGAGTCACCTCCAGACGACAACTAAAATCCTAGTGGACTTGAGTAGCCTAACATTTAAGGATCATGTTTTCTTATCTTTAAGCAAAGAAGATGAACAATTAATCGACATGCTAAATAATCACGGCTTGTTTGCTTTTGGGATGAACAGAGATCATATGACCCCTGAAGCCACTTTCAACTGATCTCGGAATCTGCATCTGATGCAACTCGGGATATTAAATCTGAAATAGAGTTACAAAGTAGCATGTTCATCAATGGTGGTGAACTTCAAAGGTCATTGTTTATGAGAATGAACCACCAGTGAAGAAAAGAAGTGCAGACCACATAAGCTTAGAACAACTCGGTCTCTTTGGAATTGGCACATTCGTCTACACACTGACAAAACGTCAAGGACACTTGACTCAATTAAGGTCACTCTTCCCGTTCATGCTACATTCTTCACACCAGCTTCCGTAAGATTTACTTATTGAAAGGTCAGTTGAAATTTTGTTTTCTACGAAGTAAAGAGATGTATAGTCCTAGAAAAGGCCCTGACTTGCAGCCAGAAATCCCAAAAGCGAAACTGCCCGCTGCTGCCAACAAAAGTTAACAGATAGTGCCCGCAGAAGGCTACTTGTCGAAGCATCCTCACTTTTTATTTCCGGTCGTAAGTAGTTCCAACTTTTCCACGACGAAAAGCACATTTTTACTCTCCATTTGCGTATTGTGCTGTGCTGTATCTCCTCAGATGGCGAAAACGAAGAAATCAAAGTTTCCATAGCAATTGAAAAAAACAGATATAACACTACCGAGATACTACCCTTTTTACTTCCTCCCAAGAACCGAGTTCCGGTCACCAACCCTGATTAAGTCGGAGCATAACCGAGAGCGTTAGTTCATTAAAACCCATTTGTCCCCTCATCTGATTCCCCCGAACTGCACACAATCTACTCACATCATCTTCACAACCAACACCACTACAAAGCAACGGAGGCAATTCATCGAGCATCAAAACCAAAAGAACGCTGCGACAGAAGCCATCAAGACTCGCGAAAGCAACAAAGGGGGAAGAACCTCACCGTGATTCTTGGAGCAGACCAGAGCCGCGGCGAGCAGCGAGTGACAGAGCACGGCCCACACGCCCGCACCCCGACCCGGCTTCACCGCCATCCTCCCGCCCCACAACTCAGTCCGATCAAGCCAAAAGAACGGCTCTTCACTCGAGAAAGAGGAACGGGAGCGGAAGCGAAGTGGAGGGGGAGGAAGAAAGAGGGAACCCCAGGAGAGCTTGAGAAGAGAGAGAACGCGCAAAAGGGTGTTCGAAACGAGGCAAAAGGTGAGGAATTGATTAGGGTTTTTGTTCACATTGTGGATTGCCAATTCATTACAGGACAGCAGTGAATGATTGACGGGGTTTTCTTTCTTGGTTGCAGAGCACCCAAAAAAGGGAAGGGAAGGTGTGGTCCCTAGGAGCCGTTAACGGAGGAAGAAAGTGCGGGAGGCTTTTTCCGATCTGTCTTCCTTTTGTCCGAATGGAGTGGAAATTGGAGCGAATTCCGAGGTTTGAATAATGGCCGGGTGGGGCCCCCGCGACGACAGAGCCGGAAAACATTCATTGGACTTGCCGAAGTAAATCCAATGTTGGAGGGGCGCCATGTCCGCATCTGCCGTGAACAGTCGATGTTCTGAAAACGAAATGTTTTGTCGCGGAGCTGTGCGGTGAATGACTACCGTTGAATTATCGAGGTGGCATCCTAAACGTGAACGGATAGCCAAACGTAGGAGCGAATATGGTTCTAAGATAGAATATAGAACTGAAGAATGGGTTAGTGAAAACCTATCTAGCTTAGGGTATGCAGAATAGATTTCATCTAAATTTTAAGCATGTGGAATCCATAACAAATTTTTATATTTTTCTTAATTTAGACTTCGCACAACTCTATGAAACTCCATAGTATCTTATCATAAGCATATAATGTGAAATGATTATGTCTAGATATAAAATTATAGTCAATTAATTGTAACATCAAGTGGTACTCATTAAAGGTAATATAGTTCATTGCAATCATTCAATTCATAATACAAGTAGAACTTTAATAGGCACTAAAATTGACCCTCAAATTTGTGACAAAATAGATTTAGATTCTAGATTTCAATAAATGAGCTATTTGCACCATTGTTCTAGCAAGGAGGTTTCATGTTCCAATTAAATCTATATGAAACTTGAAATTGTCTATCCCTAACCAATGGGGTTTGCTTGCACTTAGTTTTGTACCAACCTTCATTGACAAAATTAGTTAATTTTCGAGTACAGACAATTTAGACGTAAAAATTCGGGTTTTTTTTTTATTTTATTTTATGGAAACAAGTTATAACCATGGCCCTTTCATTCTTTTGATATCGATTATATTATAAATGATTACTTTGATTTCGATTGGGAAACAAGGGATGATGGGATTATTGAAAATTTGGGTAGAAAATATTTGGAAATTGTAGAATCATCGTGAGTATGAAAATGAGCAAAAAACTAAAATTACTAGAATCCATGTTGTACGCATAAAATTTGTGCACATTCATTCACAGGCGCAATACTCGATACATACACATGGATTGAATGGATATGTATAATTTGACATGGAACAATGCTTATCGAAAACACGACAGTAAAGGCATCTATACTCACTCAACTATTTCATAAAGTAGTTGAGAATCCCTAGTGCAGAAACGAAGGAAAAAGATTCCTTAGAAAGAGCATCTCTTCCAATCTTGTCGAGCTTCTATTTGCCGTGCGTGCATGACACTGACGATTTGAAGCCATCATCAAGGGTCATTGTTTCGGTTTGCTACTTTGTGCGTTCGATTTGGGCTGAGATTTCTTCCGACAAAATGCTGTTCCTAGTTAGATTAGAGCCCAAACGGACAGAACATAAACCATGAAAGTCAGCCAGCCACCTCTCTCTCTCTCTCTCTCTCTGTGAAGGGAAAAATAATTCGAAGTAACTTGACTAAATTTTAATTATTGGAGATCCGAGTGAAAAGGTCAAAAGCAGTCCATGGCTCACCGTTCTCCACCTCTATCGCTAACATGTCTTGCATCCTTCCACATCAATTCAACCAACCTGGGAGTGATGACTTTATGTCTATAACTGAAGGTAATGGTGTACTTTTCAAATCGCCCTTTGTTGCTCGACAGTGAGATAACAATGGAACTCTAATGCTTACAATAAAACCATGTTGAATTTGCTAAGGGTACAATAATGCATCCTTGATTTTCGTATACAAAATGCCAAGGCAAAAAAAACCTAATTCTTTTCAAAGGGGTTCTTTCTAGCCAAAGTAAAAGAGCTAACCCAAAGGAGGGTTCAGTCATCCTCAACTTTACAACACAGTGATTGAAAATCTCAATTGCAAGCATCATGGCAACCCAATGTTATAGTAACAGTGGATGCAGCAGGTCCGAGTTTGAAGTGGCTCATCTCGTGAGACATGATGAGCAGCTTCAATACTTAAGCAGCATCATACTTAAGAATCCCAAATCTACTCTTACCACATCTTTTCTCAAGTGGTTTAAGATGGCGGTTCCTCATAACTCCATAAGCATACAACCCTACTTTATGAAAGAACACAACAGTGCAGCACTTGGGTAGATCTAAAATGAAAACACCATTAATAAAGCACATTCACAAACAAAGATGAGAACCTAAACTATAAAACACATGTAAAGCCCTTTAAATTTTATCTTTTTAGCTTCTACCCCTCCAAGTCCGATCAGTTAGTTTTACAGCCAGGTCAAGGAATCCAAGAATAGACACACAAACAAAAATGCAGTGCAAAATGGCTCTGCATTATGTTATGTTAACTACACCAATCCAGCAATTACCCTCAACTGATGGTAAACCTATGCAAATGACAGAAAAAGAAAATCTAACATTTGCTTTTATCATGCAAGGACAGTCACATGCAATTCGTTAAAAGGAAAATAAAAACCAATCTAAAATTGCTAGTGAAGACAAATGATTAAGTTATTCATCATCATCAATGTCCAGTGAAAGATTGAAAGTTTGCACAAAGGCAAAAAGAGGATTTTAGTTTCATGGTGGCTGATCTTTTATCACAAAAGTTGAGATTATTTTCCATCCTCACAAAGCAGCCGAAGAGGAAGCTGAGCAGCTCATTGTCTACACAATACAGGGTACTCAAAAGATGCATGAGCTCGAATTAACTAGCCATAGGATGGTTGTGGATGTACTCAATAGCAAGATGACAGGAGTCAATTTTATCAGCTTCCAAATCTGGGATTTCGAGCTTAAATTCTTCTTCCAGTGCCATTACAATCTCTACAGTGTCCAAGCTATCTAGACCCAAATCATTTTGGAAATGAACATCAGGAGTCACCTGCAAAAACAGAGAGAAACTCGTCTTATGAAATCCTTGCCAACTTGCAATGTCATTCTTTCATTAATCATCACATGAGATTGGAAGAGATAGATGTTCTACATACAGCCACACTTCTTTTCTTTCTATTAACACTTCAGCACCCTTTTGGTGCCCCAAAACAACAGTTTTGTATGGAGAAGGGGAAGATAGCAATCAAGTACAGGACCTCTTTAATAAGAGGATACAAATAAGTAACTTCACCTTAATAGTATGCTCAAACTTTACCATCAATGAGTGAGATATATTAGGAAGCAAATATATTGACAATAAAGAAACTGACCAAGCACTCAAGAAAATGAGAAAATATGAACATAAAGAATCGAGGGGAAAAGAAAGAAGAGATAATGAAAACATATCCTCAGCAGCAGTATATGACAATTGAAAGATGAAATCAACTAAGATTCACCAAAAAATAGAGTTATGACAAAAGAAATTAGAAAGCCGATTGCAATCAAATCAATCAAAGGCTCTTGAAATTCCATGCATAAATCCTTTTTCAGAAATTAACCAGACATACTTCAGAATCTGATGGCAAAAAGCTGATCTTTGCATTTTCAGTGGAACTCCAACATCTTTCAAGGACAACATACACATATTGCCCTTGGAAATACAAAGGATTATCCATCAGAAATGGTCTTATTAAAATATCCATAAGCATCCATCTGTACTAATGTAGTTTAAAGGACATGCCAGTCCAACATTGTTACATTTGATATTTAGGTTCTTTTCTCTTCCTCATTTTAGCTCTTTCTGTAGTTTCTCTTGTATACTGTGTAAGTGTGCAAACATATTTGACTTTACTGACAGATCTTATACAAAAGAGCAAGGCAATTTTTAACTAAATGCCATCACCAAGGAACAGGAAAAACAGGTGATCCTTTCAATTGCAGGACAGTCGTTATAATTAAGGCTGAGTCATTAATGTCCAACGCAACAAGGACCTCTGGGACTTTGATAAAAGCATCAAAAACGAAGCAGCAAGTTATGCTGCTGGTCTTTAATGCAGAGTTCTTCATGCTACTGTTATCATGGATGAGAAAAACAGCACCATAAGAAAGGAGAATAGCTGTACAAGTACTGGAAGGGAAAACACTCGGCCCCTCTTTAGTTTGAAGGCCCAAACACATAGATAAACTAATTTCAGATCACAAAATATTAGCCAGAAGCACCAAGTATGCTTAAAATGAGATCAAAGATGCTATAAACATAATCACCACAGATCTGTCTGCTTCTGTTTGTTTACCTAAGACATGGAGTATTAATAAGGGGCAGTTCACTACCATATTTGCAATAAATTTCAAAACTGGAGGCAATTGCCAAGAAAGTTTATCATTGGCCAAAAGAATTGCTTGGTTGGATTTGCATTGGGGACAAGGAGAGTCTTTGAAGAAGTGAAGCAAGATAACTGTATGCAAGAAACCAGGTCCAATGGTCAACATTGTTTGGGGTTGCCATAGATGCCATAGTTGCAAGAGCTTACACTATGTGGGAAAGATTTGGCTGTTACTAGTGACTGCAAATCAATGTCTTCTGGGTAGAAGTAGAATTTCAACTCGAGCATTCTCCCGCAAAAAGTGAACCAGAGAGTGCGTCAAACTAAAAACAATGATTCCCTCGTCAGCTTCTTGCTGGAGCTTGAATTTCTCTAGTAAGAAGGGAAGAAAGATCCTAAGGACATTCATGACAGAACACACTTGAGATGTGTGTAGAAAAAAAATGTTTGTTTGAATGCAATAGATATCAAGAACTCATCATTGCCTATTGCCTCTTTATTGTATTATAATAGGTAATCCTCTAGGAACAAAAAGCATATTGACCATTATGAAAGAATGGGAAAAAAACCATACAAAGACCCTATGGCAATGTGAACACATACCAAGAAACCAGATGAAGAACATCCTCTTTATTAAACTTATAATAACTGCAATGCCAATCCATTCTAAAACAGTAACAAATTTAACAGATATTAATGCAGTGCAACTAGCCATAGCTTCTGACAGAACACAATACCCTGCTAATGTTTCGTCAGCCTTCTTGCAATCAAGATGCACAAAAAGGGAAGTTTCTAATGCAAGTTGCTGAGATGGCACTCAGATATTTTAGGGGGTATATGAAAGGCAGACTGCATAAACTTGCTATCTTATGGCCCACTTTTCTTTTGAAGGTTATCTGAGATAAGGAGCCTTATCATGTTGATCCCCAGCAAAGCAAAACAACCTAAGGAATGAATTGATTGAGATCTCTTTGAAGAAAATGGATTTAAGTCAGTAGGTTTATAAGCATACAACCCATTGAATCAAGTCTTAAGTATTTGATTTGTCTAATTTGCTGACCCAGTATAGTCAATCGATAGGCATGGAAAGGTTTTAATTTCCATCAATTTATCACAGACCATGTCCTTCATGACCTCTCTCTGTCTACCTAGAGGAAATAGCCAACAATTTGGTCTGAAAGCAGCATTCCAACACCTCAATTCATGCCAGTGAACTGGCATTGTCTTCTCCTAGATGACATCACACTGTATAACAGATGTTACAGGACAATCTGTGGCCTTGTTCACACAATACCACCCCTCTCTCTATTCTCCCTCCTTCTAAACACACCCAAGAGAAGGAAAATATTAGGGGGGAAGTACTTTGACAATTCCTCTAGAAGTTCTGCTGCATGATGCAACTGTCTTGAACTTTCATCTCACATGGTACCCCTCTCTTTCCAAAGAGACAAAGAGGACAAAACCTATGTTGTGGAACAGTTCCCACATTAGTTATGCAATTGGCTCTGTGAGCATACCCAGACTTTGTCACCCCAAGGCTACCATCTAGAGCTAGCTTTGCCTAGGACAGTATCATGCAGGATCAGAATCAGGTGATGCTTACCAGCTGACTCCAAAATGCTACAAAGGAGAAAATCTACCCTTGGAGGACTTTGGAGACAAGATCAAAAATCAAGCTTCATCAAAAAAGCTAACTGTAGAGGCTGTTCAAAGAAGCATCACATGTGCAAAGCTTGTCAATAAAAAACTATTCTTCCCTCCAAATTGCTTTCATGGAAATTACTTTTTAGATTTGAGTGAAAGCTTTCTTTCACCCTGACTAATACATCCAAAAGTAATTTGAAGGAACAAAATGACGCCCTCACCTATAATTCACACAAAAAACAAAAACACCAAAGGCACGGCATATTTTTCATATTCACCAAGAAACGAGTAAAATTTCAACCCCCAAAATTCAATAACATTCCAGTTATCTACCAGGGACAGCAATGGAATGAGAATTGCAGCTCCTCTGGGCTAAGGAAATGTGACCACCCGCTACAGAAGTAGAATCTTAGCCTCATCGAGATTGAGAGAACCAAAAAAGAATTGCTTCACAGCATTCGTCCGCAGCATCTTACGCATCAGAAAGGCAACGCGAATTCGCCAACTCTAGACATCACCCAGGTCAAATAGCCCATGGAACAGTCATCCCATTACATCCTCATTCCAATCCCGCAACGACACGCCATCAATTAATTCGTAAGACTGAAAGCAAGCTGACTAGACAATCGAACGCGTCCCCAACCCAATCGGTACAGGAGGAATCAAAGCTAATTCGGAGTTGAAAGCGAGAGCGAGAGGGGGAGAGCTGACCGTGGCGGGATCGACTTTGGGGAAGCTCTTGACGATGGAGAGGACCCTCTCGACGACCTCCTCCTTGGTGAGGTGGTCGTCGCCGTGCGAGGACATGGACCGGGACGCGGAGCTGCCTCCGAGGAGAGTCCACTCCCGTGATCTCGGAGCGGCTAGGGTTTGGGCCCTCGCCGGGAGGCGGATGTAGCGGAGGATCGCGGCTCTCATTGCCATCTCTCTCTCTCTCTCTCTCTCTCTCTCTCTCTCTCCAATACTCTCTTTCTCTCTCTTCTGTGACGGCAGTGGAAGGAGGAGGAGGAGGAGGTGGAGGGTGTGGCGAATGCGAGTGGCAGGAGAAGATAAAAAAAAAAATTTAAAAACATAAAAAAATGATTTTTCCCCTTTAAAAGGAATTACATGAACCGTATTATGATAAGTTTTTGGAAAAATTTATAAAGAAAAAAAGCCGCAAAAAGCCTCAATTTTTCAAATAAAGACTCGAAATTGACTTTATTCCGAATAAGGACTCAAAGTGACCATGATTATTTCAAATTAGGCCTAAAGTAAGTATGATTATTTCAAATAAGAATCTAACATCACTAATCACTAATTATATTTTTTGATCGGCTAAAGACATTTTTGTCATTTTTACTTTTTCATTTTTTTCTAATTCATTTTCTTTGTTACCAATGGCCAACTAGCTATCGGTAAAGCCCATAAAGGGTTGGGTGAGGGTCGCCCTCACCCAATCTAGCAAGCGCCACCCTCGTCAGCAATAGGTGAGGGACGACCTCACTTGGGCAAGGCGACCCTTGCCCTAGGGGAGGTTGGCCTTTGCCAGGCGTGGGCAATGGAGAAGAAGGTGAATCGGGAGAAAAAAAAAAAAGGAAAAAGTAAAACAAGTAAATTACGAAAATACCCTTGATCGTCGAAAAGTTAGATCTTTATTTAAAATATATATAACAACTTCATTTGAAAAAAAAAGTGATAACATTTCATTTATTTAAAAAATGTGGACATTTTGAAAAAATATAGACATCTTTTTTTTTGGAATATTCTCAAACTTTTTTACTTTAAGAAAATAATACAAACATCCCTAAGTTATTGGCTGATATGTAATGTAATATATGAATTCTTAATTTATCTAATGTAGTCCTTAAACTCTTAATTTATCTTTTTAATCAGAAAAACAACTTTACTATCCGAGAGATGGATTACAAGAAGTTCGAAGATCATGACATAAAATTAATTGTAGGAAATGGAGAGGTTTATCAAGCCAATTGGCCGGAAGGAATCTAATTTCGTGGGCCTTGGCAATCTAATCCATCACTTCATAAGTGCCTCTTGCCTCATATCTTAAGTTGACTCCACGTAGATGGACCAATAAAGATCTGCAGTCATTCATAGTGGACTAAGCAGGCCCCAAAGCTTTCCCTTCGACCTGATACACACTCAACTACCAATACCATTAAAAATTTAGGATTTTTTTTAATGGTATTAGCCCTTATATTAGCAAGATACAATATTTTATATTCTATAATCAAATTTTATTTTAATTAAATTAAATATTTTATTTAGGGAAATTTGTTTGCCTAATAAAAAAATATAGATTTCAAACTATAAATAATTTATGCATACGTTCATTTGTATTATTCACGCAATAAATATATCTACTAAATGGATAATTCTATTATCAAAAGTTATATTCAAATTGCCTATATCAACAAATATTTATGTCAAAATAGGATATTAACGCACAAGGGAAAGCGGCACATGGTGAGTAAAGCATAAACGTTCTCTCAGTTCAGCCCCTAACTCTCTATAGTAATTAAATTAATTAAATGAAATCTGCTAACGTAATCACTTAAGATGTCTAAACAATTTATGCATAACCTTTGTGATGAGATCATTGTTTTCTTAACGTGGAAAAGGCGATTCTACTTGTCACTAGTTGCATTAAAAATAACTTATGTGGTTGAAAATGACGTTACAAAATATATAAACGCTTTTTAATGGTAAGGTGGTGTCCGAACTAGTTTTTGCATGCTTTAATTAATTCACCTTTTCAAGCGATCTAAAAGGGTATACTCTTTAGCATCACCTTAGAGGACCACAAGAATAGGTGCAAACTTTTTTGCCATCTAAATTAAGATAAATATGTCAATCCAATATTATGAAATTCAAGATGAAAAAGGGATAAATTTTGGGGAAATAAATAAACGAGCAAAAACACATCAATCGAATATGATCCACAGAATAAATTAATACCTTAATGTATGCCATGTGCCGATAATGGAAGCACATAAAAAATGAAAATGAAGTACCACGCGATAAGCATAAACATAAACATCTCGACCCCCCTGAAAATACCATAAAATATGAACATTTTCTCAACTTTGCTTTTCATTATTTGGACTAAATTGCTGACAAATCATTCCAGCCGCCGTCCAGCTAAATCTGAACTTCTTAAATTAGCGAACAGCCCCAACCCAAAAAAATAAAATAATTGGCGGACAGCGATGCAAGATTTCGAAAGCTCCAGGGGAGTCGAGCGCAATTCTCCCAAAGTCGAAGGGCGTCAATTGCAATTTTCCAGAAAACCTGCGGCCAGCGAGAACATAATTGCATCGCGGAGTCCCGCTAACAGGAAACCAGACGCTTCACCCCACGCCACCCCGACCTCGAGATTCCGCGGCCGTCGACCGATGCTTTAACGCCCGCCGCCGCCGCCGCCAGCCTCGGTGTTCCATCGCCAAGCCTCGCTCCTGCGGGAGGTAAGAGCGCCGTCTTCATTTCCCTTTTGTGTTTCTCTGCTTGTTGCTTCCGCCTGGTGGTGGTCAAAACGTAGGGAATCGCCGGTCCCGGACGTTTCTGGCGTCTGTTTTAGCGCTTTCAATGAAAAGGCACGGTCCATTTGTTGGGTTTTGGGAATCCCGTTGGCCGAATTCGATTCGGGTTTTCGTTTGTCCGATGTGATTTTGTTTCTCGCGGATGAACTCGGCGCGTAGAATCGTCTTCGGAGCGAGAACGAACCTTAGTTACGTTGATGTTGTGGTCGAAAGGAAGAGCTTTGGAGGAGTTCCGGGTTTTTTCTAGTTTACATGTAGAAATAATCGTTTCAAGGGAATTTGTTCTTGCATGGGTATTTTTGGAGGAACGTGCGTTGTTTTTTCTGATAGTGATCAAAACGTACGTTTAAGAAGACATTGTTTCAAGCTGATGATATGGAGATTTGCTCTCACCATCACCAGTTGTTGATACTTGTAGTGGCTTGTCTCTGAAACACAATATGAGCGGAAGACCATGGTCTAATATTCGACATGTCAACAACCCTTTCTTATTGCAGAACCATAAGTTAGTCTTGGTTGGTTAATTAGGCTTTTGGTCATTTTGTCAAATCATAAAACGTGCAGCCAAAATTGTCTGCATAGCTTCCTTAGTAGTGAGCTTAAGTGTAGTATATGATCCAAAGCACCTTTGAGAGAAATTGTGCTAGTCTTGGAAACTGTTGCTTTGCCAGCTATTTTCCCAGAAAAAGCCATTCTCTGTTAGTACTCTATACATAAGGACTTGGGAACTAATGAAGTGAACTCAAGCCATGTGCTTTTTGAGCTCTATGGGATTATGATCACATGCGTGAGATGTCACAAGGCAAGCTTAATTTGAGAATTTTTGGAGTAAGATTGTTTGAGGGAAATTTGGGTTGTGAAAATATCATGTCAATGGAGATAGGAATCATGGAAGTTGTTACTTGAGAGTTTCCATTCATGGGGGAGGGAAGAAGGATAGGTCTACATTTTCATGCACTAGCTTAAATCTATTGTTGCTTTTTTCTATGAAGCTCATACTTTTCTCTTTGAAATGATATAGAGCCCTCCTACCTCCCCAAACAGTAAAGAAGGTGATGTAGAGTAAAAGTCCCAACCTAACATTGTAATAAAGCCTTTTGAATACGATCGGGCGTGGTCATGAATACATATACAATCTATAGGCCTGCTGCAAGAATGATGAATTTACTGTTGAGAGCTATCTCGTGGTGAAACTTGCAACAAACTCTTGCCGGTCAAAACTTATTGAAACCAGGAATTTGGTCTCTGCTAAGGTTTGGTATGAGAGGCAGAGTCAGGTTTTTTTTGGGAGGTCATGATCTCAAAGTGGGGGAAAACTGGTTAAGCTTATTATGATAATGAACGATATGTGTTCAGCACTTTGTAGAAGGCAGTGCTGAGAATACACTTTAATTACATTTTTAAAGGAAGAGAGAAAAAAATCAACTAACAGTCTGGAAATTAAAAGTCTTGTGGGACTTGGTCCTAGGCCCTTTCATCAGGATTCCTCTGGTGGATTTGATAAGCTAAAGCAGTGAAATATATTTTTTAATATTCCTCATGAGGTTATGGTCCCCTAGTACATTACCAAATTGGAGAGCAAAATAACTTTTGTAAACAATACTGTAAGAGTTGGTTGAAGCTAATTTGTGTAAGTTTATTGAGCCCAATTTTATTGCTCCCTACTTTCTACTTTAGTGTGTTTGCCTGTGATAATATAACTTTTTAAAGTAACTTTGCATCTGTTTGACTATTGTTCCTGAGTCTAAAGATTGAGAGTAATAGAAGTTTACACCCATTAAAAGCGGTTTGAACTGTGAATTTTTAGTATTAAGGACCTTTTCTTTTTTCTTTTTATCCTTACAGAATTGATGGAATTTTCTGCAAGTATACAGAAAGTATTTTCAACAGCGGAAGAAACTGGTGGGGAATATTCAAAAGTTGGAGGTACTAAGTGCGAATACACTGAATTCTAAAGAAGATTAGATCAAGTTTAACATGGAAAATACCGTGTAAAGGCATACTGTCACTAGCTATCCCAGAGTCTCTTTAAGCTTTGTTTTCTACTAATAGATATATAAAGTTAATGTATATGTGAATTACGGTATCATATAGGGCATGGTAGTTCTTTTTGTCATACAGATGAAGATTAGCTCATACATGGTCAATGATCAGTTTCCCAAAAAATGAAAGAACATTGATTCCGGGAACTGGAAATTAGTGTTCTGTGTGCTCTTCGTAAATCTTGTGATTTCTAAAATTCATTTTTGTAAAAAAGTGAAGGGAATATGTATGAGTGCATAAATATTTTTAAAAAACTGAATTTGCCTTCTAAGATAAATCTATTGAACTCGAATGCATGTTGACTATTCATATTTTTACCCACATGTCCGTGGACATCTTCTCGGCCTTCACCACACATTTTGATGTTAGCAATTTCCATAAGGTCATTTATACATTTTAGTGGAGAATCTTTCATCCCCTCACCCATGGCATATATCACGTTCAAAAAAATTGCATTTTCATATAAAAGCCTCCATAATCTGTTATAGTTTCTCCATTCCTGAAATTACCATCAACAAATCTCTCTGATCAAGTAAACTATGGGAAAATTTTGTCAAAATGATACAGAATACATGAAATGGTATTGTGGGATCAGCTTCTATATTCAAGATTCATGAATTATGGGCAGTCATTTCCTTCAGTGGATTCAATTCAATGAATCAATTTCAAGAATACAGTTTTATCTAGTTGCTTGGATTTTTCCTCTCAAAAGTTCTATGAGCTTTTGGGTGTTTTCTATTAAGTTGGTCCCCAAATATTTCTGACTGACTTCCTTTGACAATTTTAGTATACTTAATATTCAATGGACCATATAGTGTACATTATCATGGGCTGCTGCGAAAATTCAAATGCATCATTCAAGTATCACAGATTTCCGTTTGTGCACAATTTTTTTCTCTTGGGGATTATGTGATTTCAAATTTCGTTTTTCTGGATAACTGGTGAGATATATTGGACTTCAGATGGTAGTAGATCTCCTGTATGTTCAGTCTTTATTTCTCTGGAGATGGAAAACAATATTTTTATGTTATGAATACTGCGTCAAGCAAGAGTTCGTGTCATTTCTACACCAAATGTATTTAATGCATTTGATTGTTTGTTTTCAGATCACGGGGAACCAATCATGAGTGATGATGGACCACTCGCTAATGAATTACATCTATTGAAGCTTGGACGCTGGCATTGGTGGATTTTAGTCGTTGTTAATATTTTCTTCCTCCTAGCAGGACAAGCTTCTGCTGTTCTTCTCGGAAGATTTTATTATGACCAGGGTGGAAATAGTAAATGGTTGGCGACACTTGTTCAGACGGCTGCTTTTCCAATCCTATTCATCCCATTATTCCTTATACCATCATCGCAGAAGGCTTCGGCTTCTCCTAGTACACCTTCTTTCAGAGTTCTTGCCTTGCTCTACTTCTTCCTAGGAATGCTCTTAGCTGGGGATAACTGGTTATACTCCACAGGCCTATTATACCTCACTGCCTCTACATACTCCCTCATCTGTGCTACCCAATTGGCATTTAATGCGGTTTTCTCATATTATTTAAACTCTCAGAAGTTTACTGCGCTCATTCTGAACTCTGTGGTTGTTCTTTCCTTATCTGCTGCCCTCATTGCTGTCAATGATGATTCGGGAGGAGCATCTGGAGTTTCTAAGGGGAAGTATATCCTTGGCTTCTTTTGCACCCTTGGAGCTTCTGCAATCTACTCTCTTTTGCTTTCCCTCATGCAAGTCTCTTTCCAGAAGGTCCTTAAAAAGGAAACATTCTCTGTAGTTTTGGAGATGCAAATATATACGGCCCTTGTTGCTAGTTGTGTTTCTGTTTTGGGTCTATTTGCGAGTGGCGAATGGAAGACCTTGCATGAAGAGATGGAGACTTTTGGCGAGGGAAGAGCTTCTTATGTGCTAACTTTGGTTTTCACAGCTGTGTGTTGGCAGGTCTGTTCAGTGGGTGTTGTGGGATTGATATTCATCGTGTCTTCTCTGTTTTCCAATGTCATCAGTACTGTGGGTTTGGCCGTTACTCCGATTGCTTCAGTGATAGTTTTTCACGACAAGATGAACGGTGTCAAGGTGATTGCCATGCTTCTGGCTCTTTGGGGTTTCGCATCCTACATTTATCAAAACTATCTTGATGATTCTAAAGCAAGGAGACTGCAGTGTGATGTGGACGAAACTCGTAATGAATCTGTCTGCTGATTCTTTTCCTGTTGATCGAGTTGGTATATAGCTCTTACAAGTATTGGGATAGATCCTCATCACTAGTTGTCAATTGTAATTAGCAACCGTCTTAGGTTCAAGCATTTTTGTCTGCAGAAATAATGATCTGCAGTCATCTTGAAATTTCATCATGACCTTTTGTTCTGTAATTCAGCTACTTTCTGCATTTCACAGTGGGCTCTCTTTCCTCTCGGCAAGATTGCCCAGTTATATTAAGTGACCTTATGAGAAATGAAAACAATTTGTTGATATTGACATGGGTTGCGTCATTAGATGACTTTCATTGGATGGGACAATTGATATTAAGGAACACGAGAGCTCACGGTTCACATTTCAAGAGAACCTCTTGTGCAGAACATGAAGTGCCGCCTTTTATAATGTATACTGGGATAGTTATTATGAAATGAAGTGGCTGTCGGGATGTTTTCCGTCTCTCGGAAGCAGAAGCATATATATGCTCGTATATGTTATGAAAGAGTCGTTCTGATGAATTTTTATAGTCTCTGCATCTGTTCAGGTTATTCTTAGGGAAGACCCCTTCATGTGGTTGTTTTTCCTCTAATTGCACACGAAAATGATGGTTGGACGACCAAAGAACGAACATCGATATAGCGATCCGAGATGGGCAAGCATCTCCTTATCGCAAGATCCCGTACGTTCCGTTCTTACTTCGTATGTTCTTGCTTCTGCAGAAGTCCTGATGTGGGCGCTAGCAGTAAAAGTGTAATTTTGGGTGGAGATTCTGTGTCGTTTCATCATTTGATTACCAACCGTTTGCGTACGAAAATGTGTATATGATGATTATCTAAACTCCAAATTGCATAGAAGTCGATTGCGTTCCATTGATGTAGAATTAAGAGTAATCTGAAAGTTTACTAGGAAGCTGTTCAATTCTATCCCATGCCTTTAGAAAACTTTATCAAAGTCAGGATGCTCCCGCATCATCAACATAAGTGGAAGTTGGAAGAAAGCCAAGACTCATGGAAAATCTGTGCAGCCTCAAGATTGGATTTTTCACTTGGTGCAATCATTCGGATCAAGTCACAACAAAAGTAATTTCTTCCTATTCTACGATTCTAACTTGGATGGTCTACTACCATTGGAGGTGGACTCAGTACGACCCACTGAAGCTGGCCTGCAATGCCACCTAATTAATAAAATGAAATTGTTCGGACAAATTGTTGACGTGTCATCACGTCCGTCGTTGGATTGCTTGCATCATTGGTTGAAAGTATTCAAACAGTCATCATTAATGATGGGAGTTGTAGCTACTTTTGGTTCGCCAGTGAATGTTGCCATCAAGATGGTTTCTGGGACCAATGTGCAAGCAGCAAAGACTGGGTAGCTGCTGTTGCTAGCAGCATGTAAGTCTTTGCTAGCTAAGGGCATGCTTGATTAGATTTTCAATTCTCTTGCAGCTGTTTTAAGCTTTCTGGTCATGACTGCTTGTGGGAAATGTGATGTCCATCCTTTGGTTTATAAAATTAAGCGCGACGGCGCCCGCATAGAATCTTGATACGATCGATTATGTTAATCAGATATCAAGAAACAACGAGATTCATATCGAGTTTCACTATAATTACCCGACTAGCATTGCTAAGCACCACGATTGATTCCGTTCCCTGCATCATCCATCGAATGAGTCCATCCAATTCTCTTTTTCGCCGTACCTTGACGTGTCGTCGACTTTCGGTGTGCATCGGACATCATCTCCTCGCTTTTGTGAAATTGGGCAATTGTCCATCCATCCACAAACATATAAGTTCAATGGGGCACATGGTTGAAAGACTAAATCAAAGACGTGACATGACCCCACACATCCTCTTTTGACTTATGTTTCAAGCATTCAAGGATTCGATCACATCCCGTTTTTTCTTTTCATCTTTTAAAATCACTAAGAGCATGCTCAAAGAGAAAATATTCAGTGGTTTGTTAATACCACAATAGCCGCCAAGTTGGCACATGTTTCTTACTCAAATCCAATAGTAAATTGACACACTTCTACTTATGTGAAATAAAAAGAAAAAAAGAAAAATCTATTATACCCCTCCATCTTCCTCCCTCGCCTTTCCTTCCGGTGAATATCGGACTTCACCTCCTCGTGTTGTGAAATTGGGCAACACTCCATCCGTCCATTCACAAACAAATAATTCCAATCCGGCACATGGACCAAAATACTAAATCAAAAGACGCGACACGACCAAACACACCCTTTATTTTTTTTAACTTATGTTCCAAGCATTCAAAAGATTCAAATCTCCTTCCCCTTTATATCTTTTCCTCTCGTAAAATCATTGCGAGCGTGCTTAGCAGTCAAGGTAGCGAAAGAAAGAAAGGTGGTGGTGGTGTTGGTAATTAAAAGACGGGTGAACTTCTCTGGACCAAACGTATGGGGGTGGGGGCCACAAAAGAAAGGGCAAGAACACAAACAGCAAAAGTCAAACTCTTTCGTTTCCCTTCCAAAAGGAGGCTTTGGGGCGAGTGCGGATCGCACTTTGCACAGTGCGCGCCTAGTCATTCTCTTTTCATAGCCAAAAAGCAGGAAAAAAAGACAAGAAAAAAGAAAAAGAAGAAAATCATTGCTCCTTTCGAATTCAACACATGCACAGGAACGAAAATTATAAAAAAATTATAAAATTAAATTAAATTCTATCGGCAACCCCAACTGTATTTGGTGATTACTAGATAGTCCGAGGTGAACCACTTTCATATTTTACTCGAATTAGTTGTGTTAAGATGAGAAAAATGATTGTGTTGATTTGAAAAAATTTATAACTCGATTATATTTTTTGAGTATTTTAGAATTTGATTATATTTTTGTAATAAATTTTGAGATTTTCGATATATTTATCTCTAATCACTGAATTTCGACCTTTGATTTGCAATTCGTTCGATGCGGGTCCTTGGAATTATTGCTAAAATGCATGGCACAGTCCTCTCATTCAATCGAATAGGGGAGGAAGTCGCTATGAGCCCTCAAACTATTGCCAAATGCGCGATTCAATCCTCAAAAATTTTAATTTGTTCAATTCGATTCTAGAATTTTCGTGGCAAAAGTCAGATGGGTCCTTCCACGTGACCCATTTCTTGTGGCTACTCCAAAGCGAGGAAGCCCGACATCATGCACTTAAAATCACACACCTACCGACTTCGATCTTTTCATAAATATGGTTCATCCTGTCGCCTTGCACTAATTTATTTTCTCCCATTAAATACCCACCAAAAAAGAGATCATTAATTAATTAATTAATTAAGAAAAAAAAAAAGGAACAAATTCGGTTCCCTTTGCATTAAAACTCCCTCCTGTTAACTACCCACCAACCTTTTTAATTGGGGGTGGTGGAGGGAGGTGGCGGCGGCGGCAAAAGGGGCCGTCCGCTCCGCCACTTCCAGCGGATCTGCCGCCACGTCTCGGTGGCGGCGCCGCCATGCGCCACCACTGACAGGGGAAGAGGAGAGGATAAAAATAAAATAGTTCAACGACCCACTCGCTAAATGAGAGGCCATGTGATGATGATTGCGGTGGTGGCGAATGTTGTTGCTGTGGTCCTGTCTTTCTCACCATATAATTAGATTAAATTAATTCGGTGGGTTTGATATAAATTGCGGCATTAGCCACCCGAAAATTGTTTTTTTTTTTTTGCACCCACAAGAATTTGTTGGAGCTAAAAAAGTCAATGAAAGAAGCTGGTGGTTGTCTCTTCGGCTTTAGTTAATCCATAAAAAAAAAAAGGACCGAAAATGCATAATTTGAACGATTTATTCATGTAAGAAAACGGGAAAATTATCCAATCAGTTTTAAAATTATAGTATGAATGTCAATTTGGTTATAACGTATCGATTTTGCCAATTTAATCTTAAATCTATGCACCAAATTTCACGAAAATTGATGACATGGCAATGTGCCATATACAATGATTGATGATGACTGGACCGTCACATCAACGATTACCAGCGAAAATCAGTCAGAATGACTACATTGGAACTTTTAAGCAAATATTTGGGATTAAATTGATAAAATTGATAAGCTTAGAATCGAAACAACATCCATACAATAAGTTTAGAATCCGATCGAGTTGTGATTTTTCCCTGTAAACAAACTTATGGTGAAGTAGTAGTTTGGAAACTTCGAAAGATACCGTAACCGCGATACTCTACATGGGTTTTCTACTGATCATCCAGAAGCTCGAGCTATGAAAAGTAAAACGTGACTTATTATTTAAATACTCTAATAATAGTAGCTTAAGGGGGACCGTAGTCATAATCAAGCGATAGGGTTTTTGGTTCTTTGTCTAATTAGACTCCACAAGAGCAACTCTCTAATCTCCATGTTAAGCGATAGCATAGCGACCTAATCATTTCAAAATCCACGAGGGACCCTCCGTGGCCCGTCCGTTTAACATGCAAGGACGGCAGACTCCACGGATGCATTCTTCTTCATTTTTACATACCGATGCATGTACACCTCGTACCCCTAATTCCTCATTTATCTTATTTTTCCCCGAGAGAAAGGGAATGCCCTCTAATTATTTCACGTCCCGGTGATCCCGAGACCCAGAGAAGGATCAAGATGAACCCTTTTAAGGGACTTGCTTAGGTCAAAGTTCTCTAATCTCTAATGCTAAGAAGATTGCCATGGCGACCTAATCATTTCAAAATCCGACAGAGACATTTCCTTTGTTTTAGGGAGACTAAAATTCCGCCTTGATTGCAGCATTACATTACTTAGCATATTCTTCCACATTATATAATGTAAGCATATTTCCATCATTCCGCACGACCGCACGGCACGACATAGACAAAAAGCAAATAAGAACGAGAGAGAATCCATGCTGCGAATGGAGGAATTTCTTTCCCTTGGCTTGTACGCTCGTCCCTCTTGAGACGAAGAAGAAGCAACCACAAAAAAAAAAAATGTCTTAAGAAAAAATTGGAGTGTTCAATGTCGGAACGGCCTTGTCCACCCTTGATTTGATGATTATAACTATTTGCTCTCTCGAATCAATGGTGTATGAGATTGCTCGCGGAGAGATGATATTCAAAGAACGATGGGATGCTAGTGCATTAACGATGACAACCTCTCTCTTTGTCTCCCTCCATGTCGCCCTCGATGATCCTTTGGTCCGACCGAGGCTTGGTCGCCCCTTCCTAGAGCTCCGACGATGTTTTTACTAACCCTAGTTTGATGGTCGGGCCACGCCGTGGCCGCCACGGCAACTCCAGTGGCTAATAAAAGCAAGAAGACCGAATCGCATGAGGCAAAAGGACAACAATTAAGTTCGATACATATGGAGAGATTTTTTAGAATCCGGTGACACGCGCAAGATAGATGTGTCTACCGCCCATGAGAGAGACGCACGAATATTACAAGACGGCAATAAGTTTCTTGATGTACTAATTCCTTTCTACACGATGGAAAGTCCCAACGACTTTTGTCATCCCGAGTGTAATATTTCAAAGGCTTCTTTAGTGCTCTCAGGAGCGGTCGTTAGAAATTCGAAACGCATTTACTCAAGCGACGATAGGACAATTAAATTCATACATATGAAGAGATTTTTTAGAATCTAGTGGCGCGGGCAGACAAATGTGTCCACGGCCCGTGAGAGACGCGCACGAATACTGCGAGATGGCAATAACTTTCTCGACGTACTAATTCCTTCTCAGGATGCGAAAGTCCCAACGACTTTATCATCCCAAGAATAATATTTCAAAGTTTTCTTTACGAGCGCTCTTGGGAACGGGTTGTTAAAAATTCAAAACACATTTACTCGAGAGGCGACGCGACGCATATGACACGGGAAAAATCCCCGACTAATTCAGGAATCGACCTTTCGGAACGTTCTTAAACCCGAAAAAATAAAAGAAAAAAAAAAAAAAGAAAAAAAGAAAAAGATGCATCAAACATGGAAAGTGACCGTCACGGCGAGGATCCCAACATTTCTTTCCCAAAAGCTCGAGCTCCGGTCAAAGCAGACAGCGACGGATGGAAGGGAAAAAGAAGGAAAAAAAGAAAATGGGGAGAAGCAGCAAGATCGACGGGAGGGGCCTCAAAATCCAAAACCAAATCTCAATCCCAATCCCAATTTCTCCCTACAACAACCCCCTCCCCCTTACCTGGGAAACATCAACACCAGCATCTTTTCCTATTCTACGAGGTACTCTCGACCCTTCATTTTTCCAAACATCGTCCTCCCCGAAAACCCAAAAAAAAAAAAAAAAAAAAAAAAAGGCAAAACAAAAGGGCTACGAAAGGTACGAGAGTCCTGCTCCTCGGGAAGCAAACGTCCCCGAGCCACCGAAGGGCTCTTATAATTCGAGTTCATAGTTTATTGGAAGTTTGAGTTGTGGGTCCATGAATAGTTACTCGGTGTGTATGTACATATATTTTCTTTCTCTCGTAATCAAGAGATGTAATAGAAATGTGCAATACACTAAATGTATTGATATATTCGATTGGGTATCAAGTGCATTTGGTTTAGTTTTTTCAAGAGATTTTCGATTTTCAAATTCTATTGAGAAAATGTTAAGGGTATTTGGCAAACCTTTCTAGGGGTTTTTCAGCCAAATGCTATTCTTGGGAAAATTGAAAATTGAGATCGGCCGAAGCTTGTTTTTTTCTTACAAAATTACCGTAACCAATTCTTTAGTTTTTTTTATTTTATCTCTCGTTATTCCAAAACCATCACATTTGCCAGAGCCAGCAAAGAATTTGATAATTTCTTTGATTAAAAAAAAGAAAATTTAAACCAAAATCCCTTTACAAAAAGAGATTTGTCATACACTATGTATGCCAAAGCAACTTTGCAAAGGATTTTTAACCCGTTTCCAAAACTAGACCAAACGACAGCCAAATCCTTAGACGTCGAATCCTAACAAATGATTTGAGCCCCTGCTAATGGAACGGGGGGCGCATAGGCTAAGACAAAGCACAAATGAAAAAACCTTAGTCGGACAAGCGCACTAATAAAATAATCGGACAACCTACGACGTCCGGGCCCCACCGCCGGGCGAGCGAAGCGTGACGCCCGGGTGACGTGTGAGCTCGGCGATCATAAATGACGAAAGACTCCGAGTCTCCGAGGGGAGGGGCTATTGCCGTCATTATGACTCGATGCCCTCCCCTCCTTCCCTCCCTCCCTCCCTCCCTCCTCCAAGGCCCTCACGCCCCATATGCATTCATAACGGTCGGAGCGCATTGACTCCCCCTCCCCCCCCCCCAACGGCTCCGTAGCCTTACCTTAAATTCGGCGGGCCCTGCCCCGCCACCCGACCCCGGCCCTGACCCTGCCCACCGCCACCGCGCTCCTATCAAAAAGAGCTTTCTAACCACCACAATCGCTTATCTATTAAGATACACGTATGATTTGTGTTAAAGAAGTCTCATGTTAGAAAATTAACGTGACGTATAATAATTAATATATATTAATTGGTCAAAAATTCATTGAATTAAACTTTTTGAATGAAAATGCGAGGTTATAATTGGGAATTCGCCGCCACTTCCCTCCTCAAACATTTGATGCCTCGCGCTCTTCCCACTGCAAAATTGCCGAAAAATTACTCGGCCCCAAGAATTCCACCGGAATATCGTACCGGCTGCCGGAGCGCTCTCATAGTTCTGAAATTTGATTTTGGAAAATTTAAAAAACAATCCTGTAAAATTTGCTCTTAGAAAGTGTAGTTAACGTGTCAGGTGTAGCCTGGATCACCTGACACGTGTCCCTTTCCCCTTCTCGCCAAGTGTCCCACGAAGGGGTTTCTGACGGTCCGACCGAGAGAGAGAGAGTAGAAGATGTCAACCGAAGAAAGATAGCAGGATTGATGATGCCACCCCCACCACGTTCCCGCAATTGAATGCACTAAAAATTCATCCAGGACCAGAACAATACATAAATATATATAAATAAATAAATGTTCGAGAAAAATAAAAATAAAAATACGCACGAGAAAAAGAAATGGGTAAAATCTATTAATTTCTGTATACCTGGTACACGTAATCGTAAAGAAAAGCCCCTAAAATAAAAGAGAAAAAAAGGGGGGAATCATCACACAACAACAACAACAAGAGGAAGCAAGAAGTGTAGCCGGGGTAATGGAGCGATTTTTACTGTACATGAGAGGGGAAAAAGAAGAGCAAATTACAAGAATGCCCTTCGTTTTCTCCCTTCGCGCGTCGTGTAAAACAAAAACAAAAAAAACTACTGAGCAAATTTCCTAGCGGGGTAGAGAGATTCTTCAATCCGACGACGGGGTTAAAAAAAGGAACGCGGTAAAAAAACTCGGGTCAGGAATCACCGCCGTCGTCCGCGACGGCGACGGATTGTCTAGCGGTTCGGGTTGACCCTCCCGAAGTCCGCGAGCTTCCGGGACCGGTTGTTGCCGCGGTACGACGCCGCCGTCGACAGGTGGGGGCGCGCCGGGACGACCCTGATGATCTCGCCGGCGTACCCAGCGTCCGTCTGGAACCCCCCGCACTTCGGGTGGCTCCACTGCCGCGCGGGGCTCGGCCGCACCAGGGGGCTCAGGCAGAAGCTCAGCCCCGAGACGTTCCGCGAGTGCGGTCCCGTCCGCGGACGGAGCGCCGGCGGCCCCGCCGACGGGGTGTTCCTCCGACGCCCCCGCCCTCCCCCGTGGGACGACTCCGAGGCGTACCCGCTCCCGAGCGGCGACCGGTTCTCGCGGTCCTCGTCGTCGGACTCCTCCCCTCGCTCCGGCGACATCCCGCGGTCCGACACCCGGCGGGGCCGCCGGGAGTCGAAGGCGGAGACGCCGTCTTCGGCGGAGACTCCTCGCGACCGGCTCTTCCCGCGGCGGCTGAGGAACGAAAGCCACGAGGACGCGGACGAGGACGGCGTCGCCCGGCACGAATTGCGGTGTTGGCGAGAGAAGCCAGGGTCCGAATCCGAAGAGAATCGGGGATCCGATTCGGAATCGAACTTCTCCGATCTGAACTTGCCGAACAGGCTGGCGAGCAGCGAGAGCTTGCCCCGCTTCTTCCTCTCCCGCGGCGGCTCGCTGGCGACGAACCCTCCCGCCGCGTCGCTGTACTTGTAAGCCTGGCCCACTTGCGGGGTGCTGTAGAAGCGCTGGTGGACGCCGCCGCCGCCGACGCCGTCGGACTTCCGGCGGCTGATGTAGGGCGAGACGGAGCGGGGGAACGCTGCCTGTGGGTCGGGCTTCCGGCGGTCTTCGGCGGCGGCACAGGGGCGGGCGTGGGCGTGGGCGTGGGCGTGGACGAGGCCGAGGGCCTCGGCTTGGGCCTGGGCGGCGATGAGGTCGGCGAGGCGTTCCCGGAGGCAGGTGGCGCAGACGCCGACGGCGCTGCTCGAGTCGAGGGGGTGCTTCCTACACTTCATCATTCCTCCGCTCCGATCCCGCCGCTGCTTCTAGAAGCTTCTCCGCTCGGCCATCTCCGGTGTCAAAAACCGGCCGCGAGCTTCCTCCTCCGGAAATGAAAACGAAGGCTTTTAGAGAGAGAGAGAGAGAGAGGGAGGGAGGGAGGGAGGGAGAGAGATATTTTTGATGTGCCGGTTGCTGTCTCTCTGCGTGTTGGGGAGGGATTGGTGGTATCTCTCCACTTGATTTTATTTGTAGAGATAGAGAGAGAGAGAGATTAGGCGCAATGTGGTTTTTTTTTTTTTTTGGGGATAAACTATTTAATGAATTTTCACGCATGTATGGATGCGTGCTCAAACTCATTTCAATGTGGCGACACCCGTCGAATTTGATCGTGATATCTAGGACGACCGGTTCATACTCCCTTTGCTCCCATTCGAGTAGAACCGTCCACTCTCACGAGCCATCGATGTCTCTACTTCTATCGACATCCGTTACCGTTCATATGGCGAACCCCTTTGTCGGTAATGAGTTAGTGGTCACCTCTTTTCATAGGATTTGAGTCAAAATGAATTTTAGTAATTTTTCTTTAGGACGATCAATTCATACCTCCTTACTTCCCTTCGAGTAGAGCCGCCCACTTTCGTGAGCCGTCGATATCTCGGTTTTTGTTGATACTTGTCATCGTGCATGTGATGAACCCCTTTGTCAATAACGAGTCCGTGATCACCTCACTTATGGGATTTGAGTTGAGATAAATTTTAGTAATTTTTCTTTAGCTCGACAAGTAAAATTCGATATATATATATTTTGGTCATGAGCGTAAAATTTGCGTTGGTGAGCCATGTACGGGAGCATTTAGGAATGGGTCTGACTTTATTTTGCTTTGTAATAAATTCAAGTGATGGCGATCTTAAGTTGAGTGATGATTTTTCTATTTATTTGTATTTTCTTTTTCTTTTTCTTTTTCTTTTTCTTTTGTTTTGGGGGGCCAGTTGACGATGTGACTTCTGTGCGTTGACTTTCTCTCTCTCTCTTTCGGTTTTTGTGGGTTTTTTTAGGATGATTTGCAGTTGCACGGCCCGGCAAATTTACAGGGATAAGACTCCTGGCCTTTTTCTTGTTTGGTCAGAGATAGATTTTTCCCACCTTTAAAAACGACCGATTCTTTTCGTTTGGTTTTTCTACTTTTGCACTTCTTCTCGTTTTCTTTTTCTTTTTTTACTCTTTTTATTTTTGCTCGAGCGGGGCTCTTACTTTTAGTTATTTGCTGCTCAGGACACTCTCATCTGTAACATTTATGGGGATTAAAAGAACTTTAAATGTGATCACATCTGAATTTTTTTTTAAATTTATTTCCAATAGGTCAACTCTAAAATACTTTTATGAAATTGAACCTTAATTTGTTTGCGCTTGCCCAATGGGTTTGCTAGAATTTGTACATAAAAATTTATGGACACCGACTCGGCATTTTAATTTCGATAGCGAATATTTGAAAGTATATTGTATGACGAGGATAATGTTAGAGAGGTTTTCACATATATTTTTCGGATTTTTATGACGAATAAACTTCGGGACCCATAAAATACTTTACTAATCTTATGGAGTCGGACGATAAAAATGATTTTTTTTTCTTTTTTCTTTTTTTACATTTGATGTTGTGGATGATCGAATTACTTTCATACGTTTGATGGGTTGCGTGTAATATGGTCCCTTAGCCCCTTTAATCATGCATGCATCAGGTCGTGTCGTTTTCTCTTTTCCATTGGGTTGGGAATGTTATTGCTGCACTCATAAGTGTATCGTTGGACCTAACTTGAATCTAAAGATACCCACCAAAAGAAGAAGAAGAAGAAAAAGGGAAACTTGAACAAGAATCAGAAAGTGCATTTATAAAGGAGTGGCTCCACTAGGATGGCCGGATTGGATCGTCACAGTGTAGTCATTATCTCAAACATCGGTTAATTAGGCAAACTGTCATCACCTGAGGTGTTGTAGGTAAGAAATCAAATCAGCGCCGTCGAAAACTGAACTCTAAGGACACGTTTGGTAATGTTTTTGGAATAAAAAAAGAACATAAATCTGTTTAATAATGTCCACTAGTGTTTCTATTTTTTGAAATAAAAAGTTGTTTTTGGGAATAGATTTGAAGTAAAAAAAAGTAGTTTCTTGTTCTTAGGAACAATTTCTAGAAATTATTTATTGGGTTATTACTTATGATCGACCGCCGTCTATTGAACACCGCCCGTCGACCTTCACCTATCAGCCGCCGCCTTTCTCTTGGTGAATGGCAGATGGCGAACCAGCAACTCAACATCCAATGACTGGTGATCAATGATTGGCAGTCAAGTAAATGTCAATCAGCAATTGTCGATTGCAGCCACCATCGAGGAAAAAAGAAATAAAAAAATTTTGTCGATACTATATGCATTCCTATAATTTTTTTTATTCTGAGAATCATAAATTTTTATAATTATCAAACGCCTTATTTTATTCAGGATATTATCATTGGTTGGGCATCCTGACCCAACTTCCTAAACTCAGAATTCTTTCTCATGGCCTTCGTTTCAAAAATCAATTCAGGGAATTTGTGGAAATTAAACAATTCTATGCCCTCCAACCAATCATCCTGAACCCAATAATTCAAAGTTTACTTTCTTCCTGTGCTGAGATACACTCACAGTTTTCCCAAACTTGCAACCAGCCATTGTGGAAATGGAAATACAAAAAAAATATTTCTCAAAAGAAATGATTTTTAAGAGTAGAAATATTACCAAATGCACCCTAACTCGTCGCCCATCATAAATTGGCCAATTGGATTGAATCTGCAATGCCCAAGCACAACCTCACCATTGGAGAGATACGCCCTGACTTCTAGCGAGGTCGTCGTGGAGATCCAATGTTGTGGGCAACATTGTCTATGGCCGTTGATGTTGATGTTGCCTGCGGTGGTGGCCTCCTTCTCTTTTCGTACCTCTGTTTACTTTTCTTGATTTCTTTCTCCTTCACCTTCTCCTTTTTGAAAGTAATTATTGTACTTCTAATTGAAAAATACGTTCAACTAAAATGAGTTTCGAAATGGGCATTGCCTTGACCCACTTAAGCCCGCGCCCTGTTGATTTCTGGTCCCTGAAATCCACTTCAGTCCCTTTTTTTAATTTTAGGTGATCCATTTTATCACTTGACTCATTAAATATATGTTGCAAAAAGATTTATAAATCCATTTTGTCACCTTTAGTTAAGAAGATCTTCAAAAGGGGTTTTCGATATATCTTTTTTCGTGATTTTTTTAGATTTGTGAAAAAGAGAGAGTGGTTTTCAAAATATATATTTTTTGAATTTTTTTTTTTAGATTTGTGGAAAGAGAAAGCGGTTTTCATAGTTTCCGTAAAAGAAAATAATTTTCTCAATAATATTCGAAATAGACTAATCATCATAGACATTGTCTACATCTAATTTTCAGACTGTTCCTTTTTGGCGATACTTAAGTATGAGCCAAAAGCATTTGAATTCTTTTAAGTAACTTTCACTTTCGAATTTTTTTATTATAAATCTTGAGATGTACACACTCTACTTAAATTCTCAAAACTTTTGTAGTATTTAAATGTCGACTCACGTATTTATATTTAGTTTTTCCATAAATTTTAACATGTTGCGCGACTCTTTAGATTATAATTTCCTTAAGCCTTTGAGAAAGTTGAATCAAATAGGGTTAAGGGATAGTGAAAAAAATTATTTTATCACTTTTGTGACCAGGCTTTTTCAGGGGACTTATCAAACTCCTTTAATAGGGAAATTTTGTCATTTTCAACGTATTATCTTTTTAGATATCAGTGCAAGCATTTTTAATCACCAATTATTTGTATCTAAGTGTTTTGAAAATGGCAATTTTTTCTTTTGGGTATTTGCATGCCCAACAAAATACATAATGAAAAACAAAAAGTAAGACTGCATTTGATAATGTTTTCTTTTTTATTTTTTTCGTTCTTTTATTTCTTGAAATAGGAAAAAAAATTATTTTGGTAATGTTATTTAATTTTTGGGAAAATTCCAATTAAGGGCTCAAAGTACTCTCATTTTCTCAAAAAAGGCTCGGAATTGACATTATTTCAAATAAAGGCGCAAGTGCCCAACCTTGTTTCGATCAAGGGCCTAAGCTCACTGGTAGGGGAAAATTGATATTTCCAATGATCGGAACAATGACATTTTTGTCCAAAAAATTTTTGAATTAAAAAAACCATAACTCTAAAATTAAAAAGCTGAAAAGTCACATTCTTCTTCTCTCTCCACGTTCTTTTCTTCTGCTCCCAGCCCTTTTCGTCAACAAATCTCAAAAAATAGAAATGCTTGAACGGCGAAGTGTCATTGGAGCAAGCACCGTCGGGCATTGACGGTGTGCAACCAAATGGCAGCGTGAATCAAGCGGCGACCGTGATGACGATGGTTGGAGGGTGAAGGGTTTTGAAGGGTTTTGAAAGAAACTAAAGGAAATAAACCTCCTTGTAAGGTTTGCACAAACCCTTTGCTTTGTGTTGAGGTTATTTTGTCTTTTATTTTGCTTCCGTGATTCAGTTGAGGTTAGTGCGAAAGTGTTGACTAAGGAGCAAGCACTAATAGGCATTGATGGTGTGCGACTGAGCAGCAGTGGCGACAACGTTGCTCAAAAGGTAAAGAATTTTGAAGGAAACTCAAAGAAGAAGAGCTCTTGGCTCTCCAACCCATGTTCTATTCTCTAATTGTTGCTTCATCTCGCCTATAAACCTTTGATCCTCATTGGTGACCTCTAGAAGAAATGCGCTTCGATTTTCTCACGGTCTAGAGTTAGAATTCCTGTAGTGCGAAGGTGAGATTTAGGAAACTAACCTTCACGAAAACAAACGAAATTAGAGATTTAGGAAAATTAGGATCTCGATTTAGAGTTTCACTTGAGAAAACTAATCTCAAAACTAACCTTGTATGAATCGCGAAAGCAAAATAGAAGACTAAATCAAAACGATTTTAAATTGGGAGGGCGAGGGCTTTGTGCGAACCCTACGAGGGGATTTATTTCCTTTAGTTTCTTTAAAAACCCTTCACCCCCAACCGTCGTCATCATGGGCACTGCTTGATTCACGCCACCACCTGGTCGCACGCCGTCAATTCCCGACGGTGCTTGCTCAGATGACACTTCGTTGTTGAAGCGTTTCTATTTTTTGAGGTTTGTTGATGAACAGGATTGGAAACAAAGGAAAAGAACATGGAGAAAAGAAAAAGAACATCACTTTTCAAAATTTTAATTTTAAAGTTTTGGTTCTTTTAATTCAAAATTTTTTTGGACAAAAATGTCATTGTTCGGCAAAATTTTTCTTTATCGGTTTTGCATGCCTAACAAAATACATAATGAAAAACAAAATATAAGACTTTTGATAATGTTTTGAAATTTTTTGTCAACTCTTTTATTTTTGAGAAAATGAGGGCATTTTAGATAATGGAATTTTCCCTTAATTTTTCTATTCATTGAAATAAAAAAGTAGTTAAGAAATAAATTTGAAATATAAATAATAAGTAGAAAAAATTATTTCTTTACTTAAAGAAACAATATGTGAAACAAGTCATTTTTCTCTTTCCTTATTTTTCTTTCTTTAGTTGATTATTGACTTTTGGTAGATCGAGCCTCACTAGGGAGGAAAAAGAAAAAAATATTAAAAAAATATTAATCTCAAAAATTATTAATTTTTTTAAAAATCTACATCACAAAAAGAATTTAAAAGTTATACCAAGCATGTTTTTGTGCAATTATTAGACGCCCTCAAACTTTCAAAAACTTGTTTAAGAAATATAAATTTTATTTTCGAGAATATAAATGTTATCAAACACAATATAATATTTCCGTTTTAAAATCTGAAGCGAGAAAGTGAAACCCTAAACCCCAGCATACCTTCTCCTATCTTCTGATACCCGGCCTTCAGTCCGTCTCTGCGCCTCTCTTGTCTCCTCTAAGCTCGCCGGCAAAGTCCCGCTCTCGAGCTGCTGCAACCCTTGCCGCCGCCAGCCGGTACTCTCTCTGTATCCGGCCTCCGCTCATCCGCTCAGCCACCCAGCTCCGCCTCCATCGGCGCCGATTCCGCAGCGACCCGGCTCCGCTTCTCTCGCTTTCTTGCAGCTCCGAGCCGCCGCTAGCCTTTGCCGCCGCCGCCTAGCTCGCCCCATTCGCCGGCGAAACCGAGGTGAGTATCGTTCCCCTCCTCTGCGCTTGCTTCCTTGCTTGTCTGTAGCATTGGGAAACCGCTAGAAGAAGAATTGGTGGGGAACGAGTTTTTCTGACTGCGCGTTCTAATCGGAAGTAGTTGCGTTTATCTTTCTTGATATAGCTGTGTCGGATGGCCGTAAATCGGAGAGGGACCGGCGTGTTCGATGAGGACGAGATGCCGGAGGATGAAATGAATGATCTTGGGGATGAAGGTTATGATGATTCCGAATCGGAATCGGACGCCGAAGAAGAAGAAGAGGATGTGAAGTTGCCCGAGGCTAAGAAAAACGCTGTATTCGACAGGGACGGTATAATGGATAAGCTCGGAGACATGAGCTGGCCGCAGGATGTGCCCTGGATACAGAGGCTTGCTGTCGATGTCGATAGCCAGCAAGAGCAAGAGGTGGACGTGAACGACGACCTCGCCCGGGAGCTCTCTTTCTATACGCAGGCGCTCGAGGGGACGAGGGAAGCCTTTGGGAAGCTCCAGTCGTTGGGGCTTCCCTTCCTCAGGCCTTCGGACTATTACGCCGAGATGGTGAAGACCGATTCTCACATGGAGAAGGTGAAGGGCAGGCTTTTGGCTGAGAAGAGGCAGATTGAGGAGGCAGAGGAGAGGAAGAAGGCGAGGGAGGCCAAGAAGCTGGCAAAGGAGGTTCAAGCTCAGAAGCAGAAAGAGAGGGCTAAGCAGAAGAAAGGGGAGATAGAGGCTGTGAAGAAGTGGAGGAAGCAGAGGCAACAGAGTGGATTCCCGGAAGGCGATAAGGACGGTGATCTGCCTTTGGATTTCGAGGACGGGAGGCCTTTCCAGAAGTCCAGAAAGAAGAGGCCTGGCGTGGCTCCAGGAGATCGATCTGGAGGGAAATTGAGGCAAGGTGGTGGCAAGGGAAGGAAGGGAATGGACAAGAATATGAAGAAGAGGGAAAAGCGGGACTCCAAATTTGGATTTGGGGGGAGGAAAGGCGCAAAGAAGCAAAACTCTGCCGAGACTACCAATGACTTGAGAGGCCTCAAACAAAGTAATAGCTCAGGAAACAAGAAAAGGAAGAGGTGATTGAGTTCTGGGATCATTCCATTCTAGGGAGTTATTACACAAGCATATGCAAGACAACTTTGTGGTAGGGGAATGCTTTTTGAAAGCTTAATTTTGCTGCTGATGCAGGATAAGAAATTTGGTTTCGCTTTTGCTTATTTGATTTGATTGTGTAGAACATAGCCCTATCTATGTGAGTCAGTGCCGTTTTTGCTCATTTTTGTCTACTTTCTCATGGTTAGCCTCATTAAAGTATTATGTTCTTTAGCTCTGCTCAACCGTAGTTATTTTAGCCATATGTCTATGGGCAACTTGCTGATGTCCTCTTGCCGGCCTTGCTGGACATCGTCTCTGAGAAGTCACCTGCATAACGAATTCTTGGTGTGCTCGCACCTCGAATTAGCTGCAGACTCTTATCAAACTCCTCCTCTGCATTTCCCCCCGGTTTGAGCCTCGGATGATGGATTGATGTGATGCTTATCGTAGGGATGTGGCGAATGCCTGTCAGAGGCACGTAGAGCCATGATTTTTAGACACAACTGTACTCCGATTGATCTTTTCATGGCTGCTGTAATACCTTCTACAGGTGGAAAGATTCTGTTTTACCAGGCAAAATGTGATCTGCCGAGCACTCCCACCTACTTCCTTGCATCATTCCCTGATGTTCTCTCATTTGCTGTTACACCGTCTTTCGAAATAGCATCAGAGTTTACACGATAGCCAATTCTGAGATCAGTTCGACGGGGAGCTTGTCCTGGTCTTCTATACTTAAAAAGCAATCTTATGCTTTTGCATTGCATACAGATACCAGGTTATTAATCTGATTGGCTGGGCATCATTAGAAATCTGAAATGTACATTGAAATCTCAAGTTCCCTCTGGATGATGGAGCTTTAAACCTTGCTGCCTCACTTTGGATCTTGATTCTCATCAGATGGGGAAATCATATATATGGAATGCAGAGTGTTAAGCTGGTTTGGCTGCTCTTAAGCCTCCAAAATGGAGTTGTTTTAATCATGGATATTGGTGATTAGAGTTGTTACCAATGGTATAATTCAAGACCATTCTGCACCTAACCATAGGACGATGCATTTACTGAGTTCATGGTGCAGTTTCCTCTGGTGACCACGCTGCTCAAGGTATATTAGTTGCTTTGAGAGCTGAGGCAATTCCCTTTACCTTTGTAAATGAAAATGAAAATGAAAATGAAAATGAAAATGAAATTGGAATGAAGATTATCTACTCGTTAGTTGATAAGCTGATCATCAGCAATCACTGTCTTTCAGTCTGGTGGTATGGAAAAAGCTACCGTCTTTCATTAGCACTCTTTGATCTCCAAGATAATGGTTAGGCCAAGTACCTAAGAAATGCACAATCTTTTTACCATAGCTACAAATTTAAACCCAGCCCGTTTAATCATACCAAAAAAATGGCACAATCTTTAACCAGTGCAATAGATAATATTTTAGGCTCGATTGACTCTTACTGATGGCTAACAATGACGACTTCCATCGTTTTTAACTCCAACTACAGTCAAATTCTGTTTTTCTATCGACTCCATGGGCTCATTTCAAGATTGGCCGACGAGACATTACACAGGCCGAATATGGAATGGAGGGTGCTTTCCTGGACCATGGTCTGTCGACTCCATGCACATGCAATCACGAGTGCTCCGACCAGTCCGGTCCGGTCCAATCCGAGACAAGTCCGGCCCGCATGGAATGGCTTCGCTCCCGAGGGGAAAAAGTAAGAGAAGATCCGCTGCCGAAGGAGCGGAGAAGCAACGAGTTCCTCATTGGACCATGCAAGCAGAACGGCATTTTATCCCCCCACTCGGAAGTTTGACTTTGACCCAACTCACCAGAAAGGGAAAGGCAACCAAAAGACGAAAGGGGGGCCCACCGTCTGAGTCGGCATCGACCTCCCCTGGCCTCCACCAATCACGGACGATCTCCCCTGCTCTGCTCGCTTCAGTCCTCCACGGTTCACTCCTCCCGAGCTCTCGATCTCTCCCGATCTCTCCCCGTCTTCTCTTGGCGCCACGCGCGAGATGCCGAACCCGTCTGGCCAGATCGGGGCGTCCTCGTCGCTGATCGGGCGGCTGCTGCTGCTCCGGCGCCGGCCCGCGAGCTCACTCGCCCCCGCTGCCGCCGCCGCCGCCCCCGGTGCTTCACCACGACCGAGGGGCACCGCCCCACCATGGTGCACAAGCGCAGCCTCGACATCCTCCACGATCCCTGGTTCAACAAGGTAAATCTCCCGTCGAAGTTCGTTCGGGCTCCGATGCGCTTGGGGCCGAGATGATCGCGCCGGAGCATTTGTCGGTAGCGAAGGCGGAGTGTGTGGAGGTAGTTTGGTGTCGCTTGGAATGTAGTGTTGGTGGCGTCGTGATGTTCCGTGTGTTTGTCTCGCCCGACGCGGGAGTTGCTCCGACTGCTGTCCGTGTTCATGAAGGAGTGATCGGCCTATGATTTCGATTTTGCCCTTTCTCATGGCCTTTTTTTTTGTTTTTTTCCCGTGCTTTGGTTGGTTTTAGTATCGTGTTAAGGTTTGCTAGTTAGTTTGGATCTTTTTTGCCTTTGGGAAGGAATACAACGAGGGCGACTGCTAGAATTCAATAACGGACGCGGATTTGTTAGTTGGATGGTCAGGGAGCTGTAGTTGCTCGAATTTCCATTTCGATGATGATTGCATTCTCTTACAATTTTAGGTTTACCATTCAAGGGTTAAAAATTCTGGTCGTTTAGTTTTTCAAATAAACCAATGCACTGATCTGCTGTGGTGCCGGCACTGTTGATCAGACGGTCAGCTGGAGTGGCAATTACCCAAATTTTTCTGTTTGTAAATGATAAATCTTTCCTCTCCTTCTTTGAGGTTTGGCGTGGAAGGTTTTTTTTTTTTTTTTTTTCTTTAGGTTTTCCAAGTGAAAAATTTCATCAGCATTTATATATTTTCTAGATTTTAGGTTGTTTCAATTATTGGAGTTAACTGACCCCTTTTGCATTTCTAGGGAACAGCATTCTCTATGACAGAACGAGATCGTCTTGATCTTCGGGGTCTTCTCCCTCCCAACGTTATGTCTTCCGAGCAGCAAATTGAACGCTTTAGTATGTTCTGTTACTTAGGCTTCCCTTTCAGAGACTGCTTTGATTCATTTAGTTTTATAAACATCTGTCGCTGTACCTATGCTTGTAAAACTATGTTTTCTTTTTCCAAGTTACTTTGACATTCAAGTTTTCCGATGGCTGTTCCACATTAAATCATGCAAATTAGATGAGAAGGTCATGTTCATTAGAACCTGATGATCTGACAAATTATGCCTGGTAGAGAGTCCACTAGGAGATTGGGCACTGTTGTATCTGACATACTGAAAGCTACATTACATATTGGCTTTCTGTCAATTTTACCAAGAATATCTGTAGAATGTAGACGATGCAAAAGTATAACAAGGCTAGTGGAACATATTCTACTTGTTTATTATTTGAGCACCTTACTGAATGCTTCTCCTTGTTATTAGTGCAATTCTGCTGGAAATTGAGGTTAATTTTAACTTTCGATGTTACTGGTGTCCAAATAATCTGTTCTCTTAGGGAACATATAATCAATCTGTAGTTTCTTGTGGTTTTTCCTACCATTTTTAGATAGGGCTCATTTATCTGATCTCAAAATCTGTTATACTACAAATGGATTATGTAAAAAGCTGCTGCTCATCTCCAGTGTTTGGGGTTATTAATGCTTATTCTATCCTCAAAGGCAAAGTAACCCTCTGTATGGAAGCTTAAGATGTTGACTGTAGATGGGTGTTATGTTACATTGCATTACATGAAGGCGATGCTTAAGGACTTGAGTGGCTAGGTACCTATTATACATGAAATAATGCCATATAACTTCCCAGCAAGGCTGTTTGCTCCAAGCAGCTGTTTTGTGGAAATTATATCAACATGGCAAGATCACTTATTTGTCTAAGAAATTCTAATAAAAGACCTTTTGCGCACATCTGTATAGATTCTGCTTCATTCACCATCCACTATAAAAGCACAAGAGGTCTACTTCAACACTGAGTTCTGGGCTTGCTGACTTGATGAAAGATTTGCTAAGACTTGATGAATAATTACCTATTTGTCTGAGAAAACAAAATGAGGACTTTTTGGGGACATTATTTTAGATTTTACTTCATTCACTATCCACTTTTAAAGCACAAGACTCCTGTGTCAGTACTGAGTTCTTGGCTTTTTGACTTCATGAAAGATATGAAGTTTGCTTTAATAGCTATTAATTTTGTTAATACTGGAATCTCCCTGTGGACAGCAGTTGCTTTACATGTTCTTGAATTCTCGAGAAAGGAAACTTTTGACTAATTAAGAATGAAGATATTATTGATTGGAGGATAATCAAAACTAGCCATATCCGAGCATTGATTATCATCTTGAATGCGCGCTGATGATTTTTCTTCTTAATATTAGCCTTTCTGACTGGATTACTCTCCCCCAAATCCAGACTGTAAATTCTCTAGTTGGTTCTACCAGCGCTTCAAGCATAGAAGCTTGTTTGAGTGGAATGATGAGAGTTCTAACAGATTGAAATGGGGATGGCACAAAAGTGGCAAATACTTTTGGCTGTAAAGCTGGGGTTTCAGGCATGATGGCTATGATATATTCTACTTTGCTTGTGGGCTTGTGCGGTGCCATAGAGATTGCAAAGCTAGAAATGTCTGCTATCTGTAGAAATTGATTGTTGGGTGGATTAAGTTCTCTGACATGAATTGAAAACATATATGCTTGTATTCCAGGTGGCACGTTGAGATGGCTATTCATTCATTTCTGGTTTTTAAATTGATTGAAATCTCTGATTCGGTGGTGAACATAAACTTGAATTCCTTGCTTATACTTTGAAATGGACGTTCTAAGTGCTATGTAATAATTTTACCTTATGAGAGTCTAGTATCTTGGCAAAACTTCCATAGCCTTAGTTGTGGAAAATTGGAGTAGGATATTGGAGAGACTCTCCATTAGTTTGGCATCCCTATTAATGTGGCTGGCTTGATAAGGTGAATGAATAATCATGTAAACCATCTAGGTAAATCAATTCACATAGCTTAAGTTTCTGACTGTAATTGGATGTTACATTTTTCCAGCACATTGGTTTGCTTATTTTACAGTGCCACATTAATTAAAAACTGTCCGTCGACAGTGGCTGATTTGAAGAGGCTCGAAGAGCAAGCAAGAGATGGACCATGGGATCCAAATGCTCTGGCAAAATGGCGCATTCTTAACAGACTGCACGACAGAAATGAGACAATGTACTATAAGGTGATTTAATAACTGGATTGTCTATGTGCAGTTATTTTGATTAAATTTTACTAGCAATTGGAGTTTAATATGACATAGATTTGCTTTCTTCTTGCCTAGTAGATATTGTACCTTCTATTTCACAAAATGTTTAAATGATTAGTGGTAGATGAAGGTAAATTAGCCAACTATACAGGGCATTGTGTGGAAAGAAGGTCAAATCTGATCATCATGACTTTGTGTTGTGGAGTTACTGGGTCATTGCACATTAATTTTTAGAGAGGTTACCCTGTTGAAGTTGAGTGCTTTATGTTACTGGATCTGTACACTAAGGATCTGAAAAGACTTTGTGAAATCTTAAGCATGAACTGAGCTGTTCCCTATAGATCTTGAAGCTTAAGCCTTTTTGTCTCACTTTGGATCTTGACCTGGTTAGATTGAAATGGATTGAAACCACACCTGGTATGTAGAGTATAACTTGATTGGTGCTCTTTTAGCCTTCAAAGAGTTGTTTATCCATAGATATTGGTAGTCTTTGTCATGGCATTGTCCAAGATGTTGCATTTAACCAGGATCATGCATTATTGAGATTATGGTGCAGTGCTCAGGTGACCAAGGTATTAAAGTGAGCCTTCATTTTTCTTGATTCAACTTCTGGCCAAATTCATTTTTCTTGATTAAAACTGTAACTTTCTCCCAAATTGCCCTTCCATGGACTTTGCTAATGAAAAGCAAATTAGCGATAGTAGTTGTCGTTGGTGAACATTGTTATTTTTCTTTCCTGGAAAAATTTAAAATACTATTTAAATTTAGAAAAATTGTCAAAAAGATATATGCAAAATCTTTGTGTCAATACTTTATGTTATGATAGTTTCAAGTGTTTAGGATTAGAAAGGTTTAATTGCGTGTGTTGCAAGATTTAGATTAAACAAAAAGCAAAAAGTAAACATCTATCCAGACACGCCTCTAGCTTTTTAGGTCTTTCTCCACATCTCCTACTTGGTTATAGCATCTATTAACACGCCTCATGGATCTATCATCTAAAATAGGGTTTCTATCTGGGATTTGGCCCGTTAATGGTTGAAATGATATATTTTTCACAGTTGAATGCGTAATAGATTTTGGTTAGTGAAGCCAGAGACTGTTTCTAGATATACCTTGTTTGTAGTCTTTCTTCCCATCTTTGAGCAAAGATGATTTAAGCATTCAGGTGGTCATCTAAATGCTGACTAACATCCATTTATGAGGCAATGCTCTCTGTTATCATTGTGTGGGCTTTGTCTATCTTCCCAGGAAATTGTTGATACTCTTCATCTAAGCCTTTGGGGATCAATCGTGTTGAACACTGTGACCAATTTATGCTGTTTGCAAATGGTGTCCATGTAGATAACAATATCTAAGATGATACATTCTTCATGTGGTGGCGTGAAGACAATGTTGATGTATTCATTTGCACGTTGTTTGCCAAAATATCATTATCAGCTGATTTAGCTGGTCGTAGAAAGTATTCTCTTGCACCATATAGATGGACTCCACAAAGATTTATGGAGTATGCATTTAGGTAATGACATGACAATCTGTGTTTTTTATGGACCATATATGTGAGGTTCTCAGTTTAAGCTCTCTATCTTGTTCATTTAAAAGCTTGCGACTCTTTCCAATTATCTAAGAATCTGTTTGACACTTTCGACTGTGCACTTTCTATCTCGTCCTACATGTATTCAGCTACTTCCTTTTGCCCCCTCCATTTATTCTTTTGACCTTGAGAGTGACAAACAGTTAGATAAGATTGAGTTTTTTAGTTCTGAAACCCATTGGAAATTATTGATTTACTGAAATCAAATGGAGGAAATTGTGAAGTATTATAGCACTTAGACAATAACACATGTAATCATGTAGGGAGGTCAAAAGGTAGCATCTCTGATGACCTGGTTCTCTGGCATTGTTGGAATCACTGTAGTTCAATGATTGTCCTGCATTGTTGAAAATGAGACTCTGGTTTGCAATGGCACTTCAATAAATAGAATGGAGATTTCCTACAGCTTATTGTGGAGAAAACAACTTAGCTAATTGGTGGAAGCATGGACAACCTGGTTTTAATTGTATATAAAGCCACTGAAAATTTTACTGGAACTTTCTGTAATTAGTTGATGCACGTTGTGCTTTCCTTTCTGCTTGAAGAGGCTGGAACTGATAGTAGAGACAAGCTCCATTTCTGCAAGTATGGCAAAAATAGTGTGATTGCATATGTATGGTGTCCATTAACGGCTTTCCCTGGATCTTAAATGAATTCCCGGGTTAAGAACATTCAATGAATTTACAACTGGAGTTAATTGATCCCTTCTGTAAAATAAGAGTTTCAAATGAGCACCCTTTTTATGGTTGACACCTATGTCTTCACCAAAAGGCCAGGTGCCATTAGCACAGTTTGTTGGCTTCTTGTCAAGGTACTTCACCGCAAATAAGTTTTCAATGCATCTCACTGCTTTGGATTAGAGCATCCAATATAACGGTCCTGGTCTAGTACTTTAAATTATTTCATTCTCTAATGAAATACTCCCTTCAAGCATCTGTGCTCTACTATTTTGTCATTTAACATGGGTGAGGACACTTGTGAGACTGCATTTAGACTGATGATCTTGCAACATACTCTTCAAACAGGTTTTAATTGCAAATATTAAGGAATATGCACCTATTGTGTATACGCCTACTGTTGGTCTTGTTTGCCAAAATTATGGTGGCTTGTTTAGACGACCAAGGGGAATGTACTTCAGTGCTGCGGATCGTGGTGAAATGATGTCGATGGTGTACAACTGGCCAGCTGAGCAGGTCTGTGGCATTTTCTAATCATTCTATTTTAATATTCTTTTTATTCAATTTTATAAGTCAATATTGCCTCGTGGTCAGTTGCTCATAGGCATGTCTCAGCTCCATATCTTTGAAGAGTGTCAGTTTTTCTTTGCCCTATTTGTTTTATGGTTCTCTTGCAGTTGCCATATGGAAATTGCTCTGTCATGGAGTAATCTACCCAAGTAGGCTTATTAAAATTATAATATGATGTACTGTACTTTTCCTGAATGTATTTTTGCACATGAGCTCTCTCTCTCTCTTCATAAGCTGTATTGAAGAGACCTCAAGACTGAGAAATAATAATGAGAAGATAAAAGTTTTGTTATGACACCCCAGGTCCCCCTCTCACATGGTATATCCTTCTCTTATTTGTGGGTCCACGTGGATTTGGGTGAGTAGTTTGCATTAGTATTAGAGCTGGACCTCCACTTGATCAAACCTGTACACTTTTAGGATTTTTTGGAAAATTTTTTTAACCGTCATCGGGTTTTCTTGTGATCAAGAATCAAAGAATGATGTTAGAAATAAATATCAGATGTACATAAAGCGTTTTTATGTTTCTTCATGCTGTAATTTGGTGGCATAGATCAGTATTTACTTTTCTTTCATGTTAGTTTTTTGAGATGCTTGGATTTTACAGGTTAAATAGGGACACATCACTGGTATGAGTGCTAAAAAGGTCCTTTATGCAGGTTGACATGATTGTTGTCACAGATGGGAGCAGAATATTGGGTCTTGGAGATCTTGGAGTTCAGGGAATTGGAATTGCAATAGGGAAGCTAGATCTGTATGTTGCTGCTGCTGGAATAAACCCTCAAAGGGTATGTGCATCCTACTTCCATGCCCAAGATAAAAAATATTATGTCTGACAATAAATTAGCTCTATTCAACTAAGCAAAGAGAAAAATCTGGAATTTGGAAACCCTTTTCATCCTTAAAAATGTTCTAATTAGGCTTTTGAGACCCCTGGTTTTTATGAGGTTAAATGGGGTAATATCACCACTACAAGTGGTAAAAAGGTCTTCTGCAGAGCAGAATTTTGGGTCTTCCTTCAAAATATCGTTGCTAGGTTTTTGATACTCTTGGTTTTATCAGGTTAAATAGGGTGATATCACCACTATCAGTGCTAAACGGTCCTTTGTGCAGAGCAGAATATTGGATCTTGGAGGACCGATATTCATCCTTCAAGAATCTCTCTAGCTCTGATTTTTCTTGAGAAAAGATTAATGACCCTCTTGTTAGTGTGCTGCAAATGTTCTCTCTAGAATGTGAGATTTATGAGTTAATTTATGTATTCTTTCTTTTAAGGAATAAAATATTGATGGCTCCATCCAAAGTCGTGGCATTCATTTGGAGAGCTTGAATATCCTGTTGCCATAAATTTCTTCTCAATCCTCCTATCCCTCTTGTTATACTACTCATAGTTCTTGGAGGACCGATATTCATCCTTCAAGAATCTCTCTAGCTCTGATTTTTCTTGAGAAAAGATTAATGACCCTCTTGTTAGTGTGCTGCAAATGTTCTCTCTTAGAATGTGAGATTTATGAGTTAATTTATGTATTCTTTCTTTTAAGGAATAAAATATTGATGGCTCCATCCAAAGTCGTGGCATTCATTTGGAGAGCTTGAATATCCTGTTGCCATAAATTTCTTCTCAATCCTCCTATCCCTCTTGTTATACTACTCATAGTTCTTGTTGGTAAAATAGTACTTATAATAGTTAATATGCTAGTACTTGCTTAGTTGCTGATGAGTCATGAATCACCATCTTTTTGCTTTAAAGTAGTTTTCAAGATTTACTTTTCATCACCTTGTCATTCCGAGTTAACATTTTAACTGGCTGCTTTTCATGATGAACTTGGTGAAATTCCGTGATTGAAATATACCCTTTTGACATTCTTTTCTGACTGCAGGTACTTCCTGTAATGATCGATGTTGGAACTAATAATGAGAAGCTTCTTGAAGATCCAATGTGTATGTTCTGTTGTCACTTCACTGGATCTTTATAGAATATCATTGATTAATTAAAATATTATGTATTCACACTGCAAGATGTTGCAAGCACTCAACAAAATTCTTATTTGTTTCCAAATGAGGCATGCTGCTCTTCCACTAGACTTATCCTAAATTATTCACTGTCTTATCATTCCTTGAGTTTGATTATGCTTTCATATTTTATTGTCATGCTTTGTCAGCCTGGGAGAAGATCGAGTGCATGCGCAGTTTGTCTCTATCATATTTCATGTAGATAAAGCATTAAATAAGTGGCGTGAGGCTCCCTTGTTAGATAAGCATTCAATGTAATAAAAGATGTTAGATTAAGCAAACTGACTTCTTACTGTTGAGATGAAGAGAAAAGCTCCCATGTGAATTCTAATGCTGTTGTTGAGACAATGAGTGAGCATGATTTGTCCGCAGAATCTATTTTCTTGGGTAACTATGATTCAGACTTATTTTCCTAATCATTTGAGAAAAAAGCTGATATTGGTTCATTTAATCTATGGGGGAGATATGCTGCTTTTAGTTTCTGAGTTAATATTTATTTTTCTACTAAGGTTGCACTTCTGAAGAATGGCAACTTATATCAGGATGAAGCAAGTAGATATGAGACAATGAAAATAAGTTCTTGCAGCGAATTATCTCCTGTTGAGCTGCCTTTTCTTTTCTTCTAATTAAACTTTTCAAGGTTAAACAAAATTCTATAAATAAAGGTACTAAGGTGGGTATTGCCCCTATGCAAAAACGGCTTTAGAGGGGAAGTCTTGCTTAGACAAAAAATTAGGATCAAAGAGACCATTCAGTCTTTTGCTGTAATGGCGCATATATAATGCATGTTACAATGTGAGTCCTGAAGGCATCCAATTCCTACCACCAAAAAAAATAAAAAATGGTTGAAGACCCTTCCATTTCTGTCTTGGATTTTAATTATTAACTGAACTTGGACACTTAATTCCTCCAAAAGCATTAAATCATGTGACACATTGTTATAGGCCAAAATCATGGCTTTTGCTAAGAAGAAAGATATGTGGATAGTTTTCAGGAAATTATGCATGATGGTCAATATTGACCCATTTAGTGGGTTCCATGTATTGTAATGGTTGTTGCTGAAGCTCTGGCTGAAGCTCCATTTTCCTGAAACTATATGCTCGTTTCTTTTTGAAGCTTACTAGATTTTGATTACTTTATTAAAAATTCTGAAGCTCGCTGAAACAAATTGAGCAGATTGATGCTTTTAATGATTGGCCAAGAAAAAAACTTGTATACATTTTCTATGATGTTTCCAAGTCTGTTCATATGCATGGTCACATGGTGGACAGCCACTTCATCATATTTAATATTATCTTCAATTGTTTATATGTTGACTAATATATGTTACCCCCTTTTGGATTGCTGCTTCTGTATTCAAGTACATGTATTTTTGGCTCAGTTTCCATGCAAAGAACTGACATGGTTGCTTTTTTATTTTATTTTATTAAAATAGACTTGGGACTCCAACAGCATCGTCTTGATGGTGATGAGTACATTGCGGTAATTGATGAATTTATGGAAGCAGTGTTTACTCGCTGGCCGAATGTGGTTGTACAGGTACCATATGTACTTATCCAAACATAGTAGCTAGTGAAAGAAACAAAGTCGTTATAATTTCTCTCTGAAGAAATAACTCTACTATGTAGTTTGAAGATTTTCAAAGCAAGTGGGCTTTCAAGTTATTGCAGCGCTACCGATGCTCCTACAGAATGTTCAATGATGATGTCCAGGTATTTCACCACTTATTATCTGTATAGCCACGGTGCTCACATCACCTGGCTCCATATGTCAAATGGATATTAAATATTGGATTGCAATCCAACTATGCTTAATATACATGCTCTATACATCACAAACTCCAAATTAAAATGGCACTGGGCAATCTGGAGGCTCAAGCTTGTGCATGGTCACCAGGTTGAAGTTAGTTTGCAAAAGCTTGTGTGGTCAAACATTTACTCTGTTTCCTCTTTTTACTATTCCTTGAGCCTGTGGAGAGTATTCACTTTTGTTGAATTTTTATTATTTGTCCTTTTTGCCACCAATCGGTGAGGAGCTGCCAGAAGGATTTAGAGAGCACAAGTTCGATGTCTATTTAAAGATGGCATAATTTTGGATTTTGGGAATAGTTTCTGATCATTCCTTTCCTTCTCGTGAAAATTACAGTACTTAGCAATCAAAAAGTTGTCCTGCTTTGCCGGTGCTCCCATCCTATCAAGTTTTGCGGCACAATGCATTTTCTGGTCTGTATGGGACAACCTTATTTTTGAGAAAGAGATACTGGTTCTCATATTTTTCTGAAACATGAGTTTAAAGAGGAAGGGACTCAACGAAGCTTGGGGTTTCATGCAAACTGATATCAAGCAGGTCAAAGAGTGTAACTTTATCATATTGGTCGCATGCTTTAGGCCAATGAGTTAACCAAAAGAAGGGCTGATGTGTAAGATAAGAATGATTTGGTTCCGTGAGATGAGATGCTAATCTTTATAATGATTTGTTTCTGGGAATCGAGATACTAACAATACAGAAAAGGTTGAGATTGATTGCATAGTATATGACTCCAGTATTTGATGAGATCCCTTTTTGAAAGAAAATTTCACTTTGAAGTGTTAAAGGGTTGCAAGATTTTATTGAAATGGAGTTGCAAGTCAAGTGAAATCTGTGGGTTTTAAGGGAGTCCTCAGAGAAAGGAAATACGGAAATATTACCTCTGTAGAAACAAGCCCAGTTAGGTAAAAACTTAAGGAAAGCACCAGGACTTTGTCTTATGTAAAAGTTTGGTTGACAGGCCAATAGGTTCAGTTTAAGTACAGTAAAATATAGACTTGATGAACTTCCATTTGACATTTTCTTTGTACCTATTCCCAATTATTGTGATTCATATTTGCAACCTGCTTCTATACAAAGAGAAGATTTGCATTGATTCCTGTGCCTGGGTATCTTTTCTGCTGTGGTGTTGGGACCCAGTTCCATTCTTGCTCATAGTCTCGAGAAAAATGTAATGGCAGGGAACAGCAGGAGTTGCAATTGCTGGTCTTTTAGGAGCAGTTAGAGCTCAAGGAAAGCCAATGATTGACTTTCCAAAAATGAAAATTGTTGTTGCTGGTGCTGGAAGGTCAGTCTCACCCCTTTTCTGAGTTTTGTAAATAGCGTTCACTCGTAAGGTCTGTCTGACCTTGGATGCAAGAGTATATATTTGGGTTTTGTTGAGTATTACTGAATATAATTATTCTTTTCAAATAACAATAAAATAACGCATCTAGAATACATTTTCATGGTTTATCAAATGTTGCTCAGTAAGTGCCATGAGGGCTCATGTTGACATTGTCTTGTGTATTCCAGTGGCAGTTTATATCATCATTCTGCAAACTGCTAAAATTCTGAAGTTGGCTTTTCCATCACCTTTTTGATGAAAATACTTATCTTCATCTTGACTTTTAGAAAATCCAGTAAGGGCAAGTAACTTCTGTAGCTTTGTGCAGAAGTGAGTTGTCTAGTGTATGATTGGTGAAGTGGGCTCTTGTTGACATCTTGACACTTAAGCCAGAAGCCGGTCTTCAAGCTTACAAATAACATTCATTAGTATTTAGACTTCCTATGAATGGCTCTCAAAGCACTCAGCACCCTGGAACGATATACAATTAAATTGAAGTAAGGGATAGATGCACCATAAATCCTAGAACTTATTCTCCAAGTGCAATGAAGTCCTAAAACTATCGAATCTTGCAATTGAGTCCTAAAACTTGCATAAATTGTGCAATTGAGTATCTCCATTAAGTGCATTAGTTTTTAGATGACCAAAAAACCTGATGTGAAATTTTTTATTATTTTCTCTTTCCTGAGATATAGTTTTGAGGACGTGTTTCTTGTTTTAGTATTCAATGCTCTTTTGTTGTCAAGTTAGTGGAATTGGGTGGTCTTATTGCTCTCTTTCTGGTGAAAAGCTATCAGCTCCTCATATTCACTTATATTGGAGGGCTTGACTACTTTTCTGAATCTATTTCGCTCCTATCTTTTACTTCTTGAATATCTTGAAAGTTGAGTATGCACCCAGAAGTCCTCTGGTAACCCATCACCAGGACTGGCTAATAATTAGATTTGACTGAAAATATATTATGTTTTTCAGATAACAGTAATTAGTGTATAGAGAGAGAGAGGGGAAATCTATGTTCTCTTGGAATTAGTCTCACCGACATTTGAATGTTTTGAAAACTCCTAATTGAAAAGTTGTGAGGAAGAGGAAGGGAGAAAACAGAGGGAGAGGTAGAGGAGTTGAGCAACGATAGCTGCTGTCGAACCATGAGCCATGCTCTGCCAGTGTCTGGATGACCACTGCTGTTGTGCAACCCCTCACTCTCTTTCAAATTAGTAATAAATCATTTGAAAGTTTTAGCAATTTATTGCACTTCACATGTGAGTTTTTGGACATCATATGCACTTATCCCATTAAAGAAAAGCTTAAGGAGAGTGTTGAACTTGAAAATCAAGGAGAACTCACAAACTTATTAAGTTGTTTGTAGGGTTCTAGTCCTATCTTCCTTTTGCACATTGGTACTATGTTGAACATTTTAGTTACATTCTTGACATGATTCTCTTTCATTAGCTAAATAATTCACCAAACTTTCTGGTGACATAAGATCTTTTGCAATCTTTGAGCTGCTAACCCTTTTTAGGCGGTTATCTCTTGTATCATGACCATTGTGGTTAGACCAGTGCTCTATGTGAATACTGTTGCTTCTTGAAGATATACACATATGGATTCTTGAAAAAGGCTCTTTTGCTGCATGTTTAACTCAAGTTATCAAATCTTCTTGTTGATGCAGCGCTGGAATAGGTGTTCTTAATGCTGCTAGAAAAACCATGGCAAGGATGTTGGGAAATACTGAAACCGCTTTTGGCAGTGCAAGTAGTCAATTTTGGGTGGTTGATGCCAAGGTTAGCAGTTGCATTTATCTTTGTAGTAGTTGGAATTTAATAGTTCTGGACAAGGCTACAGTTGCATTCTGGATATAGAAATTGACAAATGAAAAAGTGGGGCCTGGAATTCTACAGCAACAAATCAATGATAGTTTGACAGGTCTTGTTTGGCAGAGTCTGCGCACAATTTAGCAGATGATAGATTACTCCTGTGATAGTCATTCTATTATGAGGGTAGAAATAAATTTGTAGTTGTTATTTACACTTTTCTATAGAAAAATCTTTTGGTTTAGTGAAGATCAAATTGCAAGAAACCGTGACAAGGAACAAATAGGTGTATACATTGCATTTTTTGTTACCAAGATCCAGTTGCAAGTATAGCTCCTGAGAAATGGAGTGTGTTAGGGCATCAATGACATAAACATGTGCTTACTTTAATCAATTGTTGTCCATTCATCTTCAGAGCATTTGATCATGGAGAATGGAGTTTATGTACCCTAATGGCTATGAAGCCTCTTAAGATATTGTCTTAAGACTTAGTTGACATTATAGACTGAATTGTGAAGTAGAAGTTATTACTGGTGGAATGTTGTACATGCAAAATTGAGAAATTTAAGGAGCTTTCTCACTATTTTCTAACTTGGTATGTAAACGTTGAAAGTAAAGCACGCACTCACATCATTTAGTATTTACAATTCGGATCAGAATTTTCAGTTTACTTAGAAAGCATCTAGGCTTTTTACTATTTCTGAAAATTAGCCCTGCTAAGTTCTGCCTTCTCTTATCCATGGCTTCGTTATTGGTACACATCATAAAGTTGTGGAGTGTAAACCCGCATAGATGTTCTTGCTCTAGATAACAATACCGAAGAATGCCTGCTAAATTTTCTACCGAGAGAAATATTGACCTATTTACTTTGCTGATCTAAGAATTTTTCTGCTGTACATTTACTTTCTCAACTTTTGGTTTCTTTACTTCTGGTTTTTTGTGGTCTTTTTATATCCATTAATTACTCATTGCAGAATGACTGCTTCTGTGGTAGTTGTTATAGCATTATTGGTGAATGTATCTCCTTCTCTGATTTGACTTTCTCATTCCACATTTCAGGATAAGAGGCGTTTATGACTTTTTTCTTCTATCTACATGTAGGGTCTAATTACAGAGGAGCGTGAGGATATAGATCCAGAGGCTAGGCCATTTGCAAGAAAGGTTAAAGAAGTTAATCGTCAAGGTTTGAAGGAAGGCGCGTCCCTTGTAGAAGTGGTTTGTATCTTTTACTCTGTATAATTGTATGATAAGCATGATAGACTGTGTTGAAGTTTTATCTGCTATTTACATCCTCACAATGATGTTCAGATTATTCTCCATTCAAAAGTTCGTCCTTTGCCCTTCATCTTTTGTTGAAATGATCCTTTGTCCTGGTACTTCTTCCTAGCTTTGACATGCCTGCAAGATGATTGAGATTGAGAATTGGAGGGTATTGAGAAAGATAACCCTTATTGTATCCTTCAGGGCCAATTCTGCTTTCCTGTTGGAAATTTCCTACTGCCTACCAAAGTTCTAGGTCAATGTCGTCCTTTAACATTACAGGAGATTGTCCATCATAAAGATTGCAATTCTGATTTTCATACATAGGGATTTTCCCTTCATTAAAATATCTATCTTTTGACAATTGACTTGGATTATCGTGACTGTTCTTCTCAAAATCCTTGGTACCTTGTGCTTGCTAGGTGCGAGAAGTCAAGCCTGATGTGCTACTTGGATTATCTGCAGTTGGGGGCCTTTTTTCAAAAGAGGTAAATAGCTTTTTGTCTTATAGATTAGTTTCCTAGGTTTATGTATTTGGTATGTCTTGTATTAACCTAGCAGAGTTTGACTAGAACATCCTAGGATAAAAACTTATCAAACAATGAAGAAGCTGTCAGTTTTTACAAACATGCATTGGCTGACTGCATGGGATGGGGTGCAATTTTGGTGGGCCCATAGCCCCTAGTTACTAGGTGTTCCCTTGAAGTTTAGTTAGTATATTTTTTTTCAAATACAATCCCTGGACCTAAAATTCCAGGCCTGCCATCGCAAACATAAGTTTTTCTCTCCCAGCAGATGATAAATACTGTCTGAAGTCTGTAGGCTAGAACTTCCTTAATTAAAAGAAAAATGATGATACTATGAGCTTAAAAGGTCACTTAAAAGCTTATACCATCAATGGTTGCATTAACCTGCTGTTCATTATAGATTCTGCTTAAACATTCTGTTGTTACAAAGAATCTGCTGAAGCAGTTCTACAATGTTGGGACATAATATTCAACAAAATTAGAGATTCTTGACTGAGTTTCTAACACTTTTATCGGATAATTTTGGCTGTATCAAGTTGTCTTCATTTTTCAAAGACAAGGGCTGAGAAGATTATAGTCCTCTTGGTGGACTGTATATATAGAAGTCGGGATGTACTTTACATGGGTGAACTCATGAAAGAACATCTGACCAGATCCATGGTCTTTCATGTGATTCTGGAGCTGTCTGTAGTGTTTTAGTTAAAGATGAAAAATAAATATATGCATCATATGATTTCTCAATACCTGAAAGTTTCATTTGACTACTCTTGAATTTGAATGGACAGTCTCTTAGATTCAATTTCTCGGCATTTTGCTACTGACCTTTATTGCCTATACTTTAAGATTCAAATCAACTATGCAAAACATTTGTTATCTTTCAGGAGTGGAAATTGGCCTGATGCATGTTGCTTCCTTCTGGCTTTTAAGTCCATTCTGGAAACTTCTGTCTATTCTTCTATTTGATATCTGCCAATAGAAAGTGCTTCCTGCCATCAATTTTAATTGTCATATCCAGTTATGTAGATCATCATCCTGAATTTGATTTTTTGTTTTGATTATATCCACGAATAACTTGTGGATGAGATACTCTGGTCATTTCTAACCTTGTTACGGTGACCATAGATGAAGAAGGAACATTAACCTGGAAGACACCTTTTTAGTATTTTTCTTCTGCTTTTATATTAAGAAACCGAGTGGTGGTTTGATAAACTACTTAGGAACTGTCTTCCTTTTAAATGTTATTTTCATAGGATAAGCTCCCACTAGTATTTGAGTATATGTAAGAGAAAACATTTATCCTAAGAGGTTCACTTGAGGAATAAAACTTCATTCTCCAACATTACCCATATGGCAGGCAATCTTTTATCTGAATATTTACAAAGCACTTAGTTGACAATGTTCCTATTGAGCTTAACCGCATTCATGTCAATTGGTCAAATTTATCCACAAATTATAAACATGTTGTTTCAGGGTTGATCATTTCAATATGTTTGTGACATGCTTAGACAAGTTTAGTTAAATCAGTAAACATGTATTGCTTAGATATGGTTAGAAAGTCCAACCTGAAAGCTAAAGCTAATAGGTGGAAAGAGACCATATTATATAAAGATCATTTAGGATTGATTGCAAATCGATGTGGGACACTTCAACACCCCTCTCATGTGCAAGCTAAATTACGAGCTGCACTTGGAATTTTGACTATGCACATTCACGCACCTTCGTGTAAGCAATAACTGGCTCCAATGCCATGTTAGAAAGTCCAACCTAAAAGCTTAAGTTAATATGTAGAAGGAGACCACATGAATATAAATAGCATTTAGGATCCGTTGTCAATTGATGTGGGACATTTCAATAGACATATTTACACATGTTAATGTACATTTAGACACTTTTTCCCATAATTATGTAAGATTTTTTCCCTTGAATGTGTCATGTCGTGTAATCCATTTAATAACTTGTCCTTTTTGTGTTCTAAGAATAGATATGATGAGTGAACATGTTGTCATGCTTGGCTTAGCCCTGAATTGATGCCAAGTGATTATGACATGAATTGCCCTTTTTTCTGCTTTGAGGGAAGACCTAAATTTGGTGAAGTTCAAATGTCAAAGGAGTAGAGTTGGCTATGTGCTGTTCAAATCAGATATATACATATTAGTATCAGTAATGTACTTACAATCATTGTCTGGACATAGTATTCTGTGGAAATTTTCCCTTGTATTGCCTGTCACTTCGTGTCATCCTTGCTTAACAAGCAGATGATAGTACAACACATAATGCCACTGCATCCTTAAAGATTAAGCAATTTCACTTGAGTTTTTTGTGGGCTAGATCATATTTGAAGTTTGATATATTGTTGAATCAGTATCCTCAACACCGTTGTCCCCCCACTTTATTTATTTATTTATTTTTATTGAGAGGATGTCAGATTGTTCACTCCACAGTCCGATCACAAGAAAACACTGTCCTTGGACATACATGGTTTATGTGACCTTTCCTTCCACTGGAGGTTTCTTGTTTGCATGGCTTTATCCCATGGCCCTCTATGGTGGAGGAACCATACTGCTATTATGTTCCACCATTGTATGTGGTGCAAAAATATGAGGAAAATCATTTTATGTATAACAAAAAGTTCTTCACTCAACAATTTTAATGTCGTCAAGCTGCTGTTAGACGACTGCCTAGTTTTCCAAGAATTCTATCGACAGGAGTTAAGATATTGAATTGCTATATATTTTGAATGACATCAATTTCATGATGGATTTGCCTTTCATCAGGTATTAGAGGCTATGAAAGGGTCAATATCCACTAGACCAGCTGTTTTTGCTATGTCAAACCCTACAAAAAATGGTATGGAGCTTTGTGTTTCCATATTCTCTTGCCTGGAAAAGTTGTCCCACCATTGCTTTTCAAGACTTTAATTCCTCTTTCTCTCTCTTAGCCGAGTGTACTCCAGAAGAAGCGTTCTCTATCATTGGGGAGAATGTTATATTTGCAAGTGGAAGTCCTTTCAAAGATGTAGATCTCGGTGGGTACTAAATGATACTGATTTATTATTTATATTTTACTTCTATCACTCTTTCATGCTTTCTCTCCATTAAATCTTCCACAGACCTGCCTCTAATTCGCACCATGTTCATATATGGATAGAAGCTTGTTTCTTTTATTCATTTACGTAATGTCGGTTCTACTTTTTTTCTTGGAAGGAGGATTTTTTTTTTTTTTTTTTTTTTTGTCCTGTTTTTTTGGGGGTGGGGGGGGTGGGAGGGAGAGTGTTTTCTTTGTTGAGGAGAAAGACACGTTTTATCCATGCTTCTCTGGTATTCTTTTACGTAGAATAATACATACTTAGTATGAGCTTTTGCGATATTCATAATTTCTGCTGATGGTTTTCAAGGAATTTGACATGAATCCTTATGAGGTTCTGCCACATACTTCCCGCTTTTCAATTTGGCTACAACTCCTTTTTTATATACAAAGTTGAGCTCATTAGAACTTTCCTACTCTAGGAAGTATCGTTGCAAATAGATAAAGAAAGGGAAGAAATGGTTTTTTGTGTGAAGAAACTAAAAAGACAAGCATTTGTGATCCACATCTTGGCCCAATTGATATACGGAAACTCTCAAATTGTTTTATGTTTTGCTTTCCTATGATGTTACAATTTGCTTGCTTGCTTGTGGCCGCTTCTTTCTTTATGGCGGGGAACTCTAACCAGGGTGGATAAAGTCGGGTTCTTGGAATACCTGCATTAATCTAATGGGCCTGGTAAGACGTTGACTTGACTTTTGGGTAAGTGGCCTAAACATGAAAGTGTCTACACTTGGTGGCGTGAGGATTGAACTTGTCTTATGAGCCTAATCATATGTACAAGTTTGTTCCTGGACCACGAGGCTAACTCCGTGAGTTTAATTTGCTGTCTGAGTTCTCCTTATGCTCCTCCATTTCAGATTTTAGAGTGTAAGATGCAAATTTTCCCTGGATTTACAGTTTGTAGTGGAATCTTCTTCAATTGATCATTCAGATAACTTCTTTTTCCCTAGGCAATGGTCATATCGGGCACTGTAACCAGGGAAATAACATGTATCTTTTTCCGGGGTGAGTTTTTAAGTCTCGATCTCTTTGAGGAATTCCATTTGACTCTATGGATTTGAATTCTTTTCTGATGGTGCATATTAATTTTTTTGTTAGTTTTTTTCTTCTTCTTTTGGCTTACTATTTGTTATCTGACACACCGGTTTCTTACTCTCTCTGCTATATATGCAGCATTGGGCTTGGCACACTTCTCTCTGGATCTAGGATTGTCTCTGATGGCATGCTACAGGCTGCTGCAGAATGGTATATCCGATACTCCCTATAATATGTCCAGCTGCACGGGCATTGCCTGGCCCATGAAGATCATTCTTTTTCAAGGCCAAGCAATGTATCGGGGCATCTTTCCATTGAATTATTAGTGTAGATATCAACGGATGTTTGCTTAAAACCTAAGACAAGCTATGTATATGTCTGGTCAAGATGGTCTTGGGAAAGATGGGACGAAGCCCCACCTTCTGCACTCTGAGTGCATTCTTTTGGAAACAAGAAATTCGCTTTCATACGTATTAACTAAAGAATATTTAATAATATGAATTGGATGCTGGAAAAGCTGATCTTTTAATTTTCTTTTGCATATTTATGGTGTTTCCAATGTAATTGCAGCTTGGCCGCTTACATGACTGAAGAGGAGGTCCTTAGGGGGGTGATATATCCATCAATATCTAGGTTGTCATGATTTCTTATCTGGATACTTCCTTCTTGATGCTTAATTAGTGCTCCATGTTGAGCATCCAAAAGAATGCTTCATTAACACTTTCTCTCTCCGCTTATTTGACTCTGAAATGCAGCATTAGAGATATAACAAAGGAGGTTGCCACAGCCGTGTTACAGGAAGCCATAGAAGAGGATCTAGTGGAAGGATACCGTGACATGGATGCACGAGAACTACAAAAACTTAGTCGGGCATGATCTCTTTCCATACTTTATTACAAAATTGGATTTATGTAATTCATATCGCCGATTATCTGTCATCAAAAGATTCATCTACAGTGTTTGCAGCTTAGGGATGTGATATTTTCCTTGTGCCGACAGTATGTATGGATTTCTCTGTAGCAATAATCTGGAAAAAGAGTGATATGTAGACTTAGATGATTTGAATTTGATTGACTGCTAAGCATCCCGAGACGAGATCACTTGGTATCAATTCTTGCGAGGGGAGACAGTACCTGGGGTTTGCTGACAGTAGGTTCCTGCTAAAAAGAAAGATCAAAATAGAAAACACTGTGGTGCCCATTTCCTGTCCCAAAATCCTAGTGCTTAGCAGTCCTAGAACGATATTACCTCTCTTCTTCAGCTTTTGTTGTTATTGCCTACTATTGAATTTCTTTTGGGTGCATTTTTACGTTCTCATGCAATGAAACATTTTCTATCCGCAGGAGGAAATTGCAGAGTTTGTGCAGAACAACATGTGGAGCCCAGACTACCCATGTTTGGTTTTCAAGGACAATTGATTCTTATCCTTCCCACATTTAGAGACATACAAATGAAGCTGATGATCGACACGCTGGAAGTGTGTAACATTTTTTTGGTGCTGGGGTGTACAAATCACAGGGCAGGTCAACTCTAAGGATCACCATACTAAGTATCAATAGTACCAGCTCAAATGTCTGCCGTTTGGCTGATTCCCCCATCCAAGTCTCGCCATTCCATGACAGTAATCATATATGATTGGCGCGTTGATTTGCAACTATGTATGCACTTAATTGTAGAGAAGTGGGTAAAAGCATATAGTGCACAAAATTATTATGAGATGATATGCTGATGCTGCTTCAAGAAACTATATGTCCAGAATGAGAACATGTATGTTGAATGCTTCCTACTTTCCAAGCTAGTTATCTCCTTCGCTATCTTGCGTTTACTGGAGACGTTCCCTCTTAATTTGTTCCAACGCCTTGGCATGCAACCAAGCATTTCTGGCTCTACTTATGTGCTGTTGGTACAATTTACACCCACAGATTAACATGATTTTCGGGCAATTCATCTAACACTTTTGTCCCTCCCTACCACTTCTTGCATGGGTCAGTCAGTCATTCATTTGACTCTCTCTATTATGCAGCACTCAGCATAGTCATTCGTCGGCCACATGTATACTTAGTTATTTGGTGACAGAAGCGTTGGCCTGAAAATATTTTTTATAAACAGTCGTACTGTCATCAATAAACAAGCTGTGCTTGAGGGGGAGATTAAACTGGAGAAGCACGATACGAGGCTATTGGAAAAGTCATGGAGTGAATGGGAGAGTAACCATATTTAGTCCTTTTGCTTTTGTTCATCCTGTCGTCTAACTTCTAGTTCTAGAGATTCAACTATAACTTTCATAATGTCAATTTTTCCATGGGAAAAAATGATGTGATTTTCAAACATTGTGCGACTCCACTCAGTTGTTTTAGTTCATTATATAATGGTAATTGACGATTGTTGCTCCTTTGTAAATAAATTCTCACAAGTCTTGACATATTCGTTCGCCTTAGATGGTCCACCAGTCAATGATTGGTAATCATCAATCAGTTTCCCAGTAGGTTCTTAGCTTTCCTAGTGGATCTCAGGTCGAGGGTTACCTTGTTGAATATCGAAAATAAAACATTTGGTACGTAGGAAAGGATTGAGTTTCAGAGCAACAGCACTTCCGTTTTCCCACCTAGCAAATCACATATTATCATTGATTAAGTGGGACGAGAATTCATTAGTCTAGCAAATGTTGGTGGGATGACGAGCAATGATAAGCTGAAAGAATCAATAAATCATTAGGCTCAAGAGAGGTCTAAGCAATACAACATGCCATTATAGTAAGATGATCTCCGCTGTCTGTGGCAGTTCAAAACAAGCAGGCATATTACCTAAGCTATATACGTGATCTTTCCAAGTAAGTGTACCATTGGTTCACAATAATCCTCCATCCTCTTGATTGACTGCTCTGTCTTGACAAGCAAAATGAACGAAGAGCATTACTTCCAAGGCAGAGTCAAGCTAATAGTCAATTTACATCATCAAACATTAGTCTATTAATTTCGTCGATGGGAAGATCAGATAAGGGTTGGATGGGCAATTCATCTCCCTCTCCCAAAGGACCGAATATTGATGGATCTCTAGTAAACTCATCTGCAAAAACAGGAGTGAAAACATTAGCATATACTGCTTGATCTATCTCATATTTGCTCTATGAAGGGATCAATAACATGTTCCATATTCTTCCTAAACCAAGTCTTAAAAGGCGAGAAAAAACATTTCAGCTTTGCAAAGTTCAGATGCGGTGGAACCGTGGAAGAAAGATGTCACAAAATCACCAGAGATACACCGTTACTGGCTTGGAAAATTTTTAATTGAGGTAGCAATAGGCTGATAATGTTCTCTAGAGGAAGCGACTTCAGTCCAATAACATCAGGTAGTACCACAACCAGCCAAAAGGACAATGCTACGCTTACCAAAAAGTGCGTTTAAGGATGTTGGAGGAGGGGTTGAGAGGAAGTTGAGGCCAATATAGAATGCCAAAGCCAATGCAACTGTCACGACAACATAAGTTGGCACGGCCAGAGCCCAATATCTGCAAGGGGCCAATAGTGAGATCTAAAGGGGCATATCACTTGAACCATCCACATGAAGTTGTTAATGAACACTAACCAAGCAAAAATTTGCTCAAATTACCCAAAGATATTCTGATAGTATATCACGTATTTGAATTACAAAGATAAACTAGGCCAACTGTTTTCCTTTAATTTGCACATTCAAACATAATTACTGGTTGAAATAGGTCAACCTTCACCACATTTGTGGAAATAGGAATTGAAAGTCATGCTGTACACCCATATTACAAAATAAGTTATGTGGAGAACCTCATCTCACATTTAAGAAACAAAAAGCTTGAAGCTTAAGAAATATAAACTTGGCACCAGGGTTGACTTTTACTGACCTGCTAGGATAGTAATAGATTCCAACAGCATGTAGCCAATGCTCAGGAACATATGCCCATGTAAAGAAAATAACTGCTTGAAGCAAAAATTGAGACAAATTATGGAGCTCTCCAAGTGTCAAATCTCTCATAACCAATGGGAATACTTCTAATCCATTCAGAGAGGAAATTGTGTCTCAAATTAATATGGAAAAGACCTCTCTAACAAATTACAGATCTAATTCTAGCAGTCCGAATTGGAATTTTCTGAGACTTTTTTGTAAGGAATTCTCAGTGTTTCAATAGTCAATCCCATATTCCAAATCCAGTCTAGATCATCCTATACACTTGACAAACATGTCACCGGTATCTATTAAGTACCTTTATCAACCCATCAAACAGATTAGCCACAACCACCTTGTAAATTTTCCTTCATGTTGTTGTGTGCAGCTGAACTATATATTATTACTACCAGGTCTGTCATAGGCAACTAGATATTTTCTGAATCATGGAAACCACACAAGTATTTACCCAAAAGAATCACCAAAATTGTCCAGCAAAAGTGTCTATACTTTAGATTCATAAGTACTCTGTTTGCAGATTGAGGAGTTCTTAAGAAATGATTTTTCAAAAGCCAAAAGCATTTATATGAAAAATTTACTTAGTCAACCAGATGATGATCGACAACATCCCTAACTCCAAAAATCTAAAGACTAGTGGAAGATGCTCCAACGAGCACACAAGCAACACGAAATAAAATCCTACTCCTCTGTGTTCCAAAGAATAGATCACATTTGCATACTCATCAATTAACATGAAAATAAAACCAAAGTGCCACAGTATATATGTGAAGCATGAGTGGTGAACCTGTAGCCACAACAGTCGTGATAGATCCTACAAATCCATAGACCTCTGAAGGTTTGGGACCATGTTCTCCAGACAATCCAAAGCCAGAAGCTTTATCATCTGGATCTGAAAAGGAAACGCTTGCTCGTTTCTTCTTTGATAGACTGAGAATTCTTCTTGGACTGCTAACTGAATGAGGTTCTTCCATGGCTTCTTTCATCGTATCATTCTTCATGCATTGAAGAGTGCCAATACTCTGGCCAAGTAAGAACAAAAACATGCTAAAATGGATATGTAAACTTTGACATAAGATTGAGTGAACTTGGCAAAATTTTGTCAATGAGGAAACAGAACCTCACAAAATACTCTCAATTTAAAGCACTCATTATAAATCTCTCAGCATGAGATAATGCAAACTAAAGGAAATGGGAGCTGGAAAAAGGCATTTCTACCTTTTCCCCTTATTACATATGTTAAATATCATCAAAATTCTAGTATAAAATGGGCTGCTGCCAATGTTTCTAAAACTGTCCTGAAGACCAGAAGCCTTTTGATGGGTGCTATCAACCGTTCGGTGCTGATGCGATCAGCGAGTTTTAGTTTTTAATGTTCGAAAAAAAAAAAAACAGAAGACTATAAGGCAGCAAATTCATATAAAAAGGAGAGGAAAATGTGGAAAACTCAGGGGAAATAGAGACAAAGGCGTATTGCATCGTTTCCCGCAATAGATTTACTACGACAAGAGAACTAGGAAATGAGTCGAATCTAAGTCTTGACCACTTCGACATTCTGTCTCCCATCCTGCTAACCCTCAGTGCACCACCTATCCGCCCAAACACTTTGGCTAGCATCAACAACTAAATGCACTTGCGTTCTTGACTCTATCAACAAATTGACTCCCATGGCCTTCTCGTTAAGGTCCAGACATTCCATTCAAGCCTACTCGCATAGTAAAAGGAAACATCTTTTCGGTAGTAATTTTCACACGGACCTACTTCAGCTCTCATGCCTCGTTGTTCTAGTACCAGCAAATTACCCTCTTCGCAATACCCACATACATGCATTTTCCTCCTTCAGGGCTAATCGCTCCAGCACAATGTGCCCCATTGCCGGGTCACTTCGCCTTCCGCCCGACGCTGATCAAGTAGGATTACCCAGGTTACTCGAGAAGTAGACAACAAGCTTCAGTCGTGACAACACGGGAGCGAAGAAATCAAGAGACCAAACCGTGGAATTAAGCTAGCAATGACCCAGTGCACAATCGGAACTTCCGATCCGTGCTCACAGTAGAACTGCAAAATGGCTCAAATTCTGACTTGATGAGAGAGAGAGAGAGAGAGAGGGGGGGGGGGGGCAGGGAACCTGCTCGTGGCTGGGCGCCGCCGCCGTCGAGCGGACCTCGCGACTGCCTCCGGTGAGCGTCGCCATCGCGCGGAGGAGCAGATCGAGGAGAGGCGAACCGGAGAGAGAGGAGAGAGGGGCGACGAGATGGGTAAACCGTTAAATTTTGTAGTTTGAGTCGAGTCGATCGTGGACTTGGTAAAAGGTTAGTACCGGGCCCGTTAAGGCCCATGGACCTGACCGAACTAGGCCCAAAATATGGCCCGCCGAGATGTTCCCGATCCAGCCAGGCCCGTTGGCCGCCCACACCGGGCCACCATGCACGACGCGACTTTGAACTCCTCTTGTTCTCTTTAGTCGACGACGCGCAGCTCTTGCATGATGGCCATGGAAGAGTCGGTTCTCTTGGCGAACCTCGGTCGGTCAGAGCCGCCGTTAGGCATCGAGAGGAGGGCATGTTCATCTGCGAAGTGTCCGACGGGTGCCCAAATTGCGTACGAAGTTGCAATGAGCACAGGTGATATCATCATCTTCTTCTTCTTCCTTTTTCCGATTTCCTGTTCCGATCAACATCGGCCGCTAAGGAAGGAGGGGTGATGAGAACTTGGTTCCCATCTTTTCGGAAGCAATCTTTGGAAGGACTCCTTTTGTGATTTGAAGTGCTGGCTGTAGTCCCGTTTTGCTCCATTGCAAGAGTTCTTGAATATGTTGGAGCCAGTGGCTTGAGCAATGATGTGTCATATTGTTGGCGTGATTTTCTCTCTTATCTTAGAAAAGGAAATTTGTCAATATGGTATTCATTTTTCTGGTTATCTTCCATATTTTGATTGCTTGTTTCCTTTCTTGTAGCAACCTTTTTTGTACATATAGTCGAACAATGGCAGATGGTCCAACACAACAAAATAACAAAAGAGAATGAGAGTTTTTGTTTGAGGACGTAGGCATATTGCCAAACCTTGTTAACCTTTTGTATATTTGTGTGATTGTTTGATTTTCTATATGGTATCAGAGTGGGTTATGACCTTAATTATTTGAAGAACTTGTCTCGCCCACGTCCTCTTTAGGTTTCAACTATTGGGTGGGCGCCATGGCAAATTCGAAATTAGAATGTGGAAAACTTTGTTACAAGGTCAAGCTTTGGATCAAAATCAGTGAAGACCGTAGTGAATGAGGGAAACAACCAACGTCTTACATCTATTTTGATGAATGGAAGGAATTTTCTCCCATGGTTGTGAGTAGTGACCATTGCACTTGGAGGCCGATTGAGACTTGGACATATTACCGGGAAAATTAAAGCCCCTGATGAAACTCATCCAAAGTTTGAAGAATGCCAAGCAAGCGATCACAATGTTATGACTTGGATCTTCAACTCAATGGAGCCTAAAATCAATGAGATTTTGGTTTACTCATATTTGGCCAAAACATTGTGGGATTTGTTGTCTAAGATGTATGGCCAAGCCAATAATGCATCTCGAATTTTTAAGCTTCAACAAGGTGTTGCTAACTCCAAGCAAGATGCAAATTAGTCATTCACAAAACATCTAGGGAGTACGAAGAAATAATGGAATGAACTCCGTCAATATAGACCTGCAACCCAGTATGTGCATGACTATGTACAAAGGGACGAACAAGATACGATTTTTTTTTTTATCTCTTGGCAAGCCTAAGGCTTGAGTTTGAAGACACCAAACCTGACATTCTTATGAGGCTGCTATTGCTGTCTTTTAATATCATGTGCTCCATAATACAAAGTGAAGAAACAAGGAGGAGAGTTATGCATTTTGACTCGATTGTGGCACCATTAGCAGGCTCATTGGAGCACTTGGCAAACACCGTCAATTCCAATTTTAGGCAAAGTGACGTTGCCACTCTGTTTGTCAAAGGGGAAGGAAATAAGCCCATTCGTTTTCATTATGATCATTGTGATCAAGATGGGCATTCTAAGGAATGACGTTGAATTCTACATCCTTAGCTGCATCCAAATAAGGACAAGATTTAAAACGCTAAGATAGCAATTCAAGGGAATGCCATAGACTTCCAATCCAAGTTAGAGTCCCCACTGGTGCAGGTTTAGCAGCTATTCCAAACACATGGTTCGGGTTCCTCAGGCATTGAATCCAAAAAATTGACCAAGATTTCAGCTAATATTTGTGCACTTTTAGTTAAGTGTAGAAATCAATTTATTGTTGATTTTGATGCTACAACCATATGTACAGTTTCCAACATATTCTATCTAATATTGCTTCTAGCTCTTTATATCCACTTATCAATGTGGCTAACGGAGGGCAAGTGCAAATCAAGGTGTTGGACAACTGAATGTGCTTTAAAAAAAAAAAAAAAAAACAACTAAGGCTTTATTAGTTTCAAGATTATTTTCTAATTTAATGTGTGTGAGCAAATGTGTTAAATAGTGAAATTATAATGTCATTTTTACCATAGAAGGTGTTGTTTCAGGATCCCAGTACTAGAATGATGATTGGTGAAGGACAACTTCGAGATAGGCTGTACACCTTAGATTTGCATGGTGAAGTGTTAGTGGCTAGGAAGGGGATTGTGGATACCTCTCGTCCATGGCATTGGCACATGGGTCATCCTTCAGATTGGGTTTTGCAGTCTTTAAACATGTCTTTAACTTATGATTCTAGTAGTTGTGATCCATGTCACTTTGTTAAGCAACATAGGTTGCCTTTTCCTAAACATTTGCATAAATCAACTAAATTGTTTGTTTTGGTACATTTAGACATTTGGAGATATTCCCTTGTTGATTCTAGAGAAGGTTTTTGGTATTTTGTTACTTTTATTGATGACAAATCAAGAGCTACCTAGCTTTACCTTCTTAAGTACAAAAGTGAAGTACTCATAGTTTTCTAGGATTTTTACAATATGATGACTAATCAGTTTAATACTTTTGTAAAGGTTCTTTATACTGGCAATGGTATTGAATACACTAATAAGACATTTCAAGTTTTTTTACGAAGCAAGGGTATTATTAACGAGACATCATGTGTGGATACTCTACAATAGAATGTGGTAGCTAAAAGTAGACCCGTCAAATGGGTGGGTCAGGTCGGGTTTGGGTCGGGTCGAAAATGGTCCGACCCATATTGACCCGTTTAACCCGTTTTGACCCAAATTCATGTAATGTAAATCTAATGACCCATACCCGACCCGACCCACACCCGACCCGATCCGTATTGCTAAAAGCCATTATTATTGTAGAGAAACCCAAACTCACTTGAAGTTCTATGTTAAATGACTCACTCAACTCATATTTGACATATATTTAACTTTTATGTAACTCATATTTGACAAATATTTAATTTTCACTTGACCCATATTTGACCCATATTCAACTTTCACTTGACCCATATTTGACCCATATTTAGCTTTTACTTGACCCATATTTAACCCATTTAACTAAAAGTGAGTCATAATATGGGTTTATGACCCATTTTGACACATCTAACTAAAAGGAAGGATCATCACCTACTGGAGGTCACCCAGGCTTTGTTATTCTCAGGGAATTTGCCTAAATCCTATTAGGTAGATGATGTTCTTACTAGCTATTATTTAATTAATAGACTCCCTAGCCGAGTGTTAGGGTATGTAACTCCTATGGAAATGTTGTACGGGTGAAAATTTAATATATCTCACTTAAGGATTTTTGGGTGTATCTACTATGTTCACTCTCAAATTGGCATAAGTATAGCTCAAGTGTCAAAAATTAACACGGGGGTACTTAAATGTTAAAAGTTACAAAAGATATACTTAAGTGTCATTTTTTTTGAAAATTGGATTACTTAAGTGTTAATTCCGACAAAGGTTGCTGAAAATTCGACATGACTTATTTTAATAATATAAATTGTTTATGTGGCTCGCTAGAAACTGAGTTGGTGAAATCTCAGCCAAAACGACGTTGTTTTGTGCTGACGTGGCATTTTAAAAATATATTGTTAAAAATTGATTAATTAAAAAAAAGAGAGGAGGAAATGACCGGGGTTGTCAGGCCCTGGCCAGTGACTGGTGACCCAGGTTGACCTGTGGAGAGGGCCTGCGGGTAGGGGTGAGCGGTTCTAGGTTCCTTACAGGTTCTGTTTGGAACCTGGAACCTACCTTCGGGTATACGTTCTTCATTTTTTGGAACTTTGAACTTACCCGTCAAAATCCGGAACCTGAAACCTACTCTGTCACAAGTTCCGGTTCCGATTTTAGGGTCCAATGGGTTCTTAAAAATGATGGAAGAGCAGCAAAAGAACTTTTTAAAAGAAACATTAACTGTCAACTTCAACATTTTCCAGCATTTGAATAATCATTCTATGAGTTTTTAGTGGAACCGGTTCCGGTTTCGAAAAAAGAGGGCACGGTACAAGATTCTCTATATCATTAATTGAACACACACAATTACTCCCATAATGAAAACATATAATGAACACAGAAGCACAAAAAGGAATTGTTGTTTTTAGGGAAGGCCAAAAAGAAAAATTTGTAGAGGAAAATACAAACCAAAAGTTCTAAAGAGAAGATAGTTGATAGTATATGCAGCACTTCAAATTTTAATGCATTGTGGAGGACATCAAATTGCCTCGTTATAGCAGCAACCTGCTTTCAAAAGAGATCACTTTATTACTAATCTCCAAGTGTAGAACCATATAGATTGACAACTCAATAAAAAAAGACTCCACACAAATGAAAATTCACAATTATTGAAAGCTCCTCAAGACAAGCATTTCTAATAAAGCCTAGAGACAACTTTCCCAGCAACAACTGCACAAGTTTCATGGCTAGCTCCATTGGATGAGAACTTACCAAAAATGTTGGTTTAATTAAGCTATGACAAAAAGATCCATTCGCAATTCATCAGTAAACATATAACATATGTTGACCAAAAATATCAAACAAAAATATTATAGAAATATACTCAAATGGCATAAATCAGAGCAAAATCCACAACAGGCAAGAAAGTTTCACTGGTGAATACAAAAGTGCCCATTGGAAACACAATATAACCATAAATGTTGACAGTTACAACTATTCTTTAGTACTTGTTAGCAAAATCCAATAAAGGTTGGAATATTTACCATCTGCAAATGTAGACATTTGAGGGGCTAGCACTTTCAAGCCATTGAAATCAGAGAAAGAAACAACTCCATCTTCATTTGCAAAGAGCACTATATATAAAAATTCATAACATTCCTCCAGTATAGAGGAACTAGATCTGTATTTGATATATTAAAAGTCAATAAAGCACTAAAAACACAATCGAAAGAAAAATGTCAGGCTCAAACACTATAAGTTTTACCCAGAAAAATACTTTTGGTATGCCTTAGTTAATGAAATCAACCTCTTAGTACTCAGCATATGAAAGTGAGTTTTAAGTCTGCACAAAAATAATATCATCATAAATTGCCACATAAAGTTCTACACATATCAAATATATCATATGTACATAGGATGTTTTATTTCAAAAATGCCCCCGCATCATAGAACACGAATAACAGAGGACGAGAGGAACATCCAAGGGACCGATTAAATTCAAAAATTCCTCATTCATGGGAAAATGAGGTTTATTGACCAAAAGATAAACACCAGTTGCTCGCAATTGCTGAAAGTAAGCTTTATTGACCAAAATGAGGACATACATCACAATTAATGGGAAAATGACTTCAATTTCTTAATTATAAAGTCCATCTCAACAGATAGAGAGCAACTTGCAGAACAAAATTGACCACCTCCAAAAGGAAATGCACATGTTGGTCGTCTAAAGAAGATCCTAATTTCCCAAAAAGAAAATTTAACCTTCTTTGCAAAGTATAGTTCAAAACTGGTTTTGACTTGCTATGAGGAAATGAGAATCCGGAAATGGGAACATCAACCACGACAGTTTCACTGGAAGCTGACAAAATGGAGAAGGTACAGCACAAGGGAGAAAAAATTCGCAACCTCAAACTAAAACCAAAATCTAAACAAAATCATGCCACCATTGCCAACAACAAGTGAAACTAGTCTACCACTGTAGCCATTGCCTCTAGGTTGAGCAATTTCACAAGCTACGAAGAACAACCCAAAGGGCTTTGTCACTTGCTAGAGAGAGAGGGTTTGAAGGTACCTCTAAAGGTTGAAGAAAGCGAAGTAGAGTCAATGAGGCGAGAGGGGATTCGGGTGAGTTCTACTCGAGCTTGGGAGTGTCGAATGGGGACGAATTGATGCAAATCGGACACAGCGATGAGACAAGCAGAAGTAGCGGCAAGACAAGTCAGAGGACCTTTCCACGGCAACGGCGAGGGCGGTGAGTAGCATTGGGGTGTCGCTCGCTGAGATGAGAGAGGAGGAAAAGTATCAAGGAGAGAAGGAGCGTCAAATGTCATAAATAGGGGATGGGGAGAGAAATTAGGGCTTTTTAGGGGATTTTCTTTATGTACCCGGTTCTTGGTTCTAGTTCCTATGGGAACCGGGAATTGCCGGTTATGAAAAAATAGAACCGGGAACCGAACCGGATTTAGGGGATTTTCTTTATGTACCCGGTTCTTGGTTCTAGTTCCTATGGGAACCGGGAATTGCCGGTTCTGAAAAAATAGAACCGGGAACCGAACCGGACCGCCCTCTAGTTCCCAGTTCTACTTGGGGACCGTGCTCACCCCTACCTGCGGGCCCTCGCCCAACCTAGCCAAGGGTTGCCGGCCACCTAGCTAGGGTGATTGTTGTTGGAATTGTATCGATTAGCCGATCTTCCTCCATTACTTGTTGGAGTTTTATTAATCAAGGTAGGTTCAATTGGCATTCTCATTATCAATCTCAAAGGATCTATTGAGAATCATTGATAGATTACGGTCTGAAATTGAAGTTTATACTTCAATCTATAGTCGAAGTTCAAGGTAAATAATGATGAGATTGCTCAATTCCTTGTCTATTCTTTAAGTATCAATAGGAAACTGCATGTTGGAACATCTGCTTAGGAATGTTAGATAATTAAGTGGGAAATTGAAATTATATGTTAGCATATCCTTCTTACATTTCATTTGTCCGAAACTCCTAGATAGTTGATTGAGCTTATTTTTCATGTTGATAATGTCGATGATGGACATTAGATTGATGATGTGATGGTTAGAATAAGTTTTATGATGATTTGATGATATTCAAGTATATTTAGATGAATGCTTTGGGTGGTGGATATTGAACTTGGATGACGGTTGTTAAATGTTGATGAATATAGCTTGAAATTTAAGAAAATAACTTTAAGTGGGTTGAAGATTGCCTAAGTTTGCTTGAATGTTTATAAATTCTAGTTTGAAGGTGTTTAAACTTTTCTAGAAAATTCGATTCACAAACCTTTTCATGTGGTAGAATTTTTATAAATTTTTATAGTCAAAATGTCAAAAAAGCTCTTGAGATATCTCTATAAATTAAGATCAAGAGTTTAGTAATAAAATTTGTAAAATTATGATTTTGTTTGGTGAAAAAATTTGCATCTATAAGATAGCATAAACTTTTTGAGCTTCATCTAAAAAATTGGTTTCAATTTTTTTCAAATTTGGTTAGCAAAAATAAAATAGTTAGAGTCCTTTTATGCCAAAAGTCATAACTAAAAAGTGAAAAGTTGTTCATTGAAATTTAATAGACTAGAAAGTTTGAGAACTTTCTAGCAAGATTGAGGGGGTCAATTTGAAAAAAAATTGGACATGGTCAGTTCAGACTTATAAAACTATTTGTGATTGTTCCTAGATAAATCTGTAAATTTGAAATAGTTGGAGGGCTTACTTGCAAAAACAAAAAAATAAAGTCAAAGATCACAGCTGGAACTAATTACTTGTGAAATTTAAACTAATTTTGACAAAATTTGTTATTTTTCTTATAAATTTGATAATCGGGTTAGAATTCAGGTCAAATTTAGAGTTGTTTGATTAATTTTGGTTTAACTGGGTCATAATTGGGTCAAGTGACCTTAATGAATAGTAAAGTACACATCCCAAGCTTTTTGATGATACCTAAACCGTTAAATGGGTAGGTTGTTAAGACACTTAATTGAATCAAAACATAATTGCCTAACATTTGTCTTTAATTGAGTAAATGATTCACATTGGTTGACTAATTGATTGATGATTGTCCAAGGCTAATCAGTCTAATTGCATTCTTAATTAAGCTTTGCATGTGTTTTCTAGATGTATGATTAGGCTTGCAATGTGCATTGATCAGCGGGCGTGATTAGAATTAGTTATCAATTAGCGAGTTAGCCCATTGCTATGTAAAGACAAGTGAAGGTTAATTGTTACTAATCTTAATCAATGAACCCTAGTTTTTTGTTGTTGGATGTTGAACCCCTAGTTGATTAGGAGGAGGATTGGGATTAATCGAATCACATAAATAATTAAAGGCCAATCCTAAAGCCATTCAATTCTTGATTTGAGGTGGTGAATGTGAGTGGTGGTTTATTGGAGAGGCAGACAAATGAGTACGAATGATGGTGATTGACCAATATCTATGTCGGTCTTTGACATTTTGTAATAGTTTAGATAATTAAAATTTTAATTAGGAGGTTAGATATTTATAGGTTAATTAGCTTAATTCTTAGCTAATAAAAATAGAATAGACTTAGCCTTGCTTTTTTAATAAATGGTTCGGTTAGTTTAGCCTAAGTTTCATCATGATCAAATGATTAGAAGTAGGCTCACTCTAGATAAGATAAGTCTCTAATCTCAAGCTTTAGAGGGATTATGTTTTGAGGTTCAATAATGAGGTCGTGTAATATTCTTTGCCTGAATTGTATCGGGATTTTAATTTCTACACTTACTTTATAAAGTGCTTTCAATTTTTTGGGTGTTTATTTTTTTTTTGACCTAGGGAACCTTGCACCCCGCCGACAGCTAGGGGAGTAAACCCTAGGGCCGCGCGTGCTAGCCACCACACACATGCAACCAGATAAGTCACTCTATGACGAAACTGGGATTCGAACTCTCGACTATTTAGTGCTCCATATTTCAATAAAATGATTGTTAATTTCTTTTGTTTTTTTAAGAAAATGTTAGGGTTAGATTAGAATTCCAATGAACCATACAAAAATGCATGATCATTTAGTGATTGATACCTTTAGGTATGACGCCTTGGAATGCCACATGCGATATGTATCTTTTCCAAATATAACTTGTAATTATACTTAGTGTGTTACAACACAATACAAATTTTACAACATCCCTTACATGAAATTGCATGAGTTTAATTTAATATACGTATGTTTTTTTTTTAATATTAATATCACTAGTTACCCTCACATACAATACATTATAAAAGTCCTAGGAAGGTTCGGGTCACCTAAAACCATCATGCCACTCCTTTACCAAAAACTTGTTTGTATAAAAGTCAAGTTATTCTCTATGGATGAATCACCTCCTCATCGACAAGCCATCGTTGTCGAAAAGAAAACCATTGAAATCCCTCAACGGTCCAACAAACTCTTTGTTGACCTACACGATAAAACTATATTTAGTATATACCACCACCACCAATCCAGGTATGAGCACAACTTAATATTCACAATTAAAATACACAAGAATTCCAAATCACAATGGTGGAGGGTGAATATATCATACAAATCTAAAAAATAAAGGAATAGGCGGAAGCTTGATAAATGAAATTTCTACATTTAAGGGAGGAGATCATCTTACCATTTAACATGATGCCTGCAAAAAACGTGAGTTCAAGGAAAAACAATATAACCATGAATGACAAAATGTAGTAGTAAATGCATTATCTTTCTTATCAAGATATGCTGATATAAACAGATAATAACGTTACATGAGATCATTTACTTAAATACAAGTGGATTGATTTGCTCATTAATAGGCACATGTGAATATATACATTTACATACGCACATAGACTCGCATCATATTCATTATTAGCATTTTTGTCTCATCTTGACTCCTAGGGCATTTCAACACATGAGGATCTTAATTCCAAGGCATCGTGAACACTCCCCATGCATCCTGACACACAGGGCATTTTGACTCTCGAGACATCCCGAATGCTCCTTAGGCATCCTAATTCCGAGGCACTATCGCCACTAATATGTGGACAGTAGAAATAATTATATTTAGTATGTATTTATAAGCAATAAGTTGTCATATCCGACAAGTGGATATAATCGGTACGTGGTTTATATTCAATAGGTGAATATAAGAACAAAGTTGTTATATTCGATTAAGTGCGTATGAGCTGTAAGTGAGTATAAGCAGAGACATGTGAGTATAAGTAATGGCTGTTATATATAATTCATCATTTTACCACCACCGAAGGAAATCATTCAAACACCCTTAAAAGTGTAAAAATTCATGAAACAAGTCAAATCAATATAATATCTCAACATGCCAATATTGAGACTTGCCCACACTTACATCATACTCAACCAAAATTGAAATTAACAAGCATCAACCAACTAAGTCAAGAGTACTAAGTAGATCGACCCAACTTAGTCCCTAAAGTTTTTACTTACTTTGAACAAAATTTGGACAACTCAAAACTTTAATCACATTCAAAGCAAAAAAAGAAGAAAAATTAAACACTTTCAATCTTTCAACAAAACTAATTTGATAAAAGAGAATAAAGTCCATAAGTTCACCTTATAAACTTTTGAAAGATGGAAATTTGAAGCTATGTAATCATTTCTTTACTCGAAAGTTTGGAAAGTGAAACTAGAAGAGAAAGTGATGGAAGATCTCTTTTTCTTTGTAAGAACAAGTTGGAATTCTTTTTGAAACATGAAACATAAGAAGATCATTTTATAGATTGAGGGGAATGAACTTAGAGGACTAAGGTTAAAGGTAATAATGACCTTAGGTTAAAATGCTAGGTGTAAATGGAGGGATGGTGGTTCACTCCAAATGATACAAGTGGCCTAATAAGAGTAGTTAAAAATGAGATATTTTGAGAGAAACTTCTTAATCAAGTATAATGAATGAGTCATCAAGGACTTTAGTTGATTAAAGTTGCAATGAATAATGTAGCGCATGACATCAAGGCTAGACTAAGTTCAATGTCACTAAGAGCATGTAGGTTAAAACCATTGGTGGAAACCGAGGAAGGTGGTATATATTAAAGGGGGAAATATGTCTCACTTATATGTTTCCAAAGTAGATATTTTGTTAAGTTATCAAAATAACTTGTAATTAATATGTAAACAACGAAATCAATGTCCCTTCCAAGATATATCGAAAATTAATTGATTATACATACTTTTTTGTCCATTCCATATTTGGAATGGAGACAATGCAAGCCTCAAAGAATTTCCACATATTTGAAATTAAACTGTAGCTTACGTTTGGTCGTTTGGATTTCTAATAAAAATAAAACTGGATATGATAGGATATGAAATTCAAAGATCTTCCTATATGCTATTCACTGTTTGGTGAATTACAGTAATAAAGTCGAATATATTTATATCATTATGCATATTATTCGATATAAATGGCATATCAATGTAATAAACCTAAAAATTCACAAATTGAGAATGTAAAAATTTCTTTCAACGCTCTTGCCTACTTTATTTTTATTTGCTTATTTTATTTTATTTTTCCTTTCTTTTTAAATTATTTTATTTTTTATATTTTTTTATTCCCTTTATATCATTATTTAATGAAACTTCATTAAATAATGAACTATACTAATACATCTAAAATACTAAAATAAGCTTCAAATATTCGCTATTGGGATAGGATGGCTCCCACTAGCTCCCCCTCAGAAATAAGAAATGACTAACAGGGAAAATTGATGTCCATGTTTAGCTAATAAATATAAATATATTTATTATTATATATTGAATTTATATCATAATATGACATTAAATTCGAATATATAAATACAAATAAGATTTAATTAAAAATAAGATTTTATTTTTATTTCTAATTTCTTAGATTAGAATTTAAATCTTATTTATATTGAAATATAATCTTAATTTTGTTAATTTAAGCAATTTTTATTCTAAAAAAATAAATTCCCTATTGTAGGTATTAAAAATTCTATCCATCTTTGTCTCACCTCGCCTTAGGATAATTTTATTTGACTTATATCTCTCTTGAATTTGATTTTATCCTAGACACCAAATACAAGATATGATAAATTTTATTTTATCTTGACTAGCAAATGTAACCATGTGGGTTAACCAATTAGGATTTTGCACTGGAAATGGCTCCAAACTTTTATGGAAATTTATTGATGTACGTACTTTTTATGTCCATTTCATATTTTGAATGGAGACAACGCAAGCCTCAAAAGAACTTTCATGCATTTGGATTTCATGGTTTAGGTTGCTCTCATTTTGCATCGCCACAACTATGGGAATTTTTTTTGCTTTCTTTTCCTCTGGCTACCAAGATGTTCCAGTTCGCTAGGTTGTCTCTTTATGCACACTAATTGGGATTTTGCCCTAGAAATGGCTCCAAACTTATGAAACATACATACTTTTGCTTGTCCATTCCATATTTGAAATGGAGACAGCACGAACTTTAAACGAATTTCCAAATAATTGGATTTACACATATAGGAGTTTATTAATTGGGATATTGCACTAGAAATGGCTCTCATGGGAATTAATTGATATACATGCGTTTTTTGTCGTCCATTTCATATTTTGAATGGAGACAACACAAGCCTCAAAAGAACTTGCAAATATTTGGAATTATTCACACAGTGGTTGACTGATTGGGATGTTGCACTATAGATGACAACAATTTTATCAAGAACTTCCCTACGTGCATATTTGCCTAATTTATACACTTATAACATAAGTTTCATCTATATATATAAGAATCATGTGTTCTTCCCCGTATTGGTTATTGAGTGAGCGATCATGGCAACAGTAAGCTCCATGAACTTTTTCTTGATATTTTCATTGGGTTTCATGATTATGTCATTTGAATTAGCTCAAAGCGAAGGGTCTGATTATGGGACTGCGCTCACCAAGTCATTGTTGTACTTCGAGGCTCAACGATCAGGCAAACTGCCTCCTAATCAGAGAGTCCAATGGCGTGGCGATTCCGCGCTTAAAGATGGTGGCGAGGCCGGAGTATGAATCTTTTATTTCCTTTTCTGCATTTTATTCACGTTTATTTTCTTGACGTTTACATGTTCCCAAAGATTAGAAATTATTGCATACAGAAATTTCGTTTGGAGATAATGTCGCCATTGCAAATCTGACGCATGAGTGGAATCGCAAAAGCCTAAATGTAAAACATGCACGTATCTCGCTGTAGTTTTGGATGCAAAAACCTGTGCATATGTCTATTTGCTCGCTTCTTCACATGTTGAAAGAATATTCCGAATTAACCTGATTTTTGCCTAGTGCTAATACTCGATATCCTCTTAGGATTATTTCTGCAATGCATTTGATCTTTCTTTTTCTGATAAATAGATCGATCTGACCGGAGGATACTACGACGCCGGCGACAACGTCAAGTTCGGATTCCCGATGGCCTTCACGATCTCGATGCTCTCGTGGAGCGTCGTGGAGTTCAGAGGCAAATTGGAACTCAAGAAAGAGCTCTCGAATGCGCTTGATGCTATAAGGTGGGGCACGGACTACCTGATCAAAGCCCACCCTCTGCCCGACGTCCTCTACGGTGAGGTCGGCGACGGCGGGTCCGACCACTCATGCTGGGAGAGGCCTGAGGACATGACCACCCCCCGAGCAGTCTACAAGATCGACGGACAGCACCCGGGGGCTGATCTCGCCGGGGAAACTGCGGCGGCATTCGCGGCGGCTTCCCTCGCCTTTGCCCGGACAGATTCTAACTATTCGGCTCTGCTCTTAACTCATGCGAAACAGGTCTTCTTCTCAGTTTCATCGTCACACAACCAGTTTCCAAGAATCACACTCTTTTATTCTCAATCTGTGGACTCGAACATTAAATGTGTAGAATGTTAGACCTTCAATTGGCAACATTGGCCACAATCCAAGAATGTTGCTTCGTTCCTAAATTGATCTATTCTTGTCCGATGATTTGATAGTGAGACTGTTACCAAACAAAGTTTTTATCATTGATTAATTGATGTATTTATTTCAACTAATTTTTCCGTAAAATTATTGCATGCCCAGCTCTATGATTTCGCTCGGATTCATCCCGGCCTGTACCAGGATAGCATCCCTGTAGTAAAAAAGTTCTATAGTAGCTCTGGATATCAGGTACTAAACAAATACTTGTATGTAGTATTTGTGGACAATACAATTCGATACACTTCTTTCAAAATATATATTATTTGCATGAATATTCCGAGATCGATTCTGTTTAAAATCACTTTGGATTGGGGAAAAAGAGACCTGGATTCAATCGTGCTATCAAGCTTGTAATGTCTAAACTGCTGCAATAACATGATGACACAGGACGAACTGCTGTGGGCAGCTGCATGGCTTCATCGTGCGACCGGGGACAAAGTGTACCTCGACTACCTCGGCAGCTCAGGCGACAGCGGTGGCGTCCGGACCCAGTTCTCATGGGACGACAAGTACGTGGGCGCCCAAGTCCTCGTTGCCAAGGTAAATTACATCTTGCATGTCAGATTGGTTTCATTAACAAAGTACTATACGTAGGTCTTGCACTTGCAATTGGGCAGCACGCCGCATTATCACTGTGTTTTTGAGTTTTCTAATGAAATGCGCAGCTAGTGTTCGAAGGCAAAGTCGGGGACACAGGGCCGTGGGCACAATACAAGAGCCACGCAGAAGAGTTCATGTGCCGCTGCATCCAGCAAGCCGCCATCAATTTCCAATTGACCCCCGGCGGATTGCTGTGGTTTCAGCCCTGGAATGACCTCCAGTACACCTTGAACGCCGCGTTTGTCGCCACGGTGTATGCCGAGTCCCTCATCGACATTTCTGCCGATCTCCAGTGCCGTCGGGGGCCCCAATCGCCCGACAAGTTGCTCAAGCTCGCCCAGTCCCAGGTACAACTGATCACGAGTGTCCTAAGTACGAATTGCCTTTCAGTTTGGTTTTTTCCAAGCATAATTGAGGTGAATTCATAGATCAATCTAACATTCAAGTATCGTATGAGGGAGCGATCAAGTGGATCAAATACTCGATAGCACCGTTCATTAATTACGATTCTCTCTTGTTGGCGATCCAATTCAAGGTGGACTATATCCTCGGAGCTAACCCGAATAGCATGAGCTACATGGTTGGCTACGGGTCGAAGTATCCGACCCAAGTGCACCACAGGGGAGCCTCCATCATCTCGATCAAGAAGGACCCGAAGCCTGTCTCGTGCCAACAAGGATACGACGAGTGGTATAAGAAGAACGCCCCCAACCCAAACGTACTGGATGGAGCCGTCGTCGGGGGTCCAGACGCGAAAGACTATTACGTGGACCGAAGGTCGAATTTTCAGATGGCCGAGCCCGCGACCATTAACGCAGCACCTTTTGTTGGATTATTGGCTTCTTTTGCTTGAGCATACTTGTCGACACCTGAATTTTTGTTGATAGTTAAAGCGCGCGTTCTTATAAAAAGATATAACGAAACGAAATATGTATGAATACATATAATAATTAATAAAGTATCTTTTTAATCAGTTAGCCGTATTCGTGAGATTAAGGGGAATGAAAAAGAAATACCATGGAGGCTCCCTAAATCGTTTCTCTTCTTTTGCTGATCGTCCGTCGTCAGTGCCCACATCTTCATTACCAACCATTGTCGTCTCTGTGATCTGCAATCAAGTATTCGTTTTGTCATCTCTTCGCTGTGACCAAAAACTTTAACAGCTTGAATCTTAGTTCAATCATTAGAGTTTGTTGTAGTTGCCGCCCTTTTTATACGGGTGGCATTGAATTATTTCTAGGAGCAGTGCTCTTATCTCCCTTGAGTCACTTCTGGGAGCAGTGAATTAATTAATAGAAGCCTCAAGCGATGGTCCAGTTAGGAGTTGCTGCTTTGTCTTGCTCTATTGACCAGATAACCTTGGCCCCTTTGTTATATCATGTTCAGAGACTAAGGTCCACAAATAAGCATTTGAGGAAATAACTTGGAACCATAACCGATTTATGGTGATTTAGGTCATTATTGTTGTTGTTGTTGATGTATAGATTTCAGATGAGAAAACCACATTACTCCCGTGTTTACCTCTCTTCTTGTGACAGACATCATAATTTGTTCAAAGAAAAGTTTCTAAGACGTTTTCGTGGTGAAATAACTCCTGTGTTTGTTTGCTTTGAGCATATGTGCTGATAATCTTTAATCGATTAGATTTCGTGCCAATGGCTATTAGTCGAGGTGGGCTATGGTTAATGAAGTTTACCCCAGCTATTCATTGTTTTGCTTCTCCGATTTATGTTGTCATATGTTTTGGCGATGGTCTGTGATGCGGCCGATGAGTCATGATGATGGTCGATGGCTGGTGGCAATAATGGTGGTCTGGCAACGAGCGATGGTAGTTTGTGGAGTGATAATTAGTGAATGTGGACATTGAATCGAGTTGGGAGCGGTTGAGGTAAGGGTGTTAAAATGGGTTCATAATCCATTTCTTGACTCATATTTTATCTAAATGAATTGCAATGGGTCATAGGTTTTTAAAGAACCAGCTAAAACTAGGTCCAAAAAGTGAGGCTAATTTATATGGGTCGGAAATGGGTACCATTTTCGACCCATATGAAATATTAAGTGGCCCACTTAACAAAAGTGCATGTAAAACGTTTGACTCATTTTCCTCATCATCATGCGTGAGCTAAGGGTGACCTATTAGGCTTCGTTGCTCTCCTTTGCAACGCAAGTGACTAGCCGCTCGACTTCATCACATCTTTTTTCCTTTTGTTCTTTTTTTTTGTTCTAATTTTTTTCCCTTTTCTTTTCTGGTTGCCTAGCCTCCAGCAATTGGCCTGAGGCCATGACCAGTGAGGGCCGGCCTTGCCAAGATCTAGCGACAGGCGAGCCTTGTTCGCGGCCAACAAGGTCGCCCTCACTAGCTTTTAGTGAGGCTAACCTTGCCTAAGTTTGATAAGGCTGACCCTCACCAGTCATGGCCTCTATCTGATCGCTAAAGGTTGGGCAACTGGCTAAGAGTAAAAGTGAAAAAATAGAAAAAAAGAGAAAAATAATTAAAAAATAAAAAAATAATTAAAATTTGAAATAATATTAAAAAATTAATAAAATTTTGTCCATGTTTGTGAATTTGGCCAAAATTAGCCATATGGATTCAATTGGCAAAAAATGAAAAGGTTTATGACTCAATTAGTAAAATTGAAAGATTTAGGATTGAATTAGCAAAAGTATTAAGCTTAGGAATTTTTGGACAATTTTCTCATAAGTTGAATCAAGTAAGATGCGAGGCAAAATCTAAGCAAGTTTTATAAATATATATTTAATTGGTCAAATTCTTTATAAATATTTCAATTTATTGGTTTTTTTCATTTTTTTTATTTACTATTTTTTAATTTTTTAATTTGCTTTTTTAAGTTTGGTTTGAAGTTTTTATTCAATTAGCATAGAACTTAAAATGGATATGGGTTTTCCTAGAATACTAATGGGTTTTAGTGATACGGGTCGAGTATGGCTTACTAAATCTACACCGCATGAATATGAGTCAAAATGGATTAAATATGTCAATATATGTTAGACCATTTTCGACTCAATCCAAACTTGATTTGGCCCACCCATTTGACGGGTCTAGTTGACGGTGATGGTCCAGCAACGACAATTGGTTTGGTGACTGGAGGTCAGCGATGGTCATGAGAGATAACATTTGAAGTAGTATGTTTGGTTTAATTCATCTTTGGGGATTGTTAATGAAAGTCGTAAGAAGTTCAGGACTCACAGAAGGCGCCAAAGGTGCCAATTGAGGGGGAGGAGTCAGTCGAGGCATAGTTAGTAAATCACAGGCTTAGTGCTGTACTTATGAAGCTCAACCTTCATCAATGTAGGGATTGTGATAATTATTTAAAACCACTCATTATTCTCCCACTTGCTTGGATCCCACCTTCTCTCCTCCTCATGGAACTGGAGAAACGAAACAAATTCAAAGAGATACTTTGACCTCCGGTTTTGAATTTCTCCAACATCTCTCTCTCTCTCTCTCTCTCTCTCTCTCTTCAGTAATCATCCGCCTCCTTGTCTCTCTTCATTCAACGTGCCTCGAGAGGGACCTGCACTGCAAAGGAGGACTCTGTCTCTGTCTCTGGTCCAGGTATTGGACCGGCCATCCTTGCAAATTCCTGCCGTTAAGGCCCATCTGGTTCGCTGGCCAGGACATTCCAGCAAGAGAAAGAGTTATATGGTGACCGAACCGTCGGCTTGAAAAAGATTGATAACAAACAGTTGCGAGCGTCGTCAATGAACAAGCTGCGCTTGAGGGGGGAAAGTGAATTGGAGAATCATGATAGGAGGACATTTGAGAAGTTATGAAGGTGAGAGAATTGGAGAATGACTATATCTAGTCCTTGGGATTGTGTTCATTCTGTCGTCTAACTTCTAGTTCTAGCTATTCGACAAGAACTTCCCTAATGTCAATCCTTTCATGGAAAAAAATGATGTGATTTTCGAACATTATGCTATTCTGCTCAGTCGTTTTAGTTCGTTATTTGATGTTAATCGACAATTGTTGCCTCTTTGTAAATAAACACTCACTATTCTCAACATGTTCGTTTGCCTTAGATAGCTCGCCAATGATCAATCGATTTTCCAGTGATTTTCTCGCTTTCCTTGGGGATCTTGGGTCAAGGGTTACCTAGTTTGAACTTGTAACGTCTGGCGACATAAGGAAGGGAAGGGGTTGTAATAGAATTTCAGAGCAACAGCACTTAGGTGCATGTTGTCACACCCGGCAGATCATATATTATCATTGATTAATTGGGAAAATTCACTGATCTAGCAAATGTTGGGGGGGACAACAAGCCATAATAAGGCGAAAGATATCTTTAAATCACTAGGCTCAAGAGAGGTCTAAGCAATGCAATGAGCCGTTTCGGTGAGATGATCTCTGCTGTTCGTGGCAGTTTAAGACCGGGAGACATACTGCCTAAGCTAAATCTGCGGTCTTTCCTAATAAGACTACTACTGCTTCACAATGATTTTCCATCCTCTTGGTTGACTGCTCCGTTTTCGCAAGCAAAACGAACCAAGAGCATTACTTCCGAAGCAGGACTCATGCTAATCGTTAATTTACATCATCAAACATAGGCCATCAACTTCATTAATGGGAATATTAGGTATAGGTTCTATTGGCAATTCGTCTCCCTCTCCCAAGCGACTGAATGTCTACGGATCTCTGGTAAACTCATCTGCAAAAACGGGAGCGAAAATGTTAGCGTATACTGATTGATCTTCCTAATGTTTGCTCTATGAAGGGATTGACAACATGTTGCATATACTTCTTATGCCCAGTCTCAAAAGGCGAGAGAAAACATTTCAGCTTTGCAAAGTGCAGAGTTGGTGGAACCGAGGAAGGAAAAACCAAAGATGCTATACCACCACATCCTCACAAAGCCATCAGAGATACACCATTACACATTCTGGTCTCAACTAATTCTAAGGCTTATGGCGTTCTCTAGGGGAAGCGACTTCAGTCCAGAACCCTCAGGTGGTACCACAAACAGCCAAGAAGATGATGCAAGGCTTACCGAAAAATGTATTTAAGGATGTTGGAGGAGAGGTTGAGAAGTTAAGGCCAATATAAAATGCCAAAGCCAAAGCCACTGTCCCGACCATATCAGTTGGCATGGCCAGAGCCCAATATCTGCAAGGGGGCCAATGCAGTGAGATCTGAAGGGGAAAGCAGATCACTTGAACCATCCACATGAAGTTGTTAAAGAACACTAACACAAGCACAAATTTGCCCAAATTACACACAGAAATTCTGATAGTATATCATATATCTGACTTACAAAGATGAACTGAGTCCACTGTTTTTCTTTTTCGCAGAAATAGGAATTAAAAAATTTGTGCTGAATACCCATCTTGCGAAAGAACTCATCCAGAGAACCTCGCCTCACAAGTAAGGAACATAAAACTTGAAGCTCAACAGATATAAACTAGGCACAAAGGTTGCCTTACTGACCTGCAAGGATCGTAATGGATCCCAACAGCATGTAGCCAACGCTCAGGAACATAGCCCATCTAAAGAGATAACTGCACAATAAAGCATGAACTGAGATAAACTACAGATCTCTCCTAGTCAGTGTAAAATCTCTCATAACAAACGAGGATACTTCTAACGAATTACAGTACTTATTCTAGCAGTCAGAACTGGAATTTTCTCAGCTTGATTTGGTAAGTAATTCTCAGTATTTCAATAGTCAGATCCATATTCCAAATCTAGGATCCAGATCATCCTATCCTCTTGACGAACATGTCATAGGTATCTATAAGTACTTTGTCAACCTATCAAACAGATTAGCAACAAACACTTCTAAAATTAGCCCCCATGTTGTCCCATGCAGCCACACAACATAATATTACTACCAGGTCTATCATAGGCAACTAATTGTTTTGTGAACCATGAAAACCACGCAAGTACCACCCCAAAAGAATCACCAAAATTATCCAGCAAAAGTGTCCATACATTAAATTTGCGAGTCCTCTGTTTGCAAATTGAGGACTTCTTAAGAACTGTCTTTTAAAAGCCAATGGAAAATTTACTTGATCAACTAGATGATGATTGACGAAATCCCTAACTCCAAGAATCTAAAGACTAGTGGAGGATACCCCATTGAGCACACAAAGAGAACACGAAATAAAATCCCACTCATCCATGCTCCAAAGAATTCATCCCATTGGCATATTAATAGATTAACATGAATGTATAAAACCAAAGCGCCACAGCGTATTTGTGAAGCACAAGAGGTGGACCTGTAGCCACAACAGTCGTGATAGATCCTACAAATCCATAGACCTCTGAAGGTTTGGGACCATGTTCTCCCGACAATCCAAAGCCAGAAGCTTTATCTTCTGAATCTGAAAAGGAAACACTTGCTCGTTTCTTCTTTGATAGACTAAGATTTCTCCTTGGACTACTAACTGAATGAGGTTCATCCGTGTCTTCTTTTCACAGTTTCATTCTTCATGCATTGAAGAGTACCAATACGATGGATAAGTATGAACAAGAAAGACGATAAAATGGTCATGTAAACTGTGACATAAGATCAAGTGAACTTAGGAAAACTTTGGGAAAGAAGAAACAAAAATGCGCAAAAGTGGCCTCAATATGAAGTGCTAATTATAAATCCCTGACACGATACAATGCAAAATGATGGAAATGCGAACTGGAAAAGGCATTTCTACTTTTTCCCCCTATAACATATGTTGAATTTCATTAACCATAAGGTGAGCTGCGACCAATGTTTTTAAATTGTGCCCAAGTTCAAAATTTTTTTATGGTTTCACCCGGTTCAGTAATGGTGATATCAGCATGATATAGTTTTCTATGTTCAAAAAATATAGAAAAAGGAATTGAAGGCTGCAAATTCAGAACAAAGAAAAAAACAGAGGAAAATGGGCAAAATTCAGGGGAAAAGGAGACAGAAGTGTAATACGTCTTTTCCCATAACACATTCACAGCAACATGAGAACTAAGAAACGAGTCGAATCTAAGTTCTGACCACCTCGACCTTCTCCGTCTTCCGTCCTGCTGACCATCAGTGCACCAACCATCAGCCCAAACACTTCAGCCAGCATCAACTACTTAATGCGCTTCTTTTTTGACTCTATCAACAGATTGGTGGCCCTTGCATTGTACCGTGAATTACATTCTTCAGAATACACACACACACATGCATTTTTCTTCCTTGAGGACCAATCACTCCAGCACAACGTGACCCATTGACGGGTCACTCGTTTGCCTAATGGCATGCCAAGTTCCAGTACTGACTTCGCCTTTTGGCCGGACGCTGATCAACTAGGATTACTCGGGTCACTCGAGAAGCGGACAACAAGCTTCAGTCGCAGCGGCACACGAGGTGAAGAAATTAAGAGATTGAACCATGGAATTGAGCTCCCAATGACCCAGGGCGCAATCTGAACTCCTGACACAAGCTCACAGCGAAACTGCAAAATGGCGCGAATTCTGGCATGATGAGAGAGAGACATCGCTAATGCCTGCCGGTGAGCGTCGCCATCGCGCTGAGGAGCAGATCGCAGAGAGGCGAGCCACAGAGAGCGGGAGAGAAATGTGACAAGATGTGTAGACCGTTAAATTTCGTTGTTGAGTATTGGGCTCCATGGGCCTGACCCGAACCAGGCCCATATTTTGGCCGGCCCAGCAAGGTCAGATCCTTATTTTGCTAAGTGCCGGTATCCATACGCCTCACACCCTCCGAATAGGGAATATGGAGGTAAGTGGGTCTTTATTCTAGGACGGATCTCCTGTCTATTATTCTTTGAGCTTTTTAAGGACTCACTTAGGTTCAGGGGACGAGACAAGTACACCGTTAAATTTTGTTGTTGAGTATTGGGCTCCATGGCTTGGTCCTGACCCGAACCAGGCCTAAATTTCTTCCGGCCCAGCAAAGGCGGCCCGGTGGGCGGGCACCCCCATGCGTAACGCCACTTTGAAAACACTCTCTCTGTGTTCGACGGCTGCTCTCGCACGCCGGCCGTCGAAGAGTCGATTCTCACGGCGGTTCCTGGTCGGCGCCTCCATAAAGCGGCGAAAGGAGGCGGAGGGAATTGATCTGCGAAGTTTCCAGCGGATGCCCAATTTGCGAATAAGCCTGTAATGAGTGCAGGTAAGTATCATCTTCTTCTTCCTCTCTTCAATTCCCCGTTTGTCTTAGCGATTCTGTCGGGAGAGAGCAATCTTTTAAAGGGTTTCGTTCGTGATTTGAAGTGCTGGCTATGGTCCCATTCGTGCCTTCCTTGCTTCCACTTCTTACAGCTGAAGTGCTTCCATTGTGAGAGTTCTTGAATGCTGGAGCCGGTGGTTCGATTTCTTGTGCTTGATAAGTGTTCTTGAATTTTACCCACGTTTGACCGTGAAGTGTTGTTTGTTCAAACCATCTCACCTGGGCATGAAAATAAGAACGAGTAAAATTGATGTTTTTTATTTTTCTCTGAAAATCTTATCGATAGTGGCACATGAGGGTACTGATAAGAGCAGCAATGCTTTGTTTGAGGGAGTCATAAGCCCCAGTGTAGAGATTGCAAAGCTACCGGACCGATAGTTTTTCTTTCTCCAATCACTGGCATTTATCCTAGTGAAGTAGTTCTGGTCTCCAAATACGTATCCCTCATTTTAAGTCAATGGAGGCCGTTGACCATTCTCTTTGGCGAACTAGTAGTAGCGGCGGCTGCAATGTTGGAACTTGGTGTTGTCATTGCTCATTATATGACTGGTCTTAGAGGCTGCGGCAGTAGGAGTGGCAGCAGCGGTAGCAATGGCGGTGGCACTACTAGATTTTGTAACAAGAGTAGGAGTAGCAGCTTTTGTATTGTACTAACATGATTGTCTTCATCTGTAATTTGCAATCCTCACAGGTGGAGCATTTGGAGGGAACAGGGGATTGCGACCAGTTCCTCCAGAAAAAGGTGTCTTCCCCTTGGATCACATGCATGAATGCGACCAGGTACTCGTTTTGTGCCTTTTTCGGTATGGAGTCCCAGAATTAGCTGTCACCTGGAAATATTTGATTGTGGCATTTTTGGATTTTAGTACTTAGCTAATGATATTCTGGCTCCTTTTTGCTTCAGGAGAAGAAGGATTATCTTAATTGTCTCAAATCTTCAAGTCATCAATCTGAAAAATGTAGAAGATTCTCAAAGAAGTATTTGGAGTGTCGTATGGCAAAGTGAGTAACCCAGTGGCTCTCAAGATAGATTAATTTTGTATTGTATTATCTGTGTCATGGGCAAAGTGATAGGACTGTTTGCTTGGTATATTGTAGTTTAGACATGTTGCATGTCCATGGGGTGAGGAGGGAAAAAATTAAAGCCAATTCGATAGACTGAATAAACATGTTGCTTCATTTACTGGAAAGGCTGCAAAAATGGGGGGTTTCTGAATTTGGTTTTTCATGCAACATTATGATCTCCATTCACACTATTTCCTTCATTTGAAATTTCTACGTGAACGAGGCACTTTTGTTAATTTGTTGTAGTTTGAACAATCTCGATGCATGCATACGGAAGAGCGGACAAGAAAACGGATTCATATGGTTGTCATGAGCTGTTCCATCCGGATTGAACTTATTGTATTTTCCAATTCTGTAATACAAGAGAGTTTGAGGAAGGGATTATTGCGATGCTGCTTGAATGATATGATGATTCATATGTGTTTTGGTTTTTGAAACCACTTGAAATGCTTCGAGAATAAGTCAACTTGTCTAGACTCCTAGGCAAGTGTCTCCTATGGTGGATGTTATTGCACTCAAGCTTTCTGATTGATTGCAGCAAAGTTCAAGCATTCTGTGTGGTCGATTATTCTATTTCTTGCCTGTGCTTATGCACCTTGAGGACTCAAGGATGGGCTGCATAATGACTAATTTGATATGTATTTTGGCTGCAAAAAGAATTGTTCCACATGGAGTGAAACAATTATATAATTTGACTGTGTCTCCTCTACACTCTGCCCTTTAGAATCTTGATCTTGAGGGATGATTTGTTTGGAACCTGTCCAAAAGTAAAGTTTTCTCTGGCAAATCTTTTTACAATGCTATTCCATCAAATCCTTTTAACCGTTTATGGACGTTGTGTTTTAAACTTACCTTCTTCTAGTCATATTTGAGCTCACGAGTGATTGCATTTTGCATTCTTTAGGAACTTGATGGCAAGGCAAGACATGTCGGAACTTGGATTTGGAAAGGAAACCAAAGCCGAAGCTCCAGGAGTGAATGAATCTAAGAGGACCGACAAGTGATTCTTCAATTGCCGATCCAAGAGTCCTAGTTGCTGATAGAAAATTCTCCCTTTGTCCCTCCTTTGACCAAACCGGCCTGCGGTCGGAATCAACTCAAGGTGCTTGAACTCATCTCTCAACAGATCTCATGGAATGCGAGTTGATTCTAAGCTAATTTTCAACTCGCAGGCTGCTGAGCCCGAGTGTCTTTCAAAGAGAATTCTATCATCCGCAGTTTTCTTGGATGATGGAGTATATTCTTGGAGATACTCTAAACAGAAGTTGAATCACAATTACATTGCAAGTAATTCGAATTTTTGTTCCCAAAAATAATCCAAACGTCAATTTTTTGCGCTAAAATTACTTTCCCGTGGTGTTATGTCAACTAAGTGTTTGCTTTTAAGGATTATAGCTACTTTATTAGAACAAAAGGCCACTGTCAGGGCCAAGCACATCTTCAACCACACATGTCCAATGCGCGAAAATTCTCTTGATAATGAAGGTTAACAGCCGCGATATCGGAAACCATTAAGCAAATTACGTAACGCCAGCATATGAAGAACGGGAACATGAACTGTTTGGTGATAATCATATGATTTCTTATGATTAGCAAACTGCAAACATCACAAGCCATCTTTCCAGATATCTAAATCTGCATTCTGAAGCACGACCAAAAGGAAGCGAGGTGTAGAAGACAGAATATGGAGAAAAAGTGTTTCTCAATTGTTTTATGATTCAATGTACATTTGTTGCATATTATAGTACAAGATGTATACAAAGAAAATGAAATAAGATATACAATAAATCAAATCCAATTTTTAAATGATCTTGACTTTAATTGTGTGTCAATTTCATTCCTTAATTGGATATCAAATAATCCACGCATGTCTTCCAACATTCCCCCTCAAGCTAGTGACTTGTAGATATCCAAAACGCCTAGCTTGCTTGATAGATATGTGTGCTGTCTTTGACAAAGAGGCTTAGTGAAGACGTTTGCAAACTGTTCTGTAGTTTCAATTCCTCTTGTCTCAATTATCCTTTCTTGAATTTTTTCTCGAGTAAAATGATAGTCTACTTCTATATGTTTCGTCTTTTCATGCACTATAGGATTAGATGCAAGTTTGAGCGCTGCATTGTTATCACATAATAACTTGGTTGGTCCCTTTTATCTTCACCCCAAGATCCCGAAGCAAGCCTTGTAACCATACTATTTCGTAGGTGGTTTTTGCCATGGCTCGATATTCTATCTTTTGCTGAAGATAATGAGACTATTGGTTGTTTCTTTGTCTTCCATGAGAGTAAGGATTCTCCCAATTTGATATAGAAACTTGTAATGGACCTTATGCTCATTGGACATGTCACATAATCTGCGTCGATGTAAGTTGCCAAATCCATATCACACTTCCTAGAAAGAAATATTCTGAGTCTTGGACATTTCTTCAGATACTTTATGACCTTTAGAATAGCATTCATATGTGATTGCTTTTGGCTTATGCATAAACTGATTGAGTGTTTATACTACATAACATATATCCAGTCTGGTCATGGTTAAATATGTGAGTTTGCCAACAAGCCTTTGATATTCTGACGGATCTCTGAGCATAGGGTCTTCATCTTGAGATATTCTTGCATCATAATTTGCTGTAGTTAGTTTAATGTTCTACTCGATTGGAATGACAGCGGTTTGCAACTTGATATACCTATCTCCAATATGATCTCCAATACAAATTTTTGCTAGCTGAGAGAACTCCCTTGTTTGGATTGGGCAAATTTCAATTCCCATAAAATATTTGAGTGATCCCAAGTCTTTCATGTGGAAGGTGGAGTGCAAATATTCTTTGAGGCCTTTAATGTCCTTTTCATCATTTCCTATAATGAGTATATCATCAACATGTATCATCAAATAGATAGATGATATACCTTTGATCAATATGAATATGACATAATCATATTTGGATTGTTTGAATCCTACAACTGTGAGAGAATTAGCAAATTTTGCATACTATTGCTTGGAGGCTTGTTTCAACCCATAAAGGGATTTGTGGAGATGACATACTTTATCCCTCCTGTCTCCGTAAGCCTTGTGGAAGTTTCTTATAAATTTCCTCATATAAATCTCTATGGAGGAAAGCATTGTGAACATCCATTTGATATAGTGTCCAATCTTGGAATGCTACAACTAATAGAAAAGAATGGATTGTAACATCTTTGGCTATAGGAGAGAAGGTCTCATGATAATCAAATCCTTCCCGCTATGTAAATCCCTTAACCACAAGTCGTGCATTGTACCATTCAATTGTTCCATATGCTCGATATTTGATCTTATACACCCATTTGCACCCAATTGGCTTCCGTTGAGGAGGTAGAGTTACAAGTTCCCATGTTTGATTTTCCATTAGGGCTTGTAACTTTGCTTCTATAGCTTTTTGCCATCGTGGGTCAATATGTGCTTCATCAAAATTAGAGGGTTCTCGCTTTTTAGATATGGAACAAATGTAGTGTCTATGTTATGGAGATAATTGACTAAAGGAAACATAAGATGAGATGGGGTATTGAATACCTGGTAGGTTTTGTGTAGCACAAACATAGTCCTTAATCCATGTTGGTAGACGAGTGATTTGTCCAGAATGTCGTGGTGGATCCTGCTTTGGTGATGAAGGTGATGGATCCCTAAGTTTTTTTGGTGCGATACTAAAAACTTCTCCATTGGACATATTATCCGATATTGGTTCCATCATTGATGCCGAAGGAATAATATCATTTGAAATTGGATCGGATGCTGAAAAACCGCTTGAATTTTCCGGAATCTTGGGGTATGCAATTAGAAAATATTCAAGTCTTTTAATAATTTCATCCTCATTCAGGAGCATACTTGTGTTGCCTGACGTTTTCTTTTCTTTTGAGGATTCTTTTTCTTCAAATGGAAAAATGTCTTCGTGAAATGTCACATCCTTGCTAACAAAGAACTCCTTTGTAGATGGCTCAAATACGTGGTATTCCTTTTGCAAACTTGGGTATCCTATGAATATACAACGCCGAGCATGAGGACCCATCTTGTCCCGAGGATCCACTATGGTGGCATAACATAAACATCCAAAGATCCTCAGATGATCCAATTGCGGCTTCTTTTCGAAAAGCATCTCAAAGGGACTTCATCCATTGAGCACTTTTGTCGGTATTCAATTAATCAAATAAGCTGTTGTTATTATGCAATCTCACTAAGATTCTTTTGGAATGGATGCTTCAAACTTCAATGCACGTGCAACTTCTAATAGATGCCTGTGTTTTTTTTTCCACTACCCCATTTTGCTGTGGGGTGTATACACATGAACTCTAGGATGCCATGGGATGAGAAAAGAGAAGCGCAATCATGATCAAGAAATTCCTTTCCATTATTTGTTTGGATGCACTTCATACACTTCCCAAATTGAGTCTTCCATAAGGAAATGAAAGCCTTCAAATTTGAGAAGACTTGATTCTTAGATTGCATAAGGAAAATCCATGTGGCTCTAGAGTAATCATCCATGATAGTAAGGAAAAATTGAGAATCGTCATGGTGTGAGTGCCCTAGACATCGACATGAATTAATAAGAAAATACTATTTGCATGACTTTTGTTAATTGGAAACGGTGCATGTGATTATTTTGCTAAAGGGCATATATGACATTGATGGTAAGCAAATAAAGCACTATGGCCCATTCTCAAATGCAAAAGGAAGTTTTTATCATTGGTAGTCAAATTACACAATGATTGTTTATTCAAGGGAATGCTGGATAAATCTAAATTTCTTGGAAAGTTGGTCCAAAAAAAAAAAAATCCTTCAGAGAGATTATCTAAGCCTATCGGTTTGCGAATCGAAAGGGCTTGAAAGAGACAAGTATCAACATTGAATAACTCTTGGCAGAAATTTTCCTTGCAAGTTATAGACACGGAAATGAGATTGAACTGTAAATTTGGAACATAAAGGACATTTTCTAGAGTGATTTGTGGATTGAGATTAACTGCCCATGTTGTGTTGACAAGAGTAACATTCCCATTGGGCAATTGAATAGATATAGAAATATCTAATTTTCTATGAATATTGAAAAATAAATGCTTAGCTCCCAAATTAATTATCAAGCATTTCTGGATATGATCACTAACTCCCGAAGTTAATTGTCCATTTGTGATGGCATGATCAAGCATTTCTAATGACTTGATATGCTGCTGCTGAAGTTTCCTTCCCTTTTTTTCATTTTTCCTTGGGCTTGCCATGTAATTTCCAGCAATTTTCAATGGTATGGTGGGGTTGCCTGCAATATTCACAAAATAATTTTCCTTTTCCTTTTGAATATTACCTAAAATTCTTTGATCCTCTCGAAAATTGACTGCCATTGGATGCTTTAAACCTGAAGGCATGTCCACCTTTTGATTCTGATGCATGATCGAACTTCTTGGGAATGTTCGATCGCGACACTTGATCTGAGCCGTCCATCCCAACTCCTTTAAATAGTCGCGATTCTAAACCCTAGCCCCTCTGTTTGCCGCTCCTTCTCCCGATCTGGGTTTCTGTGGCCCGATTCTCTCCGTTTGCCGTGAGCTCCAAGCACGACACTCTTTGCTCATTTTGAATACTTCGACGAAATGAGTCACTGACTCTCTTCCTAGACAGCTAATTAGAAGATGCGGCCGAGCAGTGGTACTGGGTCCATGGCTAGAATTTGGGATCTGAAGGTTAGGTAAGAGTTGTTCAAAATAAGGAGAAATCGAGTTGCATTTTCTCGGCCTTTGATTGCCTTGTACTGCTGCAAAGTCACTTTTGGTCCTTCGAGTTTCTCCTCTGCTACTTCTAATTCATTTCAAAGTGCTGATAATTTGTTGAAGCATGCTGTAATGCTCATGTTTCCCTGTTTCAATTCGGTAAGTGCTTGGGTGAGCAAACATTTTTTTGCTCGATCTTCCGTACATCTCCTTTATGTTGTCCCACATGGTTTTTGAGTTTTCTGCAGGGGGTAAACCGACTGCGATTTCTAGGCCTATGCAATTCCTAATCCATGTTCTTGATAGTTGATTACATTTCATCCATTGTCGTGCCATTCTTTCGTTGGTAGGAATCGGAACAAACCCTTCGATGAAGCCATCTTTGTCTTTGGTAATGAGAGCCTGTTGAAACTCCTGTGCCTAGGTCGAGTATCCTTCGGGTCTTGTGAGATGGTGGCCTATGAGTTGCAACTTTGGTCCATTTGCGGCAGAGACAAACAAAGCGTCGTCGGGTTCTGGTCGACCAGTGATGGCCACGATGGAATACGGCAAGTAGCCGAGTGGAAAAATCGAGTAGGGATTCATGCCCATACTCACATTACCAGATTCTCCTGATAGACTTGCATTCGATTCTCCTGACAGCTTGTCCGCCCTGCATTCGGAATTTCTAGCCCACCTGTCTACCTTGCATACAAAATCTCAGGCCCACTGGTAAAGTTTGCCCTATTTACGGTTGGTGGGCTTCCATTGGGCTAGGCGAATCCTTGGTAGCCCACATTTCCAGGCAATGATGCATTTGGGCTTGACCCAAAATAAAAAGGACTGGGTTGAAATTGAAAAGTACCCACTGGTAAGGATGGCCTCCCATGGGCTGGCCCGCAATGGGTTGCCCTAGACTTGTTTGAGCCTGGAAATGTTACTAGGCACTAGGAATTTGGGTAGGCAAGTCTAGATTTTGATCCTGAACTTCTGATGTTGGAGGTGTAGTTCCTTCAGTGGCGTGCTCCAATTCTGGTGGAAAATCATGAGCCATTATGGTAAAGAAAAATTTGTCTTCTGCTTCTTAAAGAGTTTGATTGCTTTGCTGGAGAATTTGCTCTATTTGCAAGTCAGAACGTCCGGTCAACAAGCAATCCAGCGAAAGCAAATAGGAGCAAACACTTGCTCTGATACCATGAAAGGAAGCGAGGTGCAGAAAGACAGAATATGGAGAAAAAGTGTTTCTCAATTGTATTATGATTCAATGTACATTTGTTACATATTGTACTACAATATGTATACAAAGAAAAGGAAATAAAATATACAATAAATCAAATTTAATTTTGAAATGATCTTGACTTATTTTGTGTATCAATTTCATTCTTTAATTGGATATCGAACAATCCACACGTAAGGTCGTCTTCTCATTCCTCAAATCCTCATCAATCTTCTGAATGTGCAGCTTGGCAACCTCCATGATCAGCATTGCACTATGTCGAAGCTCTGCATCCGGATTCCGGCTTGCTCGTCGACTGCCTTCTCGACAACTTCCACACCCTCCTGTTTCTCATGTACTTCCCTGACTTCTTCTTGGCTCGCTCTTGCAAACGCCTTCTAGTCCTCTTCTACTTGTTGATACCCACGCTGAAATGGGTTTGATTGTCCATGTTTTTTTATTTAATAGTCTCCACCCCGTAGGAAGTAGGAGATCACACTGAAGCATAATAATATCATTTGATCAGATATTGAATGGTTTGTTTCTCTTGAAACTTCTTGTGTAGGGTTCCATCACTATTAATGGGTGGCTTCCAATTCTTTCTTTTTCTATTGATTCTTATCGATCCTTACATCTCTTACTACCAGTGGAGTAACGAATAGTTGAGCCACATCACTTATTCTACTAGATCTTATGGGGTCTTCCTTCTGTTTGTACATTAGAACCCATGATTATGGATCCGAATCTGGTTATAAGTCACTTAACCATCTCACCTCCCTTCAACATGGGATGAAGTGATTAGAAGGGAATGGGAAGATTTTGATAATGACCTCACAAGAGAAAGGAAAGGAAAGGAAACGATTTGATTTTCCCATACAAGCAAAGAAAGGGAATGAAGGAATTTTGGGTAATAGAAGAGAAAAGACTGGAAATGAATCTAATCATGTCGTACCGCTATCATATCCGTTTAATCAACAACTTATCTTGTACACAACATAACGGGCAAACGTCAAAGAGAGACATAGACATTTGTGTTATCTCTTGCAGTCCCTCCAAATCTCTATAAATTTGGAATGATTTGAGAACGATTAGAAACAAGCCAGCAAATTTGGCGAAACTCCTTTGTAATTACTTTTTATTTCGAATAGTGTAATATCCATCTAGTGTCAAACACGTGAAACTTTTGAAATCGGTATATATCACTTTGAAATTTTATCTTCATTTCTTGAAGCATATTTATTTTTTGACATTTTGAAGGCAGCTATGACGATCCTTCTTAAGATAATCTCATGATAATATTTTTCAATTCTTAACATGTGCACGGGGAGAAACTCTTGTCATTATTTCATACAAGGGTAATTTTAGGTAGTAAAAAATAAGACAAATGGTAGTTTTGAGACCAAAATATCTGTTCGTCCAGGTTCAGTCGAGCAATTCCTTTCTTTGTCCTGGCATGCCCAAACCCAGTCGACATCTAATATAAATCTTATTAATTTCCAAGCATGTGTAGGCTGGATAATCGGTAGAGTCTGCCAATTAATTAGGTTTATCTCTCATTAATCCAGCTTAGCGATCGGGTGGTGTCCAGGTCAATGTTCACATTCTTTGACAAATCTACAACCTGCCAATTTTGAGGGCACATTTTCTTATCTTGGCTTGATTCATTCGAAATTTTATTTGCAAATGTTCTCAACAAAAAAAGTAGAGGAGCAAACTAATAAATATTGGCTTGGTGCATTCTTATTATCTAGGTCACCACTTTATGTATGGGTTTTTCTTTTCTTTTTATAAGTGCTTTAGAAGTCATAAAACTTGTTATGAAAATGCAATTAAATCCATAAATTTTTAAAAAATACAATTAAATCTTAAAACTTATCTTAAAAGTATAATTGAATCATAAAACTTTTAAAAAAGTAATCAACTTCTAGAACTTGTCAAATTGGTCCAATCAAATCATTTCGTTATTGTACTTTTTAAAAGTTTTAGAACTCGATTCCATTTTCATGGCAAGTTTTATGACTTGATTAAGTTTTTTGAAAGTTTTAGAACTCAATTGTACATTTATGACCAATTTTAGAACTTATAGTGCACTTATTTTTTATTTTATTTTATTTCATTAGGTCTATCTTTCATTAATCAAATTTAGACCTGTTTATATATACTTTGAAGCTATTATCATAGGATTAGAACCTAATGTTCACTTGATCTCTCCATATCTCAACGAATAATTTGATGGAACTAACCTCGATATTAAAATCGAAATTTATAATCTTCCATGCATCTTGAGGGCGCGTTCAAAAAGACTTTGGTGAACTTATGAAATGGAGTACCACCACCATTTTAAAAAGGCACATTCACGATCCAATCTCTCTCTTACCCTGCCTTGTCTATTGAGAGAAATCCTTGCTTGATTAAGCTCTTCGTTATCAAAGCCATCAAAGTAAGCACAGAAACTTAGACTTTGCTATGAATGATTTGATTTTTTTTAAAGTGATTATTTGTATCATTTACAAAATTAAATAAACGAAAAATATTTTCATCATTTATGAAAATATTTAAATATAAATTGATATCAATAATGAAAATAATTTCTCTAGATTAATTATTTTAATCAATACAAGCACTTGATTTTAGAAAAAAAAATTCAAATTATTTATTTTCTATGAAACAAATGAAATCTTAATTTTCCATTGATCTATTAAAGGCAAGATACATGATACTTTATACAGAAAGAAGACCTGATTAACCAGTTTACTAAATCATAATCATCTCCTAAATTCCAATTGTGCACTAATTCTAATAATTATTTAGAAAAATTGCAAAAAATATATCCTGATCGCACCAGATTCCCTTGCTATTTTCAAAATAATCTCCATAAATTTGGATATAATATATAAGGGCTGTCCGAATTGGGAGGTTTTGCACTGAAATGAGCTCTAAACTTATGGAAGCCATTCAATATGCGTTTACCCCAACACACGTAGAACATCTCGTGCATGCGTTATAACTTTCATCTTTAGGTATCCATAGACGTCTTTACTACTTCATCGCTCAAGCTCCATTTGTTTTGCAAAATATAGATAATTTGGAAAACATTTTTCTAAAAAATAATCGCTTACAAAGAAATATTATAATCATCCATGAAAATATTTACAAATAAATTTTTGTCGATAATGAAAATATTTTTCATTGATTAATAATTTCAAGCGACACAGACTATTCTTTTTAGAAAAAACATTTTCAAATTATTCATTTTTCGCGAAATAGATAGAGCCTCTATTTTGTTACTATTATCCTTGAATTGTTCTTTGGACAATGATTGCCACTGGATATTTTTTTACTTGTCTATATTGATTAATCTCCTAAACTTTTACACACCGCGAAAGATGATAAATTATTGCACATATGCTATGTTGTCACCCGGATATATATTATACATAGGTATTCTTATATCTCGTGAATTCACATATTCCGTATTTCTATATGGGTATAAAAATTTCCATACGGTATAAAAAGAAATGTTATCATGATGTTTTTGACGTGGGAGCGAAATTGCTAAAACGAGACTGTAAAATTTATTGTCCCGTGCAGATATCTTGCCATAATTTTGCATGTGAAATTCTGGGCGCTTCTCGTGCATCTATATTTTTGCTCTATCAATTTTATGTTGATTATTTTGAGATTTACTATGAATTCTTTCACATATCATTTTCATAATAAATGAAAATATCTTTTGACAATTTTTTTTTATGTCAAGTGAAAGCTCATTTCGTCACATGTTACAATAACGTACCTAATTAGCCTGATTTATTACATTATATATCCTTATAGGCCGTGCTAAATCTTTGTTTGATTTGAGCTCCTCGTGATTGCATCAAACACTCTGGGAACTTAGCTTTCCGTTTATCTATTACGGGCATAATCCAAGAGATTTATTGGCTTAATTTTGGGATTATCTCCATACCTAGAAGATCCAATTTCCTAGACCTTAATCGTCTCCTTGATTCCAATCACGCACTGAAGTGTGAAAATGATCATGGGAAGATGGTTGGCCACGCTTAATCGTCTCCCACATTCCATGCTCGAGTCCTCTGTGTCCATTATATTTCTATTTCTCATTGTCATCATGCAATTTGGGCCTCTTAAATATTGCCTTCCATAGTGACTGTGCCACAAAAGATGATACAACGAAAGATTGAGTAAAATATTAGATTAAAAGGAAAAGTTTGAGCCATTAAGAAATCGAAATATTGAATTGATTGGTCTTAACATGCTGTGTTCAGACTTTTTCCTACTTGTGAGGATGAAAGTCCGGTGACTGATTGGTCTTAACATGCTGTGTTCAGACTTTTTCACCTTTGCTGTACAGGTATTTGGTTGAATGCTTTATAAACTTACTTTACTTAAAATAAAATAAAAAGTCCGATGATTGATAACAAATGAAATATGTGTAACGTAAACATCGACTGCAATATTCAATATTTGAGTAAATTTTCCTAGATTTGTACTGGATATCAATGTTGGAAAATTCACCGGCGTAAGGGGAATCTATGGGGAAATGAAAGGAGCAATGTGCAAACAATCCTTTCTTGACAGAACGAAAATAAGTTCAGAAGAAGACCAACATGGAGGAAATATTCAAATATAATGGGTGTGGAAGAAGCGGTGCGAGGGTGAAAAAAAAAAATGTTGCTTGCAACGAGCAAGGGTAGTTCTTCTTTTCATAAAATGCTAACATCACCAAAAACAAGCTGATATACATCAAACTAATTTTTTACTCACCAAAAACTCTAAATTGATATACCTATAAAAAATTTACCCAAAATGACTAAAGAAAATCTTAAATTAGTACATTATGACAAATTTGTCCCAAAGTAATTTTTTTGACAACAAAAACCCTAAAAAATGATGTATTTGTGACAAATATACCCTTCATTAAGTTGGACTTATGTCACAAAAAATACAAAACTGATATACTAGTAAACTATCACATGTTATGAGTGTATAAGTTTGAGGTAAATTTATTAAATGTGTAGCAATTTGGGGTTTTTGATGGTAAAAAAATTAATTTTACATAAACTTATCATAAGTATATCAGTCTGGAGTTTTTCATGTATTAACCCTTCAATTAAGAGAAAATTCATTAGTTTGGAAATTACGTCGGATCCCAATGGTTCTTTAAGCATGGTATCACATTTGCACGGGATGAAATCTCCCTAGATTTGGATCAAAATACATTAGCCCTTAACAGCTCGGGATTTCTTCCCAAAACTAGCTCCTAGCTTATGGAAACCAATCCATACCACGATCATCTTTTCCTTTTGTATACATACATAGCAAAACCGTCTGTAGATGTCATAATTCCCGTCCTTATATATTCAACAAGCTCGTGTTCTTCTTCTTCATTGTACTGGGTCCTTGAGAGGGAGTGATCATGGCCAGGCTAAGTTCCATGAACCTTGTCTTGATCTTCTCGTTGAGTTCCTTGATTCTGTGGTCGTCTGAATTAGTGATCCAAAGCGAAGGGAAGAGTGATTACGGGACTGCGCTCACCAAGTCGTTGCTGTACTTCGAGGCTCAGCGATCGGGCAAACTGCCCAGGAATCAGAGAGTCCAATGGCGCGGGGATTCTGCCGTTAAAGACGGCAGCGACGCCGGAGTATGATTTTTTTATTTATTTACTTTTCTGCAATTTTATCTATGTTTATTCCAGGGTATGCAAAACGGACTACCTGTACTGGAAACTGCCCTGACCGGACCAGACCGGACTAGGACCGACTAGTTTGGTCCAATTCTTGAGAATGTTAGTGAATGTCGGTTCGGTTTCCGGTTTCTAAAAGTCGAACAGCTGTTCAGCTATCTGGTTCCCCGATTCTACTAGAGTTGGGAACTAGACCTATTGAATATAGTTTCTATTTTATTATTTTTTCAAAAAAAAATTAGTAAAATGTGAACTAAACACTATTTTAGTGGAAAAAATGATCAATTTATTGAATCGGATAAGACTAGACCATTGATCCTCTTAGGGTTATTTATGCAATGCGTTTGATCTCTTTTTTGTTTTCGTCGATCAGATCGACCTGAGCGGAGGATACTACGATGCCGGCGACAACGTCAAGTTCGGGTTCCCGTTGGCCTTCACGATCTCGACTCTCTCGTGGAGCGTCGTGGAGTTCAGCGGCAAGCTGCAGGCGAAGGGCGAGCTCTCGAACGCGCTCGCTGCCGTGAGGTGGGGCACGGACTACCTGATCAAAGCGCACCCTCAGCCCGACGTCCTTTACGGCCAGGTCGGCCAGGGCAGCGCGGACCACGCGTGCTGGCAGAGGCCCGAGGACATGACCACCCCGCGCACCGCCTACAAAATCGACGACCAGAACCCGGGGGCCGATCTCGCCGGGGAAACCGCTGCAGCGTTCGCGGCAGCTTCCGTCGTCTTTGCCAAGCCGGATCCTAAATATGCGGCTCAGCTTCTAAATCATGCAAAGCAGGTCTTCTTCTTGGTTTCATTTAATGTGTCGAGTGTTTAGACCTTCTTCAATCAGCAACATCGGACACAATCTGAGAATGTTGCGTCCTTCCTGAATCGATCTATTCTTGTCCGATGATTTGGTTGTAACTTTCTTACCTAACAAAAAGACATTAATTACTAATTAATTAATTTATGTTGACCATTTTTTGTGTTAAATTATTGCTTGCACAGCTCTTTAATTTCGCCCGGAATCATCCTGGCCAGTACCAAAATAGCATCCCTGACGCAGGAACGTTCTATTCCAGCTCTGGATATCAGGTAGTGTTCAAAATCACATAGAATTTGGTAAGAAGATGTGCATTCAATCCTATTATCAAGCATGCAAATGTCTAAGCTACTGTAATCACCTGATGCCACAGGACGAACTACTGTGGGCGGCCGCATGGCTTCACCGTGCGACTGGGGACAAAGAGTACCTCGATTTCCTCAGCGGCGCAGGTGACACCGGCGGTGGCCGGACCGAGTTCTCGTGGAATGACAAGTACGTGGGCGCCCAAGTGCTCGTCGCCAAGGTAAATCTCATCTTGTGTGGCAGATGGGTTCCATTGACAAAGTACATTGTGTAGGTCCTGAACTTATATTTTGGATGCACGCTGCTTTATCCCTATACTAATAACAAGACCTGCGTTTTGATTTTATGCACGAAATGAAATGCACAGCTAGTGTTGGAAGGGAAGGTTGAGAACTCAGGGCTATGGGCACAGTACAAGAACCAAGCGGAGCAGTTCATATGCAATAGCCTCCAGAAAGGCAGCGGCAACTTCAAAAAGACCCCCGGAGGACTGCTATGGTTCCAGCCCTGGAACAACCTCCAGTACACCTCCACCGCCGCGCTCATCGCCGCCGTGTATGCCGACTACCTCGCCCCCAAGAACGCCTCGGTCCAGTGCCCCGGGGGCATTGCATCGTCCTCTGACCTGATCGCGCTCGCCCAGTCGCAGGTACATATGATCACATATATCCTCAGTGCGAAGTGCCTTTTGGGTTAGGAAGTTACGTTCACTTAATTAGCTGATTGCTCTACCGACATACTTCATTTTAATCGTCGTTCCCTTTCCTTGTTTATCCAATTCAAGGTGGACTATATCCTCGGAGCGAACCCGAAGAAGACGAGCTACATGGTCGGCTACGGGTCGAACTTTCCGACCCAAGTGCACCATAGGGGGGCCTCCATCGTCTCAATCAAGAAGGACCCGACGCCCGTCGGGTGCAGCCAAGGATTCGACTTGTGGTTCAATAAGGATGCCCCGAACCCAAATGTATTGGACGGAGCGCTCGTCGGCGGCCCGGACGCGCAAGACGAGTACACGGACAAGAGGTCGAACTACCAGTTGGCCGAGGCAGCAACCGCTAACACAGCACCTTTCGTTGGCGTTTTAGCTAGGCTTGCTTGAGCATGGTTCCTAAGTTCAGTCTCACCGTCTATTGGATAATCATGATGTAGTGTCATACATGTTGACAAATGTTTGATGAGTCAATTCCATATTTGGGCCAATAATTTGCACAAGCCCATACTTATATACAATTACCAGAGGTAAGCACCAAGTCCAGCTCAACTCGAATACCGGACCAAATCGGCTTGGATCGATCGGTTCAAGTTAAGTTCCGTGGAGAATACATTTGGTTTCCAATTTTGTGAACCTAGAACGGCCTTAAAGTCAATCTAGTTCTGAGTTGAACAGACTTTAAATAGGTTGTGAAACCTCTTTCAGAAATAAAAGGTGCATTTACAACATTTGAGAACCAATACATGGGTATACAAGGCTAACATATATTTTTTTAGTGAGATTGTGCAATTTTTCATTTCAAAAAAAGAATATTATTCTTTACACATGGATAGTTAGTTTTTGAGTAAAATTGGATATCAGAATTCAGCAATTCCAAAATTGACCGAAACCTTTTTTATTTTATTTTAATATTTTAGAACCACGACTTACTCTAGAACATGGGAACCTATAATTTATCATGTTATAGGTTACATGGTCTACCTAGGTTCTATATGTACTCTTAGTTGAATGACTACTATAACAACCCAATTCAATGAGGGCAAGGAGTGGTCGCTAGGGCTAGAGAAAGCCTAAACAAGGAGCGGCTCCTAGTAGGTTTCTAGGATGGCGAAGGTGTGTTTTGATGGCGAAGGCACGTTTTGGCAAAGGTGCGTTTTGACGTACAGTTTTCATATATATATACATATCGAGTGAGTTAATTACAGTTTTCATATATATCCAAAATTGCTCTCCCCCTATTTGGTATATAATTCGGTTCATTCTTGCCCCCTTAGTAATCTTAGAACCCTGTCAGGAGTTGTTCCTTATCCAAGTCCTTTGGTCCCAACAATCACCCATCGCCCTCATCAAACCAGGTCGTTACAACTACAGTAGATCATCATATCTAAATAATCACCATTTGTTACAATCCATTGATGACAAATCATATTTAAACACGTGAAGATTATGAAATATTAACAAAATAAAAGTCTCACTTATGGATATCGCTGAAAAAACGATCTCTAATCTTTCGAATGGCCAAAAAAAGTGCGTAAGTGGGACAATGAGCATAACGGGCTCACGACTTAAGAGCGCTATTCTCTGTCTCTGATCTCTCATATGCAAACCATATATATTTCTCTATTCTCTCATTATTTTTGGCTATATGTTATACATACTGTTTTATTTATCACTTTCGGGGGAATCGTCCTACTGCTGCTGCTAACTGAAAGTTGCAAACTTAGGGTTTAAATAACTGAAGATCCATCCACATGCTACTACTTATACCTTAGAAAGATTCCTGCCATTTCTTATTGAAAACAAAAAAAAAAAACAACAAATTCCCGTCATTATCGTCCTCTTTTGCACAAAGATAATCCTTAGATATTCATGATTTCCATAGATTACCTTAATCGAATACTCAATTAATTGTTTTAAATATGAAATTGGTCTAAGAGTGACTTTTGTATATTCCGTACTTATATACGGTTCTTCATTTTGTAAAAAATAATTGACATATGTGATTCAATATCATGTGATTTTATTGATATGATAATTATTGCTAATATGGGAAAAAATGTACAAAAATTCTAAATCTATTGTACGGTGGTGAATTCAGCCAATATTTGATGATTTATCATTTTAGTCCTAAAACTTTTAATAATTTACCCAATAGCACGTGCAGGTCACAAGTGTGTTGGTTGATGATCTACAGTGAAGATACCGGCCAAATGACATGCAATGGCACAATAAATGATCCTTCCTCTTTTATTAGTGACTAAAGACCTCCAAGAACACTATGGTATTGTCATGATCTTCCCAATGGTGAACTACCGGATAGAAATGTTAATGGAAAACTAAGCCCGAAGAATTCGTGCAAACTCTTCCAAGCTCATACTAATTGCAACTTTAGGGTTTAAATTTATCCAAACAAGAGGTTTATGGATATGAGGACTTGGTCACTCTAAATTAATCTGATGTCAATTTCAATATCTTTTCTCTATATTTTAAATCTATTGATCTCACACTCTTAACCTCTAAGAGATTACAACTATTATGCTAAGGAAGACGAATGTGTAAGGACAAAGCTCTCTTCTGACTTTGGAATTTTTGACTTTGTAAACTCTTGGTTCCTTTAGCACCACGACATCTTTTAATGCTCCTCGATGTCCAAGCTAACCGTTGGACAGAAATTTTGAGAATCATTCATCCAATCAACCTGTTGGACTTGATTGTTGCGGGAATATCTCATGGCTTCAAGATTGCCGAGAACAAAGTCTCCCTTTGATTCCGCCGCCCATATAACAAATTGGGTTTCCATAAGTTGAGTTCTTCATTTGCCAAGAACGTTTCGATCCGATTTTTGTCAATCTTTTTCTTTTTTATTCCTTCAGGATTCTATAAAGCAGACTTTCTTCAATCAAAAGGAAAGGAAATCTCCAAGCAAGACGGAGAGAGGTATGATTGAAATGAAGTTCAATCCTGACCTCGAAGGAAGGGATTGGTTCAGGCAGGCTCTCTAGGAGTGTATCGAACCATGTTTAGCATCTTCTCGTCACGCAAGGAAGAGATAGGTAGCAAACGAAGGAGTCAATCTCCAATTGATTAATCCGAGAGTTGCGATACTACAATTTAGAAAGATCATATTTGACATTCTTTCCTTCTAGACGTTGGTACACATAGTTAGGAATCCATGTTGATTTACTAGCCGTTGCATGGGGATCAACGTCTTATTATTATCCTTATTCCATTAATTCTAATTATTAAGGATACAATCTTTATCAAGACTTTGAATATAATGAATATCTGATCATTTGTCTCGGAATTAACATCTAGAAAAACTCGGTATCAGAAACAAAAGTCAATTAAGAAAATTTTTTTCAATCTTCAAAATCATTCAGGACCAATTCCACAATAGCTACAACACGCTAGGGCTTCGCTCTGTGGTCGCCTACAATTGTGCCATTGATGCTAGGATGTGACCGAGGATTGAACAGGAACAGCAGCTGGACTCTGCGGCGATGGATTAATATCAGCCCACTTGCACACAAGCAAAGAGTATCGAGGCGAGGTGCAGCACAACTTCGTGTTGGACTACCAAACGGTGGTAGTGCAAGGTTTGACGAAGCTAAGAAGGGCGTGCTTCTACCCGTTTGAAGATGTTGCGCAAGCAAGTGATTGAACGGTTGAATAAGAAAATAAATAATACACTAGATTTACATTATATCCAAGGAGAGAACAGTAAAAAATTATATTATAAATCAAGTGATATAGCAAAGATTATAATCACACTTGAAATCGCCCAAACGCTCTCAGTGTTTCTTAGCATTTGTCGTCGTGTTGTATGTCGACTACCATGCCCCCAAGCGTGTCTCAATCTAGTGCCCTGGTTGTGTCATGTTGTCCTCTGACTTGGTCATGCTTACTCTGTCACAGGTACAAGTGATCACATATATGGTAAGTGCGAATCACTTTTCGTTTTGGTGTTTTTTAGTATGACTGAGGTGCTCAAGTGTCATATAAGTGGGTGCCAAGTGTATCGAATGCTTGAAAGCATCATTTTAGAATGATAAGTTTAGTGACTTAGCTGATATCTTTCTCGACAGACATCATTTTCTCTTGTTAGTGATCCAATTAAAGGCAGACTATACCCTCGGAGCTAACCCGAATAAAATGAGCTACATGGTTGGCTACGGGTCAAAATATCCGAACGAATTCAACCACTAGGAAGCCTCCATCGTCTCTATCAAGAAGGACTCGATGCTCGTCTCGTGCAGCCAAAGCTTCGACTTGTAGTTTAATAAGAATGCACTCGTTGGGGGCCTGGTCGGGCAAGACGAATACCGGATGCAAGGTCGAACTATCGGATGGCCAAGCCCACAACCGTTAACACAGCAGCTTTTATTGGTGTGTTAGCCAGTCTTGCTTGTGCATCCTATTTTCAGTCCGACTTTCTCGCCGTTCATTGGCTGATTATAATTAAATATCATGCATGCTAACCAATGTTTGATGAGCTAATTCCAATCGAATTAGTCATAGAGAGTTTGTATTTTGTTGCAAAATTGATTTTGATGTTGCTATATATGCTAAACTAAATGGCCCTTTGAAGGAGGTAGGGCGATAACTGATATTCTATGAACTGTACAAAGTTACAACTCAAGTGTCTTAGGAGAAAAGCATGGGTTCATAATAGGTGTGTCCAAAGGTCCAAACTTTAAAGTTTGGGCCAATAAATTGCAAAAGCCCATACTTTAATACAATTTAACTAGGGATGAGCACTAGGTCCAATTCAACTCGAATACTAAAATGAATTGGTCTAGACCGACTAATTCAAGGTCAATTTTAAGGAGAATAGGTTCGACTCTGAATTCCACCAATCTAGAACGGCCCTAGAATCCGTTTGGATCCGAGTTCCAAGGCCAATTCTACCCCAAAAACATTCAGCCCCATTCCTGGATTGAACTTACTTTAAATAGGTTTTTATAACCTCTTTTGAAAATAAAAAGATGCATTTACAACCATTGAAAACCAAAACATGGGTATCAACCTAAACCAACAATAACATATCCACTTTTTTTTGTCATAAAAACAATAATTTAACCACTTGATCAACATATCTTTTTTTGTAGTGAATTTATGCAACTCTTACATCAGAAAAAAATAATTTGATTTTTTTACACAAAAAAAGGATCGACTTCCGAGTAGAATTCGAAATTGAACTTAATCCTGACAATCCCAAAACTGATCCTTTTAGTTTTAGATTCCAATGCTTTAGAACTGGGAGCAACAGTCCAAACCCTATGATGTACAATCGACCTACTTCAAAACCGACCGCCCATACCATTTATCGTCCACGTTGCTTTTGGGGGACAGGAAGAGACAAAAACAGGTGCAAATTTAGGGTTTCTTAAAGAGCATTTCCTTCTCACCTAACAATGGTCCCATTGATCAATAGAAACTGCAATAAATCTATACTTTAGAGCACGTCACGTTCTCCCTTTTAACGCCACACATACTTCGCTTGCGAAAGCGCTACATTATTAGAGAGAGGGCTTTCCGGGTGAGTTGAAGCTGCCTCGAACGCCATTATTATTAGCTGCAATCATTTTGGACCGTCAAATCCTCATGTCGTTTCTCCATCATAAGAAAAAGAAAAGTAATGCAGTGCTTTCCGCCATTGCGCTGTCCATATCTTTCTGGTCCTTGTACCCCACGAGCCCATCCTGGCTTTCTCTGACGAGAGGGAAAAGTATCCAATTTTTTTTTAAAGTTTAATATTAATATTAATTCAATTTTAAAATTTTTAATTAAATTAATTTAGACTTAAATCTTTTCATATTTATATCAATTTAGTCTATCAAACCATTTTAAGCCGAAAATTGATGACATAAATGTCGATCGTCCTACACAATATGGCTAATCTTGACGTAAACATTTTTAAATATATTATTTTATCTTTTTACTCTTTTTTTTTTAAATTCCTTTTTTTCCATTTCTTTTCCTTTTTGGACTATGGCCGATACCGGCCATGGTTAGTGACCGACCACAAGGGAAGGCCTATGAGGGCGTTACAGCCCTCGTTGACACAAGTGAGGTCACCCTCGCTAGATCTGGCAAGGGGATGAACTTGATGGCCTAGGTGAGGTCCTAGCCAAATTTGGCGAGGGTTGCTCTTGCAACTTCTAGCGAGGGCGGTCCTCGCCTAAGCCTCGATACTTGTGCCCTCGCCCAAGTTGCGAGGGTCATCCCCTCGCTCGATCCAACAAGGGTGACTTTGCTAGCCCTAATTTGTGGCCGGTTGTTAGCCATGGATAGTATTGTCCACAATACAAAAAGGAAAAGAAAAAGGGAAAAAAAGAGAGGAAAGAAAAAAAAAGAAAGAAAGATAAATTAAAAAGAGTAAAAAAATTGAAAAATACTTTAAAAATATCTACATTGGCGTCGGTCATATCACGTAGGATGTCACGTCAGAGGTCGGTGATCGATGTATCAAATCGAAATTAATGTGAAAAGATTTATGATTAAATTAATTCAATTAAAAATTTTATAATTAAATTGGTGTTGATACTTTTGCCCACGTGAGATCAACTTTGATTAGCCCCTCTTAATAATCATGGAAGACGACAAAAAGAGAGGGAGTAGAGTCATTCAATTCGTGATTAAGATATGACTTAGCCTCCGTTAGAGTCCACGAACATTCTCGATTTGCGATTTGATTAACGTGGGTGGGTTCAATGATTACTCACTTTTGACAAACTGCCGTCCATTGTCATTTTGGGCGTTTAAAGTGGACTTCAAATAATCACAAGAGAAAAGAAACCTTGAAATGCTCGTCTAGTCTATTCATCTCAATCATAGCCCCTCGAACCTACTTAAATGCTGCCGATATATCCAACACCAATATCGGCAATCACGGCATTGGCGTCAAAAGTCTTTGCCGTCGAGAATCTGACGAGTGCCAACGCACGATTCGCAAGAGACAAAACATCTTTCATCAGGCAAAACTAATCTTCCGGATGGCTAAACTACGTGCATAAGAGCATTGATGGGCATGACGTATTCACCCCCTAGAGCGCTAGGGGCGTAAACAATTCGGTTCGGTTTGATTCGGTTCTTTGAAAAAATCGAACCGAAATCGTCCCGAATCGAATACGAACAATATCGAAAATGCGGTTTGGTTTGATTCAAAAGACCGAACCAAACTGAAACCGTCCCGAATCGAATACGAACATAATCGAAAATGCGGTTTGGTTCGATTCGGTTCGAGAAAGTTTTTCGGTTTTCCTATTTTTATTTTGCTTATTGGAATTTAAGTAAAAAAGAGATATTGTTCAATTTTTATTAAGAATTTTGGTTTGGTTCGGTTAACCGAACCAAATCGAAAATGTTAATGGTTATTTTTCGATTAACCAAACCGAAACCGAATCGAACCAAAAACATACAAAATTTCGGTTCGACTCAGTTCAGATTTTGGTTTCGGTTCGGTTCTTGACACTTCTATAGAGCGCTATTATTCCCCGTTAACTATATTCTCTCCTCATATGCAAACCCCATATAATGTATGTACTGTTCTGCTCTCTTTTTGTTGTTCGTGTTTTATTTATTAGTCTCGAGGGAATCGCCCTATTAGTACTGCTAAACGAGAGCTGCCTACAGAGTTTGAATAACTAAAGACAGATCCACATGTTACTACTTTTACCCATAAAGATTCCTGCCATTCTTTGTAAAAAAAACTAGAAGAAAAACAAAAGATTCCTGACATTATCGTCCTTTTATGCGCAGAGATAATCCTTAAATAGTCATGATGTACACGATTACCTTAAATTGGTTACTCAATCGATTGCTTTGAATTTTAAGATTGCCAAAGAGTGACACGGTACATATGTGCAATATGGATATCTTCATATGTTAATACATATCGTCACTTTATTGAGAATAATTCACAAGATTCGATATTGCATTGTTTTACTAACACGATCGTTCTTCTTAATATCTACATGCTGATAAAAATTTATGAAAGAATTGGGTTTGTTAATTGTTTTTGCAAGATTGGGTGAATATCTGTAAAAATACAGGGATGTGAATAGAAAAAAGATGACTTGGCGTTTAGGAAGTTTTGCTGAATTTTCCCCTTTTACTACGACTTCCAAACTTGGGTAAATGTGACAACAAAAGAAAAAAAAAATTATGTAAATAAATAGAATTTTGGATAGTTTTTGGCTACAAGAATATTTATAAATTTTTCAACCGAGTTTTCTGTCTTTTCCAGTTTGCAGTTTATTGGATTTTCAAGTGATTTTGTTAAGCTCAAACTTTACCATTTCATGTAGTATAAAAGGGTTTATATTGATTAAATGGGGTCTTTATTGTATCGACGCTCTTTGAATTTGGAAAATTTTCCACTTATAAGCCATCCCCATCCGCTGCTAGATGTGATCGCAAGAACCGAGCAAGAATGAATATCGTGATCAAAGCGAAATCATAGGTGCCTCGACCCTCATTTAAAACTTAATAGTGGACATCAAAATAATTATCCAATCAATTCTAAACCTATTGCACGAGTAACATTTCAATCATAGCTCTCCGATTTTGCTAATGTAGTTCTAAAGTATTATATGTAGTTCAAATATAGTTATTCTGACCAATTTCTGATACGTAATATTCAGTTATTGTGTGATCATCCTTTGTGACATGCTGATGTGGACAATTTGTGCATTGCCACTTCAACAATTTTCGGCGACAATTGACCAAAATGATTTCGTAGGAATTTCACATAAATGTATAAGATAATATTGATAAAATATAAAAGTTCATAATTAAATTGACGTATATATAAGAAATTTAGATTTGAGCTAGTGATTTATTCCCACGACATACATGGGTGGAGATATGTTTAATCCGGTGCATATTTACGAGGGTTTGATGCCTCTTTTAAAAAATAATGTGATTGAAGATGCGATATAGATTGTCTTATCTTAGGCCTCCACTTTTATCACTTATTGAATTGTGTCGTACTTAAGATATGTTATTCTGTGCATTATCTTTTTACAAGCAGAATCTCCCTCCCTCTCTCTAAAATGCTTTTATTTTTGCAGTTCTGAAGCTGTCTCTCCCACGTGGCCTGGGAATTGCTCTCGAAAATCGTACGGCGGAATCATATCCTGACACTTACAACTTTTGTCAACAATCACATCAATATAGTCTCGTCGTAATTCTGACCAAAAAAATTCTGACAAAAATGTTGTCATGTCATAATTTGCAGATGTGAACGACAAAAATATTATCTGATCCTCATATTTAAAAATAATATATTCAGTTTTTAGCAGAACACAGTAGTTGCTTTTACCTCAAACAGAAAAAGAAATACTGAAGAAAAAATAAAAATAAATTCCAAAATATATTAATTATCATAATAAAAATTTCAAACTATATATATTATGACATAATTATTTTAAATTTTTCTTGTGAAATCAAATATCCCAAAATTGTGCTTATGACACTTTTTCTTTCCATTAAAGTTATATATAATGAATTTTCAGCCAAAGTTTTTATTTCACTTAAATCGCATTATAGTATTATTTTTTTTCAGCATCCATATAAGAAAAATTTTAATATTTCTTAGTTATAAAAATTTTATGGCTGATAAATGTATCACATAAGTATAGATTTAGGAATTTCAGTATCACAAAAAAAAATTAAATATATGTGACTTTTGTGAGTATAGTTTAGAATATTTGTGACTTTTGCCCAATAATGAAGTACTTACGTGCCCTTTCTAAAGCAATGGTGTTTACATGCGGTTAATGCCTTGATCCTTTTCTTCTTCTTTTTCTTTTTACATTTATTTGTATTGAGATACAAACTTTCTCTTGTACATTTCCATCCTGACCCACAAAACCTATTATACGGTTGTTAATTCAATCCTAAACCTTTCAACATGACAAACCAATTTAGCCTTCATATTTTGACAATTTGACAATGTAGTCTTTTTAATTGATTTTATCCAGATAGAAACAGCAATAGTCCTATGTGACACAATCAACACTTACATATAAAAGAGGAAACAAGAAAAGCTAGTTTTTGTTGAGTTTAAAAGACGAATTACAATATTCAAAGAGGCATGTCCTAAGCAGTGATGCCAGGTAGTGAGTGAACTGATGTAAGAAGACACAAAAGTAGATGCAAATGTTGCTGAGCTATAGGACGAGACAAAGTACAGGCTTTAATCAAGGCAACCTCAAAGAAGAAATTGACTTGTACATAAGCACACCACAAGAAAACATGTATGGTAAAATAAGAAAACACAGTTATTATTGAAGGAAAATTGAAAAATGGATAATAACTTTTTGGTGATATTAGGAACAACTAAAACATTCTTGAGGATAAAGAGAGGAGACGTGGAAGATATAAAGTATTGTGTGAGTGATGGGAAGAGAGATGTTATCACCTATAGTGAGATGTTGTGATGTTGTGAGCCTATATGAGGAATGACATTGGTAAGACAATGGTACTATCAGTGACATGATGGATAACACTAGAGTCAAGAGACCAATTGGAAGCAACATGGGCAGAGGGAGGTTGAGCTGAAGGAATTGAGGGGGCTTCAGCTATTGGTGGTGGTAAGTAGTTGTAATATGCCTATGGAGGTGAAGAAAGGGCACTACACTAAAGTGGGTAAGTAAGAGTAGAATAATGGGTTTGTAGAGCATATGAACCATAATGAGCTCGAGGAGAAAGTGTGGCCACAAATTGAGAATTATATCATTCACAGCAGGTTATAGCATAATAATGACCCTAACAATGGCAAATTTGATAATAGGGAGCTTCTCGACAGTGACCCCTGTCGCCCAATGATGGTAGGGCAGGTAATAGACTAATAGGTGCCAAGTTGTAGGCAGGTGTTGGTTGGGGCAACTAGGAGCTCAAAAATTAATGATTTGACTTAGCAGGTGCAAATGTTGGCGATGAACCATGGACATGAATTCACCTAGAGTGGTTGACTAGCGTCCAAAGTTGAAAGCTCCAAATGGCCCTTGTGAGATAACGACATATTATGTAGCTCATTTTCAGAGAGAACCGAGGATTGGGTATGAGCCAAAGTAGCTAAGAGAGTACTGGCCAAAGTGGATTATTCCGAACCCAAACCCTCGAAGAGGTGGGTCTAGTATTCTCCAGCATAAATAGTTTCCCTAATAGTGACCAATTGATTGGCAATATGGGTAGCCTCCTATATATATTCGGTCACACTACTATTGCTTTTTCTCATGGATTGGAGTTGCATATAGGGAAAAGAGAAGCGAGCATCAAACTAAGAAGTGTATGCGTCAGCTAGATAGGACCAATCTAATGTAGCAGTATTATGGTCGGTGATTTGTGCTACTATGGGATTTATCATTGTATTTAGGATTTAGCCAAGGGTTGTTTGATCTTGAAGCGCTAGGCTTTATAGGTGGGGTTGGGAGTGCGTATGATTTGGCCAATATTTTGTGGGATTGGTTGAGAAAGGTGGATAGGTGGTGCTGGTTTGGTGCCATCTACCACTGAATTCAACTAATAGGCTTGAAGACATGATGAGATCTGTATGCACCAATTCACATAATTTGTTCTGTCTAGGCATTCTCCAAAGGATGTAGAAGAGAGGAGATTGAAGATTGCGGTAGTAGAAGTTGTGGGTGTGGTGGTAGTTGTAGTTGACGGCTGGGATTGTTGAACAATAGTTTGTTTAAGCGGGGAGGAATTTGAGTCACTCATATTTGGATTGATGGACTTTCACTTTTTTTTGCTCTAATACTAAAATAGAAATAGAGATGTAGAAAGAAAATAGAAAATAGAAAATATAGAAGATATAAAAATTGTATATTTTGATTTCTAAATTACGTATTACAATTAGTGATGACACACGTGTGCACGCATCCACACACATATACATTTAGAAAGAATCTTTAGACATAAACATTAACAAGAGCATTGGTAATCACCAGTGGATAACATTTAAATCAATCAAGGATTACTTACATGTGGATATCTTTATAGTGCTGTGATTTTGCTAGGAGCTAGAGAGAATGTTTGATTCTAGTGTGAACTGGAACAACTAATGTTGGACTGGGTCAACAACATACACACATATACATGTAGGTACTCTCTCTCTTTCTCTCTCTCACTCAAGTTAAATATATAGCACACTTCTAGAAAAGATTAAATAACATAAAAAAACTCAAACTTAATACACATATGACAAATTTACCATAAATTTATTATCTTGACTATCAAAAATCCCCAATTAATACACATATGACAAACCATCAAAAACTTTAAACTGATATATTTGTAACAAATTTACTTTTCATTAATTTCTGTTAAATTGGATTAACACTATGAAAAATCATAAACTGATACACTTGTGATAAATGGAGGGTAAAACCTTAAACTGATAACTTATCAACTGTTACGTTTCATCCAACTCAGTAATCTAACAATAAGATTTAATGAAAATTAATATACGGTAAATTTATTACAAGTACAAGAATTTTGGGTTTTTTTAGTAATTAACAAATTTATCTCAAATTAATTTGTTTAATGTGTATTAATAAAATTCAAACTAAAATTAATAAATTAATTTTAGTTAAATTTTTCATAAATATACCAATTTGAGGTAAATTTTCATGGTAATAACCCCTTTAAGAAAAGAAAGAAAGAGGTACCTATCATGTGAAGGTATTGTCTATACTAGGAGTGTGCAAAAGAATCGGGATCCATCTGGATCGCTTGGACCCAAACCGAACCAGCCTAGAATCAGTGGTTCCTAAAGGGACCGGTTTGGTTCCCAGTTCCATGGGCGGATCCGCCCGCCAGCCCTACTCTGACCAAACCGGTATAATAATAATATATATTAATTTTTATTATAAAAAATACTTTTTTTTGGTTGAAAAAAGTTAAAATTTTGAAGCCCCATGTTTATAATTCTTATTGTTTAATTTGAGGCAACCTATCAAGAGAGGTAAAGAAAAAAGTGCGAGAACATTTGCAAAATCTCTAAGTAGACCATCTTTTTGATATGTGTCCAATGGAGTTTCTTTTCTTCACCTGCTTGTGAGACCGGTTCCATGGATCCACTCAGGAACTAGACCGGACCGGCAGTTTGGTTCTCAGGTGGATTCATGAAATCAACGGGTGATTTCCGAATCCAATTTTTGGAATCAGTCCTTAGTGGGCGGTTCCCGGTTCTAGGGTGGGAACCGCTCACCCGGACCATGCACACCTCTAATCTATACTTATTCTCATGTGAAACAGGTCTCACACAGGTTTTCTAATTTCCTTCATTGAACTTTTTGTTTAATGTGTATTAATAAACTTCAAACCGTTTACATCATGCAAAGTAAGTTCTCCAAAACGAAAACGGCACGTCTCTTGGGAAAATTTGCTTTTTGTGTATGGCATATATGCGCATCAAACGAAATTTCACAAGAATCATACCGTCATTACTCATTGTTTCGAAGAAAAGAAGGCAAGAACATTAGCTGAAAAAAAAACCACCCACCTAAATGGCGTTGTTGATTCGCGCTCTCTTCCTCTCACAAAATATCGAAATCACAGTTTCGTCATAGGGTGACTTACCTGGTTGCATGTGTATGGTGGTTAGTACGTGCGGTCATCAGAGTTTACTCTCCTAGCTGTCGGTGGGGTGCGGGGTTCCATGAGTCATAAAAAAAAAATATTAGCTAAAACAACCCTAGAATGACGAATGAGATGATCTATCATGCTGACCCTTCTCTCTTTCGTCACTATACTTCGTCATCTCGATAGCAATCAATGTCACAATCTCATCAAACCAACCCAAATTCTTCTACTGACCATCTCAAAGTCGTCGTTCTTTCATATTATATCTCTCACGTTGTATGATCAGGTCAAATAGGTAAATTTAGGAAACTTGAACTTGGACGGATGCCTCGAGACGTGTCGCAACTAACTTATCCATTTGAAAATCGTACATACAATTTTAAGAAAACAAATGTTGACTAAAGAAATTAATTTAGAATAAGTATATAGTGCATTCTGACCCAAAAGCAACCATAACACATAATGACATTTCACGTCATATTATATAGCGCAGCAACGCGTTTGTGCGTTTTACAATTGAAGATGTCCATTAAGTGGATACATACACATCTCATCTAAAAATTACACTCGGACATCTAAAGATGAAAGTATGTTTATTTCGTTGAATATTTATGGGAAAATTGTCTAAAATGTCACAATATAATCCTAAATCTTCTAAAACCTGTTATACGATAGTCAATTCAGTTCAAAATTCATATTTTTACTAATTTAGTTATAAATCTTTTGATGATTTGATAATATAGTCTTTTTGGTTAAAATTGGTTGGAAATAGCATATGTGAATGCCAATGGTTTCATATGACACAACCAACACTAAAATAGATAATTTTTGCAAATTTTCTAATAATTTTTTATTTTTTTCGTCAAGTCAGCCTCATTGGACATTGCTGAGGCCCTTAGGAGCCCCCACTGGTCATTCTAGGAAGATGAATAGTGGAAAAAAGAAGAAGAAAAGATGAAAAAATAAATAAAGTTGTAAAAAGTTTAGAAAATAAAACAACGTAAATATTGTCTATGAAAAAACTGATTGCATGAGTGCTAACTGTGTCACGTAGGATAGTTGGTGTTCTTATCAGCGAATTCCAATCAAAATCGACTGAAAAAGTTATATTGAAAAGTCATCAAAATGTATATAATAATATTAGCTAAATTGAAGATTTTTGATTTAATTTGCCGTTGTATAATACATTTATAATTTTTCGGACAATTCTATATAGATCCATGAGTATTTGATATTTCGCTCGTAAAAGCATAAATCAAATTGATTATATTGCTACGAGTCAAGAAGCTTATAATTTAATGTGTGATGTGACATAAATTATCTTTTATCTAGGCCTACTCCTTTGTCAGGGACTGCGACCTTAAAATCTAATAATGCAATCACAGTTTATTGAACGGTGTCGTACCTTTTTTGTGGTCGGTAACCGTGTCGTACTTGACACATAATGGACACATTAATTGTTGTGTACCATCGCTTGGAGGACAAAATCTCCCTCCCTCCCGTTCAAATCGTACGGCGAATCTAATCCTGACCCTTGCAATCTCTGTGTATAATCACTTTAATGTGTTTTCGTCTTATTATGTAGCCATTCACGACCAGGAAAAAGAAAAACCCCCAGGACACAAATAAAAACATATATTCATTATTTTTAAAAATTAATATCATAAAAAAACCTTAAACTAACGTAAGTACTCTAAAATTTTTTATAAAAAAAATTGTAAATTTTCTCATTATAACAGGAATACCAAAAATATTTTTGTATCACGAAAAACCTAAACTACACATATATAAGTTCGCGATTTTTTATGATATATTTTTTTTGATATTTATGTTACAATGAATATGTTTATGATTTTTTATGACACAAAAAAATTCAGATATTTGTGTCATGATAGATATAATTTAGAGCTTTTGTGGTATTTGCCCTTTTTAATTAAAAGAAAGTGCAAGCATTACTTCAATCACAATTTCTTAATTTTCAGCTTATTTGTTTATATTTTGTCTATAATTATTGTTTGAAAATGCATGCCAATTAGAATGAGCGGTTTTAAGTTCTATACATGTTCTACTAAAAACTTGGAATCTATTTGTTAAAATAGGTTTATCATTTTTTGAAATCTAAAACCTACAATTTTACACGTTCCAAGATCTACTCATATTCCATTTATATTATTGATTAAATGATTATAGTAAACTATCATCTTTAATAATCAATATTTGCTACTACAATTTATTTACCACAACTTATATTCAGACACATAAAAAATATATAATATTAAAAAAGTAAATATTTATCATCAGACACCATGAAATACCATAGAATTGTGCGGAGATATAGATCAAGAAAAGCATAACACCATATTCAACATGGAACCTACCCTTTGAAATATGTTTCCCAATTTTTAAACTTGAAATCTACCTTGCATACTCTAAAACCTAGAACATGATAGATTCTCATCGATCTAGTTCTTCGGATTTCAGATGGAACTTAGACCATGCCCATTCCTAAGGCCAACCTAAGCACTATTAGGTGAACTGTCGCTATTTTCTTCTCAGCTTTATAGACATTTGGTAACACCACAATTAGGTAGCTTCGATTTATTTACCTACTCCATGGCAACGTCATCATCGATCTCTTCTCTAATAGTATTACCATACTAGAGCTACATCATATTCTTTGTGGAAAAAACGTATTATATGTCGACGTATTTTTAAACAAATCAAATGCTTTTGCATTAGTTTTCCAACCTAACCTCCATCAGTCATTTCTTATATTATCGATCAATTTTTAGGTCACCTCATCCCTTGACCTGATTCATGCAATTGTTACTCATCTTCTAGGTAATTTCGTGTCTGGACCCAATCTCTTGATCTGATCATGCGAGCCAAGCCTATGCAAAGTATTCAATTTTTTCAGGATTGATGACATTGTCTTAATACTATGCAGTGACAATCTTTTCAGAGAGGGACATAACTCAAATTGATGCACTCACATGCAAACTTGTGTTGTGGATCCTCAATAATGATTAAGATTGTACCTCACCATAACTTAGGAGCCTAAAAGCCCTGTCGAGGGCTGCCCTACTTGCCAAATAACTATGATGGACTGACAAGACTACGTTAATTATTTTAACGTAGCGGTGCTTGAACATCTCAGTCTTTAATTGAGGAGATGAATTTTCACATTCTCTAAAAAAATCCTAGAGTTTTTCATCTCAGATTTCAGAGAAGTAGTTTAATGTCATTTTAAGGATTGTACATCTAAACCTTATTCATGTGAAGTATATAATAAAAGGAAATTCTCCCCCCCACACACCAACTTCTTAGACTCCCGCTTGCTTCGACCTTGTTTGAGATGATGTCGGCTGTGGTGACCAGGCATATATGCTATATTAGCCACCCAATACCTCTCTTATGAACTCTCTCTCTCACACAAAGAAAAGAAACGAATGGTCCATCAAAAGTAAATTGTTTATACTTATTCTTGTGGCGAAGTGAATCTAGCATGGCTTTTCTAAGTTCCTTTATTTCGTTGATTGTTGCATTACTAACCTTCAGACTATATACTTCATGAAGGTGGATTTTCGGCATCAAATTCAGCACGTCTCTTAGGAAGATATGGGTTTCATACACGTTATATACACGCAATTGCGCATCAAACAACATTGCACAAGAATCATGTCATAATCAATCATTGTTTCCAAGAAAAGAAGGCAAGAACATTTGTTGGAGAAAACCCTAGCATGATGAGAATGAGATGAGGTATTATGTTGATATCATCATCTCCAACTCAAAATTGTTTCGCTCGCCACCTCAAGGTCTTTGTTTTCTCGTATTATCTCTCTCCCATTACGTGATCTAGTAAAATGGAAAAACCTAGAAAAAACCAAAACAAAAGAAAAAGGAAAATAGAAATAGGAGTCGATGGCTTCGAACTTAGATGGATGCCTCGAGACTTGTGCTACCTAACATTTCCGTTGAGATATGTAACCCCATTTTGAGCAAAAAAGATTTTGACAAAAGAAGTTAATTTAAGAATAAGTACATAGTGCTTTCCGACCCAAAAGTAAGCATATCTGAAAAATGCTTTTCCACGTAATAATACCACTATAAATTTACACGCCACCTTCTCTTGGAATCACCAAAAAAGACAAAAAAAATCATTTCTAAGCATTTCATGTGTTCTTTTTTATTTATTTGATTTTTAGTAGTGAGTGAAGTTGCTACTTTATTGTGGTTATGAGATTAAAATGATTTTATCGACAAGTGCTTTTGAAATGCTTAAGCGATGAGAAAATATTGTGCTTGGGTACTCGTTGACGTGTTGTGCTGATGTATTTTGGAGCTCGCAGGCACGCGATTGTATTTGTGTATTACACCGCTCCATTAGCATTACTTGTTTGTATAGCTAACCTTCCAATCAAGGGGCAAAATTTCATGCTCGTGACAATCTATCCAATCAATATGGGTCAAGTCATACTAAAACACCTAATTTCAATAAGGAATAGTTGATTAAGTATGACCATATTACTTAAGTTTATAGAATTTTCACTCCTTATAACCTGTTAACTATGTGGAGCCAAGTATGCAAGGGATAGGTATTGCATAGTTAATTAAAAAGATACAGTAATAACTCATCAGGAAAAATGTCAAAAAAGTTCTAAACCTTTTACATTTGTGCCAATTTAGTCATAAACCTTTTATTGATGCCAATTTAGTTCTAAACATTTTGAATTTGTGCCAATTTAGTGCTAAAACTTTTTATCTAATGCCAATTCAATCATTCCCGTTAATTTTAGTTGGATTTTGTTGACGTGGATGCCAACGGCTGATGTGGTACAGCCGGTGTTGACATTGTAACTTTTGATAATATTTTAATAATTTTCAAATTATTTATTTATTTTCTTTTCTTTTTCCTGTTCCCTCCTTCCTCCAGTCGGTCGCTGGTTGGGCGATCGGCCAAAGGGAAGGGGCGGCGAGGTCGACCACGACCTCGCTGACCTCCGATGTGCCTCGCTAGCCACTAGCAAAGCTTAAGCCCTCATCAGCGATTGCGAGGGTAGGCGAGGCTCACCCTTGCCAGATCTAGCGAGGGTCGAGCCTCGCCCCCCTTAGTGTGAGGCCACCCTAGGCATGCTAGAGGCCGGTCGCCCAGCCAGCAATTGGCTAGAGGAAGAAGAGAACTGGAAAAAAGAAGAAGAAAAGGAAACAAAGTAAAATAAATTGGAAAATATTAAAATATCATTAAAAATTATTCACATCAATGCTAATTGTGCCACGTTAGCAAAATCCAACCAAAATTAGTCGAAAGGACTGAATTAACACTAGGTTAAAATTTTTATAACTAAATTAGCACCAATTCAAAATATTTATGACTAAATTGGCATAAATAAAATGTTTAGAAGTAAATTAGCACCAAATTAAATGGTTTAGGATTAAATTGGCATAAATGCAAAATGTTTAGAACTTTTTTGACACTTTTCCCATAACTCTTCTCAATTTTGGATTCCCTTACACTTTCATCCTCTTTTTTTTTTACTTAAATTATATACAAGAATGTTTTAGTGATTTACTATACTTTTTAGTTCTCATGTTGTCTATCAATATAGAAGAATTTCCCTCTTCCGTTTCCTTCCGTATAATATCCTTTTCTTTTCCTCGAAAAATTATGAGGAAAGAAAAATCAGGCGACAAAGGAATTAGAGGATCGACCCCAACACTAGCAGCGGACTAGTGGCATGAAGTTTAAAAATCGTTGGAAAAAAATTTAATTTTGAGAATGAGATAAGGAAATCGAAACACGATGTAAAAAAAGCTCTTATAGAGATTTTTTTTTTTGTCAAATTATCATCTAGAGATCGAAAGCATGAAATTATCATATGCATTAAACGTGCAAAGAAGGTGCATGTTTTTATTATTTCTTGTAGAAAAAAATTAAGACTCATTTGTTTTGCAAGAAATAAATGATTTGAAAAACATTTTCCTAAAAACAGTTAATCCCTTATCACTCACAAAAATAGATGAATGCTAAATATTTTAATTGTCAATGGAAATGTTTAGATAAAAATTGTAATTGATAATGAAAATATATTTCATTGATTAATTATTTAGAGCAATCATGTTAAAAAATATTTTCTGAATCATTTATTTTTATAAAATAGACGGAGCATTGCCTCACTTATATATGAAAATAATTAAGACTTGCTGATCACGTTTAGCCATTGGGATCAACTTATGAGGCGACACCTTGTCTTCATAATCAGGGCGTAAGCCTCTAAAATGGCATGCATCGTGATAAAACATGTTGATTTTTAAGTCTTTTGCCAAAAAAATAAAATAAAATTGGGGATCAATTATTAGTCAATGTTTTTTTTTTTTTTTTATTGATGACCCAGGGAACTCTGCACCCTGCCAACAGCCGGCAGAAACCCGCGCACACGCGTCTTCAGCCACCACAATTATTAGTCAATGTTCAATCCCCCTATATTGCACTTTTTATTTTTCGTCGCTATTATCTCCTCCACGTATGCCAATTTTGGCATCTAGCAAAGCAAGCCGCCAATGAGATTTCGAATTTCTTTTCCGCACAATTAGGTGCAATGTCAAGCGACTGAAAAAACATTTCAGAAGCTCAGTCCCCATAAATCAACACCATCACAGCTATTTAGTTGACGTTTCCCCGATAGATTATACGTTGCACCCAATTTTGTCCTATTGATCGGGTATACCGTGGAGTCGTGCTGCTTTCAATTTATCCAATATAGGAAGAGGCGACTAAAACCCAACTTTCACCTTCTTCCGTAAGGACGAATATATCACTTAAAAGCAATAATCAACATCTTGGCATTGGGGTTTCGTCCTTCCTTTCAAGGGCTAAAGATTGAACTTTGAATTTGATCGTCTAAATGACCAATCGACTTTCACTTTCTTTGAAGTTAGTGCGTAATATATTGGTTTTAGCATATGTCAAATAACTTACACGCCTTGAAACCTGCACATTATTAGACCTTACATGATTTAGAAAAGTTAACATGTTGTAAATTTCATACCACTTAAAGTCTATTTATTTTACAAAAAATAATAAAAATGTTTTCCTAAAAACGATCACTTATGAATATGAATGAATGAAACATGTTTTCATTGTCCATTTAAATACTTAGATATTAATTAATATTTTCAAAATCATTCATTTTTTGCAAAATAAATGGAGCTTTAGTCTCGTGAAATAAGAACCTAGCCAAGATAACCTAGCTAAGATGCATAATACTTAAACAATCATGATAATTTCTGGGAGTGACACAACATGATGATTGATGACAACAATAAATTTTTCCAAATAGAAAAGATAGAAAATAAGTTTTTGTCCCCTGGTCATAAGTGTCGAATTTAGAAATTTAACCTACGAAAGGGAAATCAATAAGAAATTTACGCACGAATAGTAAAATTTACCCATATGCAATTGGAAAATAAGAACATAAAAAGGACTAGATTTTTCATAATTAATGCATCACATGATGTTATCCCAGTGAGGTAGAGATAGACCATCTTGATTCATTAGAATTTCTTCACAAAAAACCATGAGTAAGCTTGTATCTGTACACATTTATATTTTGTTTGAGTGAGGAGGGAAGGTGAGAAATGGGAAGTGGACGTAGGAAATTTAGAAAGATTTAAATTGTTTGGTGAGAAAAATGAAGGGAAAACTAAAAATTTGCTCCAACCGCTCTATATTTATATCCCTCTCCCTCTCTCCCGTAAAAAGCCTTGAGTTTCTAATCAGCAAATTATCTATTAATATGTCTCGCGGTTGTAGCTCAATGTACGAAATCCAATCCGAATTAAAGCATGTGAAAGTTCAAATAGAAAAATGAGGGATCTCTTGGACGCTCGGATTTTGCGTCCTTTCCAAGTCCAAATTGGACTCTATTTCATATGCAAGATATCTTGGTGAAGTCGATCTCAATGTGGGTTCATGGCATACTTATATTTCAAGAGGTAATTTTTTTTTTCCTTTGATTGTTTGGTAGCCACACAAAAGTAGTTCAAAAGCTGTTTAATTGTGATTTTGTAATTCCCCAATAAATTAGTTGATTCTTTGCAGTTGGCTTTGTCTATGATGTAGCTATCAACATCCACACCGAATCATTTAATTTCCGTGAAATAAACAAAACCTAGCTCACTTATATGTGAAAGTAATTTAGACTTGTAGATCACGTTTAGCCATCGAGATCAACTAATGAGGAATAAATAGAGTTTTATTTAGACATAAATTAATATGAACATACGGATTTTTTTTTATTGTACATAAAAATATTTAGACATAAATTAATGTTTTCAAAATCATTTATTTTTGTGAAATAAATAGAGTTTCAGTCTTGTAAAATAAGAACTTATCAAAGTTAGATAATACTTTGAGCGATCAGGATGATTTCCGGGAGTGACACAACATGATGATTAATGACAACCAACAAACTTTTCCAAATAAGAAAGATAGAAAATAAGTTTTTGTCCCAAGGCCATAATTGTCATATTTAGAAATTTAACCTAAGGAAACAAACCCATATAAAATTGGAAAATAATAACAGAAAAAAGTGCTAGATTTTTCATGGTTGATGCATCACACGATGTTAGTCTAATGAGTAGACCATCTTGATTTGTTAGAATTTCTTCACAAAAAATGCAAGGAAAATTCCAAATGAGTGTCCAAAATACCCTCATTTTTTTCTAATAAAAGCATGAAGTAGACTTTATTTTAAATAAGGGCATGAAGTGGTCATATTAGTCTCGAAAAAGAGTTTAAAGTTATTATAACAATTTCAAATAAGAGCCTAGTCTCACTTGCTCGTCGATTGGCAAAAAACTCCGACCAATTAGGGATATTTTTGTCTAAACACAATTTAAATTTAAATATAATTATATTAAAACTTAAAAAGAAAAATTAAAAGCAAAAACAAACTAAAAAAACTATATAAAATATATAAAAAAAAGGAGAAATCACATGCGGGAGGGCTCCCTCTAGCTTGTGACCATTGCCCCCGTCATTGGTGGGGTGGTAGCGATGATCGATTGGTCGCTAGCGCGTGCGTAAGGGCGAGGGGAGGGTCACAAGGGCCTTTGAATTAAAGCATGTGAAATCCCAAAATGGAAAGTACAGGATTTTTAGGATGTTGGATTTTGTGGAGTTTTCAAGTCCAAATTGGACTGTATTTCATGTGCAAGATTTCTTGGGGAAGTCAATCTCAACACATGTTCATGGCATACTTATAATTCAAGGGATAACTTTTGCTTTTGATTGTTTGGTAACCGTACAAAAGTGGTTCCAAGTCCAAATTGGGTGAGGGTCGCTTGCCCTCGCCCTCACCCCTGTCTGGGCGAGGGTCACAAGAGCCTTTGAATTAAAGCATGTGAAATTCCAAAATGGAAAGTACAAGATTTTTAGGACGTCGGATTTTGCAGAGTTTCCAAGTCCAAATTGGATTGTATTTCATGTGCAAGATTTCTTGGGGAAGTCGATCTCAACACGGGTTCATGGAATACTTATAATTCAAGGGGCAAGTTTTGCTTTTGATTGTTTGGTAATCGTGCAAAGGTGGTTCCAAGTCCAAATTGGGTGAAGGTCACTCATCCTTGTCCTCGCCCCTGTCTAGGTGAGGGTCACAAGGGCCTCCAAATTAAAGCATGTGAAATTCCAAAATGGAAAGTACATGATGTTTAGGACGTTGGATTTTGCGGAGTTTCCAAGTCCAAATTGGACTGTATTTCACGTGCAAGATTTTTTGGGGAAGTCAATCTCAACACGGGTTCATGGCATACTTATAATTCAAGGGGTAAGTTTTGCTTTTGATTGTTTGGTAACCATACAAAGGTGGTTCACAGGCCGTCTAATTGTAACTCTATAATTCTCAAATAAATTAGTTGATTCTTTACTTTTGGCTCTCCCTGTGAAGTTAAATATCAACATCTGCATTGAATTATGTAAATCTCCGATATTCTCTGTCGTTCCTTGTTGATTTTTCCACAATTTCATTATCTCAAATTAGATTTGAATTACAACATCCATCAACTCCCGCCTTATTTCACCACGATATATGCAAAGGTGCTTCTGGATATGCTTGTACTAGATGCTACCACGAATTTTCACTCTATAACCCAAAACACATAAATGAATGAACACTGCACGTTTCCAAAAATCTTCGGTTTGACTGATGGATGCCATGCTGGTAGCAAAACATAGGCGTCATGCGACAGTATATGTCAAAACATAAGGATTGGGACCAGACTCTGACGAGGAGAAAGAAGACAAGCAAGGCGACGGTTCAAATTTTGGTCCACCCAAAACTCACCTTCCTCGAATCCGACCCGGTGAATGACCGGCCAAGCTTTGGCGACGGCGACTGACCTTGACTAAAAGAGACGTCTGATTGTCGAGGATCCCACACGTGTCGGGGGATGGAGAACTTTCACTCTTTTGGGTTTTGGCCATTGGGCGTTCGATTTGGATGGTCTGACCCACAAGTGCCTTGGAGAAATCCCGTGATTTTTGTGTTCATTGCATGACCAAATCGTTCGGCATAATTATAGTCGAACTATAATTATTTTGTAATATGACTGCTGCGAAGTGTTGTAACTTTCATATTTGATAATGCCCGTTCTAAAGTTACAGCATCTCAAAACTGGACGGGAGCACTTATCGAAAGTTGCTATTGGCTGTTTTGACTTTGAAATAGGTGCAGTTGGGAGTTCGTGAAAAGGCTAGGGTTTTGTCTCTTTCCAGCTACCGGCCAACCCTCCTTTAGATTCATCCCTCCCCCTCTCTTTCTCCCTATCTCTCTATCTCCTCATTTTCAAGCTTTCTTCGTTGATTTCGTGGAGTCGCTATGGAGATCCTCCACGGAAGTGGAGAGTTTTGTCTTGTGAGCATAAAACTCAAAGCGCAGGTGTCTCGGAAGAATATGCTCTTCCGAATTTGCTCGCTCGCTCGCTCTAACTCTAGTGCTTGCTCCTTATAGTCGCGCACTCCGCAAGTCTTTGAGGCTCTTTTGTTGCTGTTTTCAACAGCTGGCTTATTTGAAATTGATTTTGTGATCAAACGATATCTCTTTTATAGGTCTTTTCTCCCAATCTATAGCTAAATATAGATTTGAATGCTCTTTTATTCCGATCTAGATATAGATCTGGAATTTACAAGGTGTTTTATGTGCCCTTTCAACCTATTGGTGTTATTGTTATCTATATATAGTGATGGTGTTGAGAACATCAAATTAAGCGCACGTAGCTACTAGAAAGAAAAATCTTGATGTGAGCTCATCATTGATGTTAATGCGAGATTCACTGATCAGCCTTCAATTACACTTTAATGTTATTATAGACCTATCTTTGTGAAATGAGTGATTCTCAATTGGATATACCAAGTTGATTTATCTTTTAGATTTTCTTGTTTTGTGAGACTGCATCTTTCCGATGAAAAAATATAAAAGAAGTGTTTGTCAAACACCTTATAAAACTTTCAACATTTCTTGTCACGGTTGAAGTCGATATGGAGAAGTTATATCAAACAGTCTCAAAATATATTTAAACAAGTGTTGCGGAAATATTTGTTAAGAAAAGTTTTGATTTTTAAAGTACTGTTTACATATGTTCGAAGGAACCAATCTCCTCAAAACTACAACAAACTATCATTTGATTATTTGATAGGTGGTGGTCTGCAATTTGTTTTTTTTTGTAAGGGCGATTCTTTTTCCCCCATCTTTAGTTGGATGAAACTTCTTCCAACGACAGACATGATCATTCGGCGACCTTGGCTTAGCCGGGCTCTAAGGTCTAGCCTACTTTATTGACAGATTTGTCCAGAACAAGGAATTCGCATGATTTGTCCAGTTCACACCAGCCGGGTTAAAGCCAAAGTCGTGCAAGCTGTGATTTTCTCATGTAAGGATGATGCCAAGCCCTATATTTACTTAGTGCTCGCCTGCTTGTTCTATATTTGTGATCCACCAATTAGAAATCTAGTTAAAGAAAAAATCTTCCAAATGAGGGTGGGGGAAAGTATCACTCTTAATTAAAATCTTATATTTAAAATAAGGGCTTTACGAATGAGTATTTTTGAGATACTTGTTAAGAATACTTAATGAAAAATATTTAAATTTTAAAAATACTTATCATTGGACATAGCTAAACAAAATTATATAAGCAAAATCTTAGTAATGGAGAGAGAGAGAGAGAGAGCCATGTTATCTTTGTGAATAAAAACTGCACGAATGGACAAAAGTTATTCATGAGTTGCAAGAAAGGAGCTATGCCTTGGTGTCCAAGAAAGCATGATGATAATCATTGCCTTGTAATGTCTCAATTTGGTAATGAGATGACTGCTTCATTAGAAATGATGTTTAAGGAAAACGAGAGGTATAGAACGAGCATTGAGGAGTCGTCCACCTGGGGTATGACGCGTGATCTTGCTTGGAAGTCAAATTCAATGGCTTAGAGAACATAGAAAAAAACAATCGTCATTGTATTCAACATTAATTGATAGACTCCTAACGGGTGATTTCAAGCCAAATACGGACAAGAGCTCAAATTACAAGAGAAGAAAACTTTATCCTGTTTGTCTTGAGGGCCTCTTGTTTTGATAATCTACCGGTCGCAATGGAGAACAGACTTGCAAATATTCTTAGGAAAACTATTTATTTTAATTTTGTCAATTCAGTCCTATTTATTTACAGAAAATTTTGATATAGTCCTTCCAACCAATTTTTCGTTTATCGTTAGGCTGGGAAACCATATTGGAATTTCACACAAATGTTTATGATTAAAATAGAAAAATTAAAAATTTTAGAATTGAACCAACATCTGTACAATATTTTAGGACTAATCAATCAATTTCCTCAAAATTTTTGCATTTGCACATATGTAGTTTGTGAGAACAAGATCTATGTTGACAAGCATAACCAACATATTCGAGAGAATATTTAATAAATGTTAGGTAAATTTTGTTCGGTAGAACAAGTAAAGCATCGACACGGTTGTCTAAGGAGGATTAATGGTATAGCACTCGTACGTAATTGAGCTTAATTATGAAACAATATGTAATTTCACGGAAACAAACGATGGGTGCGCATGCTGCCCCTAGCCTGCTTCTTAAGGCTGAACATACATCATTGCAAATAATCTATTATTGTTACAATTATTATTATTATCATCATAGTCATCATCTTCCATCAAATGTCTATGTCATCAAGGTTTCGTGTACGAACTTGCAAATCGCTTCTTAATATATATGAAAAAAACAGGATGAGCCAACGTGCTCATTTCCTCGAAGATTTCTTGAAACTGCCACACATAAAAAAAGGACACTATGCTTTGAGCTATGATATAAAATAAATTCTCCATCAGTCTCTTAATAATTTAATTTCTTCCAAAATAAATAATCGGCACACTATAATAATAAAATTTCTCTCAAGATTGTGCATATGTCTCCCTTGATTGTGCATATTCCCGATTAATTATCAATCGTATTGCAATATCTTGCTACTTTATATAGTCACCATTGAAATACCATGCAAATCTCATATAACTCTTCGTTACGGAATATGTACGGAAATTATACAATTATCTATTTTGCATACTCTTATCTATTTGTAATGTCACCACCGCCCACAGTGGCTACGTTGGCTTCGGGCTCTTTTCCCCTCATGAAGGGAAGGAGTTCGAATCCCTGTGCAGTTGTTAGGGATTTTTAACTGTGGCATCAAGGGTGGTGGGTTCTCCCGTTTACATGTCGCCCGAGTTTACCTCTCTCCTTTTGTCGGCCGTGCGGGGTTTTTTTCGAGTTAAAAAAAATATATATATATATTTGTAATGTCATTGCGAGGGAGATTCGAAATTTCTTCGAATAAAAAATTGCATGGCCATTTTTCAAATAAGAAGACGCATGCATGATAAAAGAGCACATAAGATACAAATCCATTTCTGGTCACATAACACCAACGCGACAAGTTTCATTGTAGTTTCTCAGAAATAGACAGACACTTGACTGAGTCTTGAGATAACTTCTATATTCTTTTTTTTAAACAATTATTATTTTCCCACTTAGCCTGTTTTATACTCTTGTTGATAATTATTTTTCCAATCTCAAAGTTCAATCGCCAAACTTAATTTATCAATTAAACTCAAAGCTGGAATAAATTTATTTTTGTGATCTATTAATCCCCTTTAACCTGGTGTATCATCGAGTCCGAATCCCCAAACGCTAAAAGGTCCTCAATCTTTATGTTCATGGCTGCGCTTAATCCTCGGAAACAGGCTTTATACTTAATCATCTTGTTTGCATTCGAATCTTTGCTTAGTGACGATTAGATATTGTGCAAATACGTCCGCCTTTTATAGTATGATCGATTTTATTGATAGGTCGCTCGTACGTGTGTGTGCATCCGTGCGGGTAAAAAATTAGCCAAAATAAGAAGGAGAAATGCATGCCCGGAAAAGTTATTTAAATATTTGAATTTTAAAAAAAAAAATGGAAAAAAAAAATGATTGTAGGGTTAAGGTTCCGTTTGTTCTATGAAAAAGTAAATATTTTGAATTAGTTAATGAAAATATTTTCATTATTAGTAACAATTTATGTCTGGATATTTTCGTGGATAATGAAATTTTTTCATCTATTCATTTTTGTAAGCAATATAAATGATCATTTTTAGAAAAATACTTTTCAAAATATTTATATTTCGCAAAACAAATGAAACTTAAAAGATATTTAGATTTAAATTCGGTTAGTGAAAGATCAAATGAATAAATATCCGATGCACTAACTTAGTTGAATTATAATTTCACTATTGTGCACCACTCCAAAGCTAAACGAATTTTCATTGAACTTTTCTTTATTTTCGGAAAATCGTAGGGATCGGAAAGCAAAGCCCTTCCTTCCTTCCAATCCAAGCCGACAAAGCCGCCCCTGTATCTAACCACCGCGCACCCCGATCACATATCGGCACGTTCATCGTTTTTGCTCAGCTTTATTGTGTAGTGCGGTATTCCATGACGGAGAAGAGATAAGGGTAGTCAAGGCTGCTCTCAAGCACATCACGCACTTAATAAGATTGCTCTTAAATGGAATTAGGACAAAGGCCTCAAACCTTAAAATACCACACTAGCGAATCTCCCACTAGCAATTATTTCTGTAGAAAAACCCATCCCGGCAAAACCTGGTGGATGTGGACCACATCATCTTCCTTCAATTAAGTCCCCACCTATTGGCTATTACATCCATGAAGAATAAGCTCACCTTAAACATGTAAATCCTTGTATTGAAAGAAAAGGATTTTGATAGGTGGAGTACGAAATCCCTTGTACTCTCGACGATGATGTGGGAAATTGTATCTACATGACGTTCTGGTTGATCTGAGCACGTAACGCGGACTCCGGTCTTTAAGTATTTAAGTCAATCTCATGGTGTAGTGCAAGATTACAAGAGCGACGATGGATCAAGGCATCGTTTCACCTCGTCTGTGACTAGCACTTAGCGTCTCTCCTCAATCAGCAGAAGAGAAGACAAGAAATTAGAGATGAGTGCATGTAATCTGCCAAAATGAACCGTCTTCAATCTCAATGCGTGGACATCACATGGTGTCTCTCTCTCTCTCTCTCTCTCTCTCTCTCTCATCAATTAATACTAAATTGTTCGAGGGAAAAATCATTGCTGTCCTCTCAGAATCTCTCTCTCTCTCCCTCTTCCCCCCCTCCTCCTCCTCCTCATAGTCTCATCTTTGCTATGGTTCCCAGAGATATAGGAACTGGCATGGTTTTCAAGGCTAGCTAAATCCGGGAGCTCTCCAAGTCTCATAATCTGCAGTCGTCTTGCCCCCATATTGCAAAAGCTTGGTTGCACTGGAGAGGAGAGCGTGAGGGAGAGACAGCAGCAGGCTCATTTGGAAGGAAGGGAGGGAGCATGGTGTTGGGAGACATGTTGAGCCTCAGCATGATCAGCGCAACCGAAGCAAGTAAGCAAAACGCATGCATGATGAATTGATGAGTTTGCTCGCGCCGATGAATAGTTTTTGTCCCCAGAACTAGTGGTCATATCGATTCATGCACGCTCCCTCTCGTCCCATCTGGAGATCCTCTATCTCCCTTGATGTTCTCACGCGTGTCTCGACGTGTTCCAATTTCGATGCTTACCTCGCTTTCATATGCATCGAACGGTCGACAACTGTTCGAGACATCAATCAATACGCCGTGCAGAGCTACGTTCATTTTTTGTGTCTGCATATGTGTGATTTTGAGTCTGTGTTCTGCGCCTTGCATTTTCAGCTCTAGCTGTAGAGACGTTAGAGTCTCATCGCCTACTAACAAAATGCGATTGCTTCGCAAGAAAAGCAAATCTCACTATCGAGTTAAAGCTTGGATTTCGTTCGTTTCGTAGAAAATATGACATTTTCGAAGATATTTTTCAGAAAGTCATTTTTCAGGAAAATATAATTATTATTTGGGTAAAACCTGAAAATCAAGTGGAAAATATTTTCCATTGTTAAGTAGGAAAAATAATTTTCTCTATATGCTCTTTTTCAATAATAATAATAATATTATTTTATTTTTAAAAATCGATTTTTAATTATTTATTGTTTTTAAAATATATTTTTAATTATTTTAGTTTTTAAAATAGATTTTTAATTATTTTAATTTTTAAAAATTGATTATTATATTATTATTTTTTTCTCTTCTTATTGGCTAGTTGCTGGCCATGGTGATGGCTAGTGAATGGCCACAAGTGAGCCTTGAGCTCACCAGTGAGGCGAGCTCGAGGCTTGCCCACCTCTAGTGAGCTCTATGGCTGGTCACTAGCCCTCGTTGTGGCCACAATCGGCCAAAGAAGGAGAGGAAACAAAGAAAAGAAAAAGAAAAAGAAAAGTAAAAAAAAAAAAAATGTATTTTTGGAAAAGAAAAAAATAAAGAAAGAATGGAGTGAGGACTAATAGGAATGTGAGATAAGAGAGAGTAAGTGTGAAAAATATTTTTCTCAACTTGAAAAATGAAAAAAAAATTTCTTCATTTGAGAAGACTTTTTTCCTTCATGGAAAATATTTTCCTTAACCAATTCATCTTCCGTGAAACGAATACTGAAAAATCCTACAAACATTTTCTTGGAAATTATTTTCCGAGAAACGAGCGAAACCTTAGAATCTCCGACGACCCGTCTCATGTTCTTGGCACTGGAGATGGCTGCTCATGAACAGCCAAGAGGTTCCCACAGAACATCCGACAAATCGCTTTAGAGTGTCCGAATGATTAAGATTTCCGAGACGGCGATCCTCTCTATTCACTTATTAACGTCTCAATCTGCGTCGCATGCGTAGGAAAACGACATTAACCGCTAGATTAAGCTTTAAATGTATATGCTTCGTCATCCTTAGTATAGTTACAATGGCCAAAGGTAAAGCCAAAATGGTCCTCCCCACTTAGCCTGAATTTTCCAAGCTGTCCATCCAATTTGGACGTGGTCATGACCAATTTGGGAAAACCCTACTTCAAAGTCTTTTTCTTTTTTTGCTACTAGAGTTTTACTTTGCTAAACATCCTACCATTTTCATGCTCCAATAAAATTATCGCAATTCTCAATCGTTAATTTACGTAGTCATATAATGATTGAGATTCATTCAATTCTACGTGAACCTACGGACGTAAATATGACTCCATGCTTTGAACTGCAATTATATAAACATTGTCAACTTCATCAATGTTTCGTCATACGTGAGTGGAATGATTATATAGTTCCAGATTTGGCCCGTAGCAAGATATGGACTAAAGTGGACTGCCTATTTTTGGGGGCATCATTTTTCTAAAAGGAGATTCAATCTAATTTCAATTCGGCCCAGAATGCTGTTTTATCCCAAAACAAATCCCAACTTTCAATTTAGCCCAAATCTACCCATGCGTCCAAAATTCACCATTCTTCAAAATTATCGATATCGGGGCCAGCTAAAAATTTATTATTTGAACCCACGTCTTTTGAACACCTTCACCTATGTATGGAACATCAGTAGCCTCCCGACGATGTAAATAATCTTGAACAAACCGTGGTGATTTTTTGACGCATGGGCAAATTTGAGAATATAGCGAAAGTTGGGGAAATTTTTTGGGTAAAAAAAAGGTTCGGGGAAAAATTAAAATTGAACCTAAAGTCGGGAATTTTTTTTTTTCAAAAGGGGAATAGCCCTATTTTTGGGTAACGCCAATCACTAAGGAACCTCACTATTCTCTTTTCCAAACACTGCGCTACGTTACCTCAAGTGAACATTCAATGAGTTGCTGAGGAAACTTTAAAGACAGTAGTTGCACTTGCAAATCAACGTTAGCGATATATATAGATGGGTCATGCGATTTTCGAAACATTCGAATTTAGATACCGGGATGAAGACGACAGGGTTTGCAGAGCGGCTGCAGTAGAGGTGGGATCCAGATTCTACACCACAAGACAACTGAACAGCACAGGCCAGACAAAATCATATTCAGTAAGCAACAAAAGTGGAGTCGGTTCGAGGAATGCCCTGAACGGAACGTATATCGTTCGTCTTGGGAAGGGATTAGATTGAGGTGGATTCAATTTGTTTCTGCTCTCTCTCCCTGCTCTTCTTTGTTCGGTCACTCGGTAGTTTTCGTGCGCCTGCGAGAGTCTGGATGGTCGCCCTGGGGATCAAACCCGGGGCTCGTGGTAAGTCTCTGGCCCTTGAAGTTTAAGTTTCCGGGCCGAGTTTGATGGTGTGTGGTCAGTCATGTCTCTAGGACAGTGGATCTTGGGGAGAGGTCATGAGACATGTTCTTGTGTAGCCATGCCTGTCTGCAGATGAGAGCAACTAGTTCTTTTTTGACATATGCGCATGTGTATAACAGAACAATGCTGAAACAAATGCAAAATAAATAAATAATATCGAAAGAAAGGGCGAGAAAAGGATATTGATTTATGCTGGCGAATGATAAATACCTCCGCAGGGTGTATACTCTCAATTCAAGGGCTTCCTGGAGACAAATCTCCATGGAAGGAAAGCAGAGATACAGTGATTAATACAACAGTCCTCTCTGTATGTAATGTTTTATGACTGCAAAGATGCGGCGAAAGGCATGATGGAGAAGATCACTGTTCTGCATCTTTGGAAAACACTAACTATGCTCTGCATCCACGGTTTTCTTTTATGCATGCAAATTCCGACTGTAGCATAGGAGTGTTGATTAGTCCTTAAAAGCCAGAACAAAATAACGGTGGAACCAGCATAGCCAGTTCCATTTTAGATGAAACAAAGAGCTCTTCTAGTAGCTAAATTAGCTGGGTCAGTCATAGCATGCCAATGAAGTTGTCACCTGAATGTGATCTTGAACCTCTGTTTCATTGCAAAACAGAGTCGCAGATTCTCCAGGGACTTTGGAGAGCATGGCCGAAGATGAACTCACCTTGCCTGGGGGAGCAAGTCAGCATCAGTTTTCAACTCGGCTTCCTTGCAATCCTGCTACTAGTTTCCTTGGGGAAATTAGTGCGCTTTCTGGGAAAAAGGGGCAACGCTAGCAGTCAGGCAACGGACAGACACACGATTGGCAACAGATCCAGCATAACATACAAATCTAGCGTTGTCTGCACAGCGTTAATACTGGGGACACATCTCTTAATGCTATTGATGTCGGTAAATGGCAACGATGCCACATGTCGCTCTAAAACTCAAGCATTTTCATCGGAGATCATGCAAGTAGTATCCTGGGCAGTTACACTCATAGTACTGTACAAGATACCGAGAGAGAAGTATATGAAATTCCCATGGCTTCTAAGGGCGTGGTGGATGTGCAACTTCCTCTTGTCTACTTTATGCACAACCCTCGACATCAACTATATAATTACGTACCACAGCCACTTAAGGACACGAGACTTCGCAAACTTCATGTGTCTGCTCGCCTCCACTGCACTGTTCAGCATTTCCATCCGGGGGAAGACAGGCATGACCTTCTCATATGCCAACGGCATCAGGGAACCGCTTCTTTCTGAAATTGCCGAGAAACATTCAGAATCCAAAAGGGAATCTTTATATGGGAACGCTACCCTCTCACAACTCGTTACCTTCTCTTGGCTAAACCCATTATTCGCTGTAGGGATCAAGAAGCCGCTTGACCAAAATGACGCGCCTGATGTGGACATCAAGGACTCTGCAGCATTTCTTTCTCGTTCATTTAGTGACTGCCTAAAGCAAGTCAAGGATAAAGACGGAGCCAAAAATCCATCCATCTACAAGGCAATCTACATATTCATCAGAAAGAAAGCGATGATCAATGCACTTTTTGCAGTAGTAAGTGCTGGAGCATCATACGTTGGCCCATACCTCATAAACGACTTCGTCGATTTCCTAACAGACAAGAAAAGCAGAAGCTTGGTGAGTGGCTATCTTCTAGCATTAGCCTTTCTAGGTGCCAAAATGGTTGAGACTATAGCACAGAGACAGTGGATTTTTGGAGCACGCCGGCTAGGCCTTTGGCTTAGAGCTTCTCTGATATCACATATATATAAGAAGGGACTAGTTCTGTCGAGCCAATCTCGCCAAGGTCACACCAGTGGAGAGATCATCAACTATATGAGTGTGGATATCCAGAGAATCACAGATGTTATGTGGTACTTAAATGTCATATGGATGCTACCCGTTCAAATCTCATTAGCCATCTACATTTTGCATACTAATTTAGGTTTAGGGTCTGTCGCTGCACTAGCGGCAACATTGACTGTTATGGCTTGCAATATACCTCTAACGAGAACTCAGAAAAGATACCAGTCCAAGATCATGGAAGCTAAAGATAGCAGGATGAAATCCACATCAGAGATTCTTCGAAACATGAAAACCATAAAACTTCAAGCTTGGGACAATCAGTTTCTCAAGAAATTAGAGAGCTTGAGGAAAATAGAGTACGCATGGTTATGGAAGTCGCTACGACTGGGAGCACTATCAGGTTTCATCTTCTGGGGTTCACCAACATTCATCTCCATTGTGACTTTTGGCGCGTGTATGCTAATGGGCATTGAACTTACTGCTGGAAGAGTCTTGTCAGCCCTGGCCACTTTCCGAATGTTACAAGATCCCATATTTGGTCTACCAGACTTGCTCAATGTGATTGCACAGGGTAAAGTTTCAGCAGACAGAGTTGCTTCTTACCTGCAAGCGGATGAAATTCAACAGGATGCAATTGAATATATTCCAAAGAATCAGGCACAGTTTGATGTAGAGATTATGAATGCAACGTTCAGCTGGAATCCTGACTTGAGTCCTCCAACTCTGAGCAATATTGAGCTGAAGGTTAAGAGGGGCATGAAAGTGGCAATCTGTGGGACAGTGGGATCAGGGAAGTCAAGCCTTCTGTCATGCATCCTAGGAGAAATAGAGAAGCTCTCTGGCCAAGTGAAAATCAGTGGTGCAAAAGCTTATGTTCCACAGTCACCTTGGATACTTTCAGGAAATGTAAGGGATAACATTCTGTTTGGAAATCCATACGATCCCGATAAGTATGACCGAACGGTCAAGTCATGTGCTTTGATTAAGGATTTTGAGCTGTTCTCAGCGGGCGATCTTACAGAGATTGGAGAAAGAGGCATCAACATGAGTGGAGGGCAAAAGCAAAGGATACAAATTGCACGTGCAGTTTACCAAGATGCTGATATATATCTGCTTGATGACCCTTTCAGTGCAGTGGATGCTCATACAGGCGCAGAACTCTTTGCAGTAAGTTTTAACACTCTTGCAAGAATAACAATCTGATGATGGATGTCAAAATTAGATGCTTTACCACAAAAATTTGGATCCTGAATTTATTCCCTGTAGGATTGCCTGATGGGAATGCTCAAAGACAAGACGATACTCTATGTGACCCACCAAGTCCAATTTCTTCCAGCAGCTGACCTCATTCTGGTAAGTAAACTTCACAAGAGTGATTCTCCATTTGACCACAGTGAATGTTCAGAAAGAACCAATATTTAATTAAAATAGACAGACATTCAGAAGAAGATTTTGACAATTAACTAACCCTTGAGAATTTGAAAGTCCATAGATCATGGTATTGATATTTTGCTTAAGCTAAGCCATGTCTAAGCTCATATGTTGTCTATGCCACTGTGGATCTGACATCAACAGGTGATGCGGGATGGAATAATAGCACAGGCTGGTAAATTTGAAGATCTTTTAAAACAAAACATAGGATTCGAATTGTTGGTGGGTGCTCATAGTGAAGCCCTCGAGTCAATACTTACGGTTGAAAATTCAAGCAGAACAACTCAAGACCCAACAGATGATGGCGAATCCAACAAAGACTTTGATTACACAGCTGAACTTCCACTAAGCAAGCATGACTCTGAGCATGATCTATCCTTGGAGATATCACAGAAGGAAGGGAGACTGGTGCAAGACGAAGAACGAGAAAAAGGAAGCATTGGGAAAGAAGTTTACTGGTCCTACATAACAACAGTGAAAGGCGGAGCACTAATCCCGATAATTCTCTTGGCTCAGTCATCATTTCAGATACTTCAAGTAGCCAGTAATTATTGGATGGCATGGGTTTGTCCTCCAAAAAGTGATACTGAACCATTGTATAAAATGGATATCATCCTTCTTGTTTACGCACTGCTTGCTGTTGGAAGTGCATTCTGCGTACTTCTTCGAGCAATGGTTCTTGCAGTAGCAGGATTATGGACAGCAGAGACGCTATTCACCAAAATGCTTCGCAGTGTAATGCGGTCTCCGATGGCATTTTTCGACTCAACCCCAACTGGAAGGATCTTAAACCGGGTGAGCAACATAGTGCACCTGTATCTCAAGTCTTAAGTTTGTCTTCATACATGAACATCAAAAGTGATAGCAAGCATGATTATTACTTTTTTTCCATCATCCTTTTAATTTCTTGAGAAGCAGTTCTATCAAGCTTATAAGCAACCACAAAAACAGACTTGAGCAGTCAAAATGTCACTTAAGAACATGTAATTGCTTATCTGCAACTTTCAATATTACTGACACCTGTACTCAGATTGAAAGTATTGCCTGTGTCAAAAGAAATCTGAACAAATGAAACCTTTTTTTAATAAAATATGCTCTAATTTTTTTTTTAAGCATATATACTAAATCTTTGAAAGGGTTAGGTAGCGTCCACTCCCTGGCTAAGGGTTCAACATGAACCCTATTAAACATTCATGACAAATTCTTCAACATTTCAAAGTACAACAACAACTCTACAGAAACAATAGATTAAAATCTTTTCAATTAAATTGGATTATTTTGCATTGCTGAATACTTCTGATAGCTGCCACTAAACTCTGACACCTTTTAACATGCCATCCTATCATAAATTTTACAAATGCAAATATTATTGAGCTACGCCTGATCACTTAGCAGGTACTAAGGCTGATGTTGGTGTGATGATGTTGAACCATAATGTATGCAGGCATCCACTGATCAGAGTGTGCTAGACTTGGAAATGCCAGGGAGACTAGGTTGGTGTGCTTTCTCCGTAATACAGCTTCTAGGAACAATGGCAGTGATGTCGCAGGTAGCATGGGAAGTATTTGTGATCTTAATCCCTGTGACTGCAATATGTATATGGTACCAGGTAACTCCCTTCCTGATAATAGTCACACAATTCTTCCTAGGGTAGGTTGTTGGAAGCATGTGAAGCATACCGGCAATAAGATAGTCCATGCATAATTAGCCTTTCAGATGCCAGATTTCATAATTTCCTACAGGAAATGGTGTTGGTCGTGGCCACAATTTAAAAATTCTGCTTTCGTTGTTTCAGCAATACTACATTCCAACAGCCAGAGAACTAGCCCGCTTATCAGGGATTCAACGAGCTCCAATTCTACACCACTTTGCAGAATCACTAGCTGGAGCAGCAACAATTCGTGCCTTTGACCAGGAAGATCGATTCAGTGATGGAAATCTGGGGCTTGTAGACAACCACACAAGGCCATGGTTTCATAATATGTCAGCAATGGAATGGCTTTCATTTCGCCTAAATCTTTTGTCTAACTTTGTCTTTGCCTTTTCATTGGTTTTGCTGGTATCCCTCCCAGAAGGAATTATCAATCCAAGTAAGTCATGCAAATATTCAGAGAATATGTGACTACAGCAAGATCATAAATAGTATTTACTATGCACGTCACGCACGTTTCGTTTTTTTTTTTCATACAATATCAGACGTTTGCTAGAATCAACACTACGTTAAAAAATTAAATCTCAAACTGAATAATGGTCAGATGGTACAAAATCCTCTGTACCAAATTCAAGCACAGTCTAGTACGAAGGACATATTAGAACAGGATATATACAGGAAACACTTGAAACATTATAAATTTTGTTTCGCAGGCATAGCAGGGTTGGCTGTAACGTATGGAATTAACTTGAATGTACTTCTAGCTTCTGTTATATGGAATATATGCAATGCCGAGAACAAAATGATCTCATTCGAGAGAATACTTCAGTACTCAGACTTAGCAAGTGAAGCAGCTCTTTTAATAGAAGACAGCAGACCTCCAAGCAACTGGCCGGAAATGGGAAAGATCTGCTTCAGAAACTTGCAGGTAAGCTAAACACCAACTTCCCATATCCAAACTTTATTTTGAAATATTCTGCATGACCAATGGATAAGTTCTCTATAATTTCAATCGATCTCACTCTCATCCTCTGGAATGCCCATGAGATGTCTTAGACTCACTGACAAGTTTACTCTTGCAGATCCGATATGCTGAACATCTCCCGTCTGTCCTCAAAAACATCACCTGTACGTTTCCTGGCAGGAGAAAAATTGGCGTAGTAGGAAGGACAGGGAGTGGAAAATCAACCCTAATACAGGCCATCTTTAGGATAATTGAGCCCAGAGAAGGAAGCATTATTATTGACGATGTTGACATATCCAGAATAGGCCTTCATGACCTTAGATCAAGACTCAGCATCATTCCGCAGGACCCTACCATGTTTGAAGGAACAGTAAGAGGGAACCTTGACCCATTGGAGCAATACTCTGATAGAGAAGTATGGGAGGTATAACTTCTTTCCACTAAAGCCTTGCCTCACTGGCGACTTTAAGTAAAAGAAGAATTCGGTAATTAAGATTATTTAGCATGAGAAGATATCATCATAGAAGTCCAAGTGACAGAGAAAGCACATGTGTATGCTCACATAGACACATTCTACCAGATTAATATTGTCGACACAATTCAAAAAGTAACTAGATTTTGCCACAACCAAGTACAGGGAATTACAAGCAACTTCATCATGTTTTACTAATTCACAAACTCTCTCTCAGACGCTCTATAAACACAAACTTGTGCGTTCCCCTGGATTGCATCTACTTTGGATATCATGAGGAATTAAAAATTTTCTGATTTTACAGGCTTTAGAGAAATGTCAACTTGGTGATATTGTCAGAGGAAAGGAAGAAAAGCTAGATTCCGCAGGTTTGATCCATTAACCATGTCTGTCATAAAGTTGCAAGTTTTGTGAAAATAAATATACTAATCATATTTTTCCTTAACAGTTGTGGAGAGTGGAGAAAACTGGAGTGCAGGCCAAAGGCAATTATTCTGTCTTGGTAGAGCCTTGCTAAAGAAAAGCAGTATACTTGTACTCGATGAAGCAACGGCATCAGTTGATTCTGCTACTGATGGCGTTATCCAAAAGATCATTAGTCAAGAATTCAAGAACCGCACAGTGGTGACAATAGCTCACAGAATCCACACTGTCATAGACAGCGACCTGGTTTTGGTTCTCAGTGATGGTAGGGAATAAAACATTTTTCCGTAAACACTCATTCCCCCTCGCCTAAACATTTCTATGCTAGGATCGATTCTGAATAGCTCTTTTGATTTTTTATTCGAACAGGAAGAGTAGCAGAATTCGACACACCCACAAAATTACTGGAAAGAGAGAATTCATTCTTCTCCAAGCTCATAAGGGAGTACTCCAAGAGGTCACAGAGTTTCAGCAGCATGGCACAACTAGATAGCTAAACCCAGCAGGGACAATTGATAAAGGTTAATAATATTGGTGAACCATGGGAAGGTGTAGAAGAAGAAGTTATCAGCAAGTACTCTTAGAGATTTTGAAAGGAACATCATTTAAATATCTACAATAGTTTTTGAAAGGAAAATCTCCAATAAATCTCCAAATTTGATTGCCTCTCAATATTTTGTAGATCTAATTGCCTCCTAATACTTTTTCACATGATTCATCAAGTTATCTTCTAATATAAATAGCGTAGTATGTATTATAAAAGTTTAGGGTGGTGTATTATGGCTTTCGGTGAAGGAGATTCTTCTCCTAGGAATTTACCCTTGAATTATATTCTTAATTCCTCTTATTTTCTTCAACAACATGAAAGCGAGCAGCATCAAGGCGGACTAAGAGAAACTGTGCGGTTTGTCGATTGCATCTTTACCAGTTTCAAATATGGCAGCATCGATCAGGATCAACATGGGTGCATCGAACACAAGATCAGCACTCTGCAAGTGAATGGAGCTTCTGAGTTCTGCTCTAGGATTTGGCAAGCAGTTATTTTTATGTTCTGCTGAGTGCAGATACTTCATTGTCATTGGAATTCTTTTTATGTAGATGAGTAACCTAAGTGTAAGCATTTTTAAGAAAAATAATAAGAATTTCGAGAAGAGAAGAGGAAGCTGCTTTGCTGAGGTCGCATTGAGCAACATGATCAAAAAGGTGTGGTTCAATAGTTAAATATTCTGATAGTCTCCCTATCACGTCAATCAAACTTTTGCCTCAAACTAAGGTTCAGTTTGTTTGTAAAAACTATTTGCAGAATGTTGTTTTCGGATTTTCCATTGTTCGGACGATAGAATAATCAATCAGCAAAAAACATTTTTCATGAGTTGAAAACAACTCCCTTAGACAGGAAAATGGCTTCCCCTTTTGATAACAAGGAAATTATTTTCCTTCGGTGGTTGAGAGGGATACATACTTCTAAAGTTTAGACATTCCTTCAGTTTATCATATGTTGTGGTGTGTACCAAATTGGATATAGCTCATGTAATGGAGCTGTGAGTAGATACATGGCTAATCCATGAAAAAAGCATTAGGAAACTATAAAGTGGCTTTTAAATACCTCACATGTATTTTAGGTGTGTTACTTGGTTTCACAAAAAAAAGTATAACTTTATAAGGCTTTATTGAGATGTGCAGACCTTTGAAATGTCAAAACTTGGCACAGGAGGACACTTAAATGTCAAAATCAGAGTAAAAAGGATTAGTTAAGTGCCAATAGCAAAAAAATCCAGCCAAACTGCCACATGTCATTTTCCGGCGATTTTATTTGTTAATGGAGCATTTTTTTTCAAAATAAAATATCTACATGGCAATTTTATGAAAATAAATGTCCAAGTCATACTAGAAAAAAAATTAAAAATCAATTTTATTTAAAAAAAAAAAAAAGGAAGGGGAGGGTTCGGGCAAGTCCTCACCGCCGCCACCATCGTTGCCCCACCATCGCCGAGAAGGGCCGACGACAGTGGGGCGAGGGTTGGCCAAGGTCGCCGGGCCCTGGCCAATGGCCGGCGATCTCGACCAACCTGTGGCAAGGGCTTGCAAGCCCTCACCCAAATCTAGGGCAAGGGTCGCGGCCCTCCCCTAAATCCAACGACCCTCACCAAGCCGACTTGCGGTGAGGGCTTGGCCCTCGCCCGGATCTAGGACGAGGGTCACAACCCTCGCCCACCGTTGCCAACCCTTCTCGGCGATGGTGGGAAGGTGACAGCGGCGGCAATGGTGATGGCGAGGTTGCACAACCTCACCGATCCTCCCCTTCCTCCTTATTTTTTATAAAAAAAAATTAATCAATTTTATAATAATATATATTTTAAGTTATTTAATTAATATATTTTTTAAATGCCATGTCGACAAAAATGATATCATTTTGGCTGAATTTTTGATATCTCAGTTTTCGACGAGTCACGTAAACGATTTATATTATTAAAAGAAGCCACGTCGAATTTCCGTCAGCTTTTGCTGGAGTTGGCACTTAAGTGATCTAATTTTCAAAAAAAGTGGCACTTAAATGTATCTTTTGTAACTTTTGGCACTTAAATGTCCCATCGTTCTAAGTTTTGGCACTTGGGCTGTACTTTTACCACTTTATTGATATAGACCTTGGTGGATACATAAATAATAAGAAGAACATTCTAGTTACATTTTACTTTAGACAACACTACAGTTAGTTGGATGTCTAGACGTCAAAAGTGTGTATCTCTCTCAACCACTCAAGTGGAGTATGTCGCTATATATGAAGTTGTCAATGAGATGATTTGGTTGAAGATTCTTTTTAAAGGAGAGAGGTAACAAGCATGATGGTAGTGTTTTTTTTTTTATACCAGAGCGCTATCTTGTCTTGGAAAGAACCTATCATTTCACTCAAGTATAAACCACATGGAGTTTAAGTATAATTATATTTGTCATTTGATAGATGATGACACATTATGAAGAAGATTCTTACTGCACAAAGCCCAACAAATATGTTAAGCAAGGGTGTCAACACGGAGAACTAAGGCTATGTATTGTCTTAGTTGGCCTCTATGGTTTGAGATTATGAGGTGTCACAGCACTATGATAGTTTAGGTTACAAAGACAAGGGAAGACTATAAGAGACCTAGAAAGCACCAACATTCTCCAAGAGTTAGAAAATCCGATGTGTTGTCAACTCTCTCGACATGCTCCGACACATGAGTCCAAAATTCTAACACAAGGTCAATTTTAAGAATTTTCAATAAATGAAGTGTCAAAATGTAAATATGTAAAAAAAATTATAAAAATAATAATAAAAATAAGGAGGGAAAGAAGAAAAACCTAATCTCATTTCTCCTCTAACTCTCACTTTCCATGACACACAATCTCCTCAAGTTTGTTTTTTTCTCTTTTCTTATGACACGTGAGTTCAAAATGTGGATTGTTTTTTTCCCCTCTAATTTTTAAGGATTATTGGAATGGAATGAGCTAAATTTGTCAAACTAGAACAATGAATAATATCAACAAATGGTAGATTAATGTTTTTAGTGAAAATTCATTCTAGGCTCTTTTTTAATTTACTTATTTACTTGAGAATTTGAATCAAATTAATTTGATTAAAATAATCATTATTATGATAATTTATCATGTATATATAAAAATATGCATTTTATATACAAGTATCTCAATATATTAGAATTATCTATTTTATAATAAATGACGTGTCAGCCTATCATATCATGTCAAGTTATGTTCCACATTGTGTGTTAATGTCAATGCTACCTAGTGAGAAACTATTGCCATTTTGAAGACCTGCCTCCAAGTTGGAGATTGATGAATTTATAGAATCTAGTGGAGGAATTTATTGGTAAGGACATTCACATCCTAGACTTTTGCCATTTATATAATCTCTTTTACAATTGCAGCTTGGAACTTAAATGCATAATAAAAAGATTGGCTAGTACGGCCCCTTGATATATGCCTTTATGTTTTTGAAAGGAAACATAAAAATTCGCATGTCTTCTTCTGTAATTTTTTTTTCTCTTTCACGTTTCACACACTCCTAACAATTACCAGTTCGATGAGCCTAAGCATAAGCGTTGCCACTGAAGTAATTAAGCAAATACATATACAATGAATTTGCTTGTGATGATGAATCGCTTTGTCCCTATAATCAATGCTTATATCTATTCATGCACATTCACTTGTGTTACCCTTAAAGAGAAAACATTTATAGACATGGATTCTTTATCTCTCACAGGCATCCCAACATGCATCAATCGTGTCGATACTATAAGAACTTGGAGGTTACCATTATATAACATTGTCCACTTTGGATTGAGACCCACATGACTTTAAAATGCATTACATGGAATAAAAAAACCCAAGCCTCCTTATCAACTAGCCCTGGACTCTTCCCTAAGTGATGTGGGATAGGAGACAAGTCTAAGCATAAGCATTGCAATTGAAGCAAGTAAGCAAATACATATACAATGAGTTTGCTTGTGATGGTGAATCCCTTTGCCCCCAAAATTAGTGCTCATATCTATTCATGCACATTCACTTGTGTTGTACTTAAAGAGAATACATTTACAGTCATGGATCTTTGTCTCTCACAAGCGTCTCGCGTCAATCATGTCAATACTACAAGGACCCAGGGGGCTGGCCCAAGGGACGCCTCAATCATGTCAATACTACAAGGACTCAAGGGGCCAGCCCGAGGGGTGGCTTTAAAACTGGTTACAATAGAGAACCCAAGCCTCCTTATCAACTAGCCCGAGACTTCTTCTAAGTGATATGGGGTGGGAGACATGTGCTTAGCTTCTTAAGTCGCCGGTTAGCACAGTCTCCCCTACCATCTTGCCACATCCTTAGGGTCACCATGTTTTCCACCCCTTACAACACAATATCCTCTCCATGGCCTCACATGTTACAAGAGTCGATTTTGATACCATTTGTAAGGATCCATGGGCTATTACTATGTAATATTATTCGCTTTGAGATGATGCCTATATGACTTTAAAACGTGCTAGACAGAGTAGAGAACCCAAGCTTTCTTACCAACTAGCCTAGAACTTCCCCCAAGCAATGTGGGTGAAGAGACATGTGCTTAGCTTTTTGGATCACCCACCGATGCAACCTCCCCTATCAACCCAGCCATGCCCTTAGGGTTGTCACAAATACTTACCTACTTTTCGTACGTATCCACAGTTGAGAAGTGATCCAGACACTGAAAAAAGCGCCATGCAGAGCTGAGGATCCTCATGGAATACGTACGTTCATGCGTTGTGCCTGTGTTCTGTCGTGCGTTTTGAGCATTGGCAATGTTCTTGCGTACCAAGTACTTTGCCGACGAAGTGACACATTGTAGCCTTGTCACCTTCTAACAGAATGTGATTGTTCCACAAGAAAAGCAATCTGGCTTTTGAGTTAAACATAAAGGCATCTTTAAATATGATCGGCCAGCGATCCGCGAATCCGGCTGCACCCAAGATAGTTTCTCATGTTCTTGTCACCGGAGACAGCTGCTCTTGAGCAGCCGAGAGCGGCCCCAAAGACATTCCGGATATGGTTTTAGAGTGTCCAAAATGATGGGGAATTCGAGACAGAGATCCTCTATTCGCTCTCAATCTAGAAGGTATGTAGAATAGAACGACCCTTATCGTGCAGTTTCTTAGAAATCGAACAGTAAACGTATTCATGTTGCCATACGTTGTACCTGATAGGGATTGGAAGCCGGAATTTTGTTTGCACTGGAATATGGACTCTTTCGAGATCTTGACAATGGCCAGGAGTATGTGTAACATCGTCCAACATTGCCCTGAAATTTCGAAGTAAATTTGGGAAAGCATTGATTGTTTTTACCCTATTTAGAGTCTTTTTTGTTTTTTCCTACCGAGTTTTATTTCACTAAATCATTCTACCATTCGCAAATTCCGACATGATTCCAATAATTCTAAATCTTAAATTATATAGATCTCATGTCAGATTTACGTCTTTTAATGGTTGTGAACCATTCGGTTCATGTGCGCCCATTGACGCAATTATTGCTCAGTGCTCAAAGTGACGAGCATATTCAAGTTTTCACATGCGGGTCTTTCGTCAATTTCATTGATATTGTGTCGTACGAGTGGAGCGAGTATGGAAATTTTAGATTTGGCCCGACCAGAAGGTGGATGAACCTGGACAACCTCTCTTTTGGTAATACTAATTACTTAGGAACTGTTGCTAATATATTTTACAACGCTACACCACGTAGCCTTAATTATACATTAAATGACTAGCTGATAAAATTTTGGAATAGAGGATTCACTTCGAAAACAACTGCACAGCGCAGACCGGCACATATTCTATTCAGTAAGCAACGAAGGCAATGTTTTTCCTTGGGAGAGAATCGTTTTCAGGCGAATTCAGTGTCTTTCTTCTCTCTGGTCAGGATGGTCATCACAGGGATCGAACTCGGATCTCGTGGTAAGTCTCTCGCCCTTGAAATCTTAATTTTCCTGGTTGAGTTCGATGGTAGGTCAGTCTATGTCATACTAAAGTTTTTGCACACTAAAGGCTTTTCACTAGGACGGGGTTTTGGAAAGGTCATTAGGCATGTTCTTGTGTAGCCATGCCTGTCTGCAGATGAGAGTAAGTAGTTCTTTGAAAACTTCAAAGAGAAGGCACAAACCTGATATCGATACACCAGCACAGTATATAATCTCAAGTCAAATGATTCCTGGAGACAAGCCTGACATGGAAGGAACAAAAGATTTAGTTCCTGATTTAAAAGTCCTCTCTTGTGTGTCATTGTTTTGCAACTGTACAGACGAGGGGAACGCCAAAATCGTGAAAATTACTGTTCCGTGTCTTTCGAAAACACTGACTACGCTCCGCATCCACAAGCTAAAACACAATAATGGTGGACCAAACATTGACAGTTTCATCGCGGATGAAACAAAGAGCTCTTTTGTTTGATAATTAAGCAGAGTCATTTAGTATGTTAATGAAGTTTGCACCTGAATGTGAGCTAAAACCTCTGTTTCTTTGCGAAACAGAATTGCAGATTCTTCAGGAACTTCAGAGAGCATGGCCGAAGATTAACTCACTTTGCCTGAGGGAGCAACTCAGCATCATTTTGCAACTCGGCTTCCTTGGAACCCTTCTGCTAGTTTCCTTCGGGAAACTAGGGCACCTTCTGGGAAAAGGGGGCAACACTACGGATCAGGGGACGAACGGACACCTGATCAGTAGACAATCCAACATAATGTACAAATCCAGCATTGTCTGCACAGCTTTAGTACTGGGGACACATCTCTTGATGCTATTGTTGTCGGTAAATGGCAACGATGATACATATCGCTCTAAAACTCAAGCATTTTCATCGGAAATCATGCAGTAGTATCCTGGACGGTTACACTCGTAATATTGTACAAGATACACAGAGAGGAGCGTAGGAACTTCCCATGGATTCTAAGGGCATGGTGGATTTGCAACTTCCTCTTGTCTGTTTTTGCACAGCTCTCGACATCAATTGTATAATTACGTACCACAGCCACCTAAGGACATGAGACTTCGAACTTCATGTGTCTACTCGCCTCCACTGGACCGTTCAGCATTTCCATTTGTGGGAAGACAGGCGTGGTCTTCTTGTATGCCGGGAACTGGCAAGTTCGACCTCACAGGAGGCCAGCAAGGCCGAAATTCGCTAGCCACAGGTCTAGGGCGAGCCACTGGTCAGGGCGAGCCTCACCCTAGACCAGCAAGGCCCATCCTTGCTGGTTGCAGCCTCTAGCCAGTTGCCGAAGGCTAGGCAACCAGCAAAGGAAGAAGAGAGGGGAAACAAAAGGAAATTTTTTTAAAAAATTTTAATTTTTTTTAAAATTACAAATAGTAAAATGTGTCTTTGTCAACGTCGGCTATGCCACTTAGGATGGTCGACATTCATTTTATCAAATTTTAATCAAAATTGGCTGGATGAATTTAATTGGCAAAAAGTGAAAAGGTTTAGGACTTAATTGGCAAAATTGAAAAGTTTAGGATTGAATTGATAAAAGTGCAATAAGTTTAAGATTTTTTGGACAATTTTCCCGTGTGCAATGGAATACGGACACTTTCAAGATCATTACAATGCCAAACGTATACATAACATTGTCCAACATTAGCCTGACATTTCGAAGATATGGATGCAATATTGAAGTAATCATGACATTAATTTGGGAAAGTTTTGATTATTCTTTCCCTATTATGAGTATTTTTTTTTTTTTACTACCAAGTTTTATTTTAAAAAATCATTCTACCATTCATACGTTCCAACATGATTTCAACAACTCTCTACCTCAATTATGTAGATCTCATATCTAATTTACATCATTTAACGGTGGAGATCCATTCGATTCACATGTTGATCACCTATACTAGTGGATCACAAATATGGTCACCACTTGTATTATGTTTAATTAAATTTGCACATGCATGTCGTCCATATTTGTGACCCACCAATTAGAAGATTAGTATGAGGAAAAAAATTTTGAGTAAGGATGGAGAAAGTATGACCCTCAATTATAAAAAAAAAAATTATGATAAAGACTTTACGGATGAGTGTTCTTAAGACATTTGTTAAAATTAATTAATAAGAAATGAGAGAGAGAGAAAGAGAGCCATGTTATTTATGTGAGGCGGAATAAACAGATGCACGTATGGACAAAAGTGAATCGTGAGTTACAAGAAAGGAGCTACGTCTTGGTGTCCAAGAAAGCACTATAATATTCATTGTCACATTGTTCCGAAAACGAGAGCGACGTCACTCATGTGAAGTGGAAAAAAAAGAAAAGATGCACGTATGGACAAAAGTGAATCGTGAGCTGCAAGAAAGGAGCTACGCCTTGGTGTCCAAGAAAGCACGATAATAATAATTATCATATTGTTCCGAAAACGACCACTCCTGTCGTGTCTGATTTGGTCGTGAGATGATTGCTCGATTAGATGAAGCTTAAAAAAAGGAGAGGTGGGGAACCAACATTGAGAAATCGCTCCCTGAGGAATGACTTGTGATCCTACTTGGAAGTCAAATTTGATGGCTTAGAGAACATAGTTACATTCATCATTGAATAAGACATTGATTGAAAGACGCCAAATCAGGTTAGTTCTGGCCTAATACGAACATGGGTTCGAATTCCAATAGAAGAAAACTTTTTTGAGCTCATCTCGAGGTTCCTTATCCCGATAATCATTTGATCACAATGAATGAAAAGGTTACAAAGTCCTATACTTAATATAGGGACTTCAATAAACTTTCCAAAATTATTAATTTAATTAAACTTTACAATTTTTTTAATTTAATCATAAATCTTTGCACGAAATTTCATTATAGTCATTTTGTCAATTTTTGTTAGAAATCGCTGACAAAACAATTTAATTATCACTAACCATCTTACATGGCACATCGCCTTTTTAATGATTTCCGACAACAACTGTCTAGTATGATCACATTGAATTTCGAGGTTTAAGAATATATTGACAAACTTGAAAAGTTTATGATTAAATTGGCCTTTATACAATGGATTAAAGACTAATTGGACAATTTTCCCAAATTTGTCCATTTGCACATACGTAGTTTGTGAGAACAGGATCTACTTTAATGAGCATAATCAACATTTCGAGAGAATAATTAATGAATGTTATGTAAATTGTTCGGTAGAACAAGTAAAGCGTCCGACAACGATGTTTAAGGTAGATTAATGGTAGATGCGCTCGTGCGTAATTTAACTTAATTTTATATATATAGACACACACACAATGGGTACGCATGCTGCCCCTAGTCTTCTCCTCAAGGATAAACATACCTTATTGCAACTAATTTACTATTATTACAATTATTATTATTATTATCGTAGTCATCATCTTCCATCAAATGTGTACGTCATCAAGTTTTCGTGCATGAACTTGCAAATCGCTTCCCGATATTAAAAAAGGAAAAAGAAAAAGGACGAATCAACGTGCTCATTTCCTCGAAGGTTTCTTGAAAATGCCACATATACAAAAGGACACTATAATTTCAGTTAAGATTTAAAAAATTTATCTGTCTCCTAACAATTAAATTTCTCCTAAAATAAATGGCAAAATGCTAAGCTTCTAGTATAATATTAGAGTCAGAGATTTTATGCATATAAATTGAATTTCTCTTAGGATTGTGCATATGTTTCTCTTGATTATGCAGATTCTTGAGTAATTATTATTCATATTGCGATATTTTTCTACCTTAAATAATTATCGTTTAAAGACTATAAATGCCTAATGTACTCTTCATTACGGAGTACGTACAAAAATTACACAATTCTTTATTTCGTGTGTTATCTGTTTGTAATGTCTTTGCAAGGGACCTTTAAAATTTCTTGGAATAAATAATTGCACGGACAATTTTCAAATAAGAAGATGCTTGCTTGACAAAAGAGCACATAAGATCCAAAACCCATTCTGGTCACATAACACCAACGCCACCAACTTCATTGCAATTTCGTAGAAACAGACAGATGTTTTACTGATCTTCGAGATAACTGCTATATTCCCTTTTTTAAATTATTATTTTCCCCTTGGCCAGTTACATACCCTTGTTGGTAATTATTTTTCCAATCGATCACCAAACTTAATTTATTAATTAAACTCGAAATTTCGGGCGCATCTAGGAGATACACATCAAAGCTGGAATAAATTTATTTATGTGGTCTATTAATCCCCTTTAACCTAGCCTATGAGGGAGTCCGAATCCCCAAATACTAAGGCTCCATTCGTTTCATGGAAAATAATTTTCAGGAAAATAATTTTCGGATTTTCCTACGTTTGTTTCACAGAAAATAAATTCATTGGAGAAAACATTTTCCATGAAGGAAAAAAAAATCTTCTAAAGTGAGGGAAAATATTTTCCACTTTTGAAAAGTGGAAAACATTTTCCACATTCACTCTCTTTTATCTTACACTCTCCATTAGTCCTCACTTATTTCTTTTATTTTTAGATTGTTTTTATTTTTTTCATAAATTCGAATTTTTTTGTTATTTTTTAATAAAATCGATTTTTTATTATTTTTTATTAAAATCGATTTTTTTGTTATTTTTTTAATAAAATCGATTTTTTATTTTTTATTTTTCTTTATTTTTCTGTCTTTCTTTTTGCTATTTTTCTTTTTCGGCCGGTCGTTGGCCACAGCAATGGCCGGTGACCGACAACAGGCGAGTCGAGCTCGCCAGATCGGTGATGCCCGAGTATCACAAGACAAAAACTTATTTCCAAATTTACCCATTTTTAAAATAAAAAACTATAATCCTCTCTTCCCTCGCTTCACGAACCTAGCGCCCTTGTGCTTGCCTCTCTTTGCTCCCTTCAAAATAATCAAATCCCTCCTTTTTAAAGTAGAACAAAGTCAATCGCTTGCCTTAATTGGTTGATCTCCCTCACTCAGCTTTTGCATGGCATTATGCTTCTTCTTCCTCCCGGTAGTTCAACTACTTTCCGAATTAAAGCTGCATAACTTGCGATGCCGATTTGCGAGGCTCAAGCCTCATTGCCTTGAGCTCACCTTGTTGATGAGCTGATCATGCGAGCTCGCCAAAGGTAGGCGAGCCTCGAGCCTTGCTAACAAGGTGAGCTTGAGGCATGGCTGACGACTGGCCAAGGAAGGAGAGAACATAAAATAAAGAAAAAAATAATTTAATAATCTATTTTAAAAAATAATAAATAATGATTTTAAAAAATAAAATAATAATAAAATTATTGAAAAAGAGTTTATAAAGGAAAATATTTTCCCAAGTGAACAGCAGAAAATATTTTCCACTTAAAAATCAAGTTTTACCCGAACATCGGAAAATAATTACGTTTTCCTAGAAAATAACTTCTTGAAAAATATTTTCCAAAAAAGTAACATTTTCCGTGAAACGAATGGAGCCTAAAAGGTCCTCAATCTTTATACTCATGGCCTCCCTTAGGCCTCTGAGACAAGCTTTATATTTAATCATTTTGTTTGTTCATTATGATTGATTTCATTGATAGGTCACTTATATATGCATATGCACCTATGCAGGTAAATTTTTTTGAAATGCACAGAAAAGTCATTTAAAGATTTGAATTAATTTCAGAAAATGATTTTTTTTTAAGATGGTGGAAAGAATGAATTTCGTTTAAGAGATATTTAGATATGAATTTGGTTAGTGAAAGATCAAATGAATAACATATTTGATGTACTAACTTAGCCGAATTATAATTTTACTATTGAGCAACACTACAAAGCCATGTGAATAGTCCTTAAACTTTTCTTTATTTTTTGAGAAATCGTTGTAGCTTTGCTTTATTGTGTAGTGGAGTATTGCACAATGGAGAAGAGTAAAGGGCAGAGAAGATTCCTCTCAAGTGCATCGTGCGCTTTATAAAATAGCTCCTAAGTAGAATAGGACAAAGGCCTCAAGCCTCTACGATATTAATGAATTTTCCACTAGCAATTATCTCTGTAGAAAAACCAATAAAATTCCTGGCGATTGTAGTTTAATTGGTTAGGGTCCCAGCAAAACCTGGTGGATGTGGACTCCATCATCTTCTTTTAATTAAAAATCCCCTCGTTTTAGCAATTATAACTTTCGATACGTCCTTACAAACCAGCTCACCTTAAATAAGTAAATCCCCATCTCAAGAATACTAATCTTATCGATCATATAAAGACACAAGATAAAAGTACATGGAGTGTAAAATATCTGACTCTCATTGACCTAAAATATTGAATTTACATTGTGTTCTAACTTATCTAAACATATAATGCAAATTCGGTTCTTTTAAGTATAAAGTCGATGTTATGGTGTAAAACAAGATCACAAGAGCGATAAGGGACTAAGACATCATTTCAGTTTGCGGCACACGCAGCATCTCCTCAGTAAGCTGGAAACAAAAAACAAAAAGAAAAGTAGATGAGCTCATGTAATCTGCCAAAATGGACCGTCCTCAATCTCAATGTTGACCCCTCTCTCTCTCTCTCTCTCTCTCCATCCATAGTCTCAACTTTGTCATGGTTCCCACACACATGGAACTGGCGTGGATCTCAAGGCTTTATAAATCCAGGAGCTCTCCCAGGCTCAGAATCTGCAGTCGCATGCACTCGACTCTTGCCCCCATATTGCCAAAAGCTTGGTTTCGCTGGAGAGAAGAGCGCGAGGGAGACACCCAGCAGCAAGCTTATTTGAAAGGAAGGCAGGATGGTGTTGCGAGACATGTTAAGACTAAGCATGAGCAGCGCAACTGAAGCAAGTAAGCAAAATACATGCACTGATGAGTTTCTTGCGATGAAGAATGGTTTTCTTTCTAGAATAAGTGTTCATATCGATTCTTTCACGTCCCCTCGTGTTGCATCTGGGGAGAAATCGTACGAAACCCGGATCCTCTATCTCCCTTGATTTTCTCACGCGTGTCTCGACATACCCCGGTCGTTTCGATGCTTGCCTCGTTTTCGTGTCCACTGAACGGTTGAGAGCTGGTCGAGACACCACTCGAAACGCCGTGCGGAGCAGAGGATCCTCATGGAGTGCGTACATTCATGTCTTGTCTGCAAAGTCTTCTTTTGTCTGTGTACCGAGTCCTGCATCTTCAGCTCCAGCTGCGAAACGTCATGGTCTCATCACCTTCTAACAAAATGCGATTGTTTCGCAAGAAAAGCAAATCTGTCATTTTCAACTTTGATTGGTCGCCGCGAATCCGACGAACAGTAAGATGATTTCTCGTGTTCTTTGCACCGGAGATAGCTGCTCTTGAACGGCCAAGAGTTACCCCAAAACATTCAAGATATTGCTTTAGGGTGTCAGGCTGATTGGGATTTTTGAGACCGCGATACTCTATTCCCAATTAACATCTCATTCTGCGTAGTATATGTAGGAAAACGACATTCATCGTTTCAAACTGTTGTTGAAAATAGATCTTTCTAGAATATGAGTCGTCGATCATCAGCCGTCCATACGTTGCAACAAGCGAAAGTGACTGACTGAAATGAAGTGGTGAACTGTGTTGCCAATAATGATACTGACATGACCAAGCGCATTGCAAGCATCCAAAGTCAAGTCAATGAGCTGTCTGACACGGTAGCTTATCTCGTAAAGCAAAAGCGTCACAGGAGGTTGGATCGTTTGGTTACTCACCATTTTATGACGTGGTATGTATGGTTTGACAGGGACCTCATCGGACCACTCTGAGGTTTGATGGACCGTCCAGTGGCCATGGTGGAGACCCACCGACGATGGCAAACCCGCCAGACAACACCATGAGTGACCTTGAGAGCAATCTTGATTACAATCCCCAGGAGTCATCGTAGAGGGACCGATTATCCATGGGGACATTAACTTTTTGTATATCCACCCTCGTAGATAGAGGAGCTAGGACTAATCCCAATCCCAACCTCTTTTGGTTGCCAATCAGAAAGGCTTGAGTAATGCCTGGCATATAATATTTGTATTTTTAAGATGCAATATATGTGAATAGAAGTGTGGTTGTGTTTATGTGTGTTTTCCAATGTCTCATTATTGATTGTGATTGGAGTTGATAAATACGCTTTCACATGTGCTTAATTAAGAAATAAAAATGACGGGCAACAATGTGTTCTGGAATTGTTGTCAAATAACCCTCGAAGGTTGTAGCGTGCTCATGCCTTGTGTCACGCCCCCAACTCTCGAGCATGCGATGATCCCCCTTTTCACTTGTGGCCAAAAGAGCGTAACATCCCAGGATGCATCGCTAGCCATTCTCTTTATTGTATAAATATGCGCACGTGGAAACAATTAATAGACCCCAGTCAAACATCATCAATAGGGATAGTTAGAAAACATAGGCAATTCAAAACAACCTCATTTAATCCTTAAGAATGGATGCTCGTACAACCCTACTCTTGGGCACTATTCCTATAATCATCAAAATACATAAGGTAAAAATGATCGATCTACTTCCTCCCTTATCCTTAAAGTTTGAGGTCTAGTTAGTCCAAAATCCATAGCTAGGTACATTCCTCAAGGATTTGAAAATGATTAAATAATGACCGGTGAAATAAAATCTCAGTAAGTTCCGGCGCTAAGCCTTTGCTAGGGCACCAATCTATCTCAGGGGTACCTAACAGGCATGGTTTTCATAATAACAACCAATAATTAAACAATCCAATCACAAGCAATATTACCCCGCGGTTGCACATGCCCTGTACGATATTAGTTACACGGCCACACAAAGGCATAGAATACTGCACATATAACGTTCCATGCACATAGCAATCGAGTATATTCCAATTATACATCTCCCCACATCACACGTATTAGGGCACAACTGCCTCTACCTCTTCGCGTAACATGCATTAGGGCTCTATCTTTTTCCCTGCATAAACATGCATTTGGATTGCCCTCCACTATCTCCTTGCGTAATACATGCATCATGGCTCTAACCTTTTCTCTACGTAAACACGCATTAGGGCCGCTCTCCACCCCGCGTCACACACACCTTAGGGCACAAGTGGTCTCACCAGCATACATCATAATCCACACAGGACATGCATGAAATCACATACAAAGCAGTTAATATTTCGCATATTATCCATAAATCGCCACATTGCGATAATTCGATAATCAACCAATTTCACAAGGAAATACCATATAATTTCCGGAATATACGTGCTTCAATCAATAAGGCATAAACAAGCAATTAACAAATCAATCAATTGTTGCCTCATACAATATTCGTCTTGCAATAATGCGATGACCAATAATTTCTGCAAATCACCATTTACCACAATTACTTATCGGAGAGTAATTAATCCAAACAAGGGGAATTATCCTAATTAATAATTATTAAACACAATAATTATCAACAATATAATTTATTATTATTAAGAATAATAATAAAACAATATTATATTCATTTTCGGAAAAATAAATATAAATAATAAAATAATCACTTAATTAACTTAATTAACCCTGATTAACTAAAATAACCATAACTAACCACCTAAACCCGATTAACCTAACTAAACTAACCATAAAGGAGATTAATACGCTAATCAAGGGTTTAGAGCCGAAACTTACGGTTTAACGATGGCGAAGGTGCAGCTGCGACAGGGACGACAAGGCAGTCGCACAAGCACCTCCGAGGTGCGGGACGGGCTACATAGTGGCCGGATCTTGGCCAGAGGTCCGTTGTCCGATCGGCCAAGGAAGGAGCCGAGGGCAAAAGAGGCAACCAGTAGCTCGGGTCTGGCTAGGGGCGGCTGGAGCAGCGACGGTGGGTGGTTCGGCCGAAACCAGAACCGAGAGAGGGAGAGACGAGCTCAGTGGAAGGACGGGCGGCTGGCTCGGGCTGGGACGGGCGGTCGAGTGTCGGCTCCAGGTGCCAACCAACGTGATTGACCGGTGAGGAGGGAAGGGGGCAACAGGCGGGCGGCGGTGGCGAGGCCCAACGCGGAAACCAGGGGACGGAGGAAAACCAGAGGAGGGAGGAGAGGTCTGTGTCAGGGGTGGTCCAATCGCAACTCACGGCGGCTCAGCGGAGAGCAGGCAGCCCAAGTGAGCTGCTGCGGTGACGGGTGACGGACGGCTGGAGGAACACAGCAATAGTCACAATGGCGAACGGAGGAGGAGGAGAGGACGACAGGGCTGGTTCAAGCTCGAGACCCACGGCCAGCGGCCCACAGGCGGTTCGACGGCAAGCAGGGGTGGTGGCAGAGCTGTGGTGACGACGACGGTGGTGGTCAATGAGGCGGCGGTGCAGACTCAATAGCAGCAGCAGCAGCTCCGGCCAAGAAGGAAGCCGAAGGAGATGAAGAGTAAAGGGGGGGGAGTAGCTGCAGTCCATGCAGCTCTGCAACCGAAGAGAGAGAGAGAGAGAGAGAGAGAAGAAGTTTGAAAAGTCAAAACCAAGAGAGAAAGGGGGGAAAGGACCGGCGGCAGAGGAGAAAAGAAAAGAGGGAAGGGACGTGAGAGAGAAACGGGCGCAGGCGGCAACAACGGGAAGATAAAGGGAGGGAGAGAGGAGAGAGAAAGAGAAGAGAAAAGAGAAGTCGCACGTGGGAGTGGGAGAGGAAGAGGGAAAAGGGAAGGAAAAAATGACGGGGTCTCGAGTCCAATTTTCGGCTTGGCGGTCCTACGTCCAACGTTTTCGAGTACTTGAAAATTTTGGAAAATAATGAGGCCAAAGTCCAATAATTTAATCCTGACGTCCAAAAAGTCCGATATCCGAATTTGGATTAAAAATCACAGTCGAGTTGATTAATTGCAACTTTAATGGGTCTTAGACTAACGGACGGCTTTTAGGACTTCTGCGTGCGCACGAGTCCTCAGTAGCCTTTCCCTTTCGATTAGTATCTTGTGAGCGATTAGTTTAGAGCAAGATTCAGCTAACAACGAATTGACGAAACATTCATAATTAAAACTCAAAATAGTTCGGGAAATTCCAAGACGTCACAGCTTGGTAGCATGGGATGTGACATTGGTCATCCCATGTGACAAGGCCATTGCCAATGTTGGCAAATTTTAGTAAATTTTTAATAATTCTTTGAAGTTTTTTTTTTTTCCTTTCCTTTTTTTTTTCTTCTTCTTCCTCCACTGAACGGTGGGTCTCGACGATGGCTAGTGATCGACCTAAGGCAATGTATGGCAAGAGGGGCCCTCATCAATCAGTGCCTTTGGGGCAATCATCAACCATCACCGAGGGTCACCAACTAGCGGAGGAAGGAGAAAAAGAAAATAACATAGAGAAAAATGATAATAGATTTTAAAAAATATCTAAAAATGAATACAATTTATTTACATCAACATTATCTGTATCACTTAAAATTACCTAAATTCACATTAGCTATTTTTGGCCTAAACTAATTGGATGGACTACATTGATAAATTTTCAAAAGGTTTAGAATTAAATTGACTCTTTTGAAAATTTTAAGACTGAATCAAGATACTACAATAAGTTAAAGAATTTTATTTTTTATAATTTTCCCTAAAAAGTAGTGAATTGGATAACAACAATATTGAGTCATTATGATTTTGTTCATTCTGTCGTCCAACTTCAAGTTCTAGAGATTCAACAAGAACTTTTTTAATGTCAATTCTTCCATGGAAAGAAAATGATGTGATTTTCGAACATTGTGCTATTCTACTAAGTCGTTTGATTTCGTTACATAATGGTAATCAACAATTGTTGCCTCTTTGTAAATAAACTTTCACTATCCTCGACATATTCATTCGCCTTGAATTACTCACCAGTCATCAATCGATTTCTCAGTAATTTTCTTGCTTTCCTTATGGATGTCTGGTCAAGGGTTGCCTAGTTTAGACATAAATAACGTAACATTTGCTGACAAAAGGAAGGGAGCAGAATTTCAGAGCTACAGCACCTTGATGCATGTTGTCATACCTAGCAAATCATATATCATCTTTGATTAAGTGGGAGGAAACTACATTGATCTAGCAAATGTTGGCGGGACAACAAGCCATAATAAGCTGAAAGAAATCATTAAATCACTAGGCTAAAATGAGGTTTGAGCAATGCAATATGCCGCTCATAGGGATGATAGTAAGATGATCTCTGCTGTTTGTGGCAGTTCAAGACCGTGAATATTGCCTAAGCTAAATACACGATCTTTCCAAACGAGACTACTATTGATTCACAATGATCTTTCATTTGTTTTGTCACGCCCCGACCCTTGAGTACACGACAATCCCTTTTATTTGTGGTCAAATGAATGCAAAGTTGCAATGGTTCACAATGAATTCTTTATTTATATTATTATTATACACAGGCGGAAACGAAACATTAACACCCAGTCAAATAATAACAACAGGGATAGCCAGAAAGACCAAACAACCATAACAGCAAACATATAATGTTATTTATTTACTGGATTAACCCTTGGGAACATATGTACAACCCTACAGTGAGCACTGTTCCTCGGATGCCCACAAAAAGATATATGGGGCAAAGGGCCAATCTACTCCATTCCAAAAGGCCAGGGTTAAGTCAGTCAAAAAGGTCGAGAGTCAGGCTAGTCCATCAAGGACTGTTGAGGAAAATGAATGGCAAGTCTAGGGCATGCTTTGATGGATTGTAGTCCGATAGATACATAGGGTCCGGCTAGGGATTTGGGTCCTCCATCGCTTCATTTGAAAGGTCAACATCCATTGGGTCCTAGACCTTGTGACCAGGAACTCCGTTTGGTGGCCTGTTGAATCCACGTAGGGGAAGGCCTCGCCATCCCAGATGAACCATGCTTGAAACATGTGAGACACTCAAAAAGTTAGCCTAGGTGTCCCAATCCCTCAGGGCCCCAAATCCCATCGGATGATATGCCATCCCAGGGACTTGAAAATGGTTATGTAACAACATGTGAGATAAAAACTTTAGTAACTTAATATCCTAAGCCTCAATTAAGAAATCAACTAGCCTCGAGGGTACCTAAAACGTGCAACCATATACTGATAGTAGATTAGTAGCAAAGCGACCTACACCTTGCCTTAACTACAAATATGATCAGGCAAAAATCAACATAATAAACAACTAGCAGTTAAATTGACTTGCAAGCATCCTTACCTCACATCTACATATATCCTATACTATAAACTCACACATACAGTAAATAATGCAGACAAGGATATTTATAATCATAATATATCTCACAATTTATCATGTACTATGCAGTCATGTGTGTTTTGATTATTACGACATCTTGAGCCATGGCACAACCCAAAGGTTAGTGGTCTTCTAGCATGATCGGGATTCATCCCACCCCATCGGGCATGGCATCATCTTGAACCCCCGCTACAGACGGCATACCTCTATGGAGTATCATTCCATTCTCAATCGTGACTCGGCATTCAGACCCCAGCCGAGCATCCGATAAATCATGCATCTCTTTCCAAACTCTCATTGGATGACTAGTTATTGTGACCACACAAGCACCTTAGACCATGCAATCAATTTATTTCTCAATAATTAGCTTATTTAGGTGTGGTACATGCTTACAATTATAAACAACTGCCATTTTCACACATAAAAATGCAGTAAAATATTCAGACGTGGTTATGTACACATTTTTAACTTGTCAAAATTAGCATACAATCCTTTTACAACATACTTGCCCCAATTAAATTACAAAACCCGACATATAAACCTTATACCTCAGGGTTTATTAATTATATATCCTTAAAACCTTCTTTAAAAATCCAAAAACACACTTTCTCATGGACAATTATTTTTCAAGGCAAAGCAAGTATCCAATAGTAAGGCACATGCAGGAATTTCACATAAACTTCAGGTAGAAATAACATTTTAACTATTACTTATAGCCCTAACTATGATAGCCTATCAATGAAGTCTTGATAACCTATCGCCTATTGATAACCCATCATTAATTTCCCGATAGATTATTACTAAATTTTCCGATAACATTTTAAGCTATCATCATTTATCACTAAATTTTCTGATAACTTATCACTTATATGGCAATAGCTTATCAATATTTCCTTGATAGCCTATCATGATAATCTATCACCCCTTTCGATAGCTTATTATTTTATTTTATCAACTAATCCATCATTAATTTAAATTAAACATTATTAACTTAATTAAACTAATCCTCACATAATATGGCAGCGTCAACATGGGCGTGACGGTGGCGGCAAGTATGACACGTGGTTACCATCAGCATGTTGAGACAAGGCAGCATGGACATGGGTCCCGTTGGGTGAGGATCAATGGTGGAGGAGCCAAGAGGGAGAGAGGCATGGACGGCTTCGAGCGCAGCTCTAGGGGGATGGTAGTTGCTCGTGGATGGCGATAGACGCAGCGACAACGAAGGGTGGAGACAGCTAGGATGTGGTGGTGCAGTGATGGCAACCGGTCCCGATCCGGTGAGGGGACCCGATCAAGAAACCAAGAGAGAGGGGGGATTGATGAAACAGATAGAGGCGACTCACAAACGGGCAGCACGGCGGATGTATGGGTGACGTGAGTGGCTCTGGCATGCAAGTGGGACGGTTGGTTGCGTTGGTGGCTTGTCTCGGTGGGGGTGTGGTGCAGCCAAGAGAAGGAAACTAAGAAGAAGGGAAGAAGAGGAAGAAGAAGAAGAAATGAAGGAGGAGGGTGAGTGGTTGGCCGAAGGAAGAAGGAGAAAGAAGGGAGGGAGGAGAGCCAGAGAGATATGAGAGTTTGTGCACTACTTTAATGCACATCCAATCCCCCTCATTTTCCTCTTTTGCTACCAATTTGTCCCCCAAATTTGTCTTTAGTTAATTAATGCCAAGAGGGGTATTTTAGTCTTTTCACATTTTTGGCTTGAATTAATGCCAACTAAATGAATATCAATGGGCTCACAAAGTTGTTGGGTTCAAAATGAGGTTGAATTGGATATTGGGCTTGAAAATGAGCTAAGAATTAATTTTGGGCTTGATGGACCTAATTGGGCCCACTTAGGCTTGCTTGGCACTTGTGGCCACCCATGTTGGGCGTATGGCCCAACGGGCCCTTGCCTCGCTGATGCAGCTCGCATTGAAGACCAGCTCTCTCAACTAAGAAGACCAGCCTGCATTCAAGCTTGACGAAACCGAGACACCATATCGATATCTTGAGTCCATCCCGGAAGCTTGAAAGACACATTGGGAGCCCGCATGACGCTTTTACTAGTTTATAGTTTCTATGCTCTTTACTATTTCTCCTAGTTTCAATGCTCTATGTTTTATTTCTCCTAGTTTATGCTTTGTCTTTATTTCTTTGATGATATAAGCCATCCAATTTCTTGTAAAAGACAGACGACCTTTGATATATGAAAAACTTTGCTTTGAAGCAAGTATTGTGAAGAGTTCATACCCTTGAAAACCTAGAAGAGTTTTCACTCCATCCTTGAAGAGTCAAAGCTTTCGAAATCTGCATCCTTGAAGAGTTGCGGTCATCGATCTAGAAGAATCGGTGCCCCCCTCAACTTCCTTGGAGGCCTAGAAGAATTGGTGCATGATGACCCAACTCCCCACAAGACTTCTAGATCTACAAAATCTAAAACAAGGTATGCAAACGAGAGTGCTCCATTTTGAGTGCCCGTTAGTGTGCATCTCCTAAGTCCCAAATGTCGAGGACTTCCAAGGCTTCTTGAATGTAAAATTGAAGACCGTTCAAGTATTTGTTCACAAGCACCTCCTCCGGGTCCTAGATATTATTACGAATCACCAACTCATTGAATTCATTGGTGTATTGGTCCACCGTTCACGTACCTTGTTTTAGATTTTGGTACTGTTGGTAGAGCTCTCTCTTATATCCTTTGGGAAGAAAATATTTTTGAATCTTGCCCTCCATCTTTCTCCATAAAGTGATTGGTGCTTTGCCAATGGCTTGGCGAGTTTGTTTTTCACATCTCCACCAAGCAATTGCCTTGCCTCGAATCGCATAGCAATGATCCCAACTCGATGATTTCCCGGAACATTTCGATGCTCAAACCCCTCATTCACAAGTGTTAGCCAATCAACAATTTCATCAAGAAACTTAGTACTTGTAAATTCTGGAACATCTTTCTTGACTACCTTTTCCCAATTTGGCTCACGAATATGTTGTAAACAATGTCAAACCTGCCTCCGACTGTGATTAGATTGAACACTCTCCAAAGAGGAAGCATGGGAATCTTCAGTCCTAGAACGAGGTGGAGAATTATTTGCTTCAACCCTCAAATGCTGAATTTCTTGCGTCAATTCGTCAATTTGTTGTTGTAAATTCTCAGCAAGTGTATGCACTTCATCAAGGGGAATGGTTCGACCGCCACAACGTCTAGCTTGTCTTAGAGCCATTGTCCTCTTCTCCAAAGCTCTGTTACCAAATGATGCAAGCCCAGGTTAGGCTTTCTCAAACAATAGGATCAAGAGAGTGACTCATGCACGGGAAAACAAGACGAACAAAAATTTCAACGCCGCGCAAGCTCAGGAGAATAGTCGTATTTTTGTCGATACAAATTGGATCGACCTAATTCCAAAGCCAAATGAACGAAGACTTTTGGATTTGCAATTTCTCTATTTTTGGGTTTTCTGAAATAAGCATTGTAGGATGGTCGAATTTGGGTTGGAAATAACGAACAGAACAAGAAAAGATAAAAACTTCGTTGGTTGCTCTTCTAGGCCTCCAAGGAAGTTGTGGGGCGCACCAATTCTTCTAGATCGATGACTACAACTCTTCAAGGATGCAGATTTCGAAAGCTCCGGCTCTTCAAGTATGGAGTGAAAACTCTTCTAGGTTTTTAAGGGTATGAACTCTACAAGGTTCACGATATTTGCTTTAAAGCAAAGTTTTTCATTTATCAAAAGTAGTCTGTCTTCTACAAGAAATTGGATGGCTTATATCATCAAAAAAATAAAGATAGAGCATAAACTGGGAGAAATAAAGACAGAGCATCGAAACTAGGAGAAATAGTAAAGAGCATAGAAACTATAAACTAGTAAAAGTGTCATGCGGGCTCCCAAAGTGTCTTTCAAGCTTCCGGGATGGACTCAAGATATCGATACGGCTTCTCGGTTTCGTCGAGCTTGAATGCGGGCCGATCTTCTTGGTCGAGAGAGCTAGTCTTTAATGCGGGCTGCATCACCGACCTACTTGTGGGCTCAAATATTCAGCCCATCAATTATTTTTATGATGTTTTCGAGCGAATCGATAAATTTGGGAATTGATGAGGCAATGTTTAATATTCTAATCTTGATGCCCTTGAAAGTTTGATACTTGAAATTGAATTAAAAGTCATGGCCAAATTCGATCAATTGCAACTTTAGTACATCTCAGACTAACGGGCGACTTTTAGGAATTATGTATATTTAACCCGTGGTTGAAATATTATTAATCCACATTTAAGTCTCTTCAACTCATGGATGATCTTAGTTGTCATATAATTGCGAGTAAGCAATTGTTCGTTCCAAGGTACATGATCATTAGGAATTAATTTAGGATTGTTCGCAGTTCGTGAAATGATAATATAGAATCACCCGCGATTCAATTATATTTTCTTTGCAAATCAACCTATAATTGTTCTTTGATTGGCCTATATTGGTATAGAATCGTTCCTCATTAATCCTTACGGTCAAATCATCAATCCATGATCAAATTCCCTGATTGCATGTACTTCAATCCTTAATAGCACTTCCTCTTTGATTAGTATCTCTTAAGTGATCAATTCAAAATGAGATTTACTAATAATGCATTGATAAAATAATCATCCATATATTCCAAAATGGGTTGAATTCATAACGTCACACTCTTGATCAACTATTCTATTTTTGCAAGCAAAACGAACCAGGAGCATTATTTCCGAAGCAGGAGTCATGCCAATCGCCAATTTACATCGTTAAACATTAGTCTATTAATTTCGTCGATGGGAATATCAGATATAGGTTCTATGTGCAATTCGTCTGCCTCTCCGGCAGGACCCAATGTCGATGGACCTCTAGTAAACTCATCTCCAAAACGGGAGCGAAAATGTCAGCGTATACCGATTGATTTTCCTCATATTTGCTCTATGAAGGGATTGATAACATATTGCGTATACTTCTTAACTCCAGCCTCAGAAGGCGAGAGAAAACATTTGAGCTTTGCAAAGTGCAGATTTGGTGGAACCGCTGAAGGAAAAACCTATGATGTTATACCCCCACAGCGTCACAAAGCCATCAGAGGTACACCATTACATATTCCGGTCTCAACTAATTATAGTACAGTCAATGATAGGTTGATAGCGTTCCCTAGAGGAAGTGACTTCGGTCCAGAACCATCAGGTGATACCACAAACAGCCAAAAAGACAATACAAGGCTTACCAAAAAATGTATTTACAGATGTTGGAGGATGGGTTGAGAGGAAGTTAAGGCCAATATAAAATGCCAAAGCCAATGCAACTATCACGACAATGTAAGTTCGCATGGCCAGAGCCCAGTATCTGCAGGGGGGCCAATGCAGTGAGATCTAATGGGGAAAGCGGATCACTTGAATTATCCACATAAATTTGTTAAAGAACACTAACACGCGCAAAAATTTGCCCAAATTACACAAAGAAATTCTGATGTAAAGATGAACTGAGCCCACCGTTCTTCTTTTTCGTAGAAATAGGAATTAAAAAATTTGGACTGAATACTCGTCTTGCGAAATAACTCATCCGGAGAACCTCATCTCACGAGTAAGGAACAAAAAACTTGAAGCTCAACAAATATAAACTAGGCACAAAGATTGTCTTACTGACCTGCAAGGATAGTAATAGATCCCTACAGCATGTAGCCAACGCTTAGGAGCATATGCCCATGTAAAGAAGAAAACTGGACAATAAAGCAGAAATTGAGATAACTTATGACATCTCTCCAAGGTGGTGTAAAATCTCTCATAACAGACAAGGATACTTCTAATCCATTCAGAAAGGCATATTGTGTCACTAATTAAATATGGAAAAGACCTCTCTAACGAATTACAGTACTAATTCTAGCAGTCGGAAAAGGTGTTTTCTCAGCTTTAAGATCATCCTATCCTCTTGGCAAAACATGTCACAGGTATCTATAAGTACTTTCGGCAACCTATCAAACAGATTAGCAACAAATACCTCTAGAATTAGCCTCCATCTTGTCGCATGCAGCCATACAACATAATATTACTACCAGGTCTGTCACAGGCAACTAATTGTTTTGTGAACCATGGAAACCACGCAAGTACCAACCCAAAAGAATCACCCAAATTATCCAGCAAAAGTGTCCATACGTTAAATTTGTGAATCCTCTGTTTGCAAATTGAGGAATTCTTAAGAACCGATCTTTTAAAAGCCAATGGAAAGTTTACTTGATCAACCAGATGATCAACGACATGCCTAACTCCAAAAATCTAAAGACTAGTGGAGGATGCCCCAATGAGCGCAAAAGAAACACGAAATAAAATCCCACTCATCCATGTTCCAAAGAATTCATCCCGTTGGCATATTAATAGATTAACATGAAATAAAACCAAAGCGCCGCAGCATATTTGTGAAGCACGAGAGGTGGACCTGCAGCCACAACAATCGTGATAGATCCTACAAATCCGTAGACATCTGAACGTTTGGGACCATGTCTCCCGACAATTTAAAGCCAGAAGCTTTATCATCTGAGTCTGAAAAGGAAACACTTGCTCGTTTCTTCTTTGATAGACTGAGAATTCTCCTTGGACTGCTAACTGAATGAGGTTCTTCCATGTCTTCTTTCACAGTTTCATTCTTCATGCATTGAAGAGTACCAATACTCTGGATTAGTATGAACAAAGAAAGACGACAAAATGGACATGTAAATTCTGACATAAGATCAAGTGAACTTAGGAAAACTTCGTGAAAGAAGAAACAGAAATGTGCAAAAGTGGCCTCAATATGCACTGCTAATTATAAATCCCTGACACCAAAAGGTGACTACCAGGATAAACTGATGGATGTCCATGTTCAGCTGGAGTAGTTACGGGGATGTGATGAAACTCAATAGAAGAAAGTAGCTATGAAGCCCCTACTACAACCTTTGTAAGAATCAAAAGGCGAACAGCCTCCCCCCACTACAAAACTTTTTTTTTTTAATAATTGATAAATACATTTAGCCGATGGACTTGCAAAATGACGGAAATGTGAACTGGAAAAGGCATTTTCTACTCTTTCCCCCTATAACATGTGTTGAATGCCATTGAATTATAAGGCGAGCCGTGGCCGATGTTTTCAAACTGCACCCAAGTACAAAAACTTTTGATGGGTTATACCAGGTTCAGTATTGATGACATCAGCATGATATAGTTTTCTATGTTCCAAAAATATAGAAAAAGGAATAGAAGGAGACTGTTATGACTAGAATTATTACCTAGAGGGAGTGAATAGGTGAAAATGCGGAATTCAAACCAATTTAAACAAACATTGCAAAGTGACAACTTTTGAGGACAAGATGATATGCTGATCATCTTTACCAAAAAAAAAGAAGATGATATGCTGATCATATCTTACCTGTGAGCAAAGTTCTATCACAGTAAATAAAGGGAGTTTTAGGGATAGAGAATTTGCACACAAGTTTATAGTGGTTCGACTTTAAGAAATCTACCTCCACTCTCGCACCCCATGCTAACAACTAATCGGCTGGAGTCCACTAGATGAATCTATTAGAAGTTATAAGACCGAGTACATTTGACTTGAGTAGGTGTGATTGAATCTTCTGGTCACACACTCCTCTGTGACAACCTCTAAAAGATTACAATTTGTGAATACTTGGAGACATATTCGAAAGCATGAAGTACTTCTTGAATTTTGCAATTAAAAACTGTGAAATCTCTTAGCTCTCTCAACATCCGGACTCCTTTTATATTCTTTAGCATGTCCATTTGACCATTGGACATATCCTATGAAGATAATTCAGTCAAACTATCCGCTAACCTTGAATTTGTTAAGAATGTCTGATTACTTTCGAGTTGCCAAGAATCGAGTCTCCCATTGATTTTGTCTCCCATAAGATAGATTGGGTTTCCAAAAGTCCGGCCCTTCATTTTGGAATGTTTTCATTGTCTCAGCGGGTTGATTGATCTTGATGATCGCATCTTTTATAGGGTTGGATCCACAAACTTTCTTTCTATACACCAATCAAAAATCAGTAAGGTAAGAATGCTATCCACTAGCCGCTGCATGAATATATTTCCCAATACGGTTTACTTGCAAATCTTAAGTAACTCTAATAACTCCTTTGCAAGCTGAACAAATGATTTGACGACACTATGCTCCAAGATAACATCTAGAAAACTTATCATCAGAATTAACAAGTTACTAAACAAAATTTTTGTCCATCTTCAAAACTAATTAGGACTGTTTTACAACAGCGGCAAATTCAGGAAAAAATAAATAAAAAACAGAGGAAAATGTGCGAAATTCAGGGAAAAAGGAGACAGAAGGGTATCACATCTTTTCCCATAACACATTCACAACAACATGAGAACTAGGAAACGAGTCGAATCTAAGTTCTGCCCGCCTCGACCTTCTCCGTCTTCCGTCCTGCTAACCATCGGTGCACAGACCATCTGCCGAAACACTTTAGCCAGCATCAACTACTTAATTTGCTCCCTTTTTGACTCTATCAACAGATTGACTCCCACGGCTTTATTGTTAAGGTCTAGATACTTCATTCAAGCTTACTTGCATTGCACCGCTTATTAGATTCTTCAGAATTCACACACACGTTCATTTTTCTTCCTTGAGGACCAGTCACTCCAGCTCGATGTGACCCATTGCCGGGTCACTTGTTTGCCTAACAGCACGCCAAGTTCCAGTACTGACTTCGCCTTCTGGCTGGACGCTGATCAACTAGGATTACTCGGTTCACTCGAGAAGTAGACAACAAGCTTCAGTCGCAGCGACACACGAGGTGAAGAAATTAATAGATCGTACCGTGGAATTGAGCTCCCAATGACCCAGTGCGCAATCGGAACTCCCAACACGAGCTCACAGCAAAACTGCAAAATGGCTCGAATTCTGGCATATGAGAGAGACCTTGCGACTGCCTCCCGGTGAGCGTCACTGTCGCGCGGAGGGGCAGATCGCAGAGAGGCGAACCGGCGAGAGCGGGAGAGGGAGACGTGACGAGACGTGTCGACAATTAAATTTTGTTGTTAAGTATTGGGCTCCATGATTTGGGCCTGACCCGAACCAGGCCCAAATTTCTTCTGGCCCGGCAAGGGCCGCTGGTGAGCGGTCACCCCGGTGCGTAACGCCAATTTGGAAACACTTTTTTCGTCGGCGGCTCTCGTACGACGGCCGTGGAAGAGTCGATTCTCTTGGCTTCCTGGTTGGCGCCTCCATTAAGTGGCGAAAGGAGGCGGAGGGAATTGATCTGCGAAGTTTCCAGCGGATGCCCAATTAGCGTATAAGCCTGTAATGAGTGCAGGTAAATATCATCTTCTTCGTCCTCTCTTCAGTTCCCTGTTCTGCTTAACGATTCTGTCAGGAGAGAGACAGAGAGAGAGGCCGCGAAGGAAGGAGGGTGATAAGAACTCGCTTCCATCTTTTCGAAAGAAAGCAAATTATTTTAAAGGGTTTCGTTCGTGATTTGAAGTGCTGGCTATAGTCCCATTTGCTTCTTCCTCGCTTCCACATCTTACAGCTGAAGTGCTTCCATTGTGTTCTTGAATGCTGGAGCCGGTGGTTCGATGTCTTGTGCTTGATGGGTGTTCTTGAATATTACCCACGTTTGAATGTGGAGTGTCGCATGTTCAAACTATCTCACCTTGGCATGAAAAAGAAAAAGAACAAATAAAATTGATGTTTTTTCTTTTTGTTTCTCTGAAAATCATGCTGATAGTGACACATGAGGGTACTGATAAGAGCAGTAATGCTTTGTATGAGGGAGTCATAAGCCCCAGTGTAGAGATTGCAAAGCTACTGGACCAATAGTTTTTCTGTCTCCAATCACTGCATTTATGCTAGTGAATAGTTCTGGTCTACAAATATGTGTCCCTCATTTTAAGTCAATGGAGGCCGTTGACCATTCTCTCAGGGGAACTAGTAGAAGTGGCGGCTGCGATGTCAGGACTTGGTGTTGTCATTGCTCATTATATGCATAGTCTTAGAGGTTGCGGCGGGAGGAGTAATGACGGTAGTGGCAATGGTGGTGCCAGTACTAGTTTTTGTAACAAGAGTAGGAGTAGCAGCTTTTGTATTGTACTAACATGACCGTCTTCATCTGTAATTTGCAATCCTTGCGGGTAGAGCATTGGGATGAAATAAGGGATTGCGACCAGTACCTCCAGAAAAAGGTGTCTTTCCCTTGGATCACATGCATGAATGTGACCAGGTACTCATTTCATGCCCTTCACAGAATGGAGTCCTAGAATCAGCTGTCACCTGGAAATATCTGAAAGGTGTGTTTTTGGATTTTAGATGGTCGCTAATGAAATACTGGCTCCTTTTCGCTTCAGGAGAAGAAGGATTATCTTAATTGTCTCAAATTTCGAGTCATCAATCTGAAAGATGTAGAAGATTCTCAAAGAAGTATTTGGAGGGTCGTATGGCAAAGTGAGTAACCTAGTGGTTCTCAGATAGATCAATTTTGTATTGTTGTATATGCATCATGGGCAAAGTAATAGGACTATTTGCTTGGGATATTGTAGTTTAGACATGTTGCATGTCCATGGGGTTAGAAGGGAAAAAATTAAAACCAATTCAATAGACTGAATAAACACATTGCTTCATTTACCGGAAGGGCTGCAAAAATTGGAGGGTGGGGATGGTTTTGAATTTGTTTTTTCATCCACTTAGATGTGTCAATATGGGTCATAAACCCATATTATAACCCACTCTTAGTTAAATGGGTCAAATATGGGTCAAGTGAAAATTAAATATAGGTCACATATGAGTTAAGTGAAAGTTAAATATGGATCAAATATGAGTCAAATGAAAGTTAAATATGAGTCAAATATGGGTTGAGTAAGTTATTAGGTAGACCCATCATTTCTCTTCTTCCATCCCCCTCCTCTATGCATTCTCGACCTCTGTTATCGATCCGCCATCACGCTGTCGTCACCATCACTGATCCCGAGCTTGTTGTTGCTGGCTGGAGCTTAGCCTAAATCTGGGCATGCGAGCCACGATAGAGCTTGGGCTAGTGAGCCCTAAGCTCACTGGCCGAAGCTCAGCCTAGATCTGGACAGGAGAGTCGCGAGGTTGTTGGCTTTGGTCGAGCTGCGACTCACCTAAATCTAGGTAGGTGAGCCGCGAACTTGGTGGCCGCAATAGAGTTCACGGCTTGTTAGATCTGGGCGAGCCTAAGCTTAACCATTGCCAGTGATCTCACCGGAGCTTAGATCAGTCGAGCCTTGAGTTCGTTGGCTTTGGTCGAGTTTGGGCTCGCTAGCTTGCGTCTTGGCCAGTCACCGTCGAGCAGCACCAATAGAGGAAAAGGGGGAAGAAGAAGGAAGATGAAAGAAAAGAGAAAAGAAAGGGAAAAGAAAAGAAATAATAAATTCAATTTTTTAAAGATAATTAAAAATCGATTTTAAAAAAAAAATTATTTTCCTCAAACTATTTCAATTTAGAGGTATCCATATTTTTTTATTTACTAATTTTTTATTTAATTTACTTTATAAATTTGATATGAAATTTTTATTCAAATAATTTATATGTGAAAAGTTTAAAATTGACTAAATAAGTGAGAGTAAATTTTCTTAAATTAAGTTAAACATTAATATGTGTTGGTAATATGGGTCGGGTATGAGTTGAGTATGGGTCGAGTCGGGTATGGATCATCAAATTTACATTGCAAGAAAATGGGTCAAAATGGGTTAAATGAGTTAATGTGGGTCGAACCATTTTCGACCCAATCCAAACCCGACCTAACTTACCCATTTGACACCCCTACATCCAACATTATGATTCCTTTCACACAATTTCCTTTGTTTGAAATTTCTATGTGAATGAGGCACCTTTGTTAATCTGTTGTAGTTTAAACGATCTCGATGCATGCATATGAAAGAGCGGACAAGAAAAGAGATTCATATGGTTGTCATGAGCTGCTCCATCTGGATTGAACTTATTTTATTTTCCAATTCTGTGATAGAGAGAGTTTGAGGAAGGGATTATTGTGATGCTGCTTGAATTGTATGCTGATTCATATGTGTTTTGGGTTTTTGAAGCCACTTGAAGTGCTTTGAGAATAATTCAACTTGTCTAGACTACTAGGCAAGTGTCACCCATGGTGGATGTTATTGCACTCAAGCTTTCTGATTGATTGCAGCATAGTTCAAGCATTCTGTGTGGTTGATTATACCATTTCTTTGCTGTGCTTATGCACCTTGAGGACTCGAGGATGAGCTGCATAATGACTAATTCAATATGTATTTCAGCTGCAAAAAGAATCGTTCCACATGGAGTGAAACGATTATATAATTTGATTGTCTCCTCTACACTCTGCCCTTTACAATCTTGATCTTGAGGGATATTTTTTCCCGGCAAATCTTTTTACAATGCTATTCCATCAAATCCTTTTAACTGTTTATGGATGTTGTGTTTTAAACTTCTTTCGTCTATTCATATTGAGCTCACGAGTGATTGCATTTTGCATTCTTCAGGAACTTGATGGTGAGGCAAGACATGTCAGAACTTGGATTCGGAAAGGAAACCGAAGCCGAAGCTGCTGGAGCAAATGAATCTAAGAGGACCTAGTTGCTGATAGAAAAATTCTCCCTTTGTCCCTCCTCCGACCAAGTCAGTCTGCAGTCAGAATCGACTCGAGGTGCTTGTGAACTCATCTATTATTCTAAGCTAATTTTCCACTCGCTGGCTGCTGAGCCCAAGTATCTTTCAAAGAGAATTCTATCATCCGCAATTTTCTTGGTTGATGGAGTATACTCTTGGAGATACTTTAAACAGAAGTTGAATCACCATTACCTTGCAAGTAACTCGAATTTTTGTTCCCAAAAATAATCCAAACATCAACTTTTTTGCACTAAAATTACTTTCCCGTGTTGTTATGTCAACTAAGTGTGTGTCTATAAGGATTATAGCTACCTTATTAGAACAAAAGGCCAGTATCAGGGCCAAGCACATCTTCAACAACACATGTCCAATGTGCGAAAATTCTCTTGATAATGAAAGTTAACAGCTGCGATATCGAAACGGCATATGAAGTACGGGAATGTGAACTGTGCGGTGATAATCATGTGATTTTTTACGATTAAAACTGCGAACGTCACAAGCCATCTTTCCAGATATCTAAACCTGCTTTCTGAAGCACAACGAAAGAGGCAAAGGCAAGTTTTTGTAGGGTCAGTAAGGTCGTCTTCTCATTCCTCAAATCCTTATCGATCTTCTGAATGTGCAGCTCAGCTACCTCGACGATCGGCATTCCATTATGTCAAAACTCTGCATCCAGATTCCGGCTTGCTCGTCGACCGCTTCTCCAAAACTTCCACACCCTCTTGTTTCTCACGTACTTCCCTGACTTCTTCTTGGCTCGCTCTTGCAAACGCCTTCTGGTCCTCTTCTACTTGTTGATACCCACATCGAAATGGGTTTGATTGTCCATCTTTTTTGTTTCATAGTCTCCACTCTGTAGGAACTACGATATCACCTCCGAACCATAATTATAATATTTGATCAGATATAGAATGGTTTATTTCTTCAGAAACTTCTTGCGCAAAGTTCCATTACTATTAAGGGTGGCTTCCAATTCTTTCTTTTTCTATTGATTCTTATCGATCTTTACATCTCTAACCACCAGCGGAGTAATGGCTAGTTAAGCCACATTACTTATTCTATTGGATCTTACGGAGCCTTCCTTCTTTTTGTACATTAGAACCCATGGTTATGGATCTGAATCTGGTTATAAGTCACTCAACCATCTCACCTCCCTTTGACATTAGATGAAGTGATTAGAAGGGAATGGAAAGATTTGGATAATGACCTCCCAAGATAAAGGAAAGGAAAGGAAACGATTTGATTTTTATTGTTGTTCATATGCTCATACAAGTAAAGAGAGGGAATGAAGGAATTTTGGGAACTTCATGTTTGGTTGAAGACGAGAAAAGAGTGGAAATGAATCTAATCATGTCGTACCGCTATCGTATCTGTTTAATCGACAACTTATCTTATACACAATATAATGGGCATACGTCGAAGAGAGACGTAAAGATCTGTGCTATCTCTTGCAATCCCTCCAAATCTCTATAAATTTGGAATGATTTGAGAACGATTAGAAACAAACCGGCGAATTTGGTGAAACTCCTTTGTAAGTACCTTTTGTTCGAATATTGAGTAATATTCATCCAGTGTCAAACGCATGAAATTTTTGAAATCTGTAAATATTGACATGTAAAATCACTTAAAATTTTATTTTTATTTCTTGAAGCTTATTTATTTTTTGACATTTTGAAGGTAGCTATGACAATCCTCCTTAAAATAATTTCATGATAATACTTTTCAATTCTTAATTTGCGCGCGGGGAGAAACTCTTGTCATTATCTAATGCAAGGGTAATTTTAGATAGTAAAAAATAAGACAAATGGTAGTTTTAAGACCAAAATATCTGTTCGTCCAAGCTCAGTTGAGCAATTCCTTTCTTTCTCCTGGCATGCCCAAACCCATTCGACATCTAATATAAATCTTATTAATTTGTAATCGTGTGTAGGCGGATACTTGGTAGAGTCTGCCAATTGATTAGGTCTATCTCTCATTAATCCCATTGTTCTGGCTTAGCGATTGGGTGGTGTCCAAGCCAGTGTTCGCGTTCTTTGACCAATCTACAACCTATCAATTTTGAGGGCACAAATTCTTATCTTGGCTTGGTGCATTTGAAATTTTACTCACGCCATCTAGGTCATCGCTCTATGTATGTGTTTTTTTTTTTTAATAAGTACATTAGAAGTCTTAAAATTTATCAATAAAATGCAATTAATTCCTAAAACTTTCAAAAAATGCAATAAAATCCTAAAACTTGTCAAGAAAATGCAATTGAGTCTAAAAACTTTCAAAATGAGTAATCAAGTGTTAGAACTTATCAAATTGGTTCAATTAAGTCCTTTGGTTAATTGTACTTTTTAAAAGTTTTAGCACTCAATTCTACTTTCGTAGCAAGTTTTAAGACTTGATTGTATTTTTTGAAAATTTTAGAACTCAATTATATATTTGTGACAAATTTTAGGACTTCCAGTACACTTATCTTTTATTTTATTTTATTTTATTAGGTCAATCTTTCATTAATCACATTTAGACCTGTTTATATATACTTTGAAGCTATTATCATAGAACCTAATGTTCACTTGATCCCTCTATACGTCAAGGAATAATTTGATGGAAATAACCTTGGCATTAAAATCAAAATTTATAATCTCCCATCCATTTTGAGGGCGCGATCAAAAAGACTTGGTGAAATTATGAAATGGAGTACCACCATCATTTTAAAAAGGCACGATCACGATCCAATCTCTCTATTAGCCTGCCTTGTCTATTGAGAGAAATCCTTGCTTGATTAAGCTCTTCGTTATCAAAGCCATCAGAGTAAGCACTGAAACTTAGACTATGCAAAAAAAATGAATGATTTGAATTTTTTTAAAAGTAATTATTTGTATCACTTACAAAATTAAATAAGCAAAAAGTATTTTTATTGTTTACAAAAATGTTTAGACATAAATTGGTATCGATAATGAAAATAATTTTCCTAGACTAATTATTTTAAGTAATACAAGTGATCGATTTTAGAAAAATATTTCCTAAATTATTCATTTTCTACGAAATAAATAGAAGCTTAGTTTTCCATTGATCTATTAAAGGCAAGATACACGAGACTTTATACCGAAAGAAGACCCAATTAATCAGTTTACTAAATCATAACCATCTCCGAAATTCCAATTATGCACTAATGTCTAAGAATTATTTAGAAAGATTGCAAAAAATATATCTTGATCGCACTAGATTCCCTTGCTATTTTCAAAATAATCTCCATAAAATTGGATATAATATATAAGGGCTGTCCAAATTGTGGGGTTTCGACTGAAATGAGCTCTAAACTTATGGGAGCCATTCAATATACATTTACCCTAACACAAGTAGCAAATCTCGTGCGTGCGTTATAGCTTTCATCTTTATGTATCCATAAACGTCTTTGCTACTTCATGGCTAAGGCTCTGTTTGTTATGTGGTATTTGGATGATTTGGAAAACATTTTCCTAAAAATAACCGCTTACAAGGAAATATTATAATATGAAAATATTTAGATATAAATTATTATCGATAATGAAAATATTTTTAATTGATTAATAATTTCAAATGATGCAAACGATTTTTTTTTTCGAAAAATATTTTCTAAATTTTTAGTTTAGAGCCTCAATTTTGTTTCTATTTTCCATGATTGTTCTTGGGACTGTGATTACCACTCAATATTTATTTACTTGTCTCTATTGACCGATCTCCTAAACTTTTACATGTTGCAAAAGATGATAAATTATTTGCACATATGCTATGTTGCTGCCTAGATATATATTAGGGGTGATTGGCTCTCGATCTAGTTTAGTTCTAAGGTGGAACCGAGAGGACTGATTCCCTTTTTTGGGACTAGGAATTGGACTGAACCAACCAGTCTGGTCCAGTCCAGTCCAATGAAACCGAACATTTAGCCAATTTTTTTTTTTAAATTGAAAAATATTATAATTATTATTATTTTAGAGTTTATTGTATTTTTTAATAAATTAAAAAAATATTTTTAAATAAAAATAGTCGGTCCGGTCCAGTTTAATTTCCCCCTGGAATCGGGAACTTGACCAAAAATCATCGATTCCATTTATATATTATACATGAGCATTCTTATATCTCATGAATTTACATATTCCGTATTTCTATAAGTGTATAAAAATTTCCTACCTAACAAAAAAAAAATTATCGTGATGATTTTGACATACGATTGAAATCGCCAAAATGAGACTGTAAAATTTATCGTCCCTTGCACATATCTTGCCATAATTTTGCATGTGAAATTCCGGGCACTTCTCATGCATCTATATTTTTCTCTATTAATTTTATGTCGATTCTTTTGAGATTTACCATGGATTCTTTCACGCATCATCTTGGTAACGAATGAAAATTTCTTTTGACAAAAATTTATTTTATGTCCAGTGAAAGCTCACTTCTTCACATGTTACTGTAACATATCTAATTAGCCTGATTTATTACCAGATACTGATATTATATATCCTTACAGGCGGTGCTAAATCTTTGTTTGATTTGAGCTCCTCGTGAATGCGTCAAAGCAATCCAATATGCACGCTCCGGGAACTTAGCTTTCCGTTTATCTATTATGGGCATAATCCAAGAGAGTTAGCTTAATTTTGGGATTATCTCCGCACCTAGAATATCCAATTTCCTAGACCTTAATCGTCTCCTAGATTCCGATCACGCACTAAAGTCTGAAAATGATAATGGAAAGATGGTTGGCCACACTTCATCGTCTCCTAGGTTCCATGCTTGGGTCCTCTGTGTCTATTATATTTCTATTTCTCATTGCATCATCAGTAGATACCTTTAAGCAATTTGGGCCCACTATGCCACGAAAGATGATACAATGAAAGATTGAGTAAAATACTACATTGAAATGAAAAGTTTGAGCCATTTCAAAATATTGAATTGATTGGTCTTAACATGCCGTTTTCAGACTTTTTCCTACTTGTAAGGATGAAAGTCTTGTGACTGATAACAAATGGAATGAGAAATATGCATAATAATGAAAGAATAAAAGTGTTTGATTATTGTTCTCAACGTGCAATTGTTGAGATGACTTCCATTATATATATAGATATTACAAATGATACATTTTGTATGGAAACAAAATAACAATGGAAAATAATAAATAAAGAAATTACAATATTACAAAAGTTATCAATTCCCAGTAGATTGATTCTGGCATCTCTGATTGATTTTGACGCCTCTAAAGATCATCTTTGATTGATATCTTCATATCCTTCAATATCTCCAGATCTTTCTTCCTTGATTGCTAAATCAGTGCCTTTATTCCCCCTCAAATTGGGAGTTGGAGAATCCCAAATTCCCAATTTGTGACATAAGTTTCCAAATGCCTTTCTAGATAGTGGTTTCGTAAATAAATCCGCAATTTGATGCACGGATGGAACATACTTAGTCACAAGTGTTCCAAAAGCCACTTTTTCTCGCACATAATGATAATCTAATTCAATAGGTTTAGTTCTTGCATGGAACACTGGATTAACTGACATATAAAGTGCATTGATATTATCACAAAATAATATTGGTGGATTAGAGAGATGAATACCCAAATCTCGCAAAAAAAATGATATCCATGTAATTTCTGCAGCCGTTGATGTCATTGCACGATACTCTGCCTCAGCACTAGATCGAGCAACCGTCCGTTGCTTCTTAGCACTCCATGATATACAATTGCTTCCTAAGAAAGTACAAAATCTAGTAATTGATCATGGAGTCAAGCGACAACCTGCCCAATCTGCATCACAAAAGGCATACAAGTCCAATGTTGACTTGGACAAGATTTTCATACCTCGATCTGTTATGCCTTTGACATAGCGTAAAATACGCTTTACAATTTGAAAATGACTCATGGTAGGTTGATGCATGAATTGACAAACAAAATTAACTGCATATGAAATATCCGGCCTTGTAATAGTGAGATATTGAAGAGCTTCGACGATACTTCGATATAATGTAGGATCCGAAAATAATCTTGCATCCATATTAGAATAAGAACTAGCAACCATAGGAGTGGAAATTGGCTTGCAATCCTCCATTTGTGCACGTTTAAGGATTGACAAAGCATATTGTTGTTGGCACAAATAAAGACCCCCGAAGAACATCCTAACCTCCACTCCAAGAAAATAATGTAACGAACCCATATCCTTCATTGCGAATTCATTGCTTAATGTAGAGATGAACTCATTAAGCAATTTTGGATCATCACCTGTAACAATCATGTCATCTACATATAAAAGTAGAGCTAAAATACCACCATCTGATTTTCTAATAAACAAAGAAAGATCCGCAATGCCGCAAAAGAAACCAGATGCCAAAAGAAATGAGCTAAAGCGATCAAACCATGCTCTTGGTGCTTGCTTAAGGCCACACAGAGCTCTCTCCAATTTGCAAACATAAGACGAATGAGTTTTGTCCTCAAAACCTGGTGGTTGCTCCATATAAACAGGCTGTGATAAAAAATCGTGTAAGAAGGCATTTTTCACGTCTAATTGTTTGATTGGCCAACCTTTGATAGCAACTATGGTGAGGACTGTTCTTATACTTCCTGGTCGAATAACTGGCGAGAAAGTCTCTAGAAAATCTACTCCTGCTACTTGAGTATATCCCTTGGCGACCAATCTTGCTTTTAATCTTTCTAATGTACCATTAGCCTTTAATTTAGACTTAAAAACCCATTTACATCCCACAATATTAGTATTTGAAGGACATGGGACAAGAGTCCAAGTTTTATTCTGATGCAATGCCTCGAGTTCCTCTTTCATTGCCACCGACCACCCTGGATGTTTCAAAGCAGAACGTACATTATGTGGCTCCTTCGATATAGAATCCATCATATGTAGATTGACATATTTTGGATTAGGCTTCACAATACCAGCACGTGCTCGTGTAATCATTGAATGATTTGGAGTGGGTGAACATACTGTTGAAGGATCAGTAAGGGCATCCATAGATGAATCTTCATTTGCTAAATTGCATGGAGAATTAATTGGAGCACTTGATGAGTCACCAATTTCAACATGATTTTCATGAACATGTGATTCACCCCCATTAACGTTATCTTCATGAGAAGTATCATGAGTAGCAGAATTCAATAAGTCATCTTGCGATTGATCAGAAAACGCACCTTGTTGCAAATATAAAGGTGAAAATTCTGATTCTGACGCTGCCGTGTCTTGATTTGGCCAGCTTATAAATTTAGATATCCTTGCTTTATCACTTTGATCCTAAAATAATGAGCTGGGTACAAGATAGAGAAATATATTCTCATCAAAAACCACATGTCGTGAAATATAGATTCGACCAGTTGGAGGATAAAGACATCGATATCCCTTATGACGATCACTATAACCGAGAAAAACACATGGCAACGATTGAGCATCAAACTTATTTTTGGTGTAATCCCTAAGATAAGGGAAGCATCTACAATCAAAAATTCGCAAAGAATTATAATTTGGTTTTCTGCCAAATAAGAGTTCGTATGGTGATTTCATGCCCAACACCCTTGTAGGAAGCCGATTCAAGAGAAAAACTGATGTTTGAAAGGCTTTGACCCAGAATTTTTTAGGAATTCCACTTTGATGAAGCATAGTCAAGCCAATTTCGCATATATGCCTATGTTTTCGCTCGGCAACTCCATTCTACTCCAGAGTATTCGGGCAAGATACTTAATTAATAACACCATTCTTTTGCAAATGAAGTATGAAATCCACTCGATTGAACTCTCCTCCTCCATCAGATTGAAAGATTTTAATATATCCTCCACATTGTCTTTCCAAATATTTCTCAAAATTGAGAAAACAAGGAAAAAAGTCAGATTTTTGCCGTAATGGAAATAACCAAGTATATCGTGTATAATCATCCACAAAACAAACATAATACTGAAACCTTTGAAATGAGATTATCGGAGCTTTTCCCCACAAATCACAATTTATCTTTTCAAAATGCTTAGTAGTATTAGATTTGGAAGGCAAAAAAGGAAGTTTAGATGCTCGACCCATTTGACAACTACTACATATTGTAGTAGGTTTATTCCAAGCAGTAACAATAATATCGCCTTTATTTTGAAGATGACAAATTGTCGTCGATTGTGGATGTCCCAATCTTTGATGCCAAGTACTTTCATCAGCTTTCCTGAATTGATTTGAAAATAGTACTTCTTTTGGTGCCTTCAAGGTATATAGATTACCTTCACGGTTTCCAACTGTGAGAACATTTCCCATTAGCCTGTCCTTTATCACAAAACTAGCAGCAGAAAACTCAAAATTCAGAGGATAGTTAGTTGTAAATTGGCTCACTGATAATAAATTATTTTTCATCTAAGGAACAAGTAGAACATTTTTTAAGTCAATGCTCTTTTGACCCAAATTGATATGAGCATCACCAATATGGGAAATTTTAAGCGAATTACCATTACCAACCATTACACTATCTTTCCCAATGTATGGTCATAAGTTGAAAAGATTACCTTCACTTCCAGTCATGTGATTTGAAGCTCCAGTATCAGTGAACCATTTTGAATCTTGATTATCTCCAATAGTAAGTGCAGCAAATGCCTTTGGCACATCAGATGGGAGGAAAGATTGATTAAACCGATTAAAGCAATTTAAAGCAGTATGTCCTTACTTGTTACAAATTTGACAGGAAACGACTTTGTCTGTTCCTTTCACAAGTTTCTCGGTCTTGCTTTGATTGAATTGTGGCTTGTGACCCTACAAATGCATAAAATCAGCCCGAGAATATTTCATTCTAGGACCATTGTGAGAAAACCCTCTTCCATGTGAAGAAAAATAATTGTTGTTGTAATGTTGGAATTGTTTTCCCTTTTTGCTGCTCTTAATATTACTTCTTTGACCAAAGAAAGCCGTCCCATGTTGAATTGCGTGGGAACTTTTATTTGTGAGGCGACTCTCAAAGCTTTGCAGTTGAGAAATCAAGTCGGAGAACACCGGCATTGGAGGCTTCAACATGGAGGTTGTAAATGAATCATATTGATCACCTAAGCCATTCAAAACAAAGAGACCCTTCTTCTTGTCCTCTAGAGGACATCTAATAGCAAATAACTCATTAAAATATTTTTGAAAAGCACCAAGATATTCGTGAAGAGAAGAGAAATTATCTCTATAACATTTTTGGATTTGCAGAAAAATTGAAACTTTACGTTCCTTAGATACCTTGGCAAAAATATTTTGTAAACTTAACCACACCTTAGCAGATGTCTTCAAGTCTACTACTTGAACAAGAACTTCTTCTGAAAGCGTTGCAATGATCCATCCCCGCAGAAGGCGATCTGACCTTCTCCATTGTAAAAACTCTGGATTTGTCACTTCCTTGGAGGCATTAACTTCTTTTCCGGCCTCAGAGGGGGTGACTATTGTTGGACTTGGCATCTAGTATTCACCATCAATGAAACCTACCAAATCTTGACTTTCAATTAGTGCAAGCATCTGGGCTCTCCAACAAGAATAATTTGTTTGTGTTGACACAAAATTGCTGATGTTTAGAGATTAAGGGTGTGGATATTTAGGATTGGTGGAAGCCATGGTTAAGGATCAATTTCTTTCAAAGAAATTTGCTCTGATACCATGAAAGAACAAAAGTGTTCGATTATTGATTTCAACGTGCAATTGTTGAGATGACTTCCATTATATATATAGATATTACAAATGATACATTTTGTATGGAAACAAAATAACAATGGAAAATAATAAATAAAGATATTACAATATTACAAAAGTTATCAATTCCCAACAGATTGATTCTGGCATCTCTAATTGATTTTGACCCTCTAAAGATCATATTTGATTGATATCTTCAGATCCTTCAATATCTCCATATCATTCTTCCTTGATTGCTAAATCAGTGCCTTTAAATGATACATCTACAATATTCAATTTTTGATTAAATTCTCCTAGATTTGTACTAGATATCTATGTTGGAAATTCACCGGCATAAGGAGAACCTAGGGGGAAATGAAAGGAACAATGTGCAAACAATCTTTTCTTGATAAAAGGATAATAAGTTTTGGAAGAAGACCAACATGGAGGAAATATTGAAATATAATGGGCATGGAAGAAGTGGTGCGAGGGTGAAAAAAAAAGTCATTTGCAACGAGCAAGAGTAGTTCTTCTTTTAATAAAATTAAGGGTTAATACCATGAAAAACCTCAAATTAATATATATGTGACAAATTTATCCCAAATTAATTTTTTTATCATAAAAAATCACAAACCGGTACACCTATGACAAATTTACCCAAATGACAAAAAACCCCAAACCGATACGTGACAAATTTTACCTAAACTCATTTTTTTGACCGCCAAAACCCCCAAACCAATACATTTGTGGCAAATATATCCTCCATTAAATTGGATTAATGCCACAAAAGACCACGTAGAATTCTAAAGTTGTATACCAGTAACTGTCACGTGTTATCAAATTCTAAATTTTTAGTGGTCAAAAAATTAATTTTAGATAAATTTGTCATATGTACATCAGTTTAGGATTTTTCATGATATTAACTCTTAAATTAAAAGAAAATCCATTAGTTTGGAAATTACGTCGTATCCCAAGGGCTCTTTTAAGCATAAAATTACATTGGCAAGGGATGGAATCTCCCTAGATTTGGATATAAACATATGACCCTTAACTATTTAGGATTTCGCCCTAGAAATAGCTCCAAACTTATGGAAACTAATCGGATTCATATTTCCCTACGATCATATTTGCCTGTTTTATACATATATAGTGTAGATATGTCATTATTCCCATCCTTATGTATTTAACAAGCTCGTGTTCTTCTTCTTCCTCGTATTGGGTTCCTGAGAGGGAGTGACCATGGCCAGGCTAAGTTCCACGAATTTTGTCTTGATCTTTTGGTTGAGTTCCATGATTCTGTCGTCGTCTGAATTGGTGATTCAGAGCGAAGGGTCGAGTGATTACGGGACCGCTCTCACCAAGTTGTTGCTGTACTTCGAGGCTCAGCGATCGGGCAAACTGCCTAGTGATCAGAGAGTCCAGTGGCGCGGCGATTCCGCAGTTGGAGACAGCAGCGACGCCGCAGTATGAATTTTTTGTTATTTACTTTTCTGCAATTATTTACTTTTCTGCAATTTTATCTATGTTTCTTATAGGCATGTGCAAAATGAATCACACGAACTAGAAAGATCAACTGGTTTGGTCCAGTTCCCCAAAATGTCGGTCCAGTTTGTGATTCCTACAAGTGGAATTGGTGTCTAGTGGAATTGGTGTCCAGTTGGTCTAGTTTCGATTCCACTAGAGAACTGGACAGACCAAAATTAGTAAAATGTAAAACACTAATTCAAACTGAATACACACTTTTTATTTTATTACTTCTTAGAAAAAATTAGTAAAATGCAAAACACTATTTCAATGGGAAAAAAGTGACCAATTAATGGATTGGACTGAACCGGACCATTGATCCGGTTCTCGGTTCTAGGACCAACCGGTCTGGTCCTTTGTTCCAAATTTTGGAAACCGGTCCTCTTGGCTTGGTTCCTGCTTTCACCTTAAAAGCATATCAGATTAAGAACCAATCACCCTAGTTTATTCTCTTAATTTTCATATGAGCAAAATTGCCAAAAAAAGGGTCATGCTATGATTTTGCATGCAAAATCCAGCGCGCCTAGCTTTTCGCTGCATGTCACATGAATATTCTGAATCGATGCGACTTTCGTTTAGTGCTGGTATTTGATATCCTCTTAGGGTTATTTACGCAATTGATCTCTCTTTTTTCGACGATCAGATCGATCTGACCGGAGGATATTACGATGCCGGCGACAACGTCAAGTTTGGGTTCCCGATGGCCTTCACGATCTCGACACACTCATGGGGCGTCGTGGAGTTCGGGGACAAGCTGCAGGCGAAGGGCGACCTCTCGAACGCGCTTGGGGCTGTGAGGTGGGGCACGGACTACCTGATCAAAGCCCACCCTCAGCCCGACGTCCTCTACGGCCAGGTCGGCGAGGGCGGCTCTGACACTCGTGCTGGGAGAGGCCCGAGGACATGACCACCCCACGCACCACCTACAGGATCGACGACCAGCACCCAGGGGCCGATCTAGCCGGGGAAACTGCTGCGGCGTTCGCGGAGGCTTGGTCGCCTTTGCCCAGACGGATTCTGAATATGCGGCTGACCTTCTAACTCATGCAAAACAGGTCTTCTTAGTTTCATTTAATGTGTCGAATGTTTAGACCTTCTTCAATCAGCAACATTGGACACAATCTAAGAATGTTGCGTCCTTCCTGAATTGATCTATTCTTGTCCGATGATTCAGTAGTAACTTTCTTAACTAACAAAAAGATATTAATTATTAATTTATTTATTTTTGCCATTTTTTGTGTTAAATTATTGCATGCATAGCTCTTTGATTTTGCTCGGAATCACCCTGGCCAGTACCAAAACAGCATCCCTGACGCAAGAAAGTTCTATTCCATCTCTGGATATCAGGTACGATTTGAAATCACATAGAATTTGGTAAGAATATGTGCATTCAATCCTATTATCAACCATGCAAATGTCTAAGCTACTGTAATCACCTAATGGCACACAACGAACTGCTGTGGGCGGCCGCATGGCTTCACCACTCTTCCTGGGACAAAGAGTACCTCAGCAGCTCGGGTGACACCATCAGCGACCAGACCGAGTTCTCATGGAACGACAAGTACGTCTCTCATCTTGTGTGGCAGTTGGGCTCCATTGACAAAGTACAATGTGAAGGTCTTGAATTTATATTTTGGATAAACACTGCTTTATCACGACCTACGTTTTGATTTTATGCATGAAATGAAATGCACAGCTAGTGTTGGAAGGCCAGGTTGAGAACTCAGGGCTATGGGCACAGTACAAGAGCCAAGCAGAGCAGTTCATATGCAATTGCCTCCAGAAAGGCAGCGACAACTTTCACAAGACACCCGGCGGACTCTGGTGGTTTCAGCCCTGGAACAACCTCCAGTACACCTCCACCGCTGCACTCATTGCCGCAGTGTACGCCAACTACCTCACCCCCAAGGACACCACAGTCCAGTGCCCCGGCGGCACTGTATCGTCCTCCGACCTGATCGCACTCACCCAGTCACAGATGATCACATATATCCTTAGTGCAAAGTGCCTTCCGGTTCGGTGTCTTTTAGTATGACTAAAGTGAATTCATTGATTCATCTAACAATTAAGTATCGTATGAGTGAGAGTTTAAGAGTATTAAATACTTGGTAACACCATTTTAGGAAGATACGTTCACTTAATCAGCCGATATCTTTTACGACGTACTTCATTTTAATTGTCATTCCTTTTCGTTGTTGATCTACTATATCCTCGGAGCGAACCCGCGTGGTATGAGCTACATGGTCGGCTATGGTTCGAACCATCCGACCCAAGTGCACCATAGGAGGCCTCCATCGTCTCAATCAAGGAGAACCCGACACCTGTCGGGTGCAGCCAAGGATTCGACTTGTGGTTTAATAACAATGCCCTGAACCCAAATGTATTGGAAGGAGCGCTCGGCGGGGACTCGGAAGTGCAAGACGGGTACACGGACATGAGGTCGAACTATCAGATGGCCGAGCCAGCAACTGCCAACACAGCACCTTTCGTTGGCGTTTTAGCTAGGCTTGCTTAAGCATAATTACTAGATTCAGCATGATCTTTTTCGCCGTTTATTGGATAATTATAGTTTAGTATCATACATGCTGGCAAATGTTTGATGAGTCAATTCCAATCGAATTAGTCATTGAGAGTTGATATTTTGTACAAAATTGATTTTAGTGTTGCTATGTAGGCTAAAACTAAATGGCCCTTTAAAGAAGGGAGGACGTGAGCTGCACAAAGTCATGACTCAAGTATTTGAGGGGGATAGAGGATGGGTTGGTACTCAATGTGCCCAAAGGCCCAAAACTCTGAAGGTTGGGCCAATAATTTACACAAGCCCATACTTAAATACAATTACTAGAGGTAAGCACCAAGTCCAATTTAACTCAAATACTAGACTCAAGTTTAGTTCCAAGGAGAATATTTCCCAGTTTTGTGAACCTAGAACAGCCCTAAAATCGGCCCGATTCCAAGTTCCCAAGACAGATTTTACCTTGAAAACAACCTATTCAGTTCCAAATTCCACCGACTTTAAATAGGTTTTTTGAAGCCTCTTTTAGAAATAAAAAATGCATTTTCAACATTTGAGAACCAATACATGGGTATCAACCGGAGCAAACGATAATATGTCCACTTTTTTGTTGTTGTAAAAATAATAACATAACCACTAGGTTAATATATATTTTTGTAGTGAAAATGTGCAACTTTTTAATTTCAGAAAAAGAATATGATTCTTTACACTAGAAGAGTTAGTTTTCTAGTAAAATTGGATATCAAATAGGATCCAACAATTCCAAAACTGATTGAAATCGTTTTTGTTTTAATATTTTTATAACTAGGAGTTACGTGATCAAACTCTACAATGCAATTCACCCCAAAATTGATGGCCTCATGCAATTGAGAAACCTGAAACTTACCTATTGAAAAAAAATGTGCATCTAAAACATACCCTACATATTTAGGAACTGAAACTTACCTTGGAACATGGGAACCTAAAACTTATCATGTTATAGGTTTTAGGGTTTGCTTAAGTTCTATATATGTACTCTTAATTAAATGACTACAATGAATTATCATCTTTAATAATCATCATTTGCCATTTGTTACAATCCACTAATCACAAATTATATTTAAATATATAAAGATTATAAAATATTAACAAAGTAAAAGTTTCATCCATCGATATCGCTAGAAAAACGATCTCTAATCTTCTGGATGGCCAAACGAAGTGCATAAGTGCAACTAACTTAAGAGCGCTAATCTTGCCTCTAATTACTCATATGCAAAGCATATATATTGTATATACTGTTCTTTTATTATTGGCCATATGTTATATATACTGTTTTATTTATCACTTTCGGGGAATCGTCCTACGACTACTGCTAACCGAAAGCTGCATACTTAGGGTTTGAATAACTAAAGATCCATCCACATGCTACTACTTATACCTTATAAAGATTCCTGCCATTTTTTATTAAAAACAAAAGAAAAAAAAAATTCCCGACATTATCGTCCTCTTTTGCACAGAAATAATCCTTAGATATTCATGATTTACGTAGATTACCTTCATTGAATACTCAATTGATTGCTTTAAATCTAAAAGTGGCCAAAGAGTGACTTTGTATATTCCATACTTATATACGGTTCTTCATTTTGTAAAAAATAATTGACATATGTAATTCGATATCATGCGATTTTATTGACAAGATAATTGTTGCTAACATCGGAAAAATTATACAAAAAATCCTAAATTTATTGTACAATGGTGAATGTGACCATAAACCTTTCAATTATACGAATTTGGTCATAATTTTTTTTTAATGATTTACCAATTTAATCCTAAACCTTTTAACGATTTACTAATTAGTCATTCCAGCCAATTTTCATCGAAAATTGTTAATGTGGTGATCTACCAGCTTCAAATCATCCTGCGTCGCATAACCGGCACTAGCATATTGAATTTTTTATTTTCCTTTCCTTTCCTTTTCTTTTCTTTCTTTTCCCCCCTTTTTCCCTTTGTCAAACATCACATGACCTAGAGTGGGGATGCTAGGGCCTTGGTTAGGGAGGGCTGCTCTTGCCAACCTTCGACGGGGGACACGCCTTCTTGGCCTAGTGAGGGTCGCCCTTGCTAGATTGGGGCAAGGCACCTTCGCCGGCCATCGATGAGGTCTAGCACTGGGGGAAGGGAAAAAGAGAAAGAAAATAAAAGGAAAGGAAAAATAATTGAAATTTTGTTCATGTTAGCATTAACCGCATCATGTCGGATGGCTTGTGCTAATTTGACCACCACGTCAATGACATTTGATCAAAACTAGCTGAAATGATTAAATTAACAAATCTTTAAAATGTTTAAAATTAAATTGGCAAATCATCAAAAGTTTTTAAGTATATGCATATATGGACAATTGATTCAATGCACATCTTTCAAAATATATATTATATGTTTATATATTTCGAGATCAGTCCTATTTAAAATCGTATTATCAAGCATATAATGGTTAAACTACTAAAATCACTACCACCCACTTGGGTGGCGTTCTTTAACCGCGCGCTCTCTTCCTCTCGCAAAAAGTTGAGAGTTCGAATCCCGCCTTCGTCATAGAGTGACTTAACCGGTTTCACGTGTGTGGTGGTAAGACGTGTGACCCCTGTGGGTTTACTCCCCCGGCTGTCGGCGGGGTGCGGGGTTCCCTGGGTCATTAAAAAAAAAAAACTACTAAAATCGCTTGATTACACAAGATGAACTACTGGGGGCAGCTGCATGGCTTCAGCGAGTGACCGAGGAAAGAGAGTACTTGATGGACCTACTACTCGCGAGCGGCTTTGGCGGCGGTCGGACCCAGTTCTCTTGGGACGGCAAGTACGTCGGCAGATGAATCCTCGTAATCGGTTTTCAATCCCCAAACTTCAGAACCGGAGATCGAACTGTACTGATGGCGTGGTTTGGTCCAATAAAACCGATTTTTTTTTATTATTTTTTCTCATTACTTTTTTTCCCACTACTTAGAATCAAATCGATATAATATTTAGTTCATATTTTATTATTTTTTTTGAAGAAAGAATAAAATAAAAATGTATATTTAGTCGGTTCGGTCCAGTTTTCCATGGAATCGGGAACCATTCCATCTGAACACCGGTTTCATTTTTAGGAACTAAGAACCTAACTGATACTCTCGGAAACCAGACCAAACCGGCTGGTCTAGTCTAGTCCAGGTGGTTCCCGGTTTGGCCGGTACGTTTTGCATGCCCCTATTGCCAAGATATATAACACCTTGTATGTAAAATCGTTTTCGTTAACGAAGTACAATAATGTGGAGGTCTTGAACTTAAATTTGGATGCACAAACTATGTTTATTCCCATCATTTTGCCAAAGGATTAATTACATATCAGATGTGCTCTAAAGAAAATTTCAAAACAAGACAAAAAAAGAAAAGAAAAAGACCTATGTGAGAATCGGCTTTCGGTTCAGTGTTTTTATTATTACTGAGGGAACATTCATAGACTAATCTAACAAATAAGAGTTGTATCGAACACTTGATAACGCCATTTTTAGTATTATAAGTTTAGTAAATCAGCTGACTTGTTTTTCGGCATACGTCATTTTAATTATCATTCTATTTTGTTGGTGATCCCATACGAGGCGGACTATATCCTCGATGCCCATCTCGTGCGGCCGAGGATATGGCTTGTGGTATAGTAAGAATGCCCCCAATCCAAATCTATTGCACGGAGCGCCCGTCGGGGATCCAGACGGGCAAGACGGGTACACGGATGCAAGGACGAGCTATCAACAGGTCAAGCTAGCAACCATTAACACAACACCATTTGTTGGTGCATTAGCTAGTCTCGCTTGGGCATACTTGTCGACATTTAAATTTCTATCAACAATTCAAACGCCTTTTCTTATAAAAGTACAATGAAACGAAATGTGTATGTATACATACGTATAATAATTAATAAAATCTCTTTTTAATCAGATAAACGTCTTCACGAGTCAAAAATTGGAGCCCATTTTTGCGTGACCAGTCGTCTGAAAGTTCCACTCAAGCCCATTTGCCCATTAATTCGGCCCTGTCCAGATGTGAGCCTTTGAGGAAAGTAAGGCCCGCAGAAAAGGCCTCCTTTAAGGAAGGCGGGGGGGGAATGAGGACATTCGAGATCTGCAAAAACACTCCGGTATTTGTCGATGATCTGCAGTGAAGATACCAGCCAAATGACATGCAATGCCACAATGAATGACACTCTGGTATTTGTCGTTTGGCAAATAATATTCCTCTTTTATAAGTTGGGTTCTTTATTTGGCAAGAATGTTTCGTCTCTAATTAATTAATCCAAAAGTTGCGATACTTCAATTTAGAAAGATCATATTTGACATTCTTTCGTTCTGGATAGTCGATATATATAAATGATAGCAAGGAATCCACGTGGATTTACTAGTTGTTGCACAAGGATTCAATGTATGATTGTTATCCTTATTCCGTCAATTCTGAGAGGATACGACCTTTATCAAGACTTTGAATTTGACAAATAACATATGATCACCTATCTCAATATGATCATTTGTCTCAGAATAAATGCCTGGAAAAACTTAGCACCAGAAACAAAAGTCAATTAAAATTTTTGTTGTCAATCTTCAAAATCATCTAGAAGTATTTCTAGCTACAACACGCTAGGGCTTCACTGTGCGGTCGCCTGCAACTGTGGCGTTGATGCTGGGATGCGACCGAGAATTGAACAGGAACAACTACTGGACTCTCCGGCGATGGATTAGTATCAGCCCACTTGCAAACAAGCGAAGAGCATCGAGGCGAGGTGCGGCACAACTTCGAGTTGGACTTGCACTCGTTGGCAGTGCAAGGTCTGCCGAAGCTAAGAAGGGTGTGCTGCTTCTACCCGTTTGAAGAAGTTGCGCAGGCAAGTGATTGAACAATCGAATAAGAAAATAAATAATACACTATATTTACATTACTAGGGATGAGAAAAGCTGTACAAAGTTATAACTCAAATGTCTTAAAAGAAAAGCATGGGTTCATAACAGGTATGCCCAAAGGTCCAAAAGATAAAGTTTGGGCTAATAAATTGCAAAAGCCCATACTTAAATACAATTTAATTAGGAATGAGCACTAGGTCCAATTCAACTCGAATACTAAAATGAATTGGTCTAGACCAACCAATTCAAGGTCAATTCTAAGGAGAATAAATTCGGCTTTGAATTCCATGAATCTAGAACAGTCCTAGAATCCATTTGGATCCCAGTTCCAAGGCCAATTCTACCCCAAAAACATTTAGTCTCATTCCAGATTGAACCGACTTTAAATAGGTTTTTAAAACCTCTTTTGAAAATAAAAAGATGCATTTACAACCATCGAAAACCAAAACATGGGTATCAACCTAAACAAACAATAACATATCCACTTTTTTTTGTCATAAAAAAAATAATTTAACCACTTGATTAACATATCTTTTTTGTAGTGAATTTGTGCAACTTTTACATCAGAAAAAAAATAATTTGATTTTTTACACAAAAAAAGGATCAACTTCCGGGTAGAATTCGAAATTGGACTGAATCCCGACAGTCCCAAAATTGATCTGTTTAGTTTCAAATTCCAATGCTTTAGAACTAAGAGTTATAGAGCCAAACCCTATAATGTATTATCGACCCACTTCAAAACCAATTGTCCCTACCAATTGCAAACTATCGTTCACGTTTCTTTTGGGGGTCAGGAAGAGAGACAAAAACTGGTGTAAATTCAGGCTCTCCTAAAGGGCATTTTCTTCTCACCTAACTATGGTCCCATTAATCAATAGAAATTGCAATAAATCTATACTTTAGAGCACGTCACGTTCTCCCTTCAACTCCACACATAATTCGCATACAAAAGCACCACATTAAAAAAAAAAAAAAAAAAAAAAAAAAAAAAAAAAGAGGGAGGAGCGCTTTCTGGGCGAGTTGACGCTTCCTCGAACGCCGTTATTAGCTGCGATCATTTTGGACCGTCAAATCCTCCCGTCGTTTCTCCATAAAATAAAAATAAAAAAATGCAGTGATTTCGCCAATGCCCCCTCCACGTCTCTCTGAACCGCATCATCACAAGTCTTTGTGGCCCACGAGCCAGTTCCCGGAGTTCTCTCGGCAACTGGGAAAAGTAAAAAAGTTGTCATAAAAATTTGACATTAATATGAATTCAATTTTAAATCTTTTAATTTGATTAGTTTAATTTTAAATTTTTTGATATTTGTACTAATTTAATCCATTCAGTCAATTTAAGTCGGAAATTAATTTTTGTGTTCATTGTATGACCAAATCATTTGGTATAATTATAGTCGAATTATAATTATTTTGTAATATGGCTGTGCTGCGAAGTGTTACAACTTTCATATTTGATAATACACATTTTAAAGTTACAGCATCTCAAAACTAGACGAGAGAACTTATCGAAAGTTTTTATTGGCTGTTTTGACTTTGAAATAGGTACAGTTGTGAGTCTGTGAAGTGGCTAGGGTTTTGTCTCTTCCCATCAAGCTACCGGCCTACCCTCCTTTAGAGACATCCCTCCCCCTCTCTTTCTCCCTATCTCTCTGTCTCCTCGTCTTCAAGCTTTCTTCGTTGATTTCACGAAGTCGCTACTGACGTCCTCCATGGAAGCAGAGTCTTGTCTTGTGAGCACAAAAGTTCAAAGCGTGAGCGCCTCGAAAGAAACTACTCTTCCGAATTTGCTCGCTCGCTCCAACTCCGGAACTTGCTCCTTATAGTCACACACTCCGCAAGTCTTTGAGGCTCCTCTGTTGCTGTTTTCAGCAGCCAGCTTATCTAAAATTGATTTTATGATCAACCGGTATCTCTTTTGTAGGTCATTTCTCTCGCTCTAGAGCTAAATATAAATTTGGGTGCTCTTCTATTCCGATCTAAATATAGATTTGGAATTTACAAGGCGTTTCATGTGCACTTTCAATCTATTTGTGTTATTATTATCTATATACGTTGATGGTGCTGAGGACGTCAAATCTAAGCACACATTGTGATTTGGCAAATTCATAGCTACCGGAGAGGGAAATCTTGGTGTGAGCTCATCATTGATATTGATGCAAGATTCAGTGATGTTATGATAAACCTATTTTGTGGAATGAACGATTCTCTATTAAATATATCAAGTTGATTTATCTTTTAAATTTTCTGGTTTTGTAAGATTGCATCTTTATCTAGAAGTTATGCACATCTCCTTTACATTAAATGAAAATTTTCATTCCGACCAAAAAAATAAAAAAAGAAGTGTTTGTCAAACACCTTATAAAACTTGCAACATTTCTTGTCACGGTTGAAGTCGATTTTGAGAAGTTATATCAAATAGTCTCAAAATATATTTAAATGAGTGTTGCGGAAATATTTGTTTAGGAAAGTTTTTATTTTTAAAGTACTGTTTACATTGTTCGAAAAGAACCAATCCACTTGAAACTACAACAAATTATCATTTGATTGTTTAATAGGGTCTGCAATTTTTTTTTTTGTAAGGGGTGATTATATTTTCCCCATCTTTAGTTAGATGTACACCTATCAAAATAGGTGCATAACCCATTTATAACATATTTAAATATTAAATGGGTCATAAATGGGTCAGGTTTTCTTTTAGCATAACCCATTTATGTCACATTTAAAAAAAACCTGACCCATTTAATAATTAAATAAATCATAAATAGGTTATGCTTCCATTTTGACAGGTGTACCTATAAACAAAGTCCATTTGAAAGGATTCCAAACCTTGGGATATTAAAAAGACTAAAATACATGGGTTGTTAATGGATCAAAGTACACAACTACTCCTCGGTCCTTAGAAATGACTCATCTCCTCTCCGCTCTCAAATCAAAATGAAAAAACTTTCCTCATCGCATGATAGCGCATTGTCTCGCTCCCACTGCTTGTACAGCAACTCGTCCTTTTGTTCGCACGGCAGTACTGTCGCACGTGGTCGCCACCATCATTAGATGGTGACTTGATTGATCGTCAAAACCTAGGTAAGTCTCGTTCTCCTATATGTATGTCTGATTTTGAAAAATAAAAATAATTTAAAATATTTAAAATAAAAATTATTAATAATTCGATTTAAAAAAAAATAAACCTGAATAAGTTTAAAATCTTTAAAAAAGATTATAAGAATAAGTTTTCCTAAGCTTAGTTAGATAGGGAAGTGTTTTAATAATTTGGGTCAGGTTGGTATGGGTTGGGTTGGATATAAGTCAAAAATTTTATACTATACTTAAATGGGTCATAAACGCGTTAATGTGTCAATTTGAGTCGGACCATTTATGACCCAACCCAAACCCGACCCGACCCACCCATTTAACAGGTTTAGTTGGATGAAACTTCTTTCAACCACAAACATGATCATTGGGCGAGCTTGGCTTAGCCGGGCTCTAAGGTCTAGCCTAATTTCAGATTTGTCCAGAACAAGGAATTCACATATATAATTGTTCACGCTAGCCGGGTTAAAGCCAAAGTCGTGCAAGCTGTGCTTTTCTTATGTAAGGATAATGCCAAGCCCTCTACTTACCTAGTGCTCGCCCGCTTGTTCTATATTTGTCATCCAAGTGAGGGTCGGGGAAAGTATCACTCTTAATTAAAATATTATATTTAAAATAAGGGCTTTACGAATGAGTATTTATGAGATACTTGTTAAGCATACTTAATGAAAAATATTTAAATTTCAAAAGTACTTATCATTGGAGAGAGAGAGAGAGAGAGAGCCATGTTATCTTTGTGAATAAAAAATGCACGAATGGACAAAAGTTATTCATGAGTTGCAAGAAAGGAGCTATGCCTTGGTGTCTAAAAAAGCATGATGATAATCATTGTCATATTGTTCTGAAAGCGAGCTCTTGTAATGTCTCAATTTGGTAATAAGATGATTGCTTCATTAGAAATGATGTTTAAGGAAAACGAGAGGTGTAGAACGAGCATTGAGAAATCGTCCACCTGGGGTATGACGACGCGTGATCTTGCTTGGAAGTCAAATTCAATGGCTTAGAGAACATAGAAAAAACAATCGTCATTGTATTCAACATTAATTGATAGACTCCTAACGGGTGATTTCAAGCCTAATACGGACAAGAGCTCAAATTACAAGAGAAGAAAACTTTTTCCTGTTTGTCTTGAGGGCCTCTTGTTTTGATAATCTACCGGTCGTAATGGAAAACAGAGTTGCAAATATTCTTAGGAAAACTATCTGGTTAGTTTTAAACATTTTAATTTTGTCAATTCAGTCCTATTTATTTACACAAAATTTTGACATGGTCCTTTCAATCAGTTTTTTGGTTATCGTTAGGTTGGGAAATCATATTGGAATTTCACACAAAAATTTAGGACTAAAATGGAAAAATTAAAAATTTTAGAATTGAACTAACATCTGTACAATAGTTTAGGACTAATCAGCCAATTTCGTCAATTTTTTTGCACGAATGGACAAGAGTTAATGAAAAATATTTTAATTTTAAAAATACTTATCATCGGACACAGCTAAACAAAATTATATAAGCAAAATTATAGTAATGGAGAGAGAGAGAGAGAGCCATGTTATCTATGTGAATAAAAAATGCACGAATGGACAAAAGTTATTCATGAGTTGCAAGGAAGGAGCTATGCCTTGGTGTCCAGGAAAGCACGATGATAATCGTTGTCACATTGTTCCGGAAACGAGCTCGTCATGTCTCAATTTGTTAGTGAGATGATTGCTTGATTAGAGATTAAGTTTTAAAAAAAAAAGAGAGGTGTAGGACGAACATTGAGAAATCGTACCCCTGGAGCATGACGTGTGATCCTGCTTGGAAGTCAAATTCAAAGGCTTAGAGAACATACAAAAAATATTCGTCATTGTGCTAGACATCGATTGAAAGACACCTGACAGGCTATTTCTAGCCAAATACGGACAAGAGCTCAAATTACAAGACAAGAAAACTTTTTCCGGTTTATCTTAAGGGCCTCCTGTTTTGATAATCTACCTATAGCAATGGACATCAGAGTTGCAAATATTATTGGAAAAACTACCGTATCAATTTTAAATTTTTAAATTTTATCAATTCAATCTTATTAATTTACACAAAATTTTGACATGGTCCTTCTAACTAATTTTTCAATTATTGTTAAGTTGAAAAACTGTATTGAAATTCCACACAAAGGTTTAAGTCTAAAATGGAAAATTTTAAAAATTTAGAATTGAATTAATATATGTATAATAGTCCAGGACTATAGACCAATTTCCTCAAAATTTTTGCATTTGCTCATATGTAGTTTGTGAGAACAAGATCTACGTTGACAAGCATAATCAACGTATTCGAGAAAAGAGAGGGAGGAGAGTCATTCAATTCGTGATTAAGATATGACTTAGCCTCCGTTAGGGTCCCCCAACATTCTCGATTTGCGATTTAATTAACGCGGGTGGTTCGATGATTACTCACTTTTGACAAACTGCCGTCCATTGTCATTTTGGGTGTTCAAAGTGGACTTCAAATAATCATAAGCAAAAAGAAACCTTGAAATGCTCGTCTACTCTATTCATCTCAATCATAGCCCCTCAAACCTACTTAAATGCCGCCGATATATCCAACACCAATATTGGCAAGCACGGCATTGGCGTCAAACGTCTTAGCCGTCGAGAATCTGATGAGAGACACCTATAAAGACGAGTACCAACGCACGATTCGCAAGAGACAAAACATCTTTCATCAGGCAAAACTAATCTTCCGGATGGCTAAACTACGTGCATAAGAGCATTGATGGGCATGACGTATTCACCGCCTAGAGCGCTATTCTTGCCCGTTAGCTATATTCTCTCCTCATATGCTGACCCCATATAATGTATGTACTGTTCTACTCTCTTTTTATTGTTCAGGTTTTATTTGTTAGTCTAGAGGGAATCACCCTATTAGTACCGCTAAACGAGAGCTGCCTACAGGGTTTGAATAACTAAAGACTAATCCAATAGAGTTGCAAATTGTCATGTCCCAACTCTCGAGCTCGTGGCAACCCCTTCTCCTTGGTCAATTCAAAGCGACATCCCAGGACCCGTCGACGACCATTCATTTTATCTTTCGTTAAGCGCAAGTGGAAGACAAACCATCCCCAGACAAACAAACAATCAAATAAGGATAGAGGGATGAACAACAATGACAACGGCAACTACTCATTTATACATCTTCATTAGATTAACCAATGGATGATCGTTTTTCGAATTACAAGCCCGACAAAAAGGGCCGATACATCCTCTAAGCAAAACCAAAAGGACTAGGCTAATCTAATAGTACACAAAGAACCCTCAGGTTCAACACCACGGTCACTTGAACCCATCGGACACAAGCTCCATCGAGTCGATCACTGGAGAAGTGGGGGCAGGATTCTCCATTGCGGGTGCACCATTCTAAGGACCTGAAAATGGTTAACCATGACAGGTTGAGATAAAATCTCAGCGAGTTCTCCCCCTAAGCCCCAGTTAGTACGCCAACTCAACCCGAGGTATCTCTTCAGAACCACCCCTCACTTAACCCAACAACCCACAACCAGCAAACAACAAACCAAACAATAGACAAGGCAAACCAACAATCAACATTCGGTTCGCATGCAACCTTACCCAGTCTGCTATATCATGCACGTCAAATCTCATACAATGCAAGCAAGGCATATGATCGTTAGATGAAACAGTTCATCAATCACATGCGAATCGCATCACAAGTGATCTCACCTAACTATTGCCATACCCGGCACGACTGTCAACTCATGCGTGCGTACCATAAATCATCACGATATTAAGAGCATGCAAATAATCAGAGCATCTCACACAACTTTCTCATGCCTCACATCCACACATATGCTCCGATTATTACAACCACTAGGGCCGTGGCACAACCTTATGGTTAGCAGTCAACCGGTCAAAGACCAGGCATCGTCCTCCCCCATGAGGCACGGCGACGTCACGGGCTCTCTCCCATCGAAGGCATTCCCTATGGAGCATGGGGCCCGCTCACTGCCGCATCCCCACATCTGACCACTGTCAGGCTATCCAATGGTCACGGCACAACCCCAATGGGGATTGGTGGTCATCCGGCTCAACTAGACTATTAATTTTAATCTGACAATGCAACACATCAGCAAACAGTTCATTCTTGTCTTTACTTTTGCTTGGTCGTGAATGCAACATTGCTCATGCGCTCATGCTCATGCGACATGCCATTTCAAATAACCCACGCAATATGCCATGCGGTATCACTCGCCAATTCCAAAATTCAATTCAACCAGCATTCGATCAAGCATTTCATCATCAATCACGAGTATAATTAACAATCAGTACTTCAATTAATCACAACAATCAAGAGCACATCAAATTAAGACAAAAATTAGCTTCTGCATGAACAACGCCATAAATAGTAATTGTGAACAATGGCACATGGGGGTCAAGGGGGAACTACTTGTGGTTGGTATGGGCAGTGATTTGGTCGGAAAGGAAGGAAAACAAGTGAAAAGCTAGAACAAAGCTGCTGTAGGCGGAACAATGATGGTCCGGCGAGCAGCAATTTCCGGCGGCTGTACAAGATGGCCGGCGGCTCCGTTCGGCGAACGGCCAACACTATCTGAACGATTTTCGTCTTTAGAACACAATGGCGAGTGGCATAGGATGAGATTCCAACGGGAAGGCATTGAACAAATCGATTTTCAGTGAAAGGTCAGAAACTGAAATTTCAGGAAAGAAGGAAAACTAGGGAGAGAAGTGGTGCGGTTTTGGAGAAGATGAAGATGAGAGAGAGAGAGTGAAGTGAGGCTGAAGTCAAGGTCTCTTCAAGGCCAATTAATGCTTGCCCCAACTCCCAAGACAAGATGACATCACTTTCTCTCTCTTCTTTTGACTTTTCTTCAAAATATCCAATGGTATTTTGGTCATTTCCACCTTGCACACTTCCCAATCTACCCTTGGGCTGAAAATGAAGGGCGAGCCTAAGAAATGGGCCGGAAAATGAATAGGAACGGGCTCGAGAATTTGTTGGGCTCGAAACGACTCAAGGTTAGACAACGGGCTCGGAAGGTAAAATGGTCGGTTTGGCCCAATGGGCTCACTTGCTTGTTTCGGGCCTACCACGATGGCCGTCTGTTGACACCTAAATTTTGACCAAGTATTTGCACTTAAATTGCTTAGAAAATTAGGGACTAATTTGGCCCTAACAAAAAGAATTTTTGATCACCTAAGTACTAATATTATTTACTAAGTTTTATTTTCCTATTTATTTTCCTTTATTTTCGAGTAAAAAAAAATAAAAATAAAAATAAAAATAAAAAAAGAAAAGAAAAAAAGAGAGGCCCATAGAGGGGCCGGGCTTTCGCGCCCAACCCTCTTCTTCCTCATTTCTTCTTGTCCACGCGGGCCCAGGCCTGTCTTCCTTATTCTTTTCTTCCGCTTGGGTCAGGGCCCATTCGGCCCCCCTCACCTTCACGGCCCGGCCCTCTTCATTTTCTTCTTCTTCTTCCTCTTCCCTTCTTCTTCTGCTGTACGCGAGAAACAGAGGAGCAGAGCGGAGGACGGAGGATAAGGTAGCCGGCGACGGATGGGGACGTTCGCATGCGCCATCAATGCCGCCGTGCGAGATATGGCACGAAACCCGGACGGATAGGACTCGTCTTCAATGCAAACCAAGTGGCGCAGTAAAACGGGGCACGTCGGTCAGTTCACCATCGATCGGCAGTTAAGCCCTCGGTCGACCGGGTCCTCCTCCGCCTATAAATAGGGGGGTCGAGCAAAGAAGAACACAGCAACACACAGCGAAAATCCAGAGGAAATAGAGAGAGATCTGAGGGCAGAGAGAGCTGTGAGAGAAAGAGAGATCTGAGAGAAGAGAAACAGATCTGAGAGAGGGTGTTCTGGAAAACCAGATCTGGAGGGGGAGAGAAGGTGAGGGTCAGAAGCAAGATCTGAGAGGGTGAGACCGGAGAGAGAGGTTGCTGCTAGGCCGAGTCCCGCCGCCGCGTGCGACGCTGGTTGCTCAACTCGACGCCACTGCTGTTCAGCCACCAGCGACACCGCCTGCTGGTGTTGTTTCTGTAAAAGAGAAGGAGACGGATCTGCAGAGGGATAGAGGCACGGGACCGCGCCCCGCCGCTGCATCCGAAAGCTGCCTAACCCGACGCCACCGCCGCTCCGCCACCCACATTGCCGTTCAACCACCGACGGCGCCGCCCGATGGCGTCGCTCCCACCACCACGCCCCGGAGTCGCCGCCGTCTCTTCGCCCACCGGCCATTGGCCGAGCTCGGCCAGGCCTCACGTCGACGAGCCCACCGCCGCCCCTGATGTCGGCCATCGCCTCCTCATCACGTCCGCCGATCCCTCCCGCCATAGGCGCTACTCTCCGCAGCCACGCCGTTCGTCCCAGCCGCCCCCTCAGCGCCGCGCAGTATGCCACAGAGAAGGGGGAACGCGGGTCGGGTCAATGACCGGGTCGGGCGCGAGGACCCGGTCGACCGTTTAGGGTTTGGCTTTTCCGAGCCGAGCCGTTGGGCCTTTTCTATCTTGGGCCGGGACTTGTTTTATTTTGATTGGGCCTAACTATTTTTTTGTTTCGAGGTATTCCTCGCGGGCCCAACGAAGTCGGCCCATATCCAAGGACCCTAGGTCATCTGGAGCCCAAGCCTCGTGCCGGGCCGAGCCTGACCCGGGTCCGGCCGGTTTTTATAATAATATATTATTGTTTTAATTATAAAAGTATTTTAGAAAAATAATAAAAAATATTTTTTTTCAGAAAAATCCGAAAATCCGAAAAATAGTTTATGTTTTTCAGAAATATCAAAAAATCCAAAAATATTTTATATTTCACATTTTCTAGAAAAAAACCAGAAAATTCAGAAATATTTTATATTTTCTAAAAAATCAGAAAAACCCAAAAATATTTTATATTTTCCAAAAAGAAGGGAAAAAGCCAAAAAAAGGTTTGTTTCAACAAATGCATGGAAAAATCCTTGAAAAATGCAAAAATATTAAACCCGAGGGTTTAAACAAGATTAGGTACCGGAAGGACATTAGTGATTAACTAGTGTAATCAAGTCCCCGATCCTAGTTTCTCTGTTACAGGAGTAAAATATTTCTCCCAATATTTTACTTGGGTTCCTAATCGACCCACCCCAAACTGATTAGTGGCGACTCCTTTTTAATGAAATTGAATTGTAGGTTAAGAAATCAAACATTAAGTCGTGAATTGGTGGGCTTGGGAGAGCCTGGGCTAAACCCTGATGAAAGGCGTTCAGCTGAGCCATTAGCCTCCGAGGCCGAAAAGGAGGTCGCGACAGCTTGGCGACTCCGCTGGGGAACAAATTTTTGTGGACTTAGGCCATTTTCTCTTGTTTAAATATTTTTCTAACTTGGGTTTTTTTTTTTTTTGTGTGTGCAGGTATACTAATTTTGTTGAAATAAATTTTTGTGTATAAATTATTGTGCATGCTTTAATTGTTTTAGCACTACACCGTGACACACACAACCTTGCCGCCGGACCTGGGCCGCCATAGGATATTTTAGGATGGTGTTAAGAAAGATACGGCCTTGAACGCGAGACAGCGATGTAGGGGCTGCCTTTCTTTTCTCCGAAATTTTAGGTAGAGCCGAGGTTGAGAGGATTTGGCCCGAACGCGAGACTGCGCGCCGATTACCTTTTAACCTCACTATGTCTTTTTTTAGTTGGAAATCGAACCACACATATCATGTACATGTCTGTGTAATTGTCATCGATTTCCTCTTATTAAGTAAGTTTTCTATCATTGTGCTTTGCAATTTACTTACTTCCTCTTGTGCCTTGGTCAGTCCATGATTAATTTTGTTTAGTTATGATTTTAATGCCATGATCATCCCTTTATTTAAAAAAAAAAAAAAAAAATTGCAAAAAAAAGAAGAAGAAGTTCAATTCATTAAGTTTAAAAAAAAAATTGCAAAAAAATGTTCAATTCATGCCTTTATTGCCCCGAATTGTGCCATGAATTTCTTGTTGGAATTTCATTTTTTCAAAAATTTCCCGTGCCATAAAAAAGAAAAATGGTGCAAAATTAAAAATTGCCAAAAAAAAAAAAAAACGTTCAATTCATTAAGTTTTTTTTTTTTAAAAAAATTGCAAAAAAAAAAAAAAAGTTCAATTTCTTGCCTTTATTTCCCGAATCGTGCCATGAATTTCTTGTTTTGAATTTCTTTTTAAATAAAATTTCCCGTGCCTTAAAAATAAAAATGGTGCAAAACGAAAAAAAGAAAGAAAGAAAACTTGTTTAAATGTTTTCCTAACTTGCGTTTTTTTTTCTTGCAGGTAAATATTAATTTTGTTGATTTGTATAAATTATTGTGCATGTTTTAAATGTTTTAGCACTACACTATGGCACACACAACCCGCCGCCGACTCCGGGCCGCCATAGGATATTTTAGGATGGTGTTAAGAAAGATACCGCCTTGAACGCGAGACTGCGATGTAGAGGCCGCCTTTCTTTTCCCCGAAATTTTAGGTAGAGCCGAGGTTGAGAGAATTTGGCACGAACGCGAGACTGCATCGGCCATATTATCTCTTAACCTCATTATACCTTTCTAGTTAGAAATCGAACCACACGTATCATCCGCATGTCTATGTGTTTATTGTGATCTTTGAGAGTAAGGTAATTTCTTAACCCTTTTTATTTGGTTATTTACTTACGTTCATAGACCCATGGCAACTGAGGTCAGTCATTTAAGTTGCTTGTTTTATATGCGATGGGTAGACACGACGTCCAGTTCATTCCTGCTCCCAAGAAAGAGCTCCTCTGTTGATTAAGACCAATTAGATTAACCCGGTCAAAAACATGTTGAAGATAGAATCAACCATCTTCTCCCGTTTTTCCAAATTAGTATCCACTCTAGAGTCATGCAAGTGATCCCCCATTTCTAGTGTCCTGAGACCTCCACTTTCATACTTGGCAAATTCGAGCTTCCCCAACTCTGGACAAATACAGAATTACCATCGGAATGCCTCTAGGAAATGAGTTCGTGCCAACCCAGTAATTTGGTTAGCTCGATTTTTTTTTTAAAAAAAATTGTGACTCCTTTGGTAAGAAGGTTTTTTAAGGTTAGTTGGGATGCTTGCCCACTATCGTTTTTAGTTGATTTTTTAAAAAAAAAAAAAAAAAAAAAAAAAACCCATGGCAAAAAAAGAAAAAAATAAAAGCAAAATTTTTCTGCTGGCCTTCTTTGGGTTCATCGTCATTCCACGTCGAAAAAATGCTATAAAACCTTCAATTGCATGGGTTGTCAATCAAATTTGTGCTGGGTTGAATTTTGTAAACATAGTTTTACCGAAACATTCCTGTCCCTCAATCGTTTCAAAGAAAACACAGAAAAATCTTGAGGGCTGCCTCGGAAATTTAACAAATGCGATCTTTTCTCATATCAAAGGATTCGGGCATTAAGATTTTCATGCACTCACTGCAAATGTTTCAAATCTTAGAAAAATATGCCCTCGTAGGATATACTTTTGTTGGTTTAATTTCCTAAGCGAACCTTGTTTCCAAGGCATTCCTATGGTGTGCTAATTTGTTTAGAGAGGAAGAAGCTCGCTTTGCACTGAAATATCACAACCCAATCCCACTACTTGGTCTTGCCAAGATCACTTCATATTATCCTTAGGGGTTGGCTTGTCAATGCAGAGCCCTTTTGGAGATCCCTCCACTGCTCAAGCCCGTTTTATTCCCAGTCCTCTTAATCACATGACCCAAGATCACTCATAGGAAAGCCGCATCATCAAGGATGCATGGAGAAAATGCCACGCTGAAGAGATCATCGTGCCTAGGAGACTAAGAAGACAAGAGAAGGCTCATCATGCCTCCATACTCTGCATTCTCAATCACCGGGTCCTTGGCAATCTGCAACTAGAAATCCCAAACATAATTGACAAGCTAGCCTAACAAGAGCAGATCGAGTCTTTCGAGCGGAGTTCGGGAATGATCTGGATACGTGTCTTTGGGCTAATCCTAGAAAGCAAACAACTTTGCAAGACCAAGGCTCCTCATCGCATATAAAATGGTGGTCATAACCCCCGGTTTTTGTATTTAGGAAATTTCATTTTATTTCTAGTCTTGATGTTTAAGGACTTCTGTTAAATATCTAGCATTTCAATTCTATCATTTCAATTCCAATTTTAGATGATTAGGAATGTCTTGTCCTTGGAATCCTCTGTTGATAAATGAAAACAACTGAACCATTGCCATCGGTCAATCTCCATTTATCTCGTGCTCAAGCATGCTATTTTTGTCTCACAGGTGATCATGAATCGCCAACCACCAGCCATCCGTGCATGGCCACATGCAATTGCGACCGATTGGGGTGATGTGCAAAATGGTCTTACTAATATTGAAGATGACGTGGGACAAATCCCCATTGTCCTTCGACAACTCACGAGGCAAATGGAGTTTGCTCAAACCAGGCCCAATCTCGTGACCGCCCTATCACGAGAGAAAACTCTCTTGACACCTGCAGACATGCCAAAAGGTGACCAACAGAGTAGACATTTTGTGAAGATCATGAGTAAGCTGAAGTGAACTGCGGGATCAATACCCCATTGATTTGTCCAGCTACGCTGCTGTCAAAATCTCAGAGGAGCTCAAGATGCCTGAATGCGAGGCATTCGCCAATGCTTGTCACCCAGAAAGCTACATGCAAGCCTACCTGGTCCAAAGGATGATTCGATCATACCAATCAAATTTAACTGGCCCCGCCTTGAGATGGTACATCATGAGGAGAATCACTCTTCTCAAGACTTGGGAGGAATTGAGTAACATTTTCCTTAAAGAATATGGCATTGACGTCAACATTGCTCTACCTCACAAAGAGTTTGTAAGCAAGGAAACGATGAGGAAAAAGTCTGTCATGACATGTACTGCAGTAGAAAGAGACCTGACTGCCCAAGATGGTCCAGAGCAGAAAAGACCAATAGGAGGAAACTTTGAAGCGGCTCTGTATGACATAAAAGCCACCAAACAATGTTCCATTAATGGGAAGTTTCCTACCAGCAAAGGTAAAGAACCCGAAAACATGGTTGAAGTTGTAAAACCCATCCAAGATCGAGGCACCACGACGCTGCTTCCCAAACTTACTGTGAGAGCTAAGGTCCTCAGGGCACTATCACCCATCAACCTAGGGAATGAAACTCCACCGTCTCCCGGTGCCTTTGACAAGCTCAAGCTAGCAGAATGAAGGGCTTTACTCAAGAAGTCAGGACGAGGTGTCAAGAAGGGAAAGTCAAAACGATCCAAGCCAACGCCCGCCACCAAACAGGGGCAAAGTCCAACGGCCATTGAACAGCCACGCCGAGGCTTTGAACACCGCCCGTGGTACAGTCCTATGAAGAGTTGCCAACACTATACAGATGAAGATGACCATTCACATGGTAACCAGCTCTTGCCCGCATACGGACCCCAAAGCTTGCTAGGTGGAGGAACGCTCACCCTTCATGATTTTCCTTCCAATGGGCTGCTGAATTTGTCACCCAACTATCTGGGTAACATAGACGCCTCATCCTCGGTAGGAAATTTCGACCCCAAAGAAAACGATGAGATGATCTCAGAAGAATCCAGCTTCCCCGAAGGAGCAGAATTTAATGCCGCCATGAAAGGATTGGCAACACAAAGAAGAGGAATGGTTCCTTAACCGAGATGCGGCAGGCCCATCTCACCTTAATAGAATGGTGATTCCCGAAGGAATGGAAATTGTTGATTTCCATAAATATAACGGTATGACTTGTCCCGTGACCCACTTGCAATATTTCCTAGCCAAAATGAGTCGATACGCCGACCAGACACCGTTCATGACTCAGGCCTTCTAAGAAAGTCTTATTGGGTCAGCATTGCAATGGTTCTTCTTGTCAAAGACCTACCTCGTGCATGATTGGGATGTGCTGTCCTCTACATTCCTACATCAATACCAAGACAAGATAGGATTTGCGTTCCCCCACAAGAATTTGGTTCACGTCAAAAGAGGACCAATGGAGAATTTCCAAGCATATGCAGAAAGGTGGGAGGCTTTCGAGATGCAAACTATTCCTCAATTGGCTGAGGAGGAAATGATGAAGCTGTTCATAAAAGCTTTGTCTCGTAAGCTTCATTCCTAGTTGCATGGAATGCACTTCTGTAACTTCAACGAAGTGGTCCTCTCGTGCGAATACTTCGAGTCTACCGGGGCAAAGAATTCAAGGGCGCTTGATTCGGGGTCGACGCCACGGCTATCAAGATCCTCCCTTTCACATGAGTTTTCATGGGTTTCAGTTGTTTTTATGATTTCCCATCCTATCTAGTGTGTTAATACCGCATTTTCTATTCCAGTAATGTAATTTGTTTTTACTAGTGAATGTACAATTTCAACATTTCATTTTGAGAGCATGAGGGGGTATCCCAAACCGGCCCTGATGCTATCCAACCATGAAAAAATATCATCCTAGGAAAATCCTGAGGGCTGGGCTTTCTCATGCTTCCTCCAAAACATGCTTGTGAAATTAAAAGCATTTCATTACAACAAAAAAAAATTTCAAAAAAAGGAGGTGTCAAATTTAACCCTGTTTGTTTTTCTGATTTACTTATATTGTGTCTCAGAACATCATCTCCTTGAAAACGGGACATTTGAAACCAGCATAGCAGGTCCCAAGGATGTGGACTCAACAAATTCAGGAGTATTGTTTCAAGAAAACCGGGGCAAACGGATAAGATTACTCCATTTATAAAAGGGTATGCCTTGCTTCCTAACATGATCTTAAGAATGATGCTTTCTTCATTTTCATTTGCAGGGAACAAAAGACAGGACGTAATAGGTATATGCACACGATCAAACTCGAAACATGTAGATCGTAGTTGGCTTAAGAAAAGCTTCCTAAGACGTTTTTTCCATGCTGCTTTTGGCCTCCCCCATCTCTCGAGTTATCTCGGCAAGTCGTCCCTAAAACTCTGCATAGGTTATCTCCCATCAGTGCAAGCCTAAGCAGTGGTTCTTTCCCGCAACATACTCTAAGAGGACGAGCATTGCAATTTCATAGGCGGGACGTTCAACTTCGGCAAATCAGAAAGCCCGGAAAATGAACTCATTCACTTCCCCTTCAAATTGGCTACTGTCAACAGGGAGAAAATCCATACAATTCCATAGAAGCTTGAGGTACATGACCTTGCCCAACGCTGCTGATGTCTAACAATGAGAGAGGAAAAATTTCCACAGAAGAAAGGTGTTAAAGATGGATCGACCATCGTCGGCCATTTGTCTAGGGCCATGGGCAAAGGAGGGCCGCCCAAAATGATGCGCCAAATCTTGGTGAGGCCATAGCAATCACCAATATTCAAGATGCCGAGGAGTCATCGAAATACAAACTTTGCAGAAGGGTAACTTGGTATCGTTTCCAATACCTTCCTCTAACTTCATTTCTAATACATTTCCCCTGTTTTGACAAGAAGCATCAGTGTTCAAAAACTGAGTTGAAGAATTAATCCGAGCCAACCGATACTGGCCAAGCAAGCACCTGGAGACGACCCATACTGAATTCACCCGACCGGGTGTAAAAAAACAGGTCATTCTAGCGGTTGGATCACTTAAATAAATAAAAAACGCGTTCTATGGACACCGCCGGCGCTTTAGCCGAGTGGTATCCGGAATAGAGCGCCAAAGGTCCGAACAGGGTTTCGAATCCCGAGCGGCATTAGCCGCATGTGGAAAAAGAAAGAAAGAAAGAAATAATAATAATAATAATAAAGTTTTTTTTTTTTTTTTTTTTGCATACCGAGATCGAAAATTTAGGATCTCATGCTCCCTTTAAGCCTCAAGACCCTAGGTGCATCCAATCATTTGCAAATTGGCGAAGGGTAATGCTGTATCGTTTCTAGTTTTTCAACTTTGGAAAATTCATACACTAACACATTCCCTCTCATTCTTTGTAGGATTATCTGTCCGCCAAAAGTGTGGATGACAAATGCAAATTGGCGAAGGGTAATGCTGTATCGTTTCCAGTTTTTCAACTCTGAAAATTCATACACTAACACATTCCCTCTCATTTTTTGTAGGGTCATATGTCTGCCAAAAGTGTGGACGACAAATGCAAACTGGCGAAAGGCAATGTTGTATCGTCTCCAGTTTTTCAACTCTGGAAAATTCATACACTAACACATTCCCTCTCATTTTTTGTAGAGTCATCTGTCTGCCAAAAGTGTGGACGACAAATGCAAACTGGCGAAAGGCAATGTTGTATTGTCTCCAGTTTTTCAACTTTGGAAAATTCATATACTAATACACTTCCTCTCATTCTTTGTAGGGTCATCTGTCCGCCAAAAATGTGGACGACAAAATGCAAACTAGCGAAGGGGTCATATGTCTGCCAAAAGTGTAGATGACAAATGTAAACTGGCGAAGGGTAATGTTGTATCGTTTCCAATTTTTCAATTCTGGAAAATTCATACACATTCCCTCTTATTCTTTATAGGTTCATTTGTCCGCCAAAGGTGCATAACGAGCAAGAAGAGATATGTCAAACTTTGATGACGACATTGGATCAACTCTCCCAAGTGAAACGGCATCCTAAGTATCGCCAAAATGGATGACATGAATCTTTTGGGCCTTAATTCGCATTTGTTTTTGGCTTTACTCAGCAATTGATTTATGCACTTTCTCCTGTGCAGGGGCAAAAACAGACATGTCCGTCCAATCAAAGATGGGATTTTCAATCTTGACTGATTATTCATGCGTCATTCCCCTTTGAGTAGGGGCAATCCATGAACACTCATTTTTTAATAATCCCCCTATATTCAAACACGTCTGCAGAGACAATTTTGCATCTCATGCTCTTAGAAAGCTTTCTTCTTTTGAGAAAATTCAAATCATTCTAAGGCTGCAAACTCCTTTGTGCTTACAGTAATCCATGCCTTTTCAAAATGATTTTTGCATGATGATTTTTGTCTGTCTAAGTCACCAATTCCACTGAGGCTCATCAAATTAAGCAGTTCAACAAATGATGTGGATCAATTGAGCATGCTAAATGAGGTACATCAGGATGATGAAAACCAAACCATGACCTACACACAGTCCCCTAATTAAACACTTGTGAGGTGAGCATAGGAAATTCTATGTCTACAGGGTAAAGAGTTCTCTCGCGAATGGTACAATGACCAAAGTGATGAAGGGCATTTCCTTTCTCCACCCTAAACACGACAGGTTATCCATTGCCTAACCCCTTTGAGCCTCATGCCATTGTGAAGTTTCTTTCATATTACCCCTGTCAAGAACCACCCCACACCGGGGCATTGAAGGAGGAACGGCATCATAAGGTGAGAAAATGGATGAGACTTTTCTTGCTTGCACTTGCATCAATCTGTGGGTGTTTTTATTCCATATGAGCACTCATGATAATTTAAGTGCCATAGAATGACGAAGAGCATATTTGGTCTATACGTTTGTATCCATTGTACAACCCCATTGAGTTTGTAATTTCATTTCAACTCCTCACATTGGGGCAAAGAGAAGGTCACCATCGTTCAAGTAGTATAAGCTGAAATGGCCGACTGCAAATGAAGACTCAAGAATCTAGGACAGTCCTGAAACAAAAACAAAAAATGAAAAATGAAAAATAGGGGCATGAAAAAAGCAGTGTGCCTGGTAAAAACAAGGCCAATGCCCTCAAGTAAAAAATGATGCTCGAGCAAAAAAAGAGTCTCCATAAAGATGAGCTCCATTGATGAGGAAGAAGACCGGTGACAACATCAAGATGATCACCACCTCTTGTACACATTTTCGAGCCTATAAATTCATTTGTCTCTCAACTTGTGAGCCAAATTTACATTGTGTCCATTTGTAAAAATCTCTTCTGACTAGGGCACTTGAATTAACATAGGAATTCATATGTTTATAAGCATCGCTCGAAGAAGTACGAGCAAGAACATTCCTATCTCTTTTCGCAGGGTTCTTGACTTGTAAACCCGAAGATGGTGTGCAACATCTCTTGACCTTCGTGGCCCCTTTTGCCAAGCCTTTGACCAAGCCTACATTACGATCTTAACAAAGACCTCTCAGATTGGTAAAGTCGTACCATTTGCGAGAATATTCGGATCCCTATCGCCATGATGATAGTGAAAGGGTGAGATTCCTATGATCCCGCATCAATGGTCGGGACAAAATAGCCTTTTCAATGAGAGTGAGTGGAAACCCTTTCAGACTGAAAGCTCCTCATTTGACATGTTCAAGACATTCTCATTTTGAGTATGAATTGTCTTTTTGAAAATTCTCCCCAATGAAACTTTGGTGATGCAAACTAACAAAATTATCATGCATAAACCCCATTTGAATTGAAATTTTTACAGTATGCACAAATCAGTTGCACATATTGCATATTTGTCTCACAGGAGACATACTTTCAGAGAGCAAGAGATATCATTATGTCTCCAACTTACCAGGAGGGGGGAGACCTCTAGGGATATCTCAGGTGCGTCCTCGATATTCCAACTTACCAGGAGGTGCGAGACCTTCAGGAGTATTTGAGGCGCGTCCTCGATATTCCCAATTTACCAAGAGGTGGGAGACCTTCAGGGATACTTGAGGCACGCCCTCGATATTCCCAACTTACCATGGGGTAGGAGACCTCCAGGGATATCTCAGGTGCGTCCTCGATATTCCAACTTTCCAAGAGGTGGGAAACCTTCAGGGATATCTCAAGTGCGTCCTCGATATTCCAGATAATCAAGAGGTAGGAGACCTTTTCAAGCATATAAGGTAAGTCCCTCTTCATTGACACAAAGTGTGCTTCCATAGCTGGAGTCCCTCTTTACCGACGTGGCGTGCCTCTCGTGGCCCGAAGTCGCAATGAAAAAAACTGGTGTCCTTGAGAAAAATCAAGCACTTAACAAGATTGTGTCCTGAGAAAAGTCGGTACATCCCTGAGAGAGTTCAGGTAAGCAAATTGGTATCCCTGAATAATGGTTCAGGTACCTAACAACTTTTTGCTTCTACAGGCGACCGGAGAATGGTCCGAGTCCTGGAAAGGCAATCCCTCGTCAAGGCGACCGAAGAATGGTTCGGGTCCTAGACAAACAACTCTTTGCTTCTACAAAGGCGACCGGAGAATGGTCCGAGTCCCGGAAAGGCAATCCCTCGTCAAGGCGATCAAGAATGGTTCGGGTCCTAGACAAACAACTCTTTGCTTCTACAGCGACCAAGAATGGTCCAAGTCCCGGAAAGGCAATCCCTCGTCAAGGCGACCGAAGAATGGTTCGGGTCCTAGACAAACAACTCTTTGCTTCTACAGGGCGACCGGAGAATGGTCCGAGTCCCGGAAAGGCAATCCCCCCGTCAAGGCGACCGAAGAATGGTTCAGTCCTAGACAAACAACTCTTTGCTTCTACAAAGCGACGGAGAATAGTCCGAGTCCTGGAAAAGCAATCCCTCGTCAAGGCGACCGAAGAATGGTTTGGGTCCTAGACAAACAACTCTTTGCTTCTACAGGCGACCGGAGAATGGTCCGAGTCCTGGAAAAGCAATCCCTCGTCAAGGCGACCGAAGAATGGTTCGGTCCTCGTCAAGGCGACCGAAGAATGGTTCGGGTCCTAGACAAACAACTCTTTGCTTCTACAGCGACGGAGAATGGTCCGAGTCCCGGAAAAGCAATCCCCCCGTCAAGGCGACCGAAGAATGGTTCGGGTCCTAGACAAACAACTCTTTGCTTCTACAAAGGGCGGCGGAGAATGGTCCGAGTCCCGAAAGGCAATCCCCGTCAAGGCGACCGAAGAATGGTTCGGGTCCTAGACAAACAACTCTTTGCTTCTACAAAGGGCGACGGAGAATGGTCCAAGTCCTGAAAGGCAATCCCCCATCAAGGCAACCGAAGAATGGTTCGGGTCCTAGACAAACAACTCTTTGCTTCTACAAAGGCGGCGGAGAATGGTCCGAGTCCCGGAAAGGCAATCCCCGTCAAGGCAAATCAAGAATGGTTCGGGTCCTAGATAAACAACTCATTGCTTCTACAGCGATCAAGAATGGTTCGGGTCCTGAAAAGCGGTTTCCCATATCATCAATCATAGGTACGTTTTTCTATATCGGCATCGTATAAGGAAATATCCCGATACTTACCAAAAACTCGGGGTTCGCACCCCATATCACTCTTTCCCGGTAAGTAACCGGTATTTTTCTTATCTATTTTAGTATGTATTATGCATTATTGCCATTTTCTCGCTTTGGACACTTGGTCCTAGGTGAACTATCATCTATTGCATATGCATGGATAAAATTTAGGTATCGGTTCGTCTTTGAAGGCAACCTCTCGCGAACTCACCTTCAAAGAGGGGCAAATTTGTTGACACCTAAATTTTGACCAAGTATTTGCACTTAAATTGCTTGGAAAATTAGGGACTAATTTGGCCCTAACAAAAAGAATTTTTGATCACCTAAGTACTAATATTATTTACTAAGTTTTATTTTCCTATTTATTTTCCTTTATTTTAGAGTAAAAATAAAAATAAAAATAAAAAAAGAAAAGAAAAAAAGAGAGGCCCATAGAGGGGCCGGGCTTTCGCGCCCAACCCTCTTCTTCCTCATTTCTTCTTGCGGGCCCAGGCCTGTCTTCCTTATTCTTTTCTTCCGCTTGGGTCAGGGCCCATTCGGCCCCCCTCACCTTCACGGCCCGGCCCTCTTCATCTTCATCTTCTTCTTCTGCTGCATGCGAGAAACAGAGGAGCAGAGCGGAGGACGGAGGATAAGGTAGCTGGCGACGGATGGGGACGTTCGCATGCGCCATCAATGCCGCCGCGCGAGATCTCGCGCGAAACCCGGACGGATAGGACTCGTCTTCAATGCAAACCAAGTGGCGTGGTAAAACGGGGCACGCCGGTCACCACTGCCGACGATCGGCCAAGCCCTCGGTCAACCGGTCCTCCTCTCGCCTATAAATAGGGGGGTCGAGCAAAGAAGAACACAACAACACACAGCGAAAATCCAGAGGAAATAGAGAGAGATCTGAGGGCGGAGAGAGCTGTGAGAGAAAGAGAGATCTGAGAGGAGAGAAACAGATCTGAGAGAGGGTGTTCTGGAAAACCAAATCTGGAGGGGGAGAGAAGGCGAGGGTCAGAAGCAAGATCTGAGAGGGTGAGACCGGAGAGAGAGGTTGCTGCTAGGCCGAGTCCCGCCGCCGCGTGCGACGCTGGTTGCTCGGCTCGACGCCACTGCTGTTCAGCCACCAGCGACACCGCCTGCTGGTGTCGTTTCTGTAAAAGAGAAGGAGACGGATCTGTAGAGGGAGAGAGGCACGGGACCGCGCCCTGCCGCTGCATCAGAAAGCTACCTGACCCGACGCCACCGCCGCTCCGCCACCCGCACTGCTGTTCAACCACCGACGGCGCCGCCTGATGGCGTCGCTCCCACCACCATCAGCCCCTGGAGTTGTTGCCGTCTCTTTTGCCCACCGGGCCATTGGCCGAGCTCGGCCAGGCCTCACGCCGACGAGCCCACCGCCGCCCCTGATGTTGGCCATCGCCTCCTCATCAAGTCCGCCGATCCTCCGCCGTAGGCGCTACTCTCCGCAGCCACGCCGTTCGTCCCAGCCTCGCCCTCGCCGCCACGCAAGATGCCACGAGAGAAGGGGGGAACGCGGGTCGGGTCAATGACCGGGTCGGGCGCGAGGACCCGGTCGACCGTTTAGGGTTTGGCTTTTCCTGCCGAGCCGTTGGGCCTTTTCTGTCTTGGGCCGGACTTGTTTTATTTTGATTAGGCCTAACTATTTTTTTGTTTCGGGTATTCCTTGCGGGCCCAACGAAGTCAGCCCATATCCGAGGACCCTAGGTCATCTCGGAGCCCGAGCCTCGTGCCGAGCCGAGCCTGACCCGGTCCGACCGGGACCCGACCCGGTCCGGCCGGTTTTTATAATAATATATTATTGTTTTAATTATAAAAGTATTTTCAAAAAAAAAAAAATTTCAGAAAAATCCGAAAATCCGAAAATATTTTATATTTTTCAGAAATATCAAAAAATCCAAAAATATTTTATATTTCACATTTTCTAGAAAAAAAACCAGAAAATTCAGAAATATTTTATATTTTCTAAAAATCAGAAAAACCCAAAAATATTTTATATTTTCCAAAAAGAAGGGAAAAAGCCAAAAAAGGTTTGTTTCAACAAATGCATGGAAAAATCCTTGAAAAAATGCAAAAATATTAAACCCGAGGGTTTAAACAAGATTAGGTACCGGAAGGGCATTAGTGATTAACTAGTGTAATCAAGTCCCCGATCCTAGTTTCTGCAGTTACGCAGAGTAAAATATTTCTCCCAATATTTTACTTGGGTTCCTAATCGACTCACCCCAAACCGATTAGTGGCGACTCCTTTTTAATGAAATTGAATTGCAGTTAAGAAATCAAACATTAAGTCATGAATTGGTGGGCTTGGGAGAGCCCGGGCTAAACCCTGATGAAAGGCGTTCAGCCGAGCCATTAGCCTCCGAGGCCGAAAAGGAGGTCGCGACACCGTCCTACCTTGGGCATAAGGCCCACACTATTCTTGCCCGGCCCACGTCCTCCTAAGCTCGAGTTCTCAATCTAAAAATCTCTTTTCCAAATACTCGACTCAATTGACACTGTCAACTGTCGCAGAAGCATCGTCCAAAAGTCTGTCTCGGATGTTCCCGAAAATTCGAAGTCCAATATTGAATTCTCGTGCCTTGTCAATTTTGCCCGAATGCCATTTTGGTACTATTCAGACTGACAGGCGGCTTTGAGGATTCACGCGTAACCGACTCATGCCAATTCATGTTCAAAACTTCTCAACACATGGACATCATTGACTACATCAAATTGCGAATGATCGATTATTATTTCAAAGTACACGATTACCAAGGTTCGACATAGGATCATTCGTGGATTCGATAACAATAGACAGAATCATCCGTCATCCCATTATGTTCTATCCGCGAATCGACTTCTATTCGTCCTTGAAATCGGCTTGCATGACTATAGGATCGTCCTCACGCAAGTCTTACGGTTGAGTTGTTTTCCTAAGTCAAGTTCTTTAGTCACACGAGTTCTGTCTTCATTAGCCTTTCCTCTCAAGGTCAGTATCTCAGAAGTGATCAGTTCCGAGTGAGATCAACCAACAATGTATTGGCGAAATCAACGTTCATTCATCCCTTAAAGGGCTCGAATTTTAGGATGTTACAATTCTTCCCCTTTTATAAAAATTTCGTCTCAAAATTTGTAACTACTAACCCGTCCTCAAAAGATGGGGGTGTTAATGCTTCATCACTTCTTCACTTTACAGTGTAGCTCCCTCTGTTCCGCGATACTGCTAGATCATCTTAACTAAGGCAATAGTCTTGTTTTGAAGTACTTGCCCTTTATGGTCCTCTATCTGTATCGGCTTTTCCACGTACGACATCCTGTCGTCTACATCTAGTTCCTCAAAATTCAATACATGAGTCAAGTCCAGTTCATACTTTCTTGACATGGACACGTGGAAAACATCATGTACTTGAGCAAGCTTCGATGGCAATGCAAGACAATACGCTAAAACCCCAATCCTTTCCAAAATTTCAAAGGGTCCAACGTACCTCGGACTTACCTTTCTTTTCTTGCCAAATCTAGAAGTACCCTTCATCGGCAATACTTTCAAAACCATATGATCACCCACCTTAATCTCCAACAGTCTACGATGGTTATCTGCATAACTCTCCTAACGACTCTGAGCGGACTTTAGTTTGTCTTTAATAATCTGAACTACATTCAATAACTGCTAAACCAATTTTTGAACTAGCAATTCCCAGTTCTCTGGCCTCATATTTCTGACTATATTTCTACTATACCACTCCAATAAAATCTTATCCCACGAGCACTCTCTTTTTGCACAGTGCGTAGTTCAATTCATTTTTGCCCTTTTCGACATCTTAGAAGCCTACCAAGAGTTGCTCCTTTCTCAAGCACTCTGGCCCCGGCGTCCACTCCCCACCCTCATCAGATCAGTCATTACAGGAATTTTCAAACTGCACCACTACTAGCAAAAGTCCCTTTTTGACATACACCATCTCATAGAGGTATTATCCACTTTGGCCTGTCCCATACCAAGCCTCACGGTTTTAACCTCGTCTGAGCACCTCAAAGTGCAAAACTTTCTCCAGCTCGTCAACCCATGAGCTCGTTTCCACGAGGTTACTTATTGACACTTGAAATCTAATTCACTAAATTTCCATTGAACCGCTATCCGAATTCCACAAATCACCGATTTTTCTTTCAACATTCCTTTCACATCCATTTAATAACCAAACCAATAATTCACCTCAACCACTTGAAAATTAGTGCAAACCAAATGTCATTCATTACACCAAAAGCTTTAGGATACATCTTCAAATCCTTTCTGATACCTCAAGAAGAAATCATCGATAATGCTATTTCACCACTCATCCATCTAGCATCAAAGGATAATTAATTCTTAATCCACCGAAGATAAAAATCCATTCCTCAAATCCCTATTTTCATTATCTCCTAATATAATCCACCTTGGGTAAATTCATATCTTAATCGAATCTAAGACTTCCGAGCAATAAATCATCCACTGAAATTCTTATCATAGATTATCACCATTTAATAGATCATCTCTTATGATCTCATACCTACAAATCCTCAAAGCATCAAGATAAAACTTATCTGACTTCCATTAAATCCAAGGACCTCAATTGTCGTGATGCGTAAGCAACCAATCTTCCTTGTTGCCTTACCACACAGTCAAATCCCTTATACGACACTTCACTATAAATCTCGTATTCTCCAATACAAGACTAAATCCTCAAAACCGGTGCGGTAATCAGCTTATACTTAAGCTCTTAAAAATTTCACTTATTCGTCCATTCAAATTCTTACATCATTCATTAACTTTCGTATCAGAAACGTAGCTATCGTAGAGAACATTTCTACGAATCGTCTGTATTAACCTGTCCGACTTAGAAAACTTTGAACCTCTGTCACTGTCATAAGTCCTGACATATTCATGACTGCCTTGATGTTAACAGATCCATAGAATTTCCTTTGTTCAAAATCATATGACCAACAAAACAACGCGAGTAAACCCAAACTCGCACGTATTAAACTTGGCATACTATTTATGTTCTCAAACGGTCTATGGCACCACCCTTAAGTGCTATTCGTGTTCCTCTAAATTCCTCAAATATTCCAATTTATTGCTCACAAACACAATTACCATTTGCTCCAAATACGCCTTAATCACTCAATCTATCGAATCCATAAAAGCAACTGGCGTATTAGTTAATCCAAACGGTAGTACGGTAATCTCATAGTGACCAAATCACACACAATATGTTGTCTTTAGTTTATCCTCCTTTTTAATCCTCAACTACTGATAGCCCGTCCTTGGGTCTATCTTGGAACATATCGAAGCTTCTTGAAATGGGCCAAACAAGTCATCCATCCTTGGTAATGGATATTTGCTCATGACCGTCCCTTGGTTGAGCTACTGATAAGCGATGCATAAGTGCAATGATCCATCCTTGATTCTCCAACTAACCAATTAACCTCAGTTGTCCAATAACCTTAGCAACCTTCGTCCAATAAATGAGTTACTTCCAACGACGAATTTCAAAGGGGTCAAGGGTCCTCCTTGATTTCCCACAAACTCAAAACTGTCACCCACTACTGGGTTAAACTGAATTGTCTTTCCATAACAATCCACTTTCTATTGGGTGGGATGGGATTCCTTCTCCCCATCATCGGCCCTTTTTCCAAATTAACAATTGTCTCTATTAGGCACGAACCACGAGCCAGATGCGGTCACCCTCCCGATCATATTCTTTTCTATCATCTAGGCCTTTTTGTACATCCCATCAAAGCTCTTTAAAGTCAAGGGCACCAGCTGGCTTTCAATTCTTGTTTCAAACCATCTCTGAACTATCTTGCCCTATCCAAGAGTCCTCCACTAACCTCGGCATAGTATGTGCTGACTCGGCGAATTTCGCCTCATACTAATCCATTGAAATCTGATTCTGATGAAACTATTGAAACTTTACCATCTTTGACTCCCTCGCACTGTCCAAGAAGTATTTCCCATTGAATGCTTCATGAAAGGCATTCCATGTCTGAACCATACCTTCAGAGAACACTCTTCCTTGAGTGGCTTCCCACCAATTACTGGCATTACCTTAAAGCTGATAAGCCGCCAGAAGTACCAGATCTTTCTCTGAGCACCTCAACACTATAACAGTTCTCTCGAAATCCCTTATCCAAAGGGTTGCAGCTTCAGGGTCGCCCACACCACTGAACCTCGGTGGCTTCAATCTCAGGAACTGTTCTACCAACCTAAGCATCGGTCTCTCACAGACCTCTTGTCTCACTAGGGGAACCACAAGGACCACAACAGGAGCACACAACTTGCTGTCTTAACAAGGTCTCTAACGCCAGCAGAATCCTGTCTAACCTAGGATCTGCCTGCGCGTTACCCCTACCACAGGTCTGACCAAACATTGCCTTACGCATAAGGGCTCTCTCTGCTCAGGATTGCTCATCACTCTAGACTATGAGCAACTCACCACCACACCAAACCACAAAAGCAATCACATGCACGTAAAGTAAAAGCCATCCCTATCTCACTATCCCAAAAATCCCACGCACCTTATCACTCCAAGTCTCGACCTCGCTCGGGGTTGTCACGCTTTGACTCTCGAGCTCGTGGCAACCCCTTCTCCTTGGTCAATTCAAAGCAATGTCCCAAGACCCGTCGACAACCATTCATTTTATCTTTCATTAAGTACAAATGAAAGACGAACCATCCCCAAACAAACAAACAATCAAACAAAGATAGAGGGATGAACAACAATGACAACAGCAACTACTCATTTATACATCTTCATTGGATTAACCAACGGATGATCGTTTTTTGAATTACAAGCCCGATAAAAAGGGCCGATATATCCTCTAAGCGAAACCAAAAGGACTAGGCTAATCCAACAGTACACAAAGAACCCTCAGGTTTAACACCACGGTCACTCGGACATATCGGACACAAGCTCCATCGGGTTGATCACTGGAGAAGCGGGGGCAGGATTCTCCATTGCAGGTGCGCCATTCTAAGGACCTGAAAATGGTTAACCACGATGGGTTGAGATAAAATCTCAGCGAGTTCTCCCCCTAAGCCCCGGTAAGTATGCCAACTCAACCAAGGGTATCTCTTCAGAACCACCCTTCACTCAACCTAATAACCCACAACCAACAAACAGCAGACTAAACAATAGACAAGACAAACCAACAATCAACATTCGGTTCACGTGTCACCTTACCCGATCTGCCATACCTTGCACATCAAATCTCATACAATGCAAGCAAGGCATATGGCCGTTAGATGAAACAGTTCATCAATCACATGTAAATCGCGTCACAAGTTATCTCACCTGGCCATTACCACACCTTGCATGACTGTCAACTCATGCGTGCGTACCATAAATCATTACGACATTAAGATCATGCGAATAATCAGGGCATCTCACACAACTTTCTCATGCCTTACATCCACACATATGCTCCGATTATTATGATCACTAGGGTCGCAACACAACCTTATGGTTGGTGGTCAACTGGTCGAAGACCAGGCATCGTCCTCCCCCATGAGGCACGGCGACGTCACGGGCTCTCTCCCATCGACGGCATTCCCTATGGAGCATGGGGCCTGCTCACTACCGCAGCCCCGCATCTGACCATTGTCAAGCGACCTAATGGTCACGGCACAACCCCAATGGGGATTGGCGATCATCCGACTCAACCGAGCTATCAACTTTAATCTGACAATGCAACATATCAGCAAACAGTTCATTCTTGTCTTTGCTTTTGCTTGGTCGTGAATGCAACATTGCTCATGCGCTCATGCTCATGCGATATGCCATTTCAAATAACCCACACAATATGTCATGCGGTATCACTTGCCAATTCCAAAATTCAATTCAACCGACATTCGATCAAGCATTTCATCATCAATCACGAGTATAATTAACAATCAGCACTTCAATTAATCACAACAATCAAGAGCACATCAAATTAAGACAAAAATTAGCTTCTATATGAACAGTGCCATGAACAATAATCGTGAACAATAATTATGAACAGTGATTTTTCCGAAATTCAATTAATTAAAACATTCCAAAAATTAAACAAAATATTAATTAAAACAATTAATCAATTTAATTAAAGCTAAACATGCTTAATCAATCACATAAACACAATTAATCCCAAATTAAGCACAATTAAGCTTAATAAGCAAAATTAAGATAATCTAATCTTAACCATCTATCTAACCACCTATCTTAGGGCTAATACAACTTAATTAACCTGCTTAAACCAAAATTAACACTAACTAACCAACACTAAGCAAGTTTAGGCACTAAATAGGAATTATGAGCTAAACTCATCCGTTAAGTGGGCCGGCGACACGGACGCGGCAGCGGCGACGAACCTGACACCCAAGGACCTCTACCACGACCATCCAAGGCGGTCCCGGGCTCAACACAGCAGCAACAGCCTTTGCTTCCCACTACAACACTAAAAAATTGCACTGCACAGGAGAAAAACGGATTGCCCGGAGCTCTGGCGAGCGACGGGCTGGCAACCAGTGGCACCTGCGGATCGAGAGGGAACTACTTGTGGCTGGTATGGACAGTGATTTGGTCGGAAAGGAAGGAAAATAGGTGAAAAGGCGGAACAAAGTTGCTGCAAGCGGAATAGTGACGGTCCGATGAGCATCAACTTCTGACGGCCGTACAGGACGGCCAACAGCTCCTTTCAGCGAACGGCCGACACTATCTGAACGCTTTTCATCTTTTGAACACAATGGCAGGTGGCACGGGATGAGATTCTAACGGGAAGGTATTGAACAACTTGGTTTTCAGTGAAAGGTCAGAAACTGAAATTTCAGGAAGGAAGGGAAACTAGGGAGAGAAGTGGTGCGGTTTTGGAGAAGATGAAGAGGAGAGAGAGTGAAATGAGGTTGAATTCAAAGCCTCTTCGAGGCCAATTAATGCTTGCCCCAACTCCCAAGACAAGATGATATCACCTTCTCTCTCTTCTTTTGACTTTTCTTCAAAATATCCAAGGGTATTTTGGTCATTTCCATCTTGCACACTTCCCAATCTGCCCTTAGGCTGAAAATGAAGGGCGGGCCTAAGAAATGGGCTGGAAAATGAATAGGAATGGGCTCGGGAATTTGTTGGGCTAGAAACGGCTCAAGGTTAGACAACGGGCTCGGAAGGTAAAAAGGTCGGTTTGGCCCAACAAGCTCATTTGCTTGTCTCAGGCCTACCACGATGGTTGTCCCACCTTGGGCATGAGGCCCACACTATTCTTGCCCGGCCCACGTCCTCATAGGCTCGGGTTCTCGGTCCAAAAATCTCTTTTCCAAATACTCGGCTCAACCGGCACTGTCAACCGTCGCTAAAGCATCGTCCAAAAGTCCGTCTTGAACGTTCCCGAAAATTCAAAGTCCAATATTAGATTCTCGTGCCTTGGCAATTTCGCCCGAATGCCATTTTGGTACTATTCAGACTGACATGCGGCTTTGAGGATTCACGCATAACTGACTCGTGCCAATTCACATTCAAGACTTCTCGACACATTGACGTCCTTGACTACATGAAATTGCGAAGGATCGATTTTTATTTCAAAGTACACGATTATCGAGGATCGACATAGAGTCATTCGTGGATTTGATAACAATAAACAGAATCACCCGTCATCCCATTATGTTCTGTCCGCAAATCGACTTCTATTCGTCCTTGGAATCGGCCTACATGACTACAGGATTATCCTCATGCAAGTCTCACGATCGAGTTGTTTTCCCACATCAAGTTCTTTAGTCGCACGAATTCTGTCCCCATTAGTCTTTCCCCTCAAGGTCAGTATCTCAAGAGTGACCAGTTCCGAGTGAGATCAACCAACAATGCATTGGTGAAATTAACGTTCATTCATCCCTTAAAGGGCTCGAATTTCAGGATGTTACACAAATATTCTCAAGAAAATTATCCAATCAATTTTAAACATTTTAATTTTGTCAATTCAGTGCTAATTTTTTACACAAAATTTTGACATGGTCCTTCCAACCAATTTTTAGGTTATCATTAGGCTATGAAACTATATTGGAATTTCATACAAAGGTTTAAGACTAAAATAGAAAAATTAGAAAGTTTAGAATTGAACTGACATATGTACAACAGTTTAGGACTAATCGGCCAATTTCCTCAAAATTTTTGTATTTGCACATACTTAGTTTGTGAGAACAAGATCTACGTTGACAAGCATAATCAACATTTTCGAGACAATATTTAATAAATGGTAGGTAAATTTTGTTCGGTAGAACGAGTAAAGCATCGACACGGTTGTCTAAAGAAGATTAATGGTAGAGCACTCGTGCGTAATTGAACTTAATTATGAAACAAGGACACTATGCTTTGAGTTATAATATAAAAAAAGGACACTATGCTTTGAGTTATGATATAAAAAAAAACCTCCATCAGTCTCCTAATAATTTAATTTCTTCCAAAATAAACGGTCACACACTAAAATAATAAAATTTCTCTCGGAATTGTGCATATGTCTCTCTTGGTTGTGCATATTCCCGATTAATTATCAATCATATTGCAATATCTTGCTACTTTATATAGTCACCATTGAAATATCATGCAAATCTCATACAACTCTTCGTTATAGAGTATGTACGGAAATTATACAATTATCTATTTCGCATACTCTTATCTATTTGTAACGTCATTGTGAGGGGAATTCGAGATTTCTTAGAATAAAAAATTGCATGGCCATTTTTCAAATAAGAAGACGCATGCATGACAAAAGAGCACATAAGATACAAATCCATTTCTGGTCACATAACACCAACGCGACAAGTTTCATTGTAGTTTCTCAGAAATAGACAGACACTTGACTGAGTCTTGAGATAACTTCCATATTCTTTTTTTAAAAAATTATTATTTTCCCACTTGGCCTGTTTTATACTCTTGTTGATAATTATTTTTCCAATCTCAAAGATCAATCGCCAAACTTAATTTATCAATTAAACTCAAAGCTGGAATAAATTTATTTTTGTGATCTATTAATTCCCTTTAACCTGGTGTATCATCAAGTCCGAATCCCCAAACGCTAAAATGTCCTCAATCTTTATGTTCATGGCTGCGATTAATCCTCGGAAACAGGCTTTATACTTAATCATCTTGTTTGCATTCGAATCTTTGCTTAGTGACGATTAGATATTGTGCAAATACGTCCGCCTTTTATAGTATGATTGATTTTATTGATAGGTCGCTCGTACGTGTGTGTGCATCCGTGCGGGTAAAAAATTAGCCAAAATAAGAAGGAGAAATGCATGCCCGGAAAAGTTATTTAAATATTTGAATTAATTTCAGAAAATTGAATTTAAAAAAAAAAAATGGAAAAAATGATTGTAGGGTTAAGGTCCCATTTGTTCTATGGAAAACTAAATAATTTGAAAAATATTTTTTAAAATGATTACTTGAAATAATTAGTTAATAAAAATATTTTCATTATTAGTAACAATTTATATCTAGATATTTTCGTGGATAATGAATTTTTTTCATCTATTCATTTTTGTAAGCGATATAAATAATCATTTTTAGGAAAATATTTTTCAAAATATTTATTTTTCGTAAAACAAATGAAACTTAAGAAATATTTACATTTAAATTTGGTTAGTGAAAGATCAAATGAATAAATATCCGATGCACTAACTTAGTTGAATTATAATTTCACTATTGTGCAACGCTCCAAGGCTAAACGAATAATCATTGAACTTTTCTTTATTTTCGGAAAATCGTAGGGATCGGAAAGCAAATCCCTTCCTTCCAATCCAAGCCGACAAAGCCGCCCCTGTATCTAACCACCGCGCACCCCGATCACATATTGGCACGTTCATCGTTTTTGCTCAGCTTCATTGTGTAGTGCGGTATTCCATAACGGAGAAGAGATAAGGGTAGTCCAGGCTGTTCTCAAGCACATCACGCACTTAATAAAATTACTCTTAAATGGAATTAGGACAAAGGCCTCAAACCTTAAAATACCACATTAACGAATCTCCCACTAGCAATTATTTCTGTAGAAAAACCCATCTCGGCAAAACCTGGTGGATGTGGACCACATTATCTTCCTTCAATCAAGTCCTCACCTTTCGGCTATTACATCCATGAAGAATAAGCTCACCTTAAATATGTAAATCCTTGTATTGAAAGTACTGATTTTGATAGGTGGAGTACACAATCCCTTGTACTCTCGACGATGATGTAGGAAATTGTATCTACACCAAAGTGGAAGTGGAAGGGCCACTATAGAAGCTAGAAGTAGCCTTTAGTAGTAGGCCTAACCAAAGCGTCACGACATGTTGTTCTGGTTGATCTGAGCACGTAACGCGGACTCCGGTCTTTAAGTATTTAAGTCAATCTCATGGTGTAGTGCAAGATTACAAGAGCGACGATGGATCAAGGCATCGTTTCACCTCGTCTGTGACTAGCACTTAGCGTCTCTCCTCAATCAGCAGAAGAGAAGACAAAAAATTAGAGATGAGTGCATGTAATCTGCCAAAATGAACCGTCTTCAATCTCAATGCGTGGACATCACATGGTGACACCTCTCTCTCTCTCTCTCTCTCATCAATTAATACTAAACTGTTCGAGGGCAAAATCATTGCTGTCCTCTCAGAATCTCTCTCTCTCTCCCTCTTCCCCCCCTCCTCCTCCTCCTCCTCCTCCTCATAGTCTCATCTTTGCTATGGTTCCCAGAGATATAGGAACTGGCATGGTTTTCAAGGCTAGCTAAATCCGGGAGCTCTCCAAGGCTCATAATCTGCAGTCGTCTTGCCCCCATATTGCAAAAGCTGGGTTGCACTGGAGAGGAGAGCGTGAGGGAGAGACAGCAGCAGGCTCATTTGGAAGGAAGGAAGGGAGGATGGTGTTGGGAGACATGTTGAGCCTCAGCATGATCAGCGCTACCGAAGCAAGTAAGCAAAACGCATGCATGATGAATTGATGAGTTTGCTCGCGCCGATGAATAGTTTTTGTCCCCAGAACTAGTGGTCATATCGATTCATGCACGCTCCCTCTCGTCCCATCTGGAGATCCTCTATCTCCCTTGATGTTCTCACGCGTGTCTCGATGGGTTCCAATTTCGATGCTTACCTCACTTTCATATGCATCGAACGGTTGGCAACCGGTTGAAACACCGATCGAGACGCCGTGCAGAGCAGAGGATCCTCATGGGGCTCGTACGTTCATGTGTTGTGTCTGCATGTGTGGTTTTGAGTCTGTGTTCTGTGCCTTGCATTTTCAGCTCTAGCTATTGAAACGTTACAGTCTCATCGCCACTAACAAAATGCCAATCTAATATCAATTCTAAGTATAATTTTGTTTTATCCCAAAAAATCCCAACTTTCATTTTAGCCCAAATCTACCTGACGGGTCCAAAATTCATCACTTATTTCCTTCCAAATTATAAATATCAGGGCCAGCTAAAGGTTCATTATTTGAACCAACATCTTTTCAACACCCTTATCTCCGAATGGAACAACGGCAACTTCCCGATGTAAATAATCTTGAACAAACCGTGGTGATTTTTTGACACATGGGAAAATTTGAGAATATAGCGAAAGTTGGGGAAATATTTTGGGTAAAAAAAAGGTTCGGGGAAAAATTAGAATTGAATCTAAAGTCAGGATTTAAAAAAAAAAAGGGAAATAGCCCTATTTTTGGGTAACACTAATCACTAAGGAACCTCACTATTCTCTTTTCCAAACACTGCACTACGATGCCTCAAGTGAACATTCAATGAGTTGCTGAGGAAACTTTAAGTAGATTGCACTTGCAAATCAACGTTAGCGATATATATAGATGGGTCATGCGATTTTCGAAACATTCGAATTTAGATACCGCGATAAAGACGACAGGGTTTGCAGAGCGGCTGCAATAGAGGTGGGATCCAGATTCTACACCACAAGACAACTGAACAGCACAGGCCAGCTAAAATCATATTCAGTATTCAACAAAAGTATAGTCGGTTCGAGGAATGCCCTGAACGGAATGTATATCGTTCGTCTTGGGAAGGATTAGATTGAGGCGGATTCAATTTGTTTCTGCTCTCTCTCCCTGCTCTTCTTTGTTCGGTCACTCGGTAGTTTTCATGCGCCTGCGAGAGTCTGGATGGTCGCCCTGGGGATCAAACCCAGGTCTCGTGGTAAGTCTCTGGCCCTTGAAGTTTAAGTTTCCGGGCCGAGTTTGATGGTGTGTGGTCAGTCATGTCTCTAGGACAGTGGATGTTGGGGAGAGGTCATGAGACATGTTCTTGTGTAGCCATGCCTGTCTGCAGATGAGAGCAACTAGTTCTTTTTTGACATATGCGCATGTGTATAACAGAACAACGCTGAAACAAATGCAAAATAAATAAACAAAATCGAAAGAAAGGGCGAGAAAAGGATATTGATTTATGCTGGCGAATGATAAATACATCCGCAGGGTGTATACTCTCAATTCAAGTGCTTCCTGGAGACAAATCTCCATGGAAGGAAACCAAAGATAAAGTGATTAATACAACAGTCCTCTCTGTATAATGTTTTACGGCTGCAAAGACGAGGCGAAAGGCAAAATGGAGAAGATCACTGTTCTGCATCTTTGGAAAACACTAACTATGCTCTGCATCCACGGTTTTCTTTTATGCATGCAAATTCCGACTGTAGCATAGGAGTGTTGATTAGTCCTTAAAAGCTAGAACATAACAACGGTGGAACCAGCATAGCCAGTTCCATTTTAGATGAAACAAAGAGCTCTTCTAGTAGCTAATTTAGCTGGGTCAATCATAGCATGCCAATGAAGTTGTCACCTGAATGTGATCTTGAACCTCTGTTTCATTGCAAAACAGAGTCGCAGATTCTCCAGGGACTTTGGCGAGCATGGCCGAAGAAGAATTCGCCCTGCCTGAGGGAGCAAGTCAGCATCAGCTTTCAACTTGGCTTCCTTGGAATCCTGCTACTAGTTTCCTTGGGGAAATTAGTGCACTTTCGGGGAAAAAGGGGCAACTCTACCAGTCAGGCAACGGACAGACACACGATTGGCAACAGATCCAGCATAACATACAAATCTGGCGTTGTCTGCACAGCGTTAATACTGGGGACACATCTCTTGATGCTTTTGATGTTGGAAAATGGCAACGATGCCACATGTCTCTCTAAAACTCAAGCATTTTCAGCGGAGATCATGCAAGTAGTATCCTGGGCAGTTACACTCATAGTACTGTACAACATACCGAGAGAGAAGTATATGAAATTCCCATGGCTTCTAAGGGCGTGGTGGATGTGCAACTTCCTCTTGTCTACTTTTTGCACAACCCTCGACGTCAACTATATAATTACGTACCACAGCCACTTAAGGACACGAGACTTCGCAAACTTCATGTGTCTGCTCGCCTCCACTGCACTGTTCAGCATTTCCATCTGGGGGAGGACAGGCATGACCTTCTCATATGCCAATGGCATCAGGGAACCTCTTCTTTCTGAAAATGTTGAGAAACATTCAGAATCCAAAAAGGAATCTTTATATGGGAACGCTACCCTCTCGCAACTCATTTCCTTCTCTTGGCTAAACCCATTATTTGCTGTTCGGATCAAGAAGCCGCTGGACCAAAATGACGTGCCCGATGTGGACATCAAGGACTCTGCAGCATTTCTTTCTCGTTCCTTTAGTGACTGCCTAAAGCAAGTCAAGGATAAAGACGGAGCCAAAAATCCATCCATCTACAAGGCAATCTACATATTCATCAGAAAGAAAGCGATGATCAATGCACTTTTTGCGGTAGTAAGTGCTGGAGCATCATACGTTGGCCCATACCTCATGGACGACTTCGTCAATTTCCTAACTGACAAGAAAAGCAGAAGCTTGGTGAGTGGCTATCATCTAGCATTAGCCTTTCTAGGTGCCAAAATGGTTGAGACTATAGCAAAGAGACAGTGGATTTTTGGAGCAAACCGGCTGGGCCTTTGGGTTAAAGCTTCTCTGATATCACATACATATAAGAAAGGACTAGTTCTGTCAAGCCAAACTCGCCAAAGTCACACCAGTGGAGAGATCATCAACTATATGAGTGTGGATATCCAGAGAATCACAGATGTTACGAGGTACTTAAATCATATATGGATGCTACCCGTACAAATCTCATTAGCCATCTACATTTTGCATACTAATTTAGGTTTAGGGTCTGTCGCTGCACTAGCGGCAACATTGACTGTTATGGCTTGCAATATACCTCTAACGAGAACTCAGAAAATATACCAGTCCAAGATCATGGAAGCTAAAGATAGCAGGATGAAATCCACATCAGAGATTCTTCGAAACATGAAAACCATAAAACTTCAAGCTTGGGACAATAAGTTTCTCAAGAAATTAGAGAGCTTGAGGAAAATAGAGTACACATGGTTATGGAAGTCGCTACGACTGGGAGCACTATCAGGTTTCATCTTCTGGGGTTCACCGACATTCATCTCCATTGTGACTTTTGGCGCATGTATGCTAATGGGCATTGAACTTACTGCTGGAAGAGTCTTATCAGCCCTGGCCACTTTCCGAATGTTACAAGATCCCATATTTCGTCTACCAGACTTTCTCAATGTGATTGCACAGGGTAAAGTTTCAGCAGACAGAGTTGCTTCTTACCTGCAAGCAGATGAAATTCAACAGGATGCAATCGAATATATTCCAAAAAATCAGGCACAGTTTGATGTAGAGATTATCAATGCAACGTTCAGCTGGAATCCTGACTTGAGTCCTCCAACTCTGAGCAATATTGAGCTGAAGGTTGAGAGGGGCATGAAAGTGGCAATCTGTGGGACAGTGGGATCAGGGAAGTCGAGCCTTCTGTCATGCATCCTAGGAGAAATAGAGAAGCTCTCTGGCCAAGTGAAAATCAGTGGTGCAAAAGCTTATGTTCCACAGTCACCTTGGATACTTTCAGGAAATGTAAGGGATAACATTCTGTTTGGACATCCATATGATCCCGACAAGTATGACCGAACGGTCAAGTCATGTGCTTTGATTAAGGATTTTGAGCTGTTCTCAGCGGGCGATCTTACAGTGATTGGAGAAAGAGGCATCAACATGAGTGGAGGGCAAAAGCAAAGGATACAAATTGCACGTGCAGTTTACCAAGATGCTGATATATATCTGCTTGATGACCCTTTCAGTGCAGTGGATGCTCATACAGGCACAGAACTCTTCGCAGTAAGTTTTTACACTCTTGCAAGAATAACAATCCGATGATGGATGTCAAAATCAGATACTAGTATGACATCTCACATGCTTTACCACAAAAATTTGGATTCTGAATTTATTCCCTGTAGGATTGCCTGATGGGAATGCTCAAAGACAAAACGATACTCTATGTGACCCACCAAGTCCAATTTCTTCCAGCAGCTGACCTCATTCTGGTAAGTAAACTTCACAAAAGTGATTCTCCATTTGACCACAGTGAATGTTCAGAAAGAACCGATATTTAATTAAAATAGACAGACATTCAGAAGCAAGATTTTGACAATTAACTAACCCTTGAGAATTTGAAAGTCCATAGATCATGGTATTGATATTTTGCTTAAGCTAAGCCATGTCTAAGCTCATATGTTGTCTATGCCACTGTGGATCTGACATCAACAGGTGATGCGGGATGGAATAATAGCACAGGCTGGTAAATTTGAAGATCTTTTAAAACAAAACATAGGATTCGAATTGTTGGTGGGTGCTCATAGTGAAGCCCTCGAGTCAATACTTACGGTTGAAAATTCAAGCAGAACAACTCAAGACCCAACGGATGATGGCGAATCCAACAAAGACTTTGATTACACGGCTGAACTTCCACCAAGCAAGCATGACTCTGAACATGATCCATCCTTGGAGATATCAGAGAAGGAAGGGAGACCGGTGCAAGACGAAGAACGAGAAAAAGGAAGCATTGGAAAAGAAGTTTACTGGTCCTACATAACAACAGTGAAAGGCGGAGCACTAATCCCGATAATTCTCTTGGCTCAGTCCTCATTTCAGATACTTCAAGTAGCCAGAAATTATTGGATGGCATGGGTTTGTCCTCTAAAAAGTGATACTGAGCCATTGTATAAAATGGATATCATCCTTCTTGTTTACGCACTGCTTGCTGTTGGAAGTGCACTCTGCGTACTTCTTCAAGCAATGGTTCTTGCAGTAGCAGGATTATGGACAGCAGAGACGCTATTCACCAAAATGCTTCACAGTGTAATGCGGGCTCCAATGGCATTTTTCGACTCAACCCCAACCGGAAGGATCTTAAACCGGGTGAGCAACATAGTGCACCTGTATCTCAAGCCTTAAGTTTGTCTTCATACATGAACATCAAAAGTGATAGCAAGCATGATTATTACTTTTTTTCCATCATCCTTCTAATTTCTTGAGAAGCAGATATATCAAGCGTATAAGCAACCACAAAAACAGACTCGAGCAGTTAAAATGTCACTTAAGAACATGAATTTACTTATCCGTAACTGTCAAATATTACTTACACCTGTACTCAGATTGAACGTATTGCCTGTGTCAACAGAAATCTGAACAAATGATACCTTTTTTACATAAAATTTGCTCTAAATTTTTTTTTTTAACATATGTACTAAATCTTTGAAAGGGTTAGGTATTGTCCACTCCCTAACTAAGGGTTCAACAAGAACTCTATCAAACATTCACGACAAATTCTTCAACATTTCAAAGTGGAACAACAACTCTACAGAAACAACTAAAAGACAGATTAAAATCATTTCAATTGAATTGTATTATTTTGCATTGCTGAACTAATTCCCGTAACTGCCACTAAATTCCCACGCCATTTAACATGCCATCTTATCATAAATATTATTAAGCTACGCCTGATCACTTAGCAGGTACAAAGGCTGATGTTGAACCATAATGTATGCAGGTATCTACTGATCAGGGGGTGCTAGACTTGGAAATGCCAGGGAATCTAGGTTCGTGTGCTTTCTCCATAATACAGCTTCTAGGAACAATGGCAGTGATGTCGCAGGTAGCATGGGAAGTATTTGTGATCCTCATCCTTGTGACTGCAATATGTATATGGTACCAGGTAACTCCATTCCTGATAATAGTCACACAATTCTTCCTAGGGTAGGTTGTTGGAAGCATGTGAAGCATACTGGCAATAAGATAGTCCATGTATAATTAGCCTTTCAGATGCCAGATTTCATAATTTCCTACCGGAAATGGTGTTGGTCATGGCCACAAATTAAAAAATTGTTTAAAAATTCTGCTTTTGTCGTTTCAGCAATACTACATTCCAACAGCCAGAGAACTAGCCCGCTTATCAGGGATTCAACGAGCTCCAATTCTACACTACTTTGCAGAATCAATAGCAGGAGCAGCAACAATTCGTGCCTTTGCCCAGGAAGATCGATTCAGTGATGGAAATCTGGGGCTTGTAGATAACCACTCAAGGTCATGGTTTCATAAAATGTCAGCAATGGAATGGCTTTCATTTCGCCTAGATCTTTTGTCTAACTTTGTCTTTGCCTTTTCATTGGTTTTGCTGGTATCCCTCCCAGAAGGAATTATCAATCCAAGTAAGTCATGCATATATTCAGAGAATATGTCAGTACAGCAAGATCATATAGTATTTGCCATGCGTATCACACACGTTTCCTTTTTTTCAAACAATATCAGACGTCTGCTAGAATCAACAGTACATAACAATTAAATCTCAAACTGAATAATAGTCAGACGGTTAGTATCAAATCCTCTGTACCAAATTCAAGCACAGTCTAGTATGAAGCACATAGTTAGAACAGGATATATGCAGGAAACACTTGAAACATTATAAATTTTGTTTTGCAGGCATAGCAGGGTTGGCTGTAACCTACGGAATTCACTTGAATGTACTTCAAGCTTCTGTTATAAGGAATATATGCAATGCCGAGACCAAAATGATCTCATTCGAGGGAATACTTCAGTACTCAAACTTAGCAAGTGAAGCAGCTCTTTTAATAGAAGACAGCAGACCGCCAGGCAACTGGCCAGAAATGGGAAAGATCTGCTTCAGAAACTTGCAGGTAAGCTAAACATCAAATTCCAAGTTCCCATATCCAAACATTATATTGGAATATTCTGCATGACCAATGGATAAGTTCTCTATAATTTCAATCGATCTCACTCTCATTCTCTGGAATGCCCATGAGATGTCTAAGACTCACTGACGAGTTTACTCTTGCAGATCCGATATGCTGAACATCTCCCGTCTGTCCTCAAAAACATCACCTGTACATTTCCTGGAAGGAGAAAAATTGGTGTAGTAGGAAGGACAGGGAGTGGAAAATCAACCCTAATACAGGCCATCTTTAGGATAGTTGAGCCCAGAGAAGGAAGCATTATTATTGACGATGTTGACATATCCAAAATAGGCCTTCATGACCTTAGATCAAGACTCTGCATCATTCCGCAGGATCCTACAATGTTTGAAGGAACAGTAAGAGGGAACCTTGACCCATTGGATCAATACTCTGATAGAGAAGTATGGGAGGTATAACTTCTTTCCACTAAAGCCTTGCCTCACAGGCGACTTTAAGTAAAAGAAGAATTCGGTAATTAAGATTATTTAGCATGAGAAGATATCATTATAGAAGTCCAAGTGACAGAGAAAGCACATGTGTATGCTCACATAGACACATTCTACCAGATTGATATTGTCGACACAATTCAAAAAGTAACTAGATTTTGCCACAACCAAGTACAGGGAATTACAAGCAACTTCATCGTGTTTTACTAATTCACAAACTCTCTCTCAGACGCTCTATAAACACAAACTTGTGCGTTCCCCTGGATTGGATCTACTTTGGATATCATGAGGAATTAAAAAATTTCTGATTTTACAGGCTTTAGAGAAATGTCAACTTGGTGATATTGTCAGAGGAAAGGAAGAAAAGCTAGATTCCACAGGTTTGATCCATTAACCATGTCCGTCATAAAGTTGCAAGTTTTGTGAAAATAAATTTACTAATCATATTTTTCCTTAACAGTTGTGGAGAGCGGAGAAAACTGGAGTGCAGGCCAAAGGCAATTATTCTGTCTTGGTAGAGCCTTGCTAAAGAAAAGCAGTATACTTGTACTCGATGAAGCAACGGCATCAGTTGATTCTGCTACTGATGGCGTTATCCAAAAGATCATTAGTCAAGAATTCAAGAACCGCACAGTGGTGACAATAGCTCACAGAATCCACACCGTCATAGACAGCGACCTGGTTTTGGTTCTCAGTGATGGTAGGGAATAAAACATTGTTCCGTAAACACTCATTTCCCCTTGCCTAAACATTTCTATGCTAGGATCGATTCTGAATAGCTCTTTTGATTTTTTATTCGAACAGGAAGAGTAGCAGAATTCGACACACCCACAAAATTACTGGAAAGAGAAAATTCATTCTTCTCCAAGCTCATAAGGGAGTACTCCAAGAGGTCACAGAGTTTCAGCAGCATGGCACAACTAGATAGCTAAACCCAGCAGGGACAATTGATAAAGGTTAATAATATTGGTGAACCATGGGAAGGTGTAGAAGAAGAAGTTATCAGCAAGTACTCTTAGAGATTTTGAAAGGAACATCATTTATATATCTACAGTAGTTTTTGAAAGGAAAATCTCCAAATCTCCAAATCTCCAAATTTGATTGCCTCTCAATATTTTGTAGATCTAATTGCGTCCTAATACTTTTTCACATGATTTATCAAGTTATCTTCTAATATAAATAGCGTAGTATGTATTATAAAAGTTTAGGGCGGTGTATTATGGCTATCGGTGAAGGAGATTCTTCTCCTAGGAAATTTACCCTTGAATTATATTCTTAATTCCTCTTATTTTCTTCAACAACATGAAAGCGAGCAGCATCAAGGCGGACTAAGACAAACTGTGGGGTTTGTCGATTGCATCTTTACCAGTTTCAAATATGGCAGCATTGATCAGGATCAACATGGGTGCATCGAACACAAGATCAGCACTCTTCAAGTGAATGGAGCTTCTGAGTTCTGCTGTAGAATTTGGCAAGCAGTTATTTTTATGTTCTGCTGAGTGCAGATACTTCATTGTCATTCGAATTATTTTTATGTAGATGAGTAACCTAAGTGTAAGCATTTTTAAGAAAAATAATAAGAATTTCAAGAAGAGAAGAGGAAGATGCTTTGCTGAGGTCGCATTGAGCAACATGATCAAAAAGGTGTGGTTCAATAGTTAAATATTCTAATAGTCTCCCTATCACGTCAATTAAACTTTTGCCCCAAACTAAGGTTCAGTTTTTTTGTAAAAACCATTTGCAGAATATTGTTTTCGGATTTTCCATTGTTCAGATGATAGAATAATCAATCAGCAAAAAACATTTTTCATGAGTTGAAAACAACTCCCTTAGACAGGAAAATGGTTTCCCCTTTTGATAACAAGGAAATTATTTTCCTTCGGTGGTTGAGAGGGATACATACTTCTAAAGTTTAAAAATTCCTTCAGTTTATTATATGTTGTGGTGTGTACCAAATTGGATATAGCTCATGTAATTGGAGCTGTGAGTAGATACATGGCTAATCCATGAAAAAAGCATTAGGAAACTATAAAGTGGCTTTTAAATACCTCACATGTATTTTAGGTGTGTTACTTGGTTTCACAAAAAACAATATAACTTTATAGGGCTTTATTAAGATGTACGGACCTTTGGAATGTCAAAACTTGGCACAGAATGACACTTAAATGTCAAAATCGGAGCAAAAAGGATTAGTTAAGTGCCAATGGCAAAAAAATCCAACCAAACTGCCACATGTCATTTTCCGACGATTTTATTTGCTAATGGAGCATTTTTTTTTCAAAATAAAATATCCACATTGCAATTTTATGAAAAAAAATTGTCCAAGTCATACTAGAAAAAAAATTAAAAATCAATTTTATTTTAAAAAAAAAAAGGGAAGGGGAGGGTTTAGGCAAGGGCTGTGCAACCCTCGCCACCCCATCATCATCGGGAAAGGCCGACAATAGTGGGGCGAGGGTCGGCCGAGGTCACTGGGCCTTGGCTAGTGGCTGGCGACCCAGACCAACCTGTGGCGAGGGCTTGCTGGCCCTCGCCCAGATCTAGAGCAAGGGTCGCCGCCCTCCCCTAGATCTGGCGACCCTCACTAGGCCGACCGACGGTGAGGGCCTAGCTCTCACCCGATCTAGTACAAGGGTCACGACCCTTCCCTAGATCCAATGACCCTCACCCACCGTTGCCAGCCCTTCCCGGCAATAGTGGGGAGGTGACGGTGGCGGCAATGGCGATAGTGAGGGCTAGCGGCGACAACAGCGATGGCAAGGGCTGCACAGTCCTCACTGATCCTCCCCTTCCTCCTTATTTTTTATAAAAAAAATTAATCAATTTTATAATAATATATATTTTAAATTATTTAATTAATATATTTTTAAATGCCATGTCAACACAAAAACGACGTCATTTTAGTTGATTTTTTGCTGACTCGGTTTTCAACGAATCACGTAAGTAATTTATATTATTAAAAGAAGCCACGTTGGACTTCTATCAGCCTTTACTAGAGTTGGTACTTAAATGATCCAATTTTCAAAAAAAAGTGACACTTAAATGTATCTTTTGTAACTTTTGGCACTTAAGTATCTCATCATGCCAAGTTTTGGCACTTGGACTGTATTTTTACCGCTTTACTGATGTAGACCTTGGTGGGGACATAAATAATAAGAAGAGCATTCTAGTTACATTTTACTTTAGACAACACTACAATTAGTTGGATGTCTAGACGTCAAAAGTGTGTATCTCTCTCAATTACTCAAGTGGAGTATGTCGCTATATATGAAGTTGTCAATGAGATGATTTGGTTGAAGATTCTTTTTAAAGGAGAGAGGTAACAAGCATGATGGTAGTTTTTTTTTTGTGATAATCATAGCGCTATCTTGTCTTGGAAAGAACCTATCATTTCACTCAAGTATAAACCACATGGAGTTGAAGTATAATTATATTTGTCATTTGATAGATGATGACACATTGTGAAGAAGATTCTTACTGCACAGAGCCCAGCAAATATGTTAAGCAAGGGTGTCAACACGGAGAACTAAGGCTATGTATTGTCTCAGTTGGCCTCTATGGTTTGAGATTATGAGGTGTCATTGCACTATGGTAGTTTAGGTTACAAAGACAAGGGAAGACTATGAGAGACCTAGAAAGCACCGACATTCTCCAAGAGTTACAAAATCCGATGCATTGTCAACTCTCTCAACATGCTCCGACACGCGAGTCCAAAATTCTAACACAAGGTCAATTTTAAGAATTTTCAATAAATGAGGTGTCAAAATGTAAATATGTAAAAAAAAAAATTAAAAAAAAATAAGGAAGGAAAGAAGAAAAGCCTAATCTCATTTCTCCTCTAACTCTCACTTTCCATGACACACAATCTCCTCAAGTTTGTTTTTTCTCTTTTCTTATGACATGTGAGTCCAAAATGTGGATTGTTTTTTCCCCTCTAATTTTTATGGATTATTGGAATGGAATGAGCTAAATTTGTCAAACTGGAACAATGAATAATATCAACAAATGGTAGATTAATGTTTTTAGTGAAAATTCATTCTAGACTCTTTTTTAATTTACTTATTTACTTGAGAATTTGAATCAAATTAATTTGATTAAAATAATCATTATTATGATAATTTATCATGTATATATAAAAATATGCATTTTATATACAAGTATCTCAATATATTAGAATTATCTATTTTATAAGAAATGACGTATCGCCTATCGTATCATGTCAAGTTATGTCCCACATCATGTGTTAGTGTCAATGCTACCTAGTGAGAAACTATTGCCATTTTGAAGACCAGCCTCTAAGTCGGAGATTGATGAATTTATAGAATCTAGTGGAAGAATTTATTGGTAAGGACATTCACATCCTAGACTCTTGCCATTTATATAATCTCTTTTACAATTGCAGCTTGGAACTTAAATGCATAATAAAAAGATTGGCTAGTACGGCCCCTTGATATATTCCTTTATGTTTTTGAAAGGAATTTCCACATAAAAATTCGCATGTCTTCTTCTCTAATTTTTTCTCTTTCACGTTTCACACACTCCTAACTATTACGAGTTCGATGAGCCTAAGCATAAGCGTTGCGACTGAAGCAATTAAGCAAATACATATACAATGACATATACAATGAATTTGCTTGTGGTGATGAATCGCTTTGTCCCTATAATCAATGCTTATATCTATTCATGCACATTCACTTGTGTTACCCTTAAAGAGAAAACATTTATAGACATGGATTCTTTATCTCTCACAGGCATCCCAACATGCATCAATCGTGCCGATACTATACGAACTTGGAGGTTACCATTATATAACATTGTCCACTTTGGACTGAGACCCACATGGCTTTAAAATGCGTTACACGGAGTAAAAAAACCCAAGCCTCCTTATTAACTAGCCCTGGACTCTCCCCTAAGTGATGTGGGATAGGAGACAAGTCTAAGCATAAGCATTGCAATTGAAGCAAGTAAGCAAATACATATACAATGAGTTTGCTTGTGATGGTGAATCCCTTTGTCCCCAAAATTAGTGCTCATATCTATTCATGCACATTCACTTGTGTTGTACTTAAAGAGAATACATTTACAATCATGGATCTTTGTCTCTCACAAGCGTCTCGCGTCAATCATGTCAATACTACAAGGACCCAAGGGGCTGGCCCGAGGGACGCCTCAATCATGTCAATACTACAAGGACCCAGGGGGCCGGCCCGAGGGGTGGCTTTAAAACGGGTTACAATAAAAACCCAAGCATCCTTATCAACTAGCCCGAGACTTCCTCTAAGCGATATAGGATGGAAGACGTGCTTAGCTTCTTAAGTCGCTGGTTAGCACAGTCTCCCCTACCATCTTGCCACATTCTTAGGGTCACCACATTTTCCACCCCTTACAACACAGTATCCTCTCCATGGCCTCACATGTTGCAAGAGTCGGCTCTGATACCATTTGTAAGGACCTATGGGCTATTACTATATAATATTGTTCGCTTTGAGACGATACCTACATAACTTTAAAACATGCTAGACAGAGTAGAGAACCCAAGCTTTCTTACCAACTAGCCTAGAACTTCCCCCAAGCAATGTGGGAGAAGAGACATGTGCTTAGCTTTTTGGATCGCCCACCGATGCAATCTCCCCTATCAACCCAGCCATGCCCTTAGGGTTGTCACAGATACTTACCTAGTTTTCGTACGTATCCACAGTTGAGAAGTGATTCAGACACTGAAAAAAGCGCCATGCAGAGCTGAGGATCCTCATGGAATACGTACGTTCATGCGTTGTGCCTGTGTTCTGTCGTGCGTTTTGAGCATTGGCAATGTTCTTGCATACCAAGTACTTTGCCGACGAAGTGACACATTGTAGCCTTGTCACCTTCTAACAGAATGTGATTGTTCCACAAGAAAAGCAATCTGGCTTTTGAGTTAAACATAAAGGCATCTTTAAATATGATCGGCCAGCGATCCGCGAATCCGGCTGCACCCAAGATAGTTTCTCATGTTCTTGTCACCGGAGACAGCTGCTCTTGAGCAGCCGAGAGCGGCCCCAAAGACATTCCGGATATGGTTTTAGAGTGTCCAAAATGATGGGGAATTCGAGGAAGAGATCCTCTATTCGCTCTCAATCTAGAAGGTATGTAGAATAGAATGACCCTTATCGTGCAGTTTCTTAGAAATCGAACAGTAAACGTATTCATGTTGCCATACGTTGTACCTGATAGGGATTGGAAGCCGGAATTTTGTTTGCACTGGAATATGGACTCTTTCGAGATCTTGACAATGGCCAGGAGTATATGTAACATTGTCCAACATTGCCCTGTGTCGCGACCTATTTTTTCCGTCCCGAATGGGGGAAAGGAATGTCTAAATAAATAGGTTTAGGGGTATTGTCCAAAAGGTGGGTTCGGGATCCTCATTAGACATAGGCTCTCCCAAACCCATACCCCGCGTGACATTGGGTGTTCATGAAAATCTTCAAATGAGGAGTCGCCACTAGCCTATTGGGGTCAGCTAGAAAACAAACGAGGCATGGGAGTGTGCCTCACTTTCTACGCAACCAGAGATTCTAGAGTTGGGGACTTGATTACACTAATTAACCAATTAGTGCCCTTTCGGTACCTAATCTTGTTCATTTCAAAAGACTTTTGTCAGGCAGTTCGGATTAATTTTAGAATTAACCACTAACATATGAGGTGATCATGCGGGTGCGCAATCATCAAAATATGACAATCAGCAATTCAAGAAAGCATTAAATAAATTGCAGGAGAAAATAAACACATAGCATTAGGAGATAAATAAATGACAATCCTGATTAAACTAAGGAGGAAGCCATAATCATCGCATCATAAGCGTGCATTCAAGGGCAATTGTATCCGATGATAATTAAAACCCTAAGGTGAAGCTAGGAAGGCTTGTTCGATTTTAAGCACAATCTTAGGCCGATGATTTTCCAATACTTTTTAAGAGAAAATTGATCCAAGAATTATTTTAGAGCTTTTTATGAAGCTCTAAAATCAACTTGGGGTTTTTGGAATTTTTTTTTTGAATTTTTTTTTTTTTTTGGAATTTTCAATATTTTTTTTATTTTTTTATTTTTAACAAATAAATAAATAAAACATTTTTTTCGAAATTTTTCATAACTTTTAGGTTTCTGAATTTTCCATGAATTTTCTAAAATTCCGAAAATTTTTATGATTTTTTTATGATTTTTTTATGTTTTTATGATTTTCTGAATTATCGATTTTTTATATATTTTTTTATTAAAAAAAGATAATTCGGACCGGGTCAAGAGACCCGGCCCTACTAAACTGACCCGGACCAAAACCCGGCCCGCGAAAAATTCAGCCCAACGGAAGCGGGCCCGCGGCGAAGCCCATCTCCTTGCCCCCTATTCTATTCGGCCTTTTCTTGTTTTTTCTGATTTTTCTATTTTCTATTTTTTTATTTCTGTTTCCCCTTTTCCTTTTTTTTTTTTTCTCTCTTTTTAATCTTTTCTTTTTGTCCGTTTCTGCATGCATATTACTTCCCCCATGCACGACCGACACACCCCAATCTTCCTTTTTATTCTTTTTTTTTTTTTTTTTCTCTTTCCTTATTTTTTATTCTTTTTGGTCTCCTTCCCTGCAGATTTCTTTTCTCCCATGCACCCCCCATGCACGCCCGGTACTTCTCTCCCCGCAACAGCAGCACACCCGCCCGATGACTGCAACTTCTTCTTTCTTTCTTTCTTTTTTTTATTATTTTTATTAGACCAGCGACCCCCAACGCAGCCCACACTCCGACTGACGACTGCCACCCACCGGTCATGCACTCCAGCCGGCGTTAACCACCTCCGACCATGAAATGCGGCGAACGTTTTCGTCACGAAAAAACTTCGTCGATTCCAAAACACACGAATATTTAACATAAACCATACACAAACAAAGGAGACTAACATGATTTAACAAGAATAACAGCTGGCACTAGTCGATTTTGGGTTAAAAACAAAAATTGTGCGCCGGCTCTCTTTGGGGCATTTCACCAAACGGTTAACGGGCGCTACCGAGTTCAAAGATTTCCGGCTCAACCGAGCCTCGAGCACGCCTTGGGGGTCTTCGAACATAGCATACGAGGGACGTGGGAACGAAATGCAAGGGCAACGAGGGCCGGAGCTTGCGCGAGCCGGACGGCCACGAGCTCCGGCCCGGTGCGCCTAAAACGGAGCAAGAACGAAGCCGAACTTACCTGGTTCGGGGAAGGGCTGCAGCGGACAACGGCGGCGGGCGGTCCTCCGGCGACGGCTAACCACTCGAGCTCGCCTTCTCCCTTCGGTTCACTCTCTCTTGTCTCCGGTCTCTCCCCCGGATCCCCGAAATCAGTCGCTGGGTCCTCCGAGCTCTCTCTTTTCTCTCACTCAGTTCTGCGTTTTTTTCTTTTTTTATTCCTCTCAGATCTAGTTTTCTCCGAACAGCCTCTCGGTTCCCTCTTCGTCCATCTCCCCCCCGATTTTTCTCTGAAGAACCTCCCTGCAGCTCCTCCGAAACCGGCCCTTATCCTCGGCAACCCCCTGCTGCCGTCTGACTTCCCTCTGCCATCTCACTTCGCCGACCTAACCCCTGCCGTGTGACCTTCTCCTGCTTTGCTTCCTGCTGGCTTCTGCTGCTGCTTGCTTTCCATTTTTTTATTTCCCTTCTGCAGGTGGCCGTTGCCGCACGAGAAGGAGAAGGGAGGAAGGAGAGAAAACCAAGCGGGTCGGGCTGCGAAAGAAGAGAAAGGAAAAGCGGGCCAGGCCCGCGCGGGGAAGGGAAAGAAGAAGACAAAGGGGGCCGGGCAGGCCCAGCCCTGGCCCGGACCCACGTTTTTTAATTTTTAATTTTTTTAATTTTTTTTAATTAATTTTTTTAATTTTTTTAATTTATTTAATTTATTTTTATTTTTATTTTTTATTTTTTGATAAATTTTAAAACTAGTGATGCAAGTGCTCCTAATGTCTATATGCGATGCGATTTTAACAAAAATATTTTTTGTTAAGGGGTTAGAAATTAATCCCTAATTTTTTAATGCAATTAATAGACACTTAAACAAATTGCCAAAATTTATGTGTCAACACCCTGAAATTTCGAAGTTATGGATGCAATTTCCAAGTAATCATGATGTAAATTTGGGAAAGCATCGATTGTTTTTACCCTATTTAGAGTCTTTTTTGTTTTTTCCTACCAAGTTTTATTTCACTAAATCATTCTATCATTCACAAATTCTGACATGATTCCAATAATTCTAGATCCTAAATTATATAGATCTCATGTCAGATTTACGTCTTTTAATGGTTGTGAACCATTCGGTTCATGTGCGCCCATTGACGCAATTATTGCTCAGTGCTCAAAATGACGAGCATATACAAGTTTTCACATGCAGGTCTTTCGTCAATTTCATTGATATTGTGTCGTACGAGTAGAGTGAGTATGGAAATTTTAGATTTGGCCCGACCAGAAGGTGGATGAACCTGGACCACCTCTCTTTTGGTAATACTAATTACTTAGGAACTGTTGCTAATATATTTTACAACGCTACACCACGTAGCCTTAATTATACATTAAATGACTAGCTGATAAAATTTTGGAATAGAGGATTCACTTCGAAAACAACTGCACAGCGCAGACCAGCACATATTCTATTCAGTAAGCAACGAAGGCAGTGTTTTTCGCCTTGGGAGAGAATCGTTTTCAGGCGAATTCAGTGTCTTTCTTCTCTCTGGTCGGGATGGCCGTCGCAGGGATCGAACTCGGATCTCGTGGTAAGTCTCTCGCCCTTGAAATCTTAATTTTCCTGGTCGAGTTCGATGGTAGGTCAGTCTATGTCATACTAAAGTTTTTGCACACTAGAGGCTTTTCACTAGGACGGGGTTTTGGAAAGGTCAATAGGCATGTTCTTGTGTAGCCATGCCTGTCTGCAGATGAGAGTAAGTAGTTCTTTGAAAACTTGAAAGAGAAGACGGAAACCTGATATCGATACACCAGCACAGTATATAATCTCAAGTCAAATGATTCCTGGAGACAAGCCTGACATGGAAGGAACCAAAGATTTAGTTCCTGATTTAAAAGTCCTCTCTTGTGTGTCATTGTTTGGCAACTGCACAGACGAGGGAAACGCCAAAATCGTGAAAATTACTGTTCCGTGTCTTTCGAAAACACTGACTATGCTCCGCATCCACAAGCTAAAACACAATAATGGTGGACCAAACATTGACAGTTTCATCGTGGATGAAACAAAGAGCTCTTTTGTTTGATTATTAAGCAGAGTCATTTAGCATGTTAATGAAGTTTGCACCTGAATGTGAGCTAAAACCTCTGTTTCTTTGCGAAACAGAATTGCAGATTCTTCAGGAACTTCAGAGAGCATGGCCGAAGAAGAACTCACTTTGCCTGAGTGAGCAACTCAGCATCATTTTGCAACTCGGCTTCCTTGGAACCCTTCTGCTAGTTTCCTTCGGGAAACTAGGGCACCTTCTGGGAAAAGGGGGCAACACTACGGATCAGGGAACGGACGGACACCTGATCAGTAGACAGTCCAACATAATGTACAAATCCAGCATTGTCTGCACAGCTTTAGTACTGGTGACACATCTCTTGATGCTATTGTTGTCGGTAAATGGCAACGATGACACATATCGCTCTAAAACTCAAGCATTTTCATCGGAAATCATGCAGTAGTATCCTGGACGGTTACACTCGTAATATTGTACAAGATACACAGAGAGAAGCGTAGGAACTTCCCACGGATTCTAAGGGCATGGTGGATTTTGCAACTTCCTCTTGTCTGTTTTTGCACAGCTCTCGACATCAATTGTATAATTACGCACCACAGCCACCTAAGGACATGAGACTTCGCGAACTTCATGTGTCTACTCGCCTCCACTGGACCGTTCCATTTGTGGGAAGACAGGCGTGGTCTTCTTGTATGCCGAGAACTGGCAAGTTCAACCTCACAGGAGGCCAGCAAGGCCGACCTTCGCTGGCCACAGGTCTAGGGCGAGCCACTGGTCAGGGCGAGCCTCGCCCTAGACCAGCAACGCCAATCCTTGCTGGTTGCAGCCTCTAGCCAGTTGCCAAACGCTAGGCAACCAGCAAAGGAAGAAGAGAGAGGGGAAACAAAAGGAAAAAAATATTAAAAAATATTTTTAAAATTCAAAAAATTTAAAAATAGTAAAATGTGTCTCAGTCAGCACCGGCTATGCCACTTGGGATGGTTGACATTAATTTTATCAAATTCTAATCAAAATTGGCTAGATGAACTTAATTGGCAAAATTGAAAAGTTTAGGATTGAATTGATAAAAGTGCAATAAATTTAAGATTTTTTGGACAATTTTCCCGTGTGCAATGGAATACGGACACTTTCAGGATCATTACAATGCCAGACATATACATAACATTGTCCGACATTAGCCTGACATTTCAAAGATATGGATGCAATATTGAAGTAATCATGACATTAATTAGGGAAAGTTTTGATTATTCTTTCCCTATTATGAGTATTTTTGTTTTTTACTACCAAGTTTTATTTTAAAAAATCATTCTACCATCCATACATTCCAACATGATTCCAATGACTCTCTACCTTAATTATTTAGATCTCATATCTAATTTATGTCATTTAACGGTGGAGATCCATTCGATTCACATGTTGATCACCTATACTGGTGGATCACAAATATGGTCACCACTTGTATTGTGTTTAATTAAATTTGCACATGCATGTCATCCATATTTATGACCCACAAATTAGAAGATTAGTATGAGCAAAAAACTTTTGAGTAAGGATGGAGGAAAGTATGATTCTCAATTAAAAAAAAATTTATGACAAAGACTTTATGGATGAGTGTTCTTAAGACATTTGTTAAAATTAATTAATAAGAAATGAGAGAGAGAGAGAGAGAGAGAGAGAGAGAGAGAGAGAGAGAGAGCCATGTTATTTATGTGAAGCGGAATAAACAGATGCACGTATGGACAAAAGTGAATCGTGAGTTACAAGAAAGGAGCTACGTCTTGGTGTCCAAGAAAGCAATATAATATTCATTGTCACATTGTTCCGAAAACGAGAGTGACGTTATTCATGTGAAGTGGCAAAAAAAATAAAGATGCACGAATGGACAAAAGTGAGTCGTGAGCTGCAAGAAAGGAGCTACGCCTTGGTGTCCAAGAAAGCACGATAATAATCATTATCATATTGTTCCGAAAGCAAGCACTCCTGTCGTGTCTGATTTGGTCGTGAGATGATTGCTCGATTAGATGAAGCTTAAAAAAAGGAGAGGTGGGGAACCAACATTGAGGAATCGCTCCCTGAGGAATGACTTGTGATCCTACTTGGAACTTGGAAGTCAAATTTGATGGCTTAGAGAACATAGAAAAACATTCATCATTGAATAAGACATTGATTGAAAGACGCCAAATCAGGTTAGTTCTGGCCTAATACGAACATGTGTTCAAATTCCAATTGAAGAAAAAAAATTTGAGTTAATCTCGAGGTTTCTTATCCCGATAATCATTTGATCACAATGAATGAAAAGGTTACGAAGTCCTATACTTAATGTACGGAAGTCAATAAACTTTCCAAAATTATTAATTGAGTTAAACTTTTCAAATTTATTAATTTAATTATAAATCTTTGCACGATATTTCATTATAGTCATTTTGTCAATTTTTATTAGAAATTGCTGACAAAACGGTTCAATTATTGCTAATCATCTTACGTGACACATCGCAATTTCAATGATTTCCGGCAACGATTGTCCAATATGATCACATTGAATTTCGACGTTTAAGAATACATTGGCAAATTTGGAAAATTTAGGATTGAATTGGCCTTCGTAAAATGGATTAAGAACTAATTGGACAATTTCCCCAAATTTTTCCATTTGCAAATACGTAGTTTGTGAGAACAAGATCTACTTTAATGAGCATAATCAACATTTCGAGAGAATAATTAATGAATGTTATGTAAATTGTTCGGTAGAACAAGTAAAGCGTCCAACAACGATGTTTAAGGTAGATTAATGGTAGATGCACTCGTGTGTAATTTAACTTAATTTTATATATATAGACACACACACAATGGGTACGCATGCTGCCCCTAGTCTTCTCCTCAAGGATAAACATACCTTATTGCAACTAATTTACTATTATTACAATTATTATTATTATTATTATCGTAGTCATCATCTTCCATCAAATGTGTACGTCATCAAGTTTTCGTGCATGAACTTGCAAATCGCTTCCCGATATTAAAAAAGGAAAAAGAAAAAGGACGAATCAACGTGCTCATTTCCTCGAAGGTTTCTTGAAAATGCCACATATACAAAAGGACACTATAATTTCAGTTAAGATTTAAAAAATTTATCTGTCTCCTAACAATTAAATTTCTCCTAAAATAAATGGCGACACGCTAAGATTCTAGCATAATATTAGAGTCAAAGATTTTCTGCACATAAATTGAATTTCTCTTTAGGATTGTGCAGATGTTTCTCTTGATTATGCAGATTCTTGATTAATTATTATTCATATTGCGATATTTTTCTACCTTAAATAGTTATCGTTTAAAGACTATACATGCCGAATGTACTCTTCATCACGGAGTACGTACAAAAATTACACAGTTCTCTATTTCGTGTGTTATCTGTTTGTAATGTCTTTGCAAGGGACATTTAAAATTTCTTGGAATAAATAATTGCACGGACAATTTTCAAATAAGAAGATGCTTGCTTGACAAAAGAGCACATAAGATCCAAAACCCATTCTGGTCACATAACACCAACGCCACCAACTTCATTGCAATTTCGTAGAAACAGACAGATGTTTGACTGATCTTCGAGATAACTGCTATATTCCCTTTTTTAAATTATTATTTTCCCCTTGGCCAGTTACATACCCTTGTTGGTAATTATTTTTCCAATCGATCACCAAACTTAATTTATTAATTAAACTCGAAATTTTGGGCGCATCTAGGAGATACACATCAAAGCTGGAATAAATTTATTTATGTGGTCTATTAATCCCCTTTAACTTAGCCTATAAGGGAGTCCGAATCCCCAAATACTAAGGGTGCGCATGGTAACCATTCTGTGCCCAGGAACAATTTCTACTCGGAAGTGATTCTTTTTTATTCTGCTATCGGGAACAATTTCTGAGTATTTGAAGGTGTTTTGTAACTCGTCCAAAATTTTTATTCTTGGAATAGAAATACGTTTGATAAAACTTGAAAATTTCTAGTCCAAAATGATTTCTTTTAATTTTTTAATGATTTAAATACAAATTTCTTTTTTTTTTCTTTCCATTTTCATTTCTTTTTTTTGCTTAATAAACACCGGCGACTAGCAGCCGACGCCGGCCAGACGAAGGTCAACACCCTTGCCGAGGGCCGGCAATGCCTAGCCACCGGCGAGGCTTAGCCTCGCCAGCCCACCACCAAGGCGATGTCAGCTTGGCTAGGTGACACCGATCTGGCGGTGGGCCAACAAGGTCGAGCCTCGCCGGTGGCTAGGCGAGCTTGACCTCGCCAAATCTAGGCGAGGTCACCTCGCTAGATCTGGGCAAGGTCGCCTCGCCCAGCCAAGGCAAGGCCGAGCCTCGCCCATCCACGGCGAGGCTCGCGCCGCCTGGGCAAGGTTCGCCGGTGGGCCGGCGAGGCTCGCGCCGCCTGGGCAAGGTTCGCCGGTGGGCCGGCGAGGCTCGCCCAAAGACTCGCCCGCCGGGTGAGCCTCGCCCGGCCACCAGCGAGGCCGGGCCGAGCAGAGCCTCCGTGCTTGGCCGAGCTCGTCGGTGGCCAGGCGAGCTCGCCGGACCTCGTCCAGCCACTCACCAGTGGTGGCCGGCGACGGTGGTAGTGGGCGGCGATGGGCGGCAATAGGTTGAATGAGGAAGAAGAAAAGAAAAGAGAAAGAGAAGAAAAAAAAACTGATTCTTAAAGTTGTTCCCGGAAATAAGAAGCTACTTTTTTTTTATTCTTGATTCCGTTCCAAATCTGTTCCCTGAACAAAAATTTTAACAAACGGATTGCCCAAATCTACTTCCGGAAACAAAAGAACAGAAATTGTTACTGTTTGGCAAGTTACCATGCAGGCCCTAAAAGGTCCTCAATCTTTATACTCATGGCCTCCATTAGGCCTCTGAGACAAGCTTTATATTTAACCATTTTGTTTGTTCATTTGGATCTTAACTTGGAGATAATAAGATATTGTGCAAAAAGAAAATATTTTCAGTATATGATTGATTTCATCGATAGGTCACTCGTATATGCATATGCGCCTATGCGGGCAAAAAAATTTAGAAATGAATGCACAAAAAAGTCATTTAAAGATTTGAATTAATTTCAGAAAATGATTTTTTTTAAGATAGTGGAAAGAATGAATTTCGTTTAAGAGATATTTAGATATGAATTTGGTTAGTGAAAGATCAAATGAATAACATATTTGATGTACTAACTTAGTCGAATTATAATTTTACTATTGAGCAACACTACAAAGCCATGTGAATAGTCCTTAAACTTTTCTTTATTTTTTGAGAAATCGTTGTAGCTTTGCTTTATTGTGTAGTGGAGTATTGCACAATGGAGAAGAGTAAAGGGCAGAGAAGATTCCTCTCAAGTGCATCGTGCGATTTATAAAATAGCTCCTAAGTAGAATAGGACAAAGGCCTCAAGCCTCTACGATATTAATGAATTTCCCACTAGCAATTATTTCTGTAGAAAAACCAATAAAATTCCTGGCGATTGTAGTTTAATTGGTTAGGGTCCCAGCAAAACCTAGTGGATGTGGACTCCATCATCTTTTTTTAATTAAAAATTCTCTCGTTTTAGCAATTATAACTTTCAATACGTCCTTACAAATCAGCTCACTTTAAATAAGTAAATCCCCATCTCAAGAATATTAATTTTATAGATCATATAAAGACACAATATAAAAGCACATGGAGTGTAAAATCTATGACTTTCATTGACCTAAAAAATTGAATTTACATTGTGTTCTAACTTATTCAAACATATAACGCAAATTCGGTTCTCTGAAATATAAAGTCGATTTTATTGTGTAAAACAATATCACAGGAGCGATAAGGGACTAAGACATCATTTCACTTTGTGGCACACGTAGCATCTCCTCAATAAGCAGGAAACAAAAAACAAAAAAGAAGAAGACGAGCTCATGTAATCTGCCAAAATGGACCCTCCTCAATCTCAATGTTGACCCTCTCTCTCTCTCTCTCTCTCTCTCTCTCTCCATCCAGAGTCTCAACTTTGTCACGGTTCCCACACATATGGGAACTGGCGTGGTTCTCAAGGCTATATAAAGCCAGGAGCTCTCCAAGGCTCATAATCTGCGGTCGCATGCACTCGACTCTTGTCCCCGTATTGCCAAAAGCTTGGTTGCGCTGGAGAGAAGACCGCGAGGGAGACACACAGCAGCAAGCTCATTTGAAAGGAAGGAAGGATGGCGTTGAGAGACATGTTGAGCCTAAGCATGAGCAGCGCAACTGAAGCAAGTAAGCAAAATACACGCATGATGAGTTTGCTCGCGATGAGGAATGGTTTTCTTTCAATAATTAGTGTTCATATCGATTCTTTCCCATCCCCTCGTGTTGCATCTGGAGAGCAAAATTGTACAAAACCTGGATCCTCTATCTCCCTCGATGTTCTCACGCGTGTCTCGACATACCCCAATCATTTCGATGGTTAACTCGTTTTCGTATGCATCGAACGGTTGAGAGCTGCTCGGGACACCACTCGAAACGCCGTGCGGAGCAGAGGATCCTCATGGAGTGCGTACGTTCATGTGTCGTGTCTGCAAACATAGTCCTTTTGTGTGTCTGTCTTCTGGGTCCTGCATTTTAAGCTCTGGCTGCGAAACGTCATAGTCTCATCACCTTCTAACAAAATGCGATTGTTTCGCAAGACAAGCAAATCTGTCATTTTTAACTTTGATTGGCCTGTGCGCGGCGAATCCGACGACCCATAAGATGGCTTCTCGTGTTCTTGGCACTGGAGATAGCTGCTCTTGAGCAGCCAATAGTTACCCCAAAACATTCAAGATATATGGCTTTAGGGTGACCAAATGATTGGGATTTTTGAGACGGCGATCCTCTGTTCCCAATTAACATCTCAATCTGCGTAGTATGGGTAGGAAAACGACATTAGTTGTTTCAAACTGTTGCTGAAGATAGATCTTTCTAGAATATGATCAGCCATCCATAAGTGACAGCAAGCGAAAGTGACCGACTGAAGTGAAGTGTTGAACTACATTGCCAATAATGATTGTGACATGAACAAGCGAATTGCAAGCCTCCAAAGTCAAGTCGATGAGTTATCCGTACTGCAACTTACCTCATCAAACAAAAGCATCATGATGACATGGATGCATCATCTTCAATGGAAAACTTCAATCTGAAGAAAAGAGCAAACTCTTGAACCATCTCATTTCTCTGAAGTAGCTGAATTCGATGCCATGTGCATATTATACGGGGGAAGTGGGACATTCTATTGATGAAAGTACGACCTTGCAGCACAAACATCACTTCATGGCTGTAGGAGTAGGGCAATCATCGAGCTGCACGAAGACTTCCAATCATAGCAATGGCAAGAGGACGTGCAACTCGAGTGAGAGAGAGGCGTGGAAATCGAATGAGAGGGGGAGGCATGCGACTTGAGTTGGGGAGGCGCAGGACGAGAGAGAGAGAGAGAGAGAATGGCAAAAGCAAGCCGCCTGTTCCAATGAGTGGTCGACGATGACGAGTGGTTTCTCCGTTGACTAGGGCTAAGAACCTCATTCTGATACCGTGTGAGAGGATAAAGTAAATTGTACTACACAATGAAGTTCAATATGTACATTAATAATCAACAAAAAACATAAACCCTAAAAGTCCTGAAGAATATTTTTCCCTTTATACTAACAAAACGCAGAGTCAATAATAGCATACCAATGAAGTTCTCACTGAGTGTGATCTTGAACCTGTGTTTCGTTGCAAAACAGAGTCGCAGATTCTTCAGGGACTTTGGAGAGCATGGCCGAAGATGAACTCACCTTGCCTGAGGGAGCAAGTCAGCATCAGTTTTCAACTCAGCTTCCTTGGAATCCTGCTACTAGTTTCCTTGGGGAAATTAGTGCGCTTTCTGGGAAAAAGGGGCAACGCCACCGGTCAGGCAATGGACAGACACACGATTGGCAACAGATCCAGCATAACATACAAATGCAGCGTTGTGTGCACAGCGTTAATACTGGGGACACATCTCTTAATGCTATTGATGTCGATGAATGGCAACGATGCCACATGTCGCTCTAAAACTCAAGCATTTTCATCGGAGATCATGCAATTAGTATCCTGGACAGTTACACTCGCAATACTGTACAAGATACACAGAGAGAAGTATATGAAATTCCCATGGATTCTAAGGACATGGTGGATGTGCAACTTCCTCTTGTCTGCTTTTTGCACAACACTCGACGTCAACTATATAATTACGCATCACGGCCACTTAAGGACACGAGACTTCGCAAACTTCATGTGTCTGCTCGCCTCCACTGGACTGTTGAGCATTTCCATATGGGGGAAGACAGGCATGGACATCTCGTATGCCAATGGCATCAGGGAACCGCTTCTTTCTGAAAATGTCGAGAAACATTCAGAATCCAAACGGGAATCTCCATATGGAAGGCTACCCTCTTTGAAGTCGTGACCTTCTCCTGGCTTAATCCATTACTTTCTGTGGGGATCAAGAAGCCCCTCGAGCAAAATGACGTGCCTGATCTGGACATCAAGGACTCCGCAGCATTCATTTCTTGTTCTTTTAGTGACTGCCTAAAGCAAGTCAAGGATAAAGACACAGCCAAAAATCCATCCATCTACAAGCCAATCTTCTTTTTCACCAGAAAGAAAGTGTTGATCAATGCCCTTTTTGCAGTGGTAAGTGCCGGAGCATCATACGTTGGTCCATACCTCATGACGACTTCGTCAATTTTCTAACTGACAAGAAAAGCAGGAGCTTGGAGAGTGGCTATGTGCTAGCACTAGCCTTTCTAGGTGCCAAATTGGTTGAGACTATAGCACAGAGACAATATATTTTCGGAGCACGCCAACTCAGCCTTCAGCTTAGAGCTGCTCTGATATCACATATATACAAAAAGGGACTAGTTCTGTCCAGCCAATCTCGCCAAAGTCACACCAGCGGAGAGATCATCAATTACATGAGCGTGGATGTCCAAAGAATCGCAGATCTTATCTGGTACTTAAGCAATATATGGATGTTACCCATACAAATCTCATTAGCAATCTACATTTTGCATACTAATTTAGGTTTAGGGTCTGTTGCTGCACTCACGGCAACATTGACTGTTATGGCTTTTAATATACCTCTAAACAGAACTCAGAGAAAATACCAGTCCAAGATCATGGAAGCTAAAGATAGCAGGATGAAATCCACTTCAGAGGTTCTTCGAAACATGAACACCATAAAACTTCAAGCCTGGGACAATCAGTTCCTCAACAAACTAGAGAGCTTGAGGAAAATAGAGTACGAGTGGTTATGGAAGTCCCAACGACTGGAAGCACTATCAGGTTCCATCTCCTGGGGAACACCGGCATTCATCTCTGTTGTGACTTTTGGCGCGTGTGTGCTAATGGGCATTCAACTTACTGCTGGAAGAGTCTTGGCAGCCCTGGCCACTTTCCGATTGTTACAAGATCCCATATTTCGTCTACCAGACTTGCTCAATGTAATTGCACAGGGTAAAGTTTCAGCAGACAGAGTCTCTTCTTACCTGCAAGAAGATGAAATTCAACATGATGCAATTGAATATATTCCAAAGAATCAAGCACAGTTTGATATAGAGATTATCAATGCAACATTCAGCTGGAATCTGGACTTGAATACTCCAACTCTGAACAATATCGAGTTGAAAGTTAAGAGGGGCATGAAAGTGGCGATATGTGGGATGGTGGGATCAGGGAAGTCGAGCCTTCTGTCATGCATCCTAGGAGAAATAGAGAAGCTGTCTGGCCAAGTGAAAATCAGTGGTACAAAAGCTTATGTTCCACAGTCTCCTTGGATACTGTCAGGGAATATAAGGGATAATATTCTTTTTGGAAATCCTTATGATCCCGACAAGTATGACCGAACAGTCCAGTCATGTGCTTTGATTAAGGATTTCGAGCTGTTCTCAGCAGGCGATCTCACAGAGATTGGAGAAAGAGGTATCAACATGAGTGGAGGGCAAAAGCAAAGGATACAAATTGCACAGGCAGTTTACCAAGATGCTGATATATATCTGCTCGATGACCCTTTCAGTGCAGTGGACGCTCATACGGGTGCACAACTCTTTGCAGTAAGTTTTTACCCTCTCTTGCAAAAACAACGATACAATGATGGATCTCAAAATGAGATCTAATTATGACATCTCACCAGCTTTGCCACAAAAAATTGCATTTCTGAGTTTATTCTTTGTAGGATTGCCTGATGGGAATTCTCAAAGACAAGACAGTACTCTATGTGACCCACCAAGTGGAATTTCTTCCAGCAGCAGACCTCATTCTGGTAAGTAAACTTCACAAAGTGACTCTCCACTTGACCACGCGAATATTCAGAAAGAACAGATATTTACTTGAAATACACAAACATCATCTGAAAATAAATCTGAGAAGTAGGATTTTCACAATCAACTCATCTTTGAGAATCTGAAATTCAAGAGATCATGGTATTGAACTTTCATGTTATGCTTCATCTAAGCGAGAACTAAGCTAACACGTTGACTATGCTACTGTTGATCTGACATCAACAGGTGATGCGGGATGGAAGAATAGCTCAGGCTGGTATATCTGATGATCTCATGAAACAGAATATAGGATTCGAAGTGTTGGTGGGTGCTCATAGCGAAGCCCTCGAGTCTATTCTCACAGTTGAAAATTCAAGCAGAATAACTCAGGACCCAACTGCTGATGGCGAATCCAACAAAGACCTCAAATGTATAGCTGAAAATCCACCAAAGCACGACTCTGAGCATGATTTATCCTTGGAGATATCAGAGAAGGAAGGGAGACTGGTGCAAGATGAAGAACGAGAAAGAGGAAGCATTGGAAAAGAAGTTTACTGGTCCTACTTGACAACAGTGAAGGGCGGAGCTCTAATCCCGATAATTGTCCTGGCTCAGTGCTTATTTCAGATACTTCAAGTAGTAAGTAATTATTGGATGGCATGGGCTTGTCCTCCAGCAAGTGATAAGGAACCAGTGTATAAAATGGATATCATCCTGCTCATTTACATACTGCTCGTTGTTGGAAGTTCACTATGCATACTTCTTCGAACAATGCTTGTTGCCGTAGCAGGATTATGGACAGCACAGAATTTATTCACAAAAATGCTTCACAGTGTAATGCGGGCTCCTATGGCATTTTTCAACTCAACCCCAACTGGAAGGATCTTAAACCGGGTGAGCAACATGATGGTCCTATATTTCAAGTCTTAAGTACGTCATCATACGTGAACATCAAAAGTGATTGCAAGCAGAACTAATTCTTCGTTTCGTCATCCTTTATTTTCTTGAAAAGCAGATATAAAATCAAACAGATATTCAACCAGAAAATCAGACATGAGCAGTTGAAATGTCACTTAAGAACATGTAATAGCTTGTCTGTAACTGTCAAAGATTGCTTGCACCTTTACTCAGTTTGAAATAGTATTGTCTGTGTCAGAAGAATTCTGAAGGAATGAAACTTGTTATGCGTTCAATTTGCTCTTAAATTTTTTTATGAAAATACTAAATCTTCAAAAGAGTTAGAAAGTGCCCACTCCCCGACTAAGGATTGCACATAATATCATTTATTCAAGACAAATTGTTCAACATTTCGAAATTCAATGGCAACTCCACAGAAACAACCAAAGGACAGATTGAAATCGTTTCATTCCTGGATTAAATTGAATTAGGATCATTTTGCAGTGCCAAATAACTTACCACGACTGCCACAAACCGCCAAGGCCTTTTAACATTCCATCTTTTCATAAATTCTATGCAGGCAAATAATATTGAGTTAGGCCTGATCATGTAACAGGTACAAAGGCTGATGTTGGTATGATGACATTTACCATGTCGTATTCAGGCATCCTCTGATCAAAGTGTGCTGGACTTGGACATGGCATGGAAATTAGGTTGGTGTGCTTTCTCCATAACACAGATGCTAGGAACAATTGCGGTGATGTCGCAGGTAGCATGGGAAGTATTTGTGATCTTCATCCCAGTGACTGCAATATGTATATGGTACCAGGTACCTCCATTCCTGATGATAGTCACAATTCTTCCAAGGATAGGTTTTTGAAAGCATTTACGAGCAAGATATTCCATGTCTATTTGTATTTTAGATGCTAGATTTCATCATCTCCTACAGGGAAGGGTGTTGGTCGCACTGTAAATAATAAGAACCTTATAGCTGTATCTAGAATCTTAATTAAAATCTTCAAAGCAGTTCAATCAAAGTGTTGAAAAGCCCACTCCTAATAGATAATGTCACGACATCCTTTCCATTTATATCCTTTATGGCATAGTCTCAAGCAATTTAGGATTTTCCAATCCATTATTTAAAAAAGTTAGAAGATGACTAGGAAGGAAGACGTTTTTACTCCCCAAAATAGAGAGAAGTGAGCTGGCCAAAGAAATAAAATGCTACCACTAAGTTGCTCCAAAATATGCCACCAAAGGCTGATACTATTTTGAACAATTTATATAAACATTCTTCTTTCCTCATTCCAGCAATACTACATACCAACAGCGAGAGAACTAGCCCGCTTATCAGGAATTCAACGAGCTCCTATTCTACACCACTTTGCGGAATCATTATCAGGAGCAGCAACAATTCGTGCTTTTGACCAAGAAGATCGATTCACTCATGGAAATTTAGGGCTTATAGACAACCACTCAAGGCCATGGTTTCATAATGTGTCAGCAATGGAATGGCTTTCATTTCGCTTAAATCTTTTGTCTAACTTTGTCTTTGCCTTTTCATTGGTTTTGCTGGTATCCCTCCCAGAAGGAATTATCAATCCAAGTAAGTCATGCAAATTTTCTCAGAATATCTCACTCAAGACTATAAGTAGTATGTACTATGCTACTACTTGTTTCTGTACTATTCAAATAATATCAGACATCTGCTAGATTCAACAGTATATAACAAGTAATCTCAAACAGATTAGTATAGAATCCTCTGTACCATATTCAAGCAGAGTCTAGTATAAAGCACTTATTAGAACATGATATACCCAGAAAACAATTTAAAGATAATTTTGTTTTGCAGGCATAGCAGGATTGGCTGTAACATACGCAATTGACTTAAATGCTCATCTAGCTTTTGTTATAACCGATATATGCAATGCTGAGAACAAAATGATCTCGGTCGAAAGAATTCTTCAGTACTCAAACTTAGCAAGTGAAGCAGCTCTTTTGATAGAAGACAGCAGACCGCCAAGCAACTGGCCGGAAACTGGAAAGATTTGCTTCAGAAACTTGCAGGTTAGCTAAACACTGGCTTTTGAGACGTTTAATAAAAATTTCAGTTCCCACATCATGACATTAGTGTGGGAAATTCTGCATCACTTAAGGATAAGTTCTCTATAATTGCTATCAATCTCACTCTCATCCCATGCAATGCCCATGAGATGTCTTAGACCGTCTTACATGTTTGTTCTTGCAGATCCGATATGCTGAACATCTTCCATCTGTCCTTAAAAACATCACCTGTACATTTCCTGGCAAGAGAAAAATTGGTGTAGTAGGAAGGACAGGGAGTGGAAAATCAACCCTCATACAGGCTATCTTTAGGATGGTCGAGCCCAGAGAAGGAAGCATTGTAATTGATGATGTTGACATATCCAAAATAGGCCTTTATGACCTTAGATCGAGACTCAGCATCATTCCGCAAGATCCTACAATGTTTGAAGGAACGGCAAGAGGGAACCTTGACCCATTGGAGCAACACTCTGACAGAGAAGTGTGGGAGGTAAAGCTTCTTTCCCCTGGCGCTTTGTCTCACTTGTGACTTGAAGTGAAAGAAGAATTCTGTAGTGAGGATTATTTAGCATTAGAAGATCTCATCATCCAAGTCCAGGTTATAGAAAAAGCACATGTACGTTCACACAAACACGTTCCACCAGAACAATATCATTTTGCATAATAATAAATTTTGCCACAACCAAGTAGAGTGGATTACAAGCACCTTCATCATGTTTTACTAACCTACAAAGTTTCTCTATTAGAAGCTCTATAACCACAAATTCACGCATTCCCCTGGAATGGCTCTACTTTGGACATAACAGAATTTCTGATTTTACAGGCTTTGGACAAATGCCAACTTGGTGACATCATCAGAGGAAAGGAAGAAAAGTTAGATACCACAGGTCTGATCCCTTGATCACATCCGTCATACAAAGTTGCGAGTTTTGTGAAACCAAATCTTCTAATCACTTTACCTAACAGTTGTGGAGAACGGAGAAAACTGGAGTGTCGGCCAAAGGCAGTTATTCTGTCTTGGAAGAGCCTTGCTGAAGAAAAGCAGTATTCTTGTGCTAGATGAAGCAACGGCATCAGTTGATTCTGCCACTGATGGCGTTATCCAAAAGGTCATTAGTCAAGAATTCAAAAACTGCACAGTGGTGACAATAGCTCACAGAATCCATACAGTCATAGACAGCGACCTTGTTTTGGTTCTTAGCGATGGTAGGATATAGAACATTGTTCTATAAACACCCATTCCCTCTTGCCTAAACATTTCCATGTTAGAGTTGACACTGAATAGCTCCTTTCATTTTTTTGATCGAACAGGAAGGATAGCAGAATTCGACACACCCACGAAATTACTGGAAAGAGAAAATTCATTCTTCTCCAAGCTCATAAGGGAGTACTCCATGAGGTCACAGAGTGTCAGCAGCATAGCACACCCAAATATCTAAACCCAGCAGTTACCACATGAAAGTATGCAGAATTAAGGCGGTCTAAGTAAAACCGTGGGTGATTCGACGATCGCATCTACTATCATATTCACATAAGGCGGAAACGCGCGGGGTCAACATGAGTGTATTGAACACAAGATCAACAATCTGGGAAGTGATCAGAGCTTCTGAGTTCCACTCTAGGATTTGGCGAGCCATTATTTTTTTGTTGTGTTGAGTGCAGATACTTCATTCTCATTGGAATTATCGATATAAGGTATCCCCAAAAAAAAAAAAAAAAAAGATGATCCAACTTCATCCCAGACATATGCGGGTGCATAACCTAGATGTAAGCATTGCCAAGAAAATAAGAAATAAATATACTAAAAGTCATAAAACTTGTTATGAAAATAAATTTTCAAAAATTTTCAAAAAGTACAATTAAATCTTCAAACTTGTCAAATTGGTCCAATATGTCCATTCATTAATTGCACTTTTTGAAAATTTTAGTATTCAATTGCACTTTTATCATAAGTTGTAAGACTTGATTTTACTTTTTGAAGGTTTTGGAACTATATTGCATTTTTGTGATAAGTTTTAAGATTTGATTGTACTTTTAGAAAATTTTAGAACTCAATTGCACTTTCACGATAAGTTTTAGAATTTCCAGTACACTTATCTTGGAAAATAATAAGAATTTCCTAAACATAATAGGAAAATGCTTTAACAATAACATCATGAAAGCATGGTTTGATATTTAAAGATGTAAACACTCCTCTCAACATGTAGGTTGAACTTTGACCTAGGACTATAGGGCAATTTATGGTAAAAGTCATTTCCAAAATATTGTTTCCGGATTTTCCAACATCTGGACGATGGAATGCTAGATCAGCGAAGAGGCCTTAGATTGGGGAAAATGATTTCCCCCTACAGGCAAAAAGCAAATCATTCTTCTTGATTTGTTATTTTTTTATCTGCAGCTCTCTATCTCTCATCAATTTTTTTCTTCAACAAGTCTCATCTATTCTTTTATAAATATTGGGGAAAATTCCAAATAAATACCTAAAATACCATCTTTTTTCGAATAAAGGCCTGAAGTGAATATTATATCAAGTAAAAGCCTGAAATGTCCTCATTTTCTCAAATAAATGTGTCGAGTTGATCTTGTTGTAAATAAGAACATAAAGTGCTATGTCAAATTTCAAAGAATGGCATCACCTCACCAAATGATTGAGGACATTGGCTTTTTAACTTTCTTTCCTTTTTCTTTCTTTTTTCATTTTTCTACTTTTTCTTTCCATAAAAAAACTCAAAAAAGTTACCACTTAAAAATACACAAATTTAAAAACAAACAGGGGGACCTCCCCCTTGGTTGGTGAGGGTTGTTGGCCCTCATTGAGGAGCCAATGGCTACAAGCAACTCCCGTTTATTTATTTATTTATTTTTTATTATTATTATTATTATTATTATTATTATTATTATTATTATTATTATTATTTATTTGTAACTTCTTTTTTTGAGATTTTTATGTAAAGAAAAAAATTGAAAAAGGAAGAAAAAAGGAAAGAAAATTAACAAGCAAATGATAGATAAAGAAAATTAACAAGCAAATGATAGATATGCCCTTGATCATTTATCATTTGCTGAAGTGAGGCCCTTCTTTGAAATTGACATGGCACTTGAAGCCCTTATTTAAAATAAGGTCAACTTTGGGCTCTTATTTAAGAAAACAATGGCACTTCATGCTCTCATTTGAAACAAAATTCATTTAATGTCCTTATTTGAGAAAATGATAACACTTTAAGCCCTTATTTGGAATTTTCCCTAAATATTATTTACCATCAATTGAATATATTTTATTAATGCTCATGTTCTTCTACATTTTTTGAAAAGACGATCACAAATGTTATTTTACAAATACAATTTCTTAATTTACTTGTTATTTTTGTTTTTTTGATGGATTACAAAATGATCAAGATAAATAAAGAAAATGATTAGTACCACAAAAAACTCTAAATGGTACATTTGTAATAAATTTACTGTAAACTAATTTTTTGACAGCAAAAAACTCTAAACGGATACACTCATAACTAATTTATCCTCAATTAGTTTTTGTTAAACTTTACCATCAAATTGCTAAGTCGGATGATATATGACAATTGATGGATATATCAATTTGGGGTTTTACCCTTCATTTGTTATAATTGTATAACTTTAAAAGTTTATGGTTTTTGTGTTATTAATCATATTTAATGGAAACTAAGGAAAGGTAAATCTGTCATAAATGTACCAATTTTGAGTTTTTGGTGATCAAAAAATTCACATGCCTTATTTTCTTATTTTTCTCTTTCAAATTTCGCACTCCAAACAGTTATGAAACATGATGAGCTTAAGCAAAAGCATTGCAACTGACGCGAGTAAGCAAATACAACTGCAATGAATTTTCTTGTGATGATGACTCGCTTTGTCCCCAGATTTAGCCTTCCTTTGATTCATGCAGGTTCACTTGCGTCGCACCTAAAAGAGAAAATATGTGCGGATGTGGATCCTCCATCCATCACAGGTGTCTCAACATGCGTCAATCGTATTTTGAAACTCACCTTGTTTCTGTATGGAATGACGGTTGAGAAGTGGTCGAGACATTGACAAAAACGACATGCGGCGCAGGGGATCCTCGTGAAATATGTTCGTTCATGTGTTTGAGTCTGCATAATGTGTGTTCAGATGAATGTTTGTGTTCTGTCTTGCGTTTTGAGCTTTGGCAACGTTCTTGCAGATTATACTCATTGCCGATGAAGTGAAACGTTATAGCCTTGTCACCTTCTAACAAAATGTGATTGTTTCCCAAGAAAAACAATCGAAGCTTTTGAGCCAAACATGGAAGCATCTTTAAATTTGATAGGTCAGCATGCGGTGATTTTGACGACTGGTAAGATAGTTTCCTGTGTTCTTGTCACCAAGAGAGCTGTTCCTGAGCAGCCAAGAGTTCCCCCAAAACATTCTGGGAGAGTCGAAATGACAATAAAGTGTCAGAAAATTTTAAACATATTTCATTAGTGCTAATTTAATCATAAACATTTTAATATAATGTTAATATAGTCTTTCCGGCTAATTTTAATTAAATATTACTGACATGTATGCTTGTTGGCCTATGTGTCACGGCCAGCTAACATGAACTTTTGTAATTTCTTAATGATTTTTCGAAATTTCATTTATTTATGTATTTATTTGTTTTTTTTTCTGTTTTCCTTTTTTTCCTTTTCTTTCTCTATCTTTTTCTTTCTTTCCTTCCCCTTCCTTCAACCGGTTGCTGGACCTTGGCAACTTGTCAAAGGCAAGGGCTAATGAGATCATGCCCCACCTAGCCATGGCAAGTCTCACCAGCATGGGCGACCCTTGCTAGTGGCTAGCAAGAGCAAGGGGAAGAAAAAGAAAGAAATAGAAAGGAAAGAAAAAAATTCAAAAATTATTAAAATATTATTAAAAGTTATTCACGTTAGTACTAACTATGCCACGTAAACCAATTGACGTCCACATCAACAATATCTGAGTCAAAATTAATCAAAATAACTAAATTAGCATTGTGTCAAAATGTTTGGGACTAAATTAGCACTAATAAAAGTTTAGTATTGAATTGACACTCATGCAATAAATTGATTTTTCTCGCACTTTTCCCCATCAAAATGATGGGAACTTTCGTAAATCATTTATTTCTTTATTACGTCTCAATCTACAAAGTACGTATAAAAAAGGACCCGTTTCCCGAAATTTCTTAAAAATAAAATATTAAACATATACGCGTTACCATCCTTTGTACCCGAGAGGGATTGGGAAGACGGAATTCTGTGTGCAATGGGATATGGACACTTTCAAGATCGTTAAAATGGCCAGAAGTACGTGTAACATCGTCCGACATTGACCTGAATTTTCGAAGTCACGGATGCAATTTCCAAGTAAACATGACGTTAATTTGGGAAAGCTTTGATTATTCTTACCCTATTTAGAGTAGTTTTGTTTTTTCCTACCAAATTTCATATTGCCAAATAAATGATTCCAATAATTCTCGACCTTAAATTATGTGGATCTCACATTAGATTTACATTATTTAACGGTTGTGATACATTCGATTCACGAGAAATTCATTTATTGATTTCTTTCATTACATGAGCGGAATGATTATGGAAATTTTAGATTTAGCCTGACAAAGAAGTTGGACGAACCTGAACCCCCTCTATTTTGGTAATGCTATTTACTCATGATTAGCTGTCGCTTTCATCTTTTGCAACGCTACTACACCCACGTAACCTCACGTATACATTCAGTTGAGAATAATGCGTAAGGGAGAAATGGGGAATTCTGAAACAGAATTCTAACACATTCAATGACTAGCTGAGAAATTTTTGGCATAGAGAATTCACTTCCAAAACAGCTGCACAGCGCCGACCAGCCCATATTTTATGCACTAAGCAACACAGGCAGTGCCGTTTGTCTAGGGAGAATCGTTTTCCGGTGAATCCAGGGTCTTTCTTCTCCAGGTCGGGATGGCCATCCTAGGGATCGAACTCGGATCTCATGGTAAGTCTCTCTCGCCCTCGAAATTTGAATTTTTCCCAGTCGAGTTTGATGCCACGTCAGGCTATGTCCTGCTGAAGCTTTTGTACGCGTGACTTTTCCCTAGGACAGTGGATCTTGGTAAAGTCATACGGCATGTTCTTGCGTAGCCATTCCTGTCTGCAGTCTGTAGATGAGCATAAGAAAGGGCGAGAAAATTGATGTTGATTTGTGGTGACAAATGATGAATACGTCCGCATAGTGTATACTCTCGATTCAAATGATTCCTGGAGACGAGCCTGCCATGGAAGGAACCAAAGATACAGAGTGCCTAATTTAACAGTCTTCCTTTGTGTGTTTTGTACTGTAAAACAACCGCAAAGACGAGGGGAAAGCCAAAATCGTGAAAAGCTGCTGTTCCTTGTCTTTGGGAAACACCGACTACGCCCCACATCCATGACCTGATTTCATTTTTTTGTATGCATAGTCCAACTGCAGCGTAGGAACGTCAATTAGTCCTGACAAGCTAGAACACAACAAGGGTGGCTGAACATAACCTGATTTGTTGTAGATGAAACAAAGAGCTCTTCTGTTTGCTAATTATGCAGAATCGATAATAACATACTAATGAAGTTCTCACCTGAATGTGAGATTGAACCTGTCTTTCTTTGCGAAACAGAATGGCAGATTCTTCAGGGACTCTGGAGAGCACGGCCAAAGATGGACTCACCTTGCCTGAAGGAGCAAGTCAGCATCATTTTGCAACTCAGCTTCCTTGGGATCCTGCTACTAGTTTCCTTGGGGAAATTAGTGCGTCTTCTGGGAAACAGGAGCAACGCTACTGATCAGGCAACAATCAGGCACATGGTTTCTCACAAATCCAGCATAATAGACAAATCCAGCATTGTCTGCACGGCATTAGTCCTGGGGACACATCTGTTAATGCTATCAATGTCAGTGAATGGCAATGACACCACATGTCATTCTAAAACTCAAGCATTTTCATCAGAGATCATGCAAGTAATATCCTGGGCAGTTACATTCATAGTACTGTACAAGATCCGGAGAGAGAAGTATGTGAAGTTCCCATGGATTCTAAGGGCATGGTGGATGTGCAACTTCCTCTTATCTGTTTTTTGCACAACTCTTGATGTCAACTCTATAATTACGTCCCACAGCCACTTAAGACCACAAGATCTGGCAAACTTCATATGTCTGCTTGCCTCCGCTGGACTGTTTAGCATTTCCATTCATGGAAAGACGGGCATGGTCTTCTCCTATGATAATGGCATGAGGGAACCGCTTCTTTCTGAAAAAGTCGAGAAACATTCAGAATCCAAAAGGAAATCTCTATATGGGAAAGCTACCCTCTCGCAACTCATTACCTTCTCTTGGCTGAACCCATTATTTGCTGTGGGGATCAAGAAGCCCCTCGAGCAAAATGATGTGCCCAATGTAGACATCAAGGATTCTGCAGCATTTATTTCTCATTCTTTTAGTGACTACCTAAAGCAAGTCAAGGATAATGATGGAACCAAAAATCCATCCATCTACAAAGCTATATTCTTTTTCATCAGAAAGAAAGCAGCGATTAATGCACTTTTTGCAGTAGTAAGTGCTGGAGCATCATATGTTGGTCCATACCTCATAGAGGACTTCGTCAATTTCCTAACTGACAAGAAAAGCAGGAGCTTGGAGAATGGCTATCTTCTGGCATTAGGCTTTCTAGGTGCCAAAATGGTTGAGACTATAGCACAGAGACAGTGGGCTTTCGGAGCATACCAACTAGGCCTTCGGCTAAGAGCAGCTCTGATATCGCATATATTCAAGAAGGGGCTAGTTCTGTCAGGCCAATCTCGCCAAAGTCACACCAGTGGAGAGATCATCAACTACATGAGCGTGGATGTCCAGAGAATCACAGATTTTATCTGGTACTTAAACGTTATATGGACGCTACCCGTACAAATCTCACTAGCCATGTACATTTTACACACTAATTTAGGTTTAGGGTCTGTCGCTGCACTAGTGGCAACACTGACTGTTATGGCTTGCAATATACCTATAACTAGAACTCAGAAAAGATACCAGTCCGAGATCATGGAAGCTAAAGATAGCAGGATGAAATCCACATCAGAGGTTCTTCGAAACATGAAAACCATAAAACTTCAAGCTTGGGACAATCAGTTCCTCAACAAACTAGAGAGCTTGAGAAAACTAGAGTACAAGTGGTTATGGAAGTCGCTACGACTGGGAGCACTATCAGGTTTCATCTTCTGGGGTTCACCAACATTCATCTCCATTGTGACTTTTGGCACGTGTATGCTGATGGGCATTGAACTTACTGCTGGAAGAGTTTTAGGAGCCCTGGCCACTTTCCGAATGTTACAAGAGCCCATGTATAGTCTACCAGACCTGCTTAATGTAATGGCACAGAGTAAAGTTTCAGCAGACAGAGTTGCTTCTTACCTGCAAGAAGATGAAATTCAACAGGATGCAATCGAATATATTCCAAAGAATCAAGCACAGTTTGATATAGAGATTGTCAATGCAACATTCAGCTGGAATCCTGACTTGATAACCCCTACTATGAGCGATATCAAGTTAAAAGTTAAGAGGGGAATGAAAGTGGCCATCTGTGGGACGGTAGGATCAGGGAAGTCGAGCCTTCTGTCATGTATCCTAGGAGAAATAGAGAAGCTCTCTGGCCAAGTGAAAATCAGTGGTACGAAAGCTTATGTTCCACAGTCTCCTTGGATACTGTCGGGGAATATAAGGGACAACATTCTTTTTGGAAATCCATACGATCCCAACAAGTATGACCGAACAGTCCAGTCATGTGCTCTGATTAAGGATTTTGAGCTGTTTTCAGCTGGCGATCTCACGGAGATTGGAGAAAGAGGCATCAACATGAGTGGAGGGCAAAAGCAAAGGATACAAATTGCACGAGCAGTTTACCAAGATGCTGATATATATTTGCTCGATGACCCTTTCAGTGCAGTGGATGCTCATACAGGCACACAACTCTTTGCAGTAAGTTTTTACATTCTCTAGCAAGAATAATTATGCAATGATGGATATCAAAATCAGATCCTAGTACGACATCTCAAATGCTTACCACAAAAATTTGCATACTGAGTTTACTCCCTGTAGGATTGCCTGATGGGAATGCTCAAAGACAAGACAATACTCTATGTGACCCACCAAGTCGAATTTCTTCCGGCAGCAGATCTCATTCTCGTAAGCGTTCTCCATTTGACCACTGTGAGCATTCAGAACATATATTTGATTAAAATAGACGGACATCTTCTGTTTTTTTTTTTTTTCTGAAAACAACTTAGAAGATTTGACAATTGACTCACCCTTGAGAATCTAAAAGTCCACAGGTCATGACATTGAACTTTCATCTTTTGCTTACGTTAAGCGATGTCTACGCTCCTATGTTGATAATGCTACTGTGGATCTGACATCAACAGGTGATGCGGGATGGAAGAATAGCACAGGCTGGCAAGTTTGAAGATCTCTTAAAACAGGATACAGGATTTGAAGTGCTGGTGGGTGCTCATAGCGAAGCCCTGGAGTCAATCCTCACAGTTGAAAATTCAAGCAGAACAACGCAGGACCCAACCGCTGATGGCAAATCCAACAAAGGCTTCGATTCTACCTCTGAAATTCAACCAAGAAAGCATGACTCTGAGCATGATCTATCCATGGAGATATCAGAAAAGGAAGGAAGACTGGTGCAAGATGAAGAACGAGAGAAAGGAAGCATTGGAAAGGAAGTTTACTGGTCCTACCTAACAACAGTGAAGGGCGGAGTGCTAGTCCCAATAATTCTCCTGTTACAGTCCACATTTCAGATATTTCTACTAGCCAGCAATTATTGGATGGCATGGGCCTTTCCTCCAACAAGTGATACTGAACCAGTGTATAAAATGGATATTATCATGCTTGTTTACATACTGCTCGCTGTTGGAAGTGCACTCTGTATTCTTCTTCGAGCAATGCTTCTTGCAGGTAGCAGCATTATGGACAGCACAGACGCTATTCACAAAAATGCTTCAGAGTGTCATGCGGGCGCCGATGGCATTTTTCGACTCAACCCCAACTGGAAGAATCTTAAACCGGGTGAGCAACATTGTGCACCTGCATTTCAAGTCTTAAGTTTGGCATTATACATGAACATCGAAAGTGATAACAAGCATAATTATTATTTATTTTTTCCATCATACTTTCGGCGCTCGAGAAGTAGAGAAAATGACATCATAAATGCCATAATTTTCATAAGATGCTCATTTCAATAACATAACTTTATGTTCAATCACTTAAGTGACATAACTTATATATAACACTCACTTGAATACTATAATTTTTTTTTCCGATTACCTTATTGCTATTTTTAAGAATATTCACCACAAGTACTATGCCACATCAGATTTCTGGCACTCAGGTAAATGTTTAAAATAAGTTTGGCATTCAAGTGATCAATTGAAAGTTGTGACACTTAGGTGATATTTTTTCAAAGTTAGGATACTTAAGTGATCAAAAAAAATTATGATACTCAAGTAAGCACCATAAAAAAGTGGTCTTCTTATCCCTAAAAAGCAAATATAAAATCAAGGGTATAAGCAACCACAACTTCAGACATTTAAACAAGGACATGTTTTTGCTTATCTTCAACTGTCAAAGATCACTTACACCTGTACTCAGATTAAAAAAGTATTGCCTTTGTCAGTAGAAATCGGAACAAATAAAACCCGTTTTCATTTCTCTTTATAGTTTTAACAAATATACTAAATCTTTGAAAGGGCGAGGTGATGTCCACTCTCCGTCTAAGGATTCTACATTAACCCTATCAAACTTTCAAGACAAATTCTTCAACATTTCAAAATTTAACAGCGACTCCACAGAAACAACCAAAAGACGGAAAAAGACAGATTGAAATCATTTCGCTCCTGGATTAAATTGAACTGGGATCATTTGGCAGTGCCAAATAACTCACCACAACTGGCACAGAACTTTAACGCCTTTTAACATGCCATCTTATCAGAAATTCTACGCATGCAAATTTTATTGAGTTTCACCTGATCACGTAACGGGTACAAAGGCTGAAGTTGGTCTCATGACATTGAACCATATTGTATGCAGGCATCCACTGATCAGAGTGTGCTAGACATGGAATTGGCATGGAGTATGGGCTGGTGTGCTTTCTCCATAATACGGCTTCTAGCAACAATTGTAGTGATGTCGCAGGTAGCATGGGAAATATTTGTGATCTTCATCCCGGTGGCTGCAATATGTATATGGTACCAGGTAATTTCATTCCTGAAAATGGCGCACAATTCTTCCTAGGACAGGTTGTTGGAAGCATGTGAAGCATACTGGCATCACGATGGTCCATTATTTTAGTATTTTAAATGCTACATTTCAACATTTCAAAGAAATGGTGTCGGTCATGGTTATAAAATAAAATTAAAAAAAAGAAGTTGACAGCCGTATCTAGAATCTGAATCAAATTCTTCACAGCAGTTCAATCAAAGAATTAACAAGGCCAGTTCCAATAGATAATGTCAGGACATCCCTTTCTGCTTCTAGTTTTCATACGGTGTCCCTAGCAACTTCTCGAGCAATTCAGGAACTTCAACATTCTTTGAAAGAGTTCAAAGATGATTAGGTGGGAAGAAGTTTCCACTCCCCATAATAGAGAGACATGAGTCAGCCATATACTATGACAAGTAATATGCTCCTACTAAGTTGCTCTAAAATACGCCACCAAAGACTGATACTATATTGAACAATTTATTGAAACACCTTCTTTCCTCGTTTCAGCGATACTACATAGCAACAGCGAGAGAACTAGCGCGCTTGTCAGGGATTCAACAAGCTCCAATTCTACACCACTTTGCAGAATCAATAGCCGGAGCAGCAACAATTCGTGCTTTTGACCAAGAAGATCGATTCACTGATGAAAATCTAGGGCTTGTGGACAACCACTCAAGGCCATGGTTTCATAATATGTCAGCAATGGAATGGCTTTCATTTCGCCTAGATATTTTGTCCGACTTTGTCTTTGCCTTTTCATTGGTTTTGCTGGTATCCCTCCCAGAAGGAATTATCAATCCAGGTAAGTAATGCAAATTTTCTCAGGATATTTCACTACGGCCAGATCCTGAGTAGTATGTACTACGCACACCATATGCTTTTCTGTATAATTTGAACAATATCAGGCATCTGCTAGGATCAACAGTACAAAAACATGCAAATCTCAAACTGAATAATAGTCGGGCAGTTAGTATAAAATCCTTTGTAACAAATTCAAGCATAGTCTTGCATGAAGCACCTATTAGAAGAGGATTTATACAGAAAACGCCTCAAAGATAACCAATTTTATGTTGCAGGCATAGCAGGGTTGGCTGTAACATACGGAATTACCCTGCATGAACTTCAAGCTAGTGTTATATGGTATTTATGCAATGCTGAGAACAAAATGATCTCGTTTGAAAGAATACTTCAGTACTCAGACTTACCAAGTGAAGCAGCTCTTTTGATAGAAGACAGCAGACCTCCAAGCAACTGGCCAGAAATGGGAAAGATATGCTTCAGAAACTTGCAGGTAAGCTAAACATCGAATTCCAAGATATCCAATGAAAAATCTCAGTTCCCATATCCCAACATAAGATTAATTAATTCTGCATCACTTATGGAACAAAAATCTCAGTTCCCATATCCCAACATTATTTTGATATATTCTGCATCCCTTATGGATAAGTTCTTATAATTGCCATCATCTCACTCTCATCCTCTAGAATTCCCATGCGATATCTTGGACTTGCTGACATATTATTCTTGCAGATCCGATATGCTGAACATCTCCCATCTGTCCTTAAAAATATCACCTGTACATTTCCTGGCAGGAGAAAAATTGGTGTAGTAGGAAGGACGGGGAGTGGAAAATCAACACTCATCCAGGCCATCTTTAGGACCATTGAGCCTAGAGAAGGGAGCATTTTAATTGACAATATTGACATATCCAAAATAGGCCTTCATGACCTTAGATCAAGACTCAGCATCATTCCACAGGACCCTACAATGTTTGAAGGAACAGTAAGAGGGAACCTTGATCCATTGGAGCAATACTCTGATAGAGAAGTATGGGAGGTATAACTTCTTTCCCCTGAAGCTTTGCCTCACATTTGTCTTCAAGTAAAAGAAGAATTCAGTAATTAAGATTATATACCTGGAGAAGATCTCCATCCAAGTGATAGAAAAAGCACATATGTGCCCTCACACACACATTTGACCAGATTAATATCATTGACTTTGAATAGTAAATAGATTTTGCCGCAACCAAGTACAGTGGATTACAAGCAATTTCATTGTTTTTTACTGACCTACAAAGTTTCTCTATGAGAAGCTCTATAACCACAAATTCGTGCAATCTTCTGGATTGGATCTACTTTGGATATCATGATAACAGAATTTCTGATTTTACAGGCTTTAGAGAAATGTCAACTTGGTGATATTGTCAGAGGAAAGGAAGAAAAGCTAGATTTTGAAGGTCTGATCCATTAACCACGTCCGTCATACAAAGTTTCAAGTTTTGTGAAAATTAATTTACTAATCATATTTTTCCCAACAGTGGTGGAGAACGGAGAAAACTGGAGCGCAGGCCAAAGGCAGTTATTCTGTCTTGGAAGAGCCTTGCTGAAGAAAAGCAGTATACTTGTACTCGATGAAGCAACGGCATCAGTTGATTCTGCTACTGATGGCGTCATCCAAAAGATCATTAGTCAAGAATTTAAAAACCGCACAGTCGTGACAATAGCTCACAGAATCCATACAATCATAGACAGCGACCTTGTCTTGGTTCTCAGTGAAGGTAGGAAATAAGAAATTTCTCCCTAGTTACACCCTTGCTCTCTTGCCTAAACATTTCTATGTTGGGATTGATATTGATGGCTCCTCTCTTTTTCTTTTTTTTTGGATCAAGCAGGAAGAATAGCAGAGTTCGACACACCCACGACATTGCTGGAGAGAGAAGATTCTTTCTTCTCCAAGCTCATAAGGGAGTACTCCATGAGGTCACAGAGTTTCAGCAGCTTAGCACACCTAAAATAGCTGAACCCGGCAGTCTAGGAGAGACCATGGGGGTCCTAAGATTGCATCTGCAGAATCATTTTGGCATATAGCAGAGATGGTTGGGGTCGAGATGGGGGCATCGAACACAAGATCAACAATCCGTGAAGTAAATCGAGCTCGCGCGAAGTTCAAATACTTCATCGTCAGACAATTCAGTGAACTTTTCCAAATAATCCAAATACACCCAAGACATATTGAGTGTATACATTGTTAAGGATGTTAAGGATGTGCGAACCCTTAAAGTACCAAAACTTGACATAATGGATACTTAAGTACTAAAAGTTTAGAAAAGTACACTTAAGTAAATCAGAGAAAAAAATCAATTAAGTATCAACGACGAAAAAATTTGGCCAAAATGCACATGTGTCATTTTCCGATAACTTTATTTGTTGATGGAGCAATTTTTTTCAAAACAAATATCCACATAGCAATTTTAAAAAAAAAAATTGTCCGCTTGGCAAAAAAAAAAAAAAGTAATATAAAAAAAACGCAAAATTTGATTTTATTTAAAAAAAAAAAAAAAAGGAAGGGGGGGAGGGATCGAGCGAGGGCTATGTAGCCCTTGTCGCCATTGCCACCCCACCATCATCGAGAAGGGCCAGCAACGGTGGGGTGAGGGCTAGTCGAGGTCACCAAGCCCTAAGCAATGGCCAACAACCCTAACCAACCGGTAGTAAGGGTTTGTGGGCCCTTGCCCAAATCTAGGCAAGGGTCGTCAGCCCTTGCCTAGTCGAGGCCAAGGGCCGCCAACCGTCAACTATGGCTAGGCAACTATAGCTGACCACTAGTGGCCCTTGGCCCAACTAAGCGAGGGCTAGCAACTCTTGTAGGATTAAGGGGAGAGTCACAACCCTTGCCCTAGATTTGGGCAAGGGCCCGCAGGCCCTCACTATCAGTCAGCCAAGGTCATCAGTCACTAGCCAGACACAATAACCTTGGCCGACCCTTACGCCACTGTTGCCAACCCTTCCCAACGATAGTGGGGCAACAGCAACGAGGGCTACACAGCCCTCGCCCGATCCCTCCCCCTTCCCTTTTTTTAATTAATTAATTTTATAATAGTATATTTTTTTAATTTTTTAATTAATATATTTTTTAAATATCACGTCAGCACCAAAACGACGTCATTTTGATTGAATTTTTGCTAACTCGACTTCCAACGAGCCATGTAAGCAAGTTATATTATTAGAATAAGCCACGTCGAATTTTTAACGCTTTTCATCAAAGTTGGCACTTAAGTGATTCAATTTTCGAAATAAGGATTTGCATGACAATGTTTTTGTTCCCAAGAGTAGTTTCTGCTCAAAAATGTTTTTTTTTTGTTTTTATTCCCGAAAACAATTTCGAGCATTTGATGGTATTTGGTAACTAAAAAAAAAAAAAAAAAACGTAATTGCGTTTGGTAAAAATTTCCAGTCTTTTGATTCTTTTAATTTTCTTTTTTCTTTTTCCTTCTTTTTTTTTCCTCCCTATTGGCCGTCGCCGACGAGGCTCCAACGAGTTCGCCGGAGCCTCACCGGAGCCTCGCCCAAGCGGCGCGAGACCGAGCCTCGCCCTGGCCTGGCGAGGCCGAGCCGCGCGGCCAACGCGCCGGACCTCGCCCGGCCCGAACGATGGGGTAGCTAAGGGGTGGGAGGAGGAAGAGGAAGAAGAAAAGAAAAAAGAAAAAAAAAAAGAGGAAAAAAAACTGTTTCTTAAAATTGTTCCCGGGAACAATAAACAACTTTTTATTGTTTCTGATTTCTACTCCAAATCTGTTCGCGGGAACAAATTTGTTCCCGAGAACAAAAAATTTATCAAACACATTTCTGTTCCCGAGAACAAAAGAACAGAAACAGTTGTTCCTAGGAACATTACCAAATCCTAAGTGTACATTTTGTAACTTTTGGCACCTAAGCGTCCCCGTGCCAAATTTTGGCACTTGAACTGTTCTTTTCCCAATTGTTAGGAAAACAATAAGAATTGCACGAACCAAAAAGGAAGATGCTTTGCCATGGTAGCATTTAGCAACAGGATCATGACGAAATGTGCCGAAAAATCGAATGATGGCCGACTCTTTCGTGAATGGCATTCCTAAGGGTGACGAAAATCTCAGTACAGACTTTGCTCACGCTGCCGCCATCAACTAGTTTGACAGATCGTTAACGTTGGAAACAGAATCACTGAGAAATTTCGAAGAGATTCGTGAACAACCCTCCCTTCTTCCCTCTTTGGTATTTCACACTCATTCCTTGATCGATCGAACGAGCATGGATTGCGCAAGTAAATGTCGTGATTCATGAACATCATGCGTGTGCAGAAACCCGCTATTCAAAAGACTATGCTACTGCATTGGCGACTATCAGCCAAAAGTTCTTCGCCTGTCAAGAACGAACTTTGCATCAACAATAACGAATCTTCCAAACCAGCAACTACTCTCTATGAGAACAATACTCGTGGCAAAAATTCAATCATCTTGAGCCTCGACAAGGTCCGACAAAGCGCGGAGAGCATCAGCTACAGCAACGCCACACTTGACTGCGAAGGTCGATCGATCACCGTCAGCTCAAGAGACGTTACCGACCACCTTTGTGATTTATTCGGTTATTTAATTTTCCTATGTAGTTTCAATTCATGCTATTTAGCGTAAGACTGTAGGCTGTATCTTATATTTTAATTATCTCGTTGCATTGATTAAGACATATTAGGGTGTCAAATCTTCTGACATTTCTGCTTTGACTTTTATCTGACACAAAACATTGGATGTGTAAAGATCACATTAGATTTTTTATAATGTGGACAAATTTAATATGTAACTTCAGAGTCTCTAAGTGTAATTTCAAGGCAAGACTATACTGAAATTCCTAAACTTTCAGTCATTTTATATTGTGGTGTGATCAATCAATAACATTTCAAAAAAGTACAACTAGATCCTAAAAACTTTAACGTTCCTACAATCAAATTCTAAACTCGCTGTCAATAGCAATAAGTCATGGGAAATTCGAACCTTTCACCAATCATCAAGAATGGTTTTGACCATAAATGCGAAGAAAATAGATTTTTCGCCGTCAATTGAGTGTCTAACTTAGACTGAGTATAAACGGAAAACAAAACTAAAATTTTATGCGAGATTGAGTGCATAAGAGAAACAGTGCTTTCGTTGTTCGATTGAGAGTATGGCTTAGATTGTGAGTCTATAAGAAAAATAATACTTAAATTCTATAAAAAATTGAGTGAAAAATCTATTCAAAACTAAAAACCTTGAATTGGCAATACATATGGAATTCAACCACGAAAAGTAGGTCGAATGCTTAGCTAATCATTCACAGATGGAATTTCGAAGAAATAAATCCAGATCGCTAAAACCCCGATTGCGCAAAATCCAAATTATAATTCAGCTAAAGAATCGCAATACAAAATTCCAATTGAATATTCACGGACATAATTGATTAATGGCCAGTGGTCTGGCTGCACTCGAAGAGCCGCCCCCAGACAGATGAATTTTTAGTCACAAGGACTTTGGATAATGCCATATAGAAGATAGAAGCACAACGAAGACATCTCATGAAACTTAGCACAGCAGTTCCCTTGGACCAATTGACTTTTACAAGTTAGAAGTCACATAACAAGATCATAAACAGGTTTCTCGTTCTCAAAATGTGCAGCGAATCGAAAAGGCATTAGCCATGGTGCCAACCAGGGCGTGGCATCGATAAAATGTCGGAGATTTCCGAAATTACATTCGCCTAGCTTTCGGTAACTTCCCGGCATGCTGAAAATTCCCTAGGTCAGCTCAACTCTCCTCTGTACATTCTGGAGTCCATGGACAAATACGAACCGTAGTACCAAGGGTTTTCCCATATCATGTACCCCCAGAAGATCGATATTTCGGCAAAGAAAATATGATTTCGTGAAATAACATGAGACGTAATCGAATCACGCACATAAGTCACTCACCTATGGCAAAATGCAACTGAACTCAAATCTTTTCCAGGTAGTAACACATCGGCTCTCATCAACAACACATTGAATACTCAGTTCCGTCCGTGATGTTTATGTACCAACATCCATTTCTGGAATTTCTTCAAAACAGCAGTAACTCAACTATAGTAAATGGACAGACAGGAAAGAGAGGAAGTAAAAAGCACTCGCTTTTTCACTGCAAGATGTACGACAGTGCTGATGTAAACAGACCAAAACTGAAGGACTGCACATAAATCCGCATCAAATTTGATTATAACAGTTCAGACATACCTAAAAATGATTATTCACACGACGAGCTAAAATGGTAGCAGGACATGAGGTTCAGTATTGAATTGAAAGTACCCTGTAAAAAGCTTCTTTCAGGTAAACAAGCCTTCACACACGAGGGAGTGTTGCACGGACGCCCATTTAAATGGCACAAAACTCAACATACTTACTCAATCCTCACACTGGAAATGAGGAGCAAAAATCTAAACAACTAAGACAAATATATCTCAGAGGAACTGAACATTTCGACAAACAAGCAGTTTACAGATCCATTCAACATACACTTAATAATAGAAGATTTACATCTCAGTCATCGGATGACATATTCGAGTGGTACATGCCAACTATATGTACTAGATAAGAGCACATGAGCTTTCCGCAAAATCCATGAGATCAGTTTCATCTAATCAAAATTGACAATTGCCAACCACCCCAAAATAGCATAGATTTCTCTATTACAACTTAAAAATGCAATTGTTTTCGCAGTAGAATGGCTTAGCAATCCTAGTTTTGCCTTGTCCCACATTATCTGGTTTGAGGATGGTAATAAATGGCGGTAATGAAGCTTGAAACAAGACAACCACTGATGAAATATGATCAATCAATGCCCAAGCTGGAATAGGGTTCATAGCCACCCTGACAATCAGGAAAAACGGCATAGAGAGTCTGATCTTAGAATCATTGCCTTTAAGAGTGACTCACTAAAAGTATGAAAAGCTCTCTACCCCTAATACATTTGAATCCGATTAAATGCTGGCTTAGAACCGAAAGGCCAAAAAAACCTATATCAACATCGGCAAGGAGAAAAAAACAAAAGTGGCGAGAAGGACATTGAGCAGGGTCTACACTTAACTACTAAAATTCAAAAATCAATTGAAAAGAAAATGGCTCTTAGCTTTGATGACTCTCTTTCCCATGTCACAATTTCATTGCTTTGCTGTTTCAGATTTCTTAATATGCTATGTTTATGCCTAATATGATGAGCCCAACTCCCAGGCCTCCAAGAATTCGCTGTCAACTAAATTAAGAGGAGCCAAAAAGCCACACGGCATATCCCAGGGTTGGAGAAAGCAAAAATGAACTAATTAAATTTTATTCATTTTATTAATCAGCAGTACTACTGGAAGATGCTACTCACGGAGCAGTCATCATGAACCCGCCATATTGTCTCCCCCAAGAGATTTGCCACAGACAATACTGTCAACTGAGGGAAATAGTTCTGTTCAGACACTGGGATGGTGTTAGTTATGATCACTTCTTGAAATAAACCGCTTGACAACCTCTCAATTGCTGGAGGACTGCAAGAAAAGAAGAGATAGATTCAGTGCAAACAAGCACAACAATAAAGGATAAATGATACAAAGCCCACAAAAAATGGAATTTTATTTCAACATCGCATTAGGAGTCAACCTCACAAAATGTCATTCAAGTTAGGATCAACTTTCACTTAGATAATTGATCTTAGATATATCTGAGATCATTGATCTTTGACAGCTTTCTAAGCAGCTAAATTTCTTCCTCCTCTTCCAAAAGGGCATGCAATTATGAACAACTTTGTCAGAAGGCCCACCCCAAAAGCTTTAATTCATTAAATGGAAGGAGACTTCAAAATTACAAGGTCCATTGGAACTCCAAAGTTAAGTGATAAGCGTATTTTAACACCTTTTCTCACGTGCATACTCGACTAAGACCAGCATATTGAATTGATGAATGGGGAACCTCACACAAAACAAATTTGAAGTGGTACCAGGCTTTAATACCAAATTAAAAGGCCCACTTAAACAACTTCCACAAGCATTTTGATAAAGTTGAAAGACCAATGTAAAGTTTCCCCTAGGATCTTATAAGATGAATTTGTTTTTGGATTTCACACCTATTCACCTCTCAAGTACAGTTCAGAACACAACAATGAAATTGAACATTATTGCATAGTTGCAATTTACACAGTGACAGTGACCCACAAACTGCCAATAGAAAGCTCACATGTGACTACTTGACAACAAGTCATACCTGAAAACAGCATGTGTACTGCATGCATAAACTTCTCTGGCTCCCTCTTGATGCAAGAGAGCTGCGCCTTTGGAAATAGTCCCTATTTTTCACAGTTATAGCCATTTATACTGCGTGAGTGCACACATAATATCTAACCATCATGTAATGGCAACAAAGCCATTGAACCAGAGATGCAGAAAGAAATAAACAAGTGGAAGTGTTCAATGTACTTAATCAAAACAACTAATCCAGTAAGATGATGAGTGATTTTGCACAGGTCGGTATCCCATTAAATCCCTTTTAATGATTCTTTTTTTTGTTTCAAGAAAAGAATAATATACATTTGAGGATGTATGCGCATGCGTGCCTGTAGAGAGAGAGAGAGAGAGAGAGACAAATGAGGAACACATCACACGGAAACTTACCTGCTGTATCTATCATGTCATCCACCATAACTGCCACCTTCCCCTTGACATCACCAATCAAATTCATAACCTACAGATGGACAATGATTACTTAATGTGCACAAAGTCAAAAGGAAATGCACGATTCATTATGCTGCTGTGATAAGCAGATGTTGGAGAACTTAATTTTGAACCATGCGTGCTTTTAGCAGGATCAAAATCTCCACTAACTACATGGACCAAAAGTTAAAACTGTCTCGATTGCATAAAAAAGGGATAATCCATCCAATGCATACAAAAGGGTCCATACTAAGGCCAACAACAACGAAATAGCCAATCCACAATAAAGCCATGCACATCCCCTGCTTGTAGTTTAGGTTCACATCATAACTAGTAAGTGTTTCGTTTCCTTTGGCATATGCAATTGCTTAAGTACAATCACCTCATTGATTTAATATATATATCCTAGAGACAAATAAGATTAATCAGCCATGAGCAGAAACTATTTACAAATCTTTTGGGCTATAAAGACTTTTTGACCAGCTATTAAAAAAATCCCATAATTTTCAATTCAATATAGATCCATGAATATAACTAAGAGCTGACAGACTTCTTTAAAGAATCAGATCTCCAAGTTTGCAAAAAAAAAAAAAAGGATAAAAGTCTAGTAGTGTATAGCAGTAACTAGGATCCATATATTATTACCTCTGCAACATTATGAGCATGACGCCTTTTATCCACAATGGCAAGCGGTGCGTCGGATAATTTTTTTGCAAAGGCACGAGCTCTAGCTACTCCACCAACATCAGGCGAGACCACAACCAAATCATCTGAGCAGATGGTCTTACTGGCAAGATAATCAAGAATGACCGGCTACACAAATAACGAGGGCATCAGAACAAGTAAATCGAGACCAAAGGAAAATCTAAACCATGCACCTATTTGTTTCAAGATACATGCATGCTAATGATCTCCACGCTCTCTCTCTCTCTCTCTCTCAAAAATTTTATCCTAATTGATCCAAGGCCAAGCCTTTTACACTATTCTTGCTAGTAATTTCAAGGCCTCCATCAGGGAACTTCCTACACCCTACTAGGAGATAAAAATTTCTGCAATCATTGGACAAATGGGTCAAACTTGGGAATTCAACTTCTTAATGCACAGTTTCTACGGGGATCTCATGCCATCCAGGCAACTCAGGCTGGACAGAAGCCTCAGGCGTCCTGATAAGTAACCCGAATTTACAATGCCAAATGATGTAATGAGAAGTGCACTACCATGGCTACAAGCAATCCTTGTTTAGTATGTATTATGATTGAAATTGTTAGAATAACCAGGCAGCTTTAGCCAATAAAAACAAAAAATTACACCATTAGTCTTTTGTGCTGAAAGACTTGGAATAGTATAAATTAATCATCTACCTACCTGACCATACACATGATCCACAGGGATATCAAAATAGCCCATGGATTGGCCAGAATGCAGATCACAAGCCAAAACACGATTTGCACCTGCTTCAGTAATCAAATTCGCAACAAGCTTTGCTGCAATGGATTCACGCCCTTGAGTCTGCAATGACATATATGAATAGGAGATGAACCTCCTGAGTTCCTAAAATGTAACTTTAGAGGCTAACTCTTCTCAAACATACCTTTCTATCAGCCCTTGCATATCCAAAGTAAGGAATCACCGCAGTAATGTTCTTTGCCGACGCCCTCCGACAAGCATCAATCATTATCAGAAGCTCCATGAGATTCTCATTTGCAGGAGGACAAGTAGGCTGCACTAGATACACATCACATCCTCTAACACTCTCTTGCAATTGAACATAGATTTCTCCATCAGCAAATCGCTTTATCTTTATCTTCCCAAGCTCTAAACCCATATAGCAAGCTATTTCCTATTAAGTGAATTACAAAAAAGTCAAAAACATTGGAGTGGACAAGTATCTACTTTTCATAATGCTCATGAAGAATCACAAAATATTCAACTGAAATGCAGGATATCAAATTGCAAAAGTTAACAGAAGCAAAAACTAGCTTTGTAAGTAATCCAAAAAATTAGGAATACCGAGAACACATCAGCATTAATGAAATGTAGGAGATATCTCCCTGTCATCTATTAACATATAAAACTCATAAATTCTTTTGCCAATATTTAGTAAGCTTGATGCCAATCTACAATAAGGGGCATTTGCTGGTATCGTCCATTGGCAACCCCCAGAGAACTTATAACAAATCACGGAAGTTCACCTAAGTGTTAGCTCCAACCTTTGGCATCAATTTTTCCAGAAACATACCAGCCCCAGTTTTCACACGGTCAACAGAGCCAAATGACAGCAATAATTCATCACAGCAGAACCTAAAGATCAAATTCAGAAATACCTACTCCCTCCCAAGGCCAGCGTAATTTTAGCCAATTATACTTCCCCAAAAAATTTCACATAGCCATAGCACCACATGAAACGCATCAAGAGTAATAAAACAGCCATGAGCTAATCCCTGGCACCATAATGACACTAAACCTGAGACAGCGCAGGGTTCGCAGTGCCAGAAAATATCCGGAGCCGGGTGTCATTCTTGTTGATCGGACTTTGGAGATGCGACGAAGTCAGAAAGCTCGGTATCGAGCTCTCGCTGTTGATGATCGGAATGCAGGGTTTCCCATTCTGGAGCTTCAGCTGTTCCGCCAGATTACACCTCTACAAAAGACATAACCAGACCACTCCATCAAGCGAAATACCTCAACCCACACGACGAAACAAAATCAAGCCCCAGAGACCACGTCTATCGAAGAACAAACCAAGAAAAAAAAGCTCCCCAGCGGGACAATTCACCACAGGAGCTCCCTAAAGGCTCCAAAAAAAGGAGCTTCCATTTCAAGCTAACAATACCCAGAAGAGAAAAAAGAGGGAGACTCACGATGCCATTGTGGACCAGCAAGCGAGAGGCGGCCTCGTTGGAGGAGAAACAGGGGAAACGGACGGAGGAGCCGCAGGAGAGAGTAGAGGGCGAGAAGATCAAAGAGGCCATGAAAACGGCTGCGACGAAAAGGGTCGGACGGAACGGTCGGTGCGGACCAGGCGACGGCGCAAAGGCGGAGGCTTTCGCGGTCGAGAGCCGGCGGTGGAGGAGCAGGGGGTGGGAGGGAGGGAGGGTTTGCGAGCCTTGCAGCCGTGAGCGAGGCGATGCGGCGATTTTGGGTCAGAAATATTGTGGAAAAACGAGGGAAATTTTGGGAATTTATTAATTACAAGGCTAAGGTCTAGGTTGTCGGATTGGCTTACCATAAGCTGGTCAAACTCAAAGGGAATAACAGTCACTTGCTCGAACTTTTGATGAGAAAAGGAGTAAACCATTGGATTTGTTTCCTTCCCAAGTAGAGGGGAGATCTCCTGCTATGCAGAATTTTATGGTTGTCTCCCTTTTTTTTTTCTCATTTTTCCTTTTTTTTTTGGATTTTCCTATTTCGCTTATTTTTCAAATTAGATTTTATCCACATATCATCGTCACAGGTATTTTTATGTGAATCTTAATGACACCGGGCTCAATCATTAGGTAGGTTGTTTCAGAATTAATAAGAGAATCATAATGAGAAATGGAGATTTGATTTGAGGAGTTAATGAGGTAGATTTTATGTAATTGCCAAAAGTGTAGGGGCGGGAGTGATTATAGAGGAGTGGCCCACAAAAGCGGAATTTTAAATTTTATTATTATTTATTGTGTGGGGAAGAGAAATTTTCCTTGACGTAAAATCAGGAGGGACTTGAAAAATGAGACCAACCTCACTTTTCTAATTATATACTAGATAAATAAATAGACAATTACCTTATTAGGAGCCTTAATTTCCCAGAAAATTTGAAGTAAACATGGCATCGCCATTCCACATCATAGGCATTTGTCAATTGGCTAATAAGCGTGAACATTTGAAATATCGAAGGACAAATAAATAACCCTAAAATCTCTCGTCTTGATTTTTCTCTCTTCCGGCTCTAATTGTGTATGAACAATGCCACTGAAATTCCTGGTCAATATATTTTGCATTCTCTCACCAACAAGTTCATTAAACTTGAACGTAAACTGGATTATGCATTGTCGCTTAGATGATGATGATGATCACAATAGTAATAATAATGACGACCCCGATGCTCGCCACGCCTTCATTATTATGCAGCCAAATAATTAAATTTTTATTTTTTGATGCATCGACTTTTCTCGTATTATCTCCAAATAGTATTCAAATTATTTAAATATTTCTCATGAAACATACTTAACAAGTGTTCGGAAAATACTTGTTAACATGACTCTAACGAGGATTAATTGTCAAGTTATAGAGAACTCAAAATTCTGCTCGTGAAGACTATATAGAATACGGTCAAAATTCGGCCTCATGCTCTAAGTAAGTTCAAATGAAGCGATTATATACACCAATGGAAAGCTTATGGAGAACACCACATGAAATAGATCTTTCACTCCTCTTAGATGTTATCATGTCTTCAAATATTTTTGTATATTTTCATAGTCCACAAACAAAAATATTTAAACATAAATTATTGTTGACAATGAAAATATTTTTCATTAATTAATTATTCAAGCAATACAAGTGATCATTTTTTTTAAATTATTTTTTAAATTATTCATTTTCTACAAAATAAATGGAGCCTCAATATGTTTATGAATATGCATTAAATACTTGACCGGGAATATACTACTGCTGAGTATGATCACGGATTTAATATGGAGATGAGGATGGATGCTGGACACTCAAGACGTTGAAATGCAACTGTTCTTCGTATTTATTTATTTTGGTTGAAAATGCAAGTATTATATATGATATGAGGTACAATAGCTTAAGGGCATCCCAGCATTACAAATAGAGCTAATAATTCAAAAACATTCAAGTAGGAAGTCTCCATATAATACCAAATATAACATTTGACTAAGATGGTTTCTATTTGTCGGTAAAGTGAAGCTATAACTCTTATATTTTTATATACATTGGCAAAAATATTATGGATATCATTTGATTTGTTTTAAAATTGTCTTTGGTTGCGCTCCATTCAAATATAATATATAGTTGTTAGGAAAGATACCTTGCGAAGTCTCTTCATTGAATCCTTACCCTTTGTTACCCTAATCATTCATTGAAATTCCTTATTTCATCTTCCTAAAAAACACTTAATCTCATGTTGTGCAAAGATTTACGCCAAATACTACATGTCCACTTGCACTAGAAGAATAGATAAATTCTATATTCTATATTAGCCCCGCAGAAGTTACACTAGATATCAACTAAGGCCATCCATCATACTACGATTTCTGTTGTCAATAGTCTATCTCTGCAAACTAGCCAGCTAATAAAATTGTGTTTGCTGATGCCACTACTCCAAATTAGGTTGTACCACTCCACAATTGGACCCTTGTGTTTCTCCACGCGCTGGCCGAGTCCCACACCGCTGGAGAGAGGCGCGCTGGCCTGGCTTATATTGGCGAGGGCCACCCTCACCTTGTAACTGCAGTTTTGAGGCTGAGAGCCTTAGTTGGTATCAGAGCCTAGGTTATCAAATCTCTCGATGCGTGGCGGGACCCGAGTTTATCAAGTCTCCAGGTGGATGGCGTGACAGGCCCAGGCTCCTGTAGGGAGGGAGGGGGAGTCTTACATCACCGTGGAGAGGCGCGCTGGCCGAGTCCCACACCGCTGGAGAGAGGCGCGCTGGCCTGGCTTATATTGGCGAGGGCCACCCTCACCTTGTAACTGCAGTTTTGAGGCTGAGAGCCTTAGTTGGTATCAGAGCCTAGGTTATCAAATCTCTCGGTGCGTGGCGGGACCCGAGTTTATCAAGTCTCCAGGTGGATGGCGTGACAGGCCCAGGCTCCTGTAGGGAGGGAGGGGGAGTCTTACATCGCCGTGGAGAGGCGCGCTGGCCGAGTCCCACACCGCCGGAGAGAGCGCGCCTGGCTTTATATTGGCGAGGGTCACCCACCTCACCTTGTAGCTAGATTTGAGGCCGAGAGCCCGAGTTGGTATCGACCTAGGTTATCAAATCTCTCGGTGCGTGGCGGGACCCGAGTTTATCAAGTCTCCAGGTGGATGGCGTGACAGGCCCAGGCTCCTGTAGGGAGGGAGGGGGAGTCTTACATCGCCGTGGAGAGGCGCGCTGGCCGAGTCCCACACCGCTGGAGAGAGGCGCGCTGGCCTGGCTTATATTGGCGAGGGCCACCCTCACCTTGTAACTGCAGTTTTGAGGCTGAGAAGCCTTAATTGGTATCAGAGCCTAGGTTATCAAATCTCTCGGTGCGTGGTGGACCCGAGTTTATCAAGTCTCCAGGTTGCAGTTACAAGGTGAGGGTGGCCCTCGCCAATATAAGCCAGGCCAGCGCGCCTCTCTCCAGCGGTGTGGGACTCGGCCAGCGCGCCTCTCCACGGCGATGTAAGACTCCCCCTCCCTCCCTACAGGAGCCTGGGCCTGCCACGCCATCCACCTGGAAACTTGATAAACTCGGGTCCACCACGCACCGAGAGATTTGATAACCTGGGCTCTGATACCAACTAAGGCTCTCAGCCTCACAACTGCATAGCATAAAGGGTACTGAGATCTAAAACCCATGAGTTTGAGTTGCAAACTTGTGACAAGTATGCTATCCCACACACGGCCCTCTTGGCCTTCAATAGGGACTGCCTGTTAGTCACCAAGTTCCTTCTCGAGACAAAGGACTTAGATCCTAGTAAACTCTAAAATATCGGAAATTCGATGCACAAGATCCCCTAAGGGCAAGTGCGAGCATACTCCGAGGATTTTTCTCAATCACAGTGTTTGTTCAGAACCAGCGTTCTGGACTAGAAGAGGATGGGAGTGTTTAGAAGATCATGTTGGAAGTAGAGTACACAACACACTTCTTATTTCACTCGATAGATCTTACAAAGAGGACTCCTTGCTCTTATATAGGCAAAGGAGGAGACAAACGACAAGGGATGGCTGACTTGCCATGTTCAGACTCAATTATGAAAGCATACTAGCCACTAATGGGCTACAAACATAGGGAGTTCTAGAGAAATCCCGTGACAGGCTATGAACAAGTAGTTTTTCGCCCGTTGCTACGGAAAAAGCAGATCAATGAACAAAGGAATGGTATGCTACGCACGGGTGTACGGTGTTTTCGGGACGGTTTTTATTTGTCTCTTCCGTCTCTAGCATTGTAGTCATAGTCCGAATCATCGAGCTATGATGAGCTATCTCTTCCTGGAAGAGAGCCTCTTCGTCGTTATCTGATGGACTGGAGCTTCCGTCTTTTTCTCTTTTGAAGGCACGGATGAGATTCTCAATTTCTTCTGCCGACAGTCCTGGTGGACGGGAGGAGCTGGCACCGAAAGTATTGGAGAAAGAGCCGGGAAAATGGGCGTAATTTGGGGTGTCTCCCCAAGGGTCCTGTGAGAGTGGCCCCCCCATGGATCATAGGGGGTGGAGGAGTCTGGATTATTCTGGCGAAAGATTTGGAGAGCCTCTTGGATCTGGTTTCTGGTGGTATCCCAAGCTTCAAGGTGGTCCCAAGAAGCAGGGACCTGTGCAGATAGCAATGCTTCGGTGGGATGGTACGATTCTCTTGGCATAGGATCCTCCGGAGTTCACGAGATGCTTTGTGCGCTTGTCGTGACCGAGTATGGAAGTGTCTGGTGAATTCGAGCAAATTCTTGAAAAACTTGGGGCCTGTAACTTGAGATTCTTGCAATAGAAGGTTTGTCAGAAATCCATCCACATGGATGGGAAAATGTCCATGGTCGGTGGAATAGGACTACTTGTGTCTTTCTCGGTTCGGCCTTCCTTGGCGATTTTGGACTTTGAATAGTTCTCTCCAATATTGGAGTGGTTTATACCACGCAAAAATCTCCAAGAGATGTTTCGATTATGAGGTTGTGCTTGGCCATCCCCGTGAATAACCCGCAAAATTTTATCGTGGGAAATTCAATGGCTATAGTGTACGGGTTGAACATGTACCACAAGAACCATTTCGGTTCTTCCGAAATTCTTCATCGGAGACCATTTGAGAGGGTGAATGAATGGATATTGCGGATGGAGTCCGTCCGGTCTAAGCATCGACCACCATGTTCACGGAAAATGCGGAGGTGATATTCCCACATTAATTCGGAAGTCTCGCTTTCGATTATTGTGGTGGATTGCTTCAGAACATCGGGAGGGTATTTTAGACTCGGGCCATCCTCCCGGAATTACATCTGTTCGGTATGTGTCTTGAAAAGGCTCCTTTTTGACATACATGTTGATGGTTTGCATTGGTTCCTTTGGACGGGACAAGAAATCGGCAAGGACATTCTTAGTCCCCTCGGAATGTGTTTGACGTCAAAGGAGTATTTAGAAAACCATTCAGCCCATCTTAGCGATTGCGGATGGGGAACTTGCTTTTGTTTGAACTTAAGCATCGAGGGAATGAGGACATATCCATTTCAACAAGAAAATGGTGTCCGATGAGATGAAATTCAAACTTTTGATGCCATACTTTACTGCAAGTATTTCCTTAAAAGTGGAATGATAATGGATCTCTGCCTGGGAAAATCGACCACTTTTGTAGGCACAAATATGCCTGGTTCCATCAATTTCTTCGAAAAGAATGGCTGCCCAATATTTGTCACCGGCATCGGTTGGAGAATTCTTTTGCCGAGTGGATGGAATTTTTAAAGGAGGAAGGTTTTGCAAGAGCTGTTTGAGGTTAGCAACAGCTTGAGTTTGTTTGGATCCCCATGAGGGAGGATCCTTTTTGAGCATTCGTTGGAGATGTCTCAAATACTTAGAGATGTGTGGAACGAAGTCTCTCAGGTAATTTACAATGCCAAGAAATTGCTGGATTTGTTTAGGATTGAGATCCTTTGCGGGGAATTTTGGAGTTCATCAAAGAATATGAGGTTCGGGCGTAGGTTCCATCTTTAAGACGCATGCCAAGGAATTCAATTTCCGTTTGGGCAATAATCATCTTTTTCTGAGAAAGCATGATACCATGGTTTTTAATAATGTCAGCAAAATGTGTCAAGAGTTGACAATGAGACTGTTCATCATGGCTAAACGAAGAATATCATCGATATAAATGGGAGTTTTGAAGGATGGGTTCAAAGATTTTGCACATAGCCTTTTGGAACAGAGAAGGGGCGCTTTGAGACCAAAAGGGACGACCGTCCATTGAAAATGTTGGTTTGGGATACGTAACCCGCTTTTGGGTCCGTCTGCCGGGTCAATACCCAATTGCCAAAATCCCGCTTTAAGATCGAATTTTGAATAGATCTTTGCCTCGAGCAAGGCTTAGGAAAAGGGAATTTCGATGAGGCAATGGGAATTTATCATCTTGAAGGAACTCATTCAGAGGTTGGTAATTGATTACTAACCTCATTTTGCCACGGTTTTGCTCGGCTCGCTTGTTGACATAGAATGCTTCACATGCCCATTGGGAATCAGAGGGTTCAATTAGACCTTGTGCCAGGAGGTCTGCGCATTCTTGTTGCGCAAGTGTAAGATGTTCGGGGCTCATTCCGAGTGACTAGCCTTTGTAGGATTGATGTCTTCATTCCGTTTAAAGGGAAGTTTGACATAGAAAGAAGAGTTTTTCCACAAAGGTTGGGTGCAAGTTTGGGAAAATTGGGAGTGTGTTTCAAAGACGGGAAGAAAGTAGACTCGGATTATTGGATCCGGGACGGCTGGTTGCGGGGCATAGAATCGTTTGATGTCTACAAATTCCTTAAATTGGTTCTTGAAGCGAAGGCCATGAGACAGAATTCTGAGTTTGGGAAGTTGAGTCAGGATATCCCAACCAATGATGATATCTTTGTCTGGAGACTGGGAACCAAGAATTTTGGTGGTTATGGAACACCGAGGAAAGAACTGGATAGTAATGGGTTTACTACGATACTTGGTAGCAAAAGTGTCACCAGAGGCAGAATTAAAATACCTGGTGTAAGGTTTCCAAAATTCATCTGGAAGGATCTTTGTGTCCAGAATGGAAGAGCTGGCTCCAGTATCGATGAGTGCTACCAAAGGGATTGGTTTATGGTATTTGGACGAAGGATATGGATAGGGATATACGGGTGATGAACGGGTTCATTGAGTTCAATTTCTGCAGTGAATCGGGGAAAAATGTGAAGACATCATTTTCGAATCGAATCGAGCTATATGTCCGAATGGCACAAAGGGTATTTTCGGATGGTTGGTCGTCTAAAGAAAAGACGGACTCAATATCCGAATCATCAAGCCGGATGCCTGGTCTTTGTTGGCAATTTTGTCGATCAAATGGCTTCCTCGCTTGCTTGCCTTTGGACAATTTTTTGCAAAATGTTCTTTTTTGTTGCAGACATAACACCTGTCTTTGTTACGTTTCTTGGAAAAACGATGATGGCTTTTCCTCAAAAATTTCCACTTACCTTTGCCTTTTCCCTTGCGTGTCTTTCTAAAGGAAAGTCATTTGAAATGTCTTTTCTTTTTGCATCCTGTGCAGGAGGGATCAGAACAATCCTTGGGGCATTTAATCTTCAGATCGGGTTTGAAGCATGCCTTATCAAGGTGTCTGTTTTCTTTGAGAAAGCTTCGAAAGGCTTCTCTCCTGGAGGCAAAGTTCTTCGATGGCGATGTGAACACTTGCTGGATTTCACCAAGAGTAGCTTCTGTTATGGTCTTCTGTCTTTGTTGGAGAGTTTTCTCAGCGGCTTGGCTGAGTTCTTTTGGGATGGATGCTAAGAAGATGGGTTTGAGATTCCAATCTGCGCCAAGTAGATAAAACAGTTTGATCATAACTTGGAAATGACGATCAAGATCTTTGCATCTTAGCGAGCAACATTTCCGGTCAAAGAACTCCTTTCTTTTGAGTTCTTTAGAATCTTCAGGCTTGCCAATGAAATACATATGGATAATCTGGATAGCATTATCCAAAGGTTGTGTCAAGAAGTACATCTGATCTTGTTACTCAGCGGCGGTGTGCCACCAATCTTTAAGTGCTCCTGTGAAACGACTAGTGAATTCCAAAAGAATATCATAAGTGCTAGGTTCGAAATATGCCGGCGCTTAGCCAAGCATGAAATTCTTGAAGCCTATCGGGCCACTTAAAATATGGAATGTCATCTAGTGTGAAATAGATTTTGGACGATGAGGTCAGAAAGGATCGGGTGGCGTCCGGTTGTTCCGGATGATGAAATTCGGGTTCCGAGAGGATTTCTTCATTCTTGACACTATCTGCCATAAAAAATGACCCTTCTGAAGAGAATGAGTCAATTAGAATATCAGAATCAGACCCAGATGATGTTTCAATCTGGTTGGTGGCAGAAGGTTTTATAACAGCAATAGAAGGGATCTGCTGTCGAAGAAAATTTTCAAGCGAATTGGAAATGGTGAGGGTGGCTGATTTTTCCCCTTGAGGGGGGTTGCCAGGAGGAGGATTCCTGGGAGGATGTTCAGGGGTGCCTGGAGAGGATGGGGAATACTCGACGGGGGAAGATGATTTCTTTTGCTTTAGTTTAAGCTTCCGAAGGTTTTCTCGAAGAATCAGAAAATTATTCGGAGGAGGAGGAGCAGCTGAGCTTAAAACAGCAGCAAAAGAAGAGGATGAGCCAAAAGATGATTCTGGCTTTTGTGACAGAGCAAGAGAGGAGAATAGGGGCGGATCAAATGGAGTAAATGACTGCTGACCCTTGAGAATTTTGAGACTGAGAGCCTGAGTTGGTATCAGAGCATATATCACAGCAACAATATCCTAAGCTAGATATAACTAAGGTCAAAACATATCATAATTTGAGAAGTCATATCATCCTAATTTCACGCTGCATAATTGAGTTACCTTTGTATTTTTATGCTGTAAACCCAAATGCTCCAAAGGGAAGAGGATTTTCGTTGTGGCATGGTACTTACAGGGAAAATCCATTGCTTTGAGGTTGACTTTGCCGATGAGTTGGGGGCATCTTAATTCTTACGTAGCCTCAACCCCTGCATTGGTGGAAAAAGCGTTGTCGAGCATGAGCATTATGAAACAAGACAGCGTGGATCTGTACATTTTGCATGAACCTGTGAGGAAGAGCGAGGGTCTCCTTGTCAAAGGGGTCGCCGCTGCGATAATGGTCAAGCGACAGCCTGCCAGATGCGAAGCCCGCTCGAGAACGAGCTACTCAAAGGACGCATTGCTCGAGGGTAAGTCAATCGATGTCGTTTTCCGGGCCATGGGAGAAATTATGGCGGAGATTCGAGCTCTCTTTCGAAGGTGATATGAACGAGTTTCGTGGTGAAGATCGGTGGTTTCTGGGATGAAATTCGCTTGATGCATCAACTCGACTGAGTATCACATCGTTTAAAATCTCGCATCTCTTTCCCTCCAAGGCGACTTCTCATCATAGTTATATCGATAGTTCCTTAACTATCTTTTTTAGGTTATAATGGGTTTGTAAGATGTTTATTATCTTGGTTGTCTTTGAATCCTAATAGGCTTTGATTTGTAATATTTTTTGTATTGGGTTAATATCACGAAAAATCCCAAATTAGTACACATGTGACAAATTTACCTCAAATTAATTTTTTAACCGTAAAAAAACCCTAAATCGGATGACAAATTAACCCTATGTTAGTTTTCGTTAAATTTTAATATTAAATTATTGAGTTAGATGACACATGACAATTGACAAATGTATCATTTGGGAATTTACTCTTTGTTTATCACGGTTGTATCAGTTTTGTGATTTTTCATGATATTAATCAAATTTAACGAATGATGTATTTATCACAAATATACTAGTTTAAATAGTTTAAAGTTTTTTGAGGTAAAAAAAAATCAGTTTTTGATAAATTTGTCATAAATGTTCCAATTTAGAGTTTTTTTATGGTTATTTGGGGCAAATTTATCACAAATGTATCAGTTTGAAGTTTTTTATTAGTAAAAATTAATTTATGATAAATTTATTATAAATATATCAATTTGGGATTTAGTGGTATTAATCATTTTGTATTTGATGCAAAATCAGGGGAAGGAATGACATGACGTTGGTGTTGGGCTTTCTTGGCTACCCTTTAAAGAGGAGCATATGTGATTTTATTATGTGGTTTATTTGATTGGGAAGGGTTTATGGATTTCGTGATCATAATAAATTGGGAGATTGTTAATCGAGCACGGAATTTGGGACTTCTATCACACGTAACGCCAACCTTCAATTCACCAAACCAAGGTTCATCTTGTGTAGTGACATTGGACTCAGTCTAAGGATATTGAGTGGACGGCTGACAGATCAAGTCAACCCCTCTCTTTTGTAGCACGCATTCTCTTTCATGTCACGACTAATTCAATAAGCTACATATCCGTTGCATGGAAGATTGCCTATGGCCCCACAAACCTAAGTAGTATCAATATTAACACACGACACGACACAACATGATATGACATATCGAAATGTTGCTTATCAAACAATAGAGAACTCCGACGTGTTAAGACACGTTATAAATTAAATGTATATTTTTATATATAAATAACATATTTTCGATTTTATGATTATTTTAATCAAATTAATTCGATTCAAATTAATAAACAATAATAAAATAGTCTATAACGAATTTATACTAAAAAAATTAATCCACCATTTATTAATATCATTCATTGTTTTAATTTGACAAATTCAACTCCATTTCAATAATCCATAAACTATAAATAAAAAAGACAAACAATCTATATTGTGGACTTGCACATTAGAGCATGTCAAAAGAGAAATGAAAAAACAAACTTGGAGGATAAATTATGTATCATGAAAAGTGAGTCAGAAAAAAAGAGAAAACTAGGTTTTTCTTCTTTTCCCTCTATTATCTTTATTATTTTTAATTACTTTTTCATATTTATATTTTGAGCTCTCACTTATTAAAAAAATTTAAAATTGATCCCATACATATTAGAATTTCTTGTCAAAATTTCGAACTCATGTGCTGGAATTCCCGATTGGAGTATCAAAGAGTGTCGAGAGAGTCAACTAAATGTCGAAGAATGTCAATGTCGAAGAGTATTAGAGAGTATCGTCAAAGTGTTCAACGCAACACGAAGACTATTGGAGAATGTCAGTGCTTCTTAGTCCCAAACTGACTTATTCTTGGCAATCTTCCAACTGCCTAACAACCTATAATGATAGTCACTACTCCCATCAGGGCTAGGAAGTATGGCCCACGATGACTCCAAGATTATTCTAGAATCATCTATTATACTTATCCCATCATTTTGTGGATTTAAGTATGTTGCTTGCCCCTTACATTTCAAATGATCTAGAGACACTCTTGTATGTTTAAAGTACGTTTGGTGACCATTTTGCTCCTAAAAACAATTTTTGTTCAGAGATTATTTTTTCTGATTATATTCCCTAAATAAGTTAATGAGCATTTAAAAGCATTTGGTAACTGCATAATATTTTATTTTCAGAATAGAAAAAGAATAAAAACACATTTGGTATGACCCTCGATTTTTTTTTGGTGATGTAGCATTTCTTTTAAATTTTTAACAATTTCATAAATTTCTCTTGTTTTCTTTTCTTTTTCCTGTTCCTTTTTTTCCTCTAGGTGGCCACCGGCCATAGCGATAGCCAGTTGCCGACCATGTTAGAGGAAGAAGAAGAGAAAGAGAAAAAGAAAGGAAAAAAAGAAGAAAGGAAAAGAGAAAAGAAAAGGAAATTGTGTGAGCTTGTTTCTTGAGTTGTTCACTAGAACAAAGAAACAACCTTTTTCTACTTTTTAATTTTGTTTCAAATATATTCCCAAGAACATATTTATATCTAAATACAAAAAAGTTAGTAAATAAATTTCTGTTATTTTTTTGTTCCAGAAATAAAAAACGAAAATAGATATTGTTTGATCGGTTACCAAGCATAAGACCCTTCATAAAAGCGGTCATCGGTGTTACACCAAGTTGTAAAAAGAGAATTTGGCCCCACGAACAATCATCAGTAGCACAAGCTTTCAACTAGTAGATTAGGCAAAACTCCACGGTCAAGCTTGTCAAGTGGCATAGGCACTGCTTTGGAGCCGAACCACTATAAATCAAATCCGCCGAGCATTTTCAATGCATTTTTGCTTATTTGTTATTCGCATCCGATTGTTAAAATATTTAGTTTAATTATTTCATTATCTCGATTCGCCTCGGTAACCTCCACGAACCACGAATTCCACGGAACAAGAACCTAATCCGTAGAATAACATCATCAACAAGGTCGGCGCCAACCTCGACAATGGCATCATGACGGCGGACAGCAGCTTTACGTCAAGTCAATGGTGCAGCCGAGGCCACTGCATCTCCGGCGGCTGGAACCCGAACCTCGGGTCCACATCGCCGAAAGCTGGCAAGCGGTCGTTGTCGCCGGTGGCCGGCCATGGATCGGGGTCGGAACTAAGCTAAGGATTAGGAGAGAGAAAATTTTCGAGGGTATTTAGAATAGAAGATATAGTTTAAATTCAATCTCTTGAATCTGTGGGTATAGCCTGATCATCCATAGACTTTCCACCACAGAACAGAGCATCGATGAGCTCCCCTCGGATGATCATCAAAATGAACCACGCCAAGGTTTCATAGCCCACCCCATTCAAATTCCCTTCTCCTGGACATTGTCTTCAAGATTTGCATACTCATCTTACATTTGCACAGACACCACCTGCGCTTCACCAGTCTTTTACACTTTATTAATCTCCCCGGCTCAGCATCCGTCGTCGCCGCCGCCGTCGCCGTCTGTGGTGGTGCTCGCGAACTCGATGCATTGATACCATTTGGCGCACAGAAGATAGACGAAGAAATCAGCTGCTGTCAGCACGGCGAGCAAGAAGTAGAACATGTCCAGATGCCCTCGGTTCAGGTTCCTCGGGATCCAGCCGGGCATGTCGTCCCTCGCAGAGAACTTCATCACCATCGTCACCAGCAAGCTGCTCACGTAGTTCCCGAGCGAGATCGACGTCATGCAGAGCGCGCTCCCGAAGCTCTTGAGCCCATCCGGGGCCTGCCCGTTGAAGAACTCGAGCTGCCCCACGTACATGAAGACCTCGGATGCCCCGATCAGCACGTACTGAGGTACCTGCCAGAAGATGCTGAGCGAGCTGGAACCCTCGCAACTGGAGCAATTCTTGTCTGCGTACTTGAGCCTGAAGTGCTCAACGGCACCGGCTGCGACCATGGCGAGGACAGCGACGATGAGGCCAACCCCCATGCGCTGCAGCTGGGTGAGGCCGCGGGGCTTGGTGCGGACCCGGGCCACGACCGGGTCGAGGATGCGGCGGTAGATGAAGATGAAGGCGGCGACGCTGAGGATGTCGAAGCTCGACATGCTGGCGGGGGGGATGTGGAAGCCCCCGACGGTGGCCCTCATGGCAGCGCCTTGCTCGACGAAGAGGGACGCCATCTGGGTGAAGACGACGGAGTAGAGGATGGTGCAGAGCCAGATGGGGAGGAGCCTCAGGATGCACTTGACCTCTTCGACCTGGGTGACCGTGCAGAGCCGCCATGGATTGTTGCGGTGAGGTTGGTGCTCGTTGATGCTGCTGCTGTTGCCGTCTTGAATGAAGTCGCTTGGCGCGATGATTGCTGCTTTGTCCAAGAACCTGACAAATCAAGAAAGCTTCTTAGTTTTAAATGCAACAGCTGCTAAGAAGCTTAAATTGGTAAATTTCTCGGTGAATTGCACTCACTTGAATCCGCTAGTGTGGATAATCCTCCTGTCGCCGCCGGCAGAGCGATCCACGCCGTCCACTTCGAACAGATTTTCCACCGCCGGCTCCGTCTTGACCTTCCATTTCCTCATCGCCGAGACCAGGACCTGGCAAAACCTGGTTAGGGGATTGCCCCTGGGCCGGAAGTGCCGGTACCGGGGAGCGCCGCAGAGGAACAGGATGAGGGCGAGCGTGGCCGAGGCCGTGGATGCCCAGAACCCGAGCGCCCACATGCCCTCGTCCTCAAAGTAGCCGAGGATGGTGTTGGAGAACAGGGAGCCGAGGTTGAGGGCCAGGTAGAAGTAGCTGAAGAAGGATACCTTGGAGTGCCCTTCATCGGGGTCCTCCTCATTGAACTGGTCGGCCCCGAACGTCGCGATGTTGGGTTGATAACCTCCATTTCCGAGGGCCACCATGTAGATGGAGACATAGAACACGGCGGTCTCGAACATCGAGTGGCGCCCGCATGGCCTCTGCTCATCTCCGCAGCCTCTGGGCTTCAGCAAGAATACGTAGGACGACAGTGAAAGTGCAGCCAAGCCCTGCCATATCATACGCATCACCCCACATCAACGTCATTTCAGATGCTTTACATCTCATAGTTCAAAAAAGGAAAGGATGCAGACAAACTGTTACACTGTACTTTCAAAGATTTTTCACATGTATATGCATTCAGTCTATTTGAACATGATCTGATTCTTATGAAATAACGTAATGGAATTCACCCTAGAATCACCCATCTCAACAGGATCTAAGCTTGAATTTTTCCTATCACACAATCAATCTACGTCAAAGACGAACTACACGAACAGCAACCAAACTCTAACAAGTGCACTCGTTCTCTTGGTAAATTACTTCATGCCTATGCACCCAGTGACTAACATTGCTTGTTTAACTTTTTTTCATGCATCACAATAGAACTTATTCGATTAGTTTCAGGCATTCAAAGTTAATATTTAGAGAGAGAGAGAGAGAGTACTTACAACGACGAAGATGGCCTGGAAGACAGCGCAGGTCTTGTACCGGCCCCAGTAGGAGTCGCTGAGGAAGGCGCCGAGGAGGGAGAAGATGTAGACGGTGCCGGTCCACTTGCTGACGCTGTTGGCCGCAGTCGCGTTGTCCTGGCCGATCACCCGCGTCAGGAACAGCACCAGGTTCACTCCCACCCCGAAGAACGCCAGCGTAGCCAGCCCCTGGTTCACTGTCGAGCCCAAAACCGAAGAAGCAAACAAACAAAAACTCACGTAAGACACAAGAAACGCCTCGCGTGATCGCCACTGATCGTACCCAGAACATGCACGAGAGAAAGAGAGAGACAAACTTCCTGGCGTGCTGCGTCACAATATTCTACTCGCAGACATTCTGTACCGGTGTGCTGCTGCAATATTCTACTGACGTACGACGACCCTCGTGTGTTCGGTCCACTTTTAGCTCGTTAAACTCAGGTGCAGTACGATATATTCCCTCTCTTTTTAAGAAAATATTAGCGATGAAGTTTATTTATTTAGTTCGGTGAGTTTCCGTACACGAAATGCATCATTAACCTAACTATCGCGGATCAGATCCACAGCAGCCGAGGTCCTGATTCTTGGCCAAAATGGAATCGTTTTGAGTTGCTTGATCATCGAGTCGACCACATGATTTATCTCAGTAAATCTGAAATCATATGTTCACAAGATAATTTTTCATGGCCATTATTCCATCCTATTCTCAGTTCAATTGCAAAAACAAGGAGCAAATTTCTTTCTATCGCCTTTTCTTTTCCTTTTCTTTTCTTTTCTTTTTCTTTTAACTTTTTTCATCTCACTGTCTTAGAAAGTTGCTTTCGACAGATGTCACCAAAATATGACAAGGAGCAGCATAAAAGGAAAATTAGATTTCACGAAAATACAGTGCAATGAAATTCATTAATATGTGGGACCTTACCAAGTATCAAAACTCCGGCGACCCATGTTCCAGTCTTCCCTCGCACCGCCGGTCGGCCGTGGCGGTCGACAGCTCCATCACCGGTCAAGATCTCCTCCTCTTTCTTGATCTTTCCTTCTCTGTCCTTGTTCTGATGACGCCAAAAACAGATAAAATATTGTTAATTTCTTTTCAAAATAATAAGTAATTTTGGGTAATTTACTTTTACTGGCTAAAAACAAGCGAGGAAAAGCCGAAGAAGTGAATCATCAAATATATATTATACTTCTACAATTACACTATATAAATTAAGTGAGCACTTCGAATTTCTTATTAACCCTGGAAACATCCAACAAGTTCATATTTGAAAAGATCGTAACATAAAAATGCCGACTTGTAAATAATGTTATTTTACTTATAATTTTCTGAAATTCGAATGAATTTGCAAGTTCTAAAAGCACCTTTTTTTTCCCGTTTTTATGTAACTCTAAACGAAGAGACCTTTGATATTTTAGGTGACCGACCCAAGGCACGAGCAACATCATGCAATAATTGCTCGGACAACATCTGGTGAACAAATCACGAGGACTACGTCATTATAGTCTATTCTTTTCGTGCACCTCTTTTGTCCTTACACGAAAAAATTCGACATGACCATCACTTCTCAGCTCCTCCAATCACTTCATCCTTAAGGCGTGATGGTATGACATGCGATCGATCAAATCGTTCCAGAACCGTGAAGTTCTCAAACTCTTGTCTGACATGAGCTAAAATCATGGTAACAAGCAAAAGATCGCTTCCGCTATCGTTTCAAGTGATAACTACGTCATAAATAGGGGCTTCCAGAAGAGAAGCTACATAATATGTGATGCCATAAAGAAACTATCAGATTCAGTGAGATTGCAACTGATGGAGTTCTTCAACTAAATAAATCGAAGAGTAGTCGGTGAGAAGCGATAACTATGTAAGAAATAGACTTCAAGAACAGAGGTTACGTAGCGGGTGACGTCATAAAGAAGCTATGGGGTTTATGAGGCGTGACGGTGGGATTGCATCTGATGATGGAGCGATTCAACTAGATAATCGAAGGGTGGTGAGACCTAGACGGTGCGAGCACCGATGCTCGGCCTTTGCTCATCAACACCGAACATCATCATCGCACGACATGCCGAAAGATAATCGAATGGTGATGAGACCTAGACGGTGCGAGCACCGATGCTCGGCCTTTGCTCATCGACACCGAACATCATCATCGCACGACATGGCGAAAGATATCCAGAACGCCGGGAAAGTTTTCATACTTCGATAGAGCAGCCCGTGTGAGAGATTCTTGTCTCGTCGGAAACAAAAGAAACGATACTACGAGCAGTTCTTTCAGGAGTCATTCCGGCAAAAGTGCAAGGTTAGATCTTACGTAAAAGTTTCTACTATATCAAGAAAGAAAAGCATACCTTGAACTCGAACTCTATGACATGAATTCTCCGAAACGAAAGAGTTAAAACCAACAACTTCATGGGATGAGAAAAGACTGCATGGCTTACCTCTTTGAACAGCTTGAAGCATTCCATGATTAGGGTTTGTTTCTTCAGAAAAGAACCCAATAGATTCAAGAAATGCTGATCTTCTTCTTCTTCTTCTTCTTCAGAGAGAGAGAGAGAGAGAGAGAGAGAGAGATCTTGCAGGTTGGAAATGGAGTGACGAAGAACGAGGCCGAGAGTGGGTATTTATAGGGAAAAGGTGACGAGAGCGGACGGCCCAGATTTGATGATGGGGCCTTCGGAGCATCACGACTGACAGAGGAGGCCCCCTCAAAACACGCAAGGAAAAAATGAAAGTAGAAACCCTAAAATAAAAAATAAAAAATTTATAGAGCTGGCGAAGGTAGGGGGAAAGAGCAAGAGAAGACGAAAACGAGATGCGCTATTGATGAAGCAGCAATTCTTTGGCAGGGGACAAAGACAAAAACAAAAAAAGAAACGTGTGACGTGGTTGGATCCAGTCACAATTTAAAAAAACATCAGCATCAACGACGAAAATCGAGGTGATGTCCCTTTCACTCCAAAGCTACTTTTGTGGGGGATGAGGCTGTCATCGACATCGACATGATTCCTGCTTACGCCCATTTTCGTGGGATCTTTATCAATAATATCTACGGGTGATTGTTGATAGTAATTAATTATAAATACACATGCACATAACGATTTTACAAAACGGACTATTCAAACTAGAAATCGGCTAATTTGGTCCGATTTTCAAGAGTATCAATCCAATTTTCGATTCTCAAAGATAAAATCAGTATTTAAGATGTTTGTTTTTCAGTTCCAATAAAGAATTGGATCAAATAAATATACTTTTTTTTATATTTTTATTTCTTCAATAAAATTAGTGAATTTATTTTATTGTTTCCAAGGAAATAGGAGCCTAAAATTGGATAATAAGATATATGGATGGAAGCATAGGATTTGCCTCAAAGTCTACTTTGTTCTTAGTCATGTTTGGATAATAAGATATTTGAATGAAAATATGACAAAAAAAAAAATAGTGCCCAATACTATCAGAATAGAATTGGACTAGACCAATGCCCAATAAGAAACCGGGAACTAATCACCTCCTAACAATTTCTACGTATCGAATTTTTTCTCCTTTTTTTCTTTTGCAAAGTGCATACTCAAAGCTTATGAAATCGAAATTTGCCCCACATAGACTATACTTAACCAATGTCCCGAAACATCCATTAGTGTGACCTTTTTCCAATTATGTGCATCATAATATACAATGTTTACAAAGACTATGATAAAAAAAAATAAAAAATGCAAGCGCATCACAACATTACTCCTTTTTTCTAATTTCATAATGCACTTTCGTGAGTTTAAAATATAAACTGCTCGAAACTTTTCCTTGGTGGTAATTGAATAGTGACCACCTTAGAGGGAATACAGACAAGACAACTTCCTCTCCTCTTGTGAACGGATCTCTCCAAGGATATCTCGCGAATCTCGGCTATGGGAAAAGTTGAGCATTGATTATTGACTAAAATCAAATCGTGGAAATCAACATACTAGACACCCGAGAGACAAGATTGTTTTCTCTTCCAATTCGTTGCTTTTGCTCGATCTTTTTAATCGGACCCAACCAATATGCCGCCACCACCGCAATAGGTCGCTCTCTCAGGAGATCTTCGAGGCCTAATGATCACCAGGTAGATGATCACGATCGATTTGAGTGTGAATGAAGATGTTGGATCGGCCAGAATTTTTGGGTGGATATCATGCAAGTAGTTTATGTTAAAATCTCGTTAAAAGGACAGCCACTTCGATAAACACCTACACAGCAACTAGCACCAACTTTAGTTGGCGTGATCTTTGGTTGCCTCCTCCTAGATTCGTGCAAGAGAAGATGGGTCGAGCCTTGAGTGGACAATCGAGCGAGAATCATTGTTGTATAACATATTCAGCTTTCTTGATTTAATGGATTTGTGAAAATGGGCATTGATTGTGCATGAGTCAACAGATAAGGTTGCTACGTGAGATTTCTTTTTCTTGACGTCGATACAATAACTGCTTATAGTCCCTTATGGGATGGCCTCATGGCAAGGGTTCCAAAGGGTATAAGATGCTCCTGTGATTGAAATCCAAGAACATCTACGGTGCACAAGTTTACTTTAAGAAAGCAAAATACTATTTGTGCTCTGTTCTATTTTCTAGGTGTAGCACATATTTCTAGCCACTGATGGGCGAGGGCAATCGGGTCAAGAGCGGTTCATACGTTAAGATGATGAAGTAGGATCACATATACATGGCTAGCATAACAGTACCGTCACAAGGAAAAGAGTAACAGTGTGAGGGAGATCATGATTTCACACCTATATAAAAGCTGTTCGTGGGGCCCACATCCTTGGGAAAATATGTGGTGCCGACCGCACCGTCGCTCTTTCGAGGGTAAAGGTACAGTCACCTTATCAATTCCCAATCACATCCTCCGCCACCAAATTAAACCTTTCAAGCGATAAGCTAATGCCATATCATGGTATTGGAACGAAAACTCCTCGCATTCCCCCTTTTCATCCACTCGTGCATAGCTTTTGTTCCATGGTGCATCACGAGTTCCTACAAGCTCTCCCTCGGGGACTCGAATAGGGTTCGCATGCTTCAAGCTCTTCACTAGATATCCTTATCAAGAGTAAATTCGCGTCTTATTTGATTCATAATATTTATTAATGGGGCATTTCGTGTTAATGAGGTCTAAAACCTAAAATTTTTCATAAAGGAAAACCAAATAAATGAAGGGTAAGAAAGAATGACAAATATCATTACCATAAGAGAGAGAACCTTCTGCTTCGCTTTAGAAATTGGTTACTTTCTCCTAGCATGAAAGCTGGAAACAGAGAACTTAGACACTTTCTTTCCAATACCTCTCTCCTTGTCCCTTTCCATAAGTGCTGGATCTTGTTTTCCACTAAAGCATGTCGGAAGCCCTAAATTCGTTGTGAAAATGTAAGGACTTAAAATTATTTTTACAAATTCAATCAAATTCAAAAAAATTATTCAATTAAGTAAGTCGAGTACCTTCATTAGTTCCATCCAATTTAACAAATGCAAAAAAACTAACGTGCCATTTTTAAAATATATTTTAGGACCATGTGGGAGGCCACAAGGTACTAACATTGCACCGATTGGATAATTTCAAAACTTAATTTTACTTTCTCAAAGTTTCGAAACATCCTGTACAATTCTTCCAAAATAAAAGATTCAATAATTGACGAGAAAGCATATCCTGATTATCACAAATTTAGTACTACAAAACCACCACGTTGTTTTAGTAATCATTTTCTAGTACTCCACAACTCAAAACCCATCTAGACCACAAACAAAATATCTTAGGCCTATCCCATTTATTCAGCACAAACATAATACTTTAGGCCTAACTAAATGAGATCAAATTAGTATAGCTGACAAGTTTGACGATCAATTAAAACGCCGATTGCATATGAAATAATTAAAAGCTTTGCGCTTTATGCATAATGATTTGGTGCTTAACAAAAAGATCCTAAAGGGAGCAATTAACTATCATTTTTGGCTAATCTAACCGAGGGAGGTGGCGATGTTTAAGGCCAAGAAAATTGTTTTCTATAAATAAAGTGTGGGGGGTTGCTTCAAAAAAGGTGTGTTAGCCACCCTATAGTTGGTCAATTCCAAGTCACTTCCACGTTGGAATACAAGGAATGGATGATCTACTCATCCTTCTCACTGTGAAGCACGAACCCTTTTCTTTTTAATTACCTACACTAATTTAAGTAATCATTAGAAGAAGACAAAAGAACACAGCTTGCAAAACTTGACATCAAGATATGAGCTCGCGCTTTTTGCTCCCATTTCTTTTCCCTCTTTTTTCTCTTCTTACTATACATAGGAAAAGACGGAAATAAAATGTGAATTACAGTCAGATTCCTCTAATTTAATTAAGTTAGAGCATTATTAAGTAAATAGTGGTGATGCACGAACATGCCCTTTTTACATAGCAATCTTGATATTTGACTGATTGGAATAAAGCACCGTTTACTTTGTGAAAAATAAATAATTTGATAAATATTTTCCTAAAAACGATCGTTTATATTACTTAAAATAATTAATTTATGAAAATATATTTATTACCAATAATAATTTATATCTAAATATTTTTATTCATAATGAAAGTATTTTTCGTGCACTCACCATCACAAGCGATATAAGAGATTAATACAAATCAATTTTTAAGAAAATATTTTTTAAATCAATTATTTTACGTGAACGAACCAAATTTATGAGTTTCCAAAAGCAGAGCATCATGTTTTCCTCGTTCTTTTCTGGCTTTTATTGTTTAGAAAATATAAATGATATTTTTTTTTTCCGAATAAAGCACATTTTCAATACGTCTCATCCAGCACACTATTCTAAGCGCTGTATTTGCGTGAACGTGTGGAGCATGAGGACAGTGTTTCGGGTCCCTCTCTTGTTTGATTCCAGCTGCCTCGGAAAGTCTGCGCACGCCAGTTGGAGGCAGGGTCCCGTAACGTTGCTCACTTTCTATGACATTTCGAACGAACAATAGTAAAAAATGCGGCAAAAATTGCAAATCATTAGTCATATAATACAGCATGTACAAGGTCAATTGTACTGTTCTTAAGGATTTTCTCATACTAACATTGAACGACACGTAACACTAGTGGATGAATTTATGTATTCCCAGTCATAAAACTCGTTAATTAGGTGCTAGCCTTCGTTTTGTGACTACTGATTAATTATGAGTCTAATGTATGTTAGGACAACTAACACGTCAAGTGATTTAAGGATACGGCTTCATCAAGGAAAACGAGTAGCACGTGATAAGGATAAGGGAAATCCTCGTCATCATTCGAGATAGGGAAATCAAAAGTCAAGATGGTAAGGCTCAAGAGTCAAAGCAATAAGGAAGGGAAGGTTTAAGAGAGAGAGAAAGAGAGAGTACTCATTGGAAAGAGAAAGTTTTCCTCGGAACATTCACTAAAAAAATCCTAAATTTATTACATTTACACCAATTTCGTTTAAAATATCTTCACATTTTATAAACTAAGTTTATTCGATTAATTTCATTTTAAATATTTTCTCATTTTACTAATTGATACTATATGTCTTGTGTGACATGATTGACACAAATGTGGACATATTTTAAAAATATTTTATAATTTTTTGGTTTTCTTTTTTTTTCTTAGATTGAGAATTAGCATAGGTTGTCAGTATTAGGTAAGGGTGTTGTGGCCCTCACTAGCCCTAGGTAAGAGCTTGTGGGCCCTAGTGGCTAGCAAGGCCTTGCCAAGCAAAGCAAGGGCACGTGACTCCTCACCCAAATCTAGCGAGGGCCACAATGCCCTCAACAAATCTAGGCTGGGCAAGGGTGGTGTGACCCTTGCTAGCCCTAGCGAGATCATGACTTCCAAATCGAGGCAAGGGTCTCATGGCCCTCTCCCTTGATTTGGCGAGGGCATCTCAACCCCTCCATAAGATTGGTAAAGTGTGGGAAGTAACTCTTGCCGACCTTCAGTCCAAAAAATAAATAAAGAAAAAATATTACTAAATAATGTTTACCTCAAAGCCAACTATGTAATATAGGACGATCAATGTTCACGTCAACAATTTTTGACCTAAATTAGTTAGATAGATTCAATTGACAAATTATAAAAATGTTTATGACTCAATCGATACAATTAAAAAGTTTAAGATTAAATTAGTACAAATATAATAAGTTTATAACTGAATTAACACAACTTATACATCAAGCAATTTAAGAATATAACTTCATGAAGGAAAGTGAACGGCACAAGATAAGGATTTGGAGAAATTATTGTAATGAGTGAAGATAGGGAAATCATAGTCAAGATAACAAGGCTCAAGAGTCAAAGCATTAAGCAAGGCAAGGTTCCTTTTAGAGAGAGAGAGTTCTCGTCTCATAAAAGAATGTTCCACCTTCTCCCAATACTCATATGATCAATAATTAAAGATTAATGATACCCAAAAGGAGGAAGGGTTCGAAATTAAGCCTCTTTCCTTATTGAGTATTCGGTCAGAAGTTCTTGTCTCGAATGAATTTCTTCCCGTGGCCCAAAAACCCTAATTTTCTTCAAATCGAAACCATTTCGATTCAATTAATATAAAAGGTAAAGAGAAGCAAAATTGTATACAAAACCCCAAACATCTAAAAAAAACAATCGACCGGTTGGAATTTCTTGTCTCCCCCATTCATCCCTCCCGTCTAGCCATCTTAGGGCAAATATCATTAGTGGCCAGGTCCTGTCATTACCCACTTTTAGCGGACACAAGTTTTCTCACGCTTCCCGGGCCAGGCCACACGAGAACCCCATCGACGACAAAATAGCCACACCAAAATTCGCAGGACCTCCATCAGATCAAGACTTAGGTTTCGAATCGTGCGAAATTTTCACGAATATGACGAGTGGGTTTTGACACGCCACCAAACCCTAGAGGTCACGTCGCGGTTGAAAATGACTCGTCCTTTTATAGTTTTATATTTTGGAGCCCGCTTTTCTAAGTGGAAAATTCCAAATGGGTAGGTTAGACTTCGAGTCTAAGTTCTCTTTCCTACTGGATGGAAAGGTGAAAGGCAACGGCTCGTATTCAATCGCCACACGGCTCGTTTCCCATTGGCTTATCACTCCACCCAAAAAAGAAAAAAACCAACGATTAATAAAGTGGCGCAGCACCGGCTGTCGATTTTGAATAAGCAAATGCGGATATCTTATCACATCAAGGAACATGCCTTATCAGCTTGCGGCTGTGCTCTCAAGTTGCAGCTTTTTCCAACCACACAAGTCGTTTTCTAAGATTAAGATAAGCGGTCGTTGAAGATGAAAGATACTCAGCGGAAACCACAGACCGATCGAGTCTTTAAAGAAATCACGACACTTGGACTCAATTTAATGGACCCGTGTCAGATTTCGAAACTTCCACCTAAAGTCCTGTTATTTTTAGACTATTTAATGCATTGTGAAGTGATATCTCATATACTCATGAATAATATTTGTGATTACGAAATGTTGGTAAGGATATCTAATCGGTTCAGTGATAACATTTTACGTGTAATTGATAATTGCATGTGATGATTGCATTCTAATTAATTAAATCAATCCCGTCACCGATTGTTTATCGATATAAGATTCTCCTGTCATAAAACAGTGACAGCCTTGATTTTTTGGACGACCACTTGTATGGATGATTTCACGTGTAATTGATAATTGTATGTAGTGATCGCATTCTGATTAATTAAATCAATTCCATCACTAACCGTTCATCAGTATAAGATTTTTTTGGCATAAAGTGGTGATAGCCTTGATTTTTTTGGACGAACATTTGTATGGACATGCCCATACGAGAAATTCAGCTTCGAATGGTGATGGGCGATCAGCCCGTTTGGCTTTTACCAATCACCCATGTCATGCGATTCTCAAACAGGATTGTGTTGTCTGAACTGTCAATGTGCTGTTTCGCTTTGAGTTTGCACACTGCTCATTTTGATAAAATATCACTTTTGACCGGAGAGTCATATGACGAGTTGGCCTGACAAGCAAAAGCCGCAAAGAAGAGGCTGCAGAATTTGTGACGGAATAAAGCTAGAGGGAAAGAATTGGACTTTGGATCCAATGTCTCGACCGGTTACTTGGACCCTATAAGTTAAAAGTTTGATCAAATTGAATGTGTCAGATAGGGTAGAACAAAAATTTGTAATTGGGGCTTGTTATGAAGGAGACTAAAAGGATTAATGCATTGAATATTGAATAATTTCTTGTCATATATGCCGGATCTCTAATGAACTACAACTAAAGGTGGATTGAATGCTTTGGATAAGGACAAACAAAAAAAATTATAATGAGGGTTTGTTCGAAGGAGATGGAAAGATTAAGGCAACGAATATTGAATAATTTCTCCTTATAAATGGAGTTCACATTAGTTTAAGCGCAACGGATATCGGGACTATGCAATTGTATCTTAGGTTGATCTGCCCAAATCAGAGTCGGGGATGAGATCTCCAAAGGTCTTGCTTCTTAATTTAGGTTAATTTTTTGTTGTTGCTTATATTGTCATGCTATTTGTACTCAAAGTTTATTTGCTATTTCAATTAATTCTTTTTCCGAAAGTTTTAGTTGTCGAACAATTTTAAATGTAAAAATTATGCACTGTCATCCAATGATCTATAATTTATGTCTTCAAGTCACGTTTGTTTTGTCTTTTTTTTATTATTGATCTTTCTTTTTGTCAAAATATTATTGATCTTTTAACGTAGTGATAATAAGAGAAGAGAAGTGGGAGGAAGTAATGGAGGACAACGGAGTTAGGTGAAGCCCGAAAGGAGCACACCCACGATTTCTTAAAAGAAGAGTTTTTTTGTCCATTTTCACTTTTAAGTCTAAAAAAGACCATAACACGATCAAGAAAATCTGATTGAATTTTATCATATCATGAGGAAGATGCACAAGCGAAAAAGGAAGAGAGCGATCGATTAACGTACTAAGAAAGAGGCCGAGATGATTGGTTCATCTCTTAAAATTACTATTATAAAACACGAACAATATTGATGGCATTGCACCCCTACGCATCGATAGTATCATATGCATGTTCATTCTATCAAATAATGTGTTCAAATGATGATCAGCACCTCGCATTCGAATCACATTCCATTAAAAACAAATTTCAAAGGTTGGGAATTTCATGGTCTCAAACTCTCGAGATGCCCTTTTCTTGCACAAGAAAGACAATTCTAGGGTTTGGCATACCTTTAGTTCTGTTGACTTCCTTCCATCACCCAATTTTCAAGGCAATTCAATGAACACATGTCATCGACGAATTGCGAGATATGTAGCTATCGACCAAGCGAGAAAGCGAGATTCGAAGATTCTCTAATCTTATTCCAGCAGTAGAGTACAACAATTAAGCCTCCATCTCCACGAGGGGAAGGTTTTATCTAAGCCAAGAATCAAATAATTGAGTAGGCTTGTATTTAAAACTGTCATCATCTTCTTGCTCGGAAAGAAAGTCATAAAAGAGGAGCAAGGGAGGGGCCTGCCGATCCCATCACTTCATCGCCTTTTCCATCACCATTCCATGTAGGGATAGGTCTAGGTGCTATAAGATAACAGCATTCATTGAAAAAGATATAGGTAATTACAATCCTAGAATTTAAAATAAAAAAGAATTACTTATGTAATTTCCTTTTGCACCGACAAGGTTTGCTTTATTTATTTTTTATTTGAAAGTTCACCCTTATAAAAACTTGCCCATTTTTCCCTCCTTCGGTTTCTATTTATACGCGACTCTTCATATCTCGAATAGTTCCATAGTCTCCCGAGGGATGGATTCACCTGGTAGTAGCAAGATATAGCTCTCTGCACTTTCTGGCGACTCTTATACAAAATGTCGTAATACATAAAAAACAGAAATTTTTATAATTAAGGAATGAGATTTACTAATTTTTTTTATTGGCCGAGAATCAAGGAAGTGAAGAACTACCCCCAAAGAGCGTTATTAATAGCACCTTGTCTTGTACGATCCCCTCCCGGCACCACCGCAAAAGCATCGTCACTGCCCATTAACAACATCGCGGCGACACTGGTGCAGGTGGACCGCCCTCATAAACCCTCCCGTAGAGGGTTGACAATGGCAATCGAACCTAGGCTCGTGCAATTCGACCTCGGATTGAGCCTCAAATCTAGTGTTTCTGAGGTCGAGAGAGGGAGGGATGGTCGAGGAGCCACATTGAGGTAGTCGTGGGGTGCGGTGTCTCAGCCATCCCCGTGACTGAGGTCTTGTGTGCGGCTATGTAGCTGAAAAAGAATTTTGAAAGTTTTTGGGAAGATTCGAGAAGGCTTTCAAAATAAGAGATGGAGTCGCCATTAATCAATTGAAGAAAAATAGACTGATTAAATATTTAATTGCATGTGTGAAACATTAATAAGTTGCGAAAAGCTAGAAAAGTTAGAGCCCAGGTCACATTTGGGGAAGGAATTAGCATCCCCACAACGCTTTATGATATCACTTTTTTTAATTAGGTTCTTGGAATGCTATTATCAAACAAAACAATATTCTAAAATTATTGGTGCGCTTTGCTTTTTCTGGAGATTATACATCAGGGACGTTCCTTCATCATTTTATATTTCGGCATGACTTCGTGCTGCATGTGCGCTTGTGTTTTGATTATAACAATGACATATAAAGATATGCATGACTCCTAACTTGTGACGTCGTACGCAGCTGCAATTAATCAATAAATCAAAGTAAGATGGTGCATGCTTAGTCTTGAAATTGACGGAGTCATGTTATTAATTGGCTCACTTAGAGAGGAGTAATTTCGTCCTTTGGGCCATATATAATAAGGGTTTTGAAAGATGAAAATATTTTTTAGGAGAAAACTTTTCAAAATTATTTTTGGAAAATCATGACATGCTAATAATAAGAAAAAAAAAGAAAAATGAAATTTCCTAAGTTTATTTCAGCAGGATAACAACTATAAAAAAATCGTATGTTTTCATGTTAAAGGTTAATTTCGGCATTAGTAAAGCCTATTTATTCATGAAAAATTTAATCTAAAGCCGGCAAAGTAGCAACTATCTTATTTAATTTCAAGCATAAGTCTAGCATTTATTAATTTTATTTAAGGGGATTCAACACCCATAATTGTTGCCGTGCGATCTTTCTTTAATCCGTATCCTCCATGGATTGCCCAAATCTTCAAGTTCGAACCGCACTAGAATTTCCTAACGAAATAAGATCGAGATGATCAGCACCCATAATCCGAGATAACATAATTAGAAGAAGATAGAATTTTCTCAATGATGTACCTTGTCAAAAGTGCAAAACAGCTATTGAATATATATCATGAGAAAGGCCTACACTGAAAAGAAATCATTAATTTCGATTACTATTGATGGATAATTACTATTGTTTAGCGTTGCTCGTTGACGTTCCTATCCTATCATGACCTAAAAAGGTTGCTGGACTTTGTGGGTGACCGTGATACGTCGCTGCGAAAGGAATTCAACTTCCAAGGGAAGCTTTTCTCCCTGCAAAATCATTCACAATTGGAAAGACGAACGAGGAATCAAGTCAACATCAAAATGATTGCTGACTAGACGTACTCGAGACTTTGAGATCCAAGAACAATTAAAGGATGCAAGAAGACAGTGCCAAAAAAGCTCGGACCGATCAGAATATTTCAGGGTTTTAGATGTCTAATCAAATCAAGCTGTAAGATATTCATGGGAACTATGGACTTAGATGGTTTGTTTTCTCAACCTTGAGCTCGATTGAATACAATATCTCATATGAGCGATGTTAAATTTATATATAAAGATCGAATTTCAATTTTTACATGCGGCAACTCAACCTTGTTCAACTCAGCAAGATGTCTTGCTCGAGAACATTTCGAGTTAAAAGAAAATTAACACGTGACTCTGTAAACGCATGTACATATGTAGGGACAAATCCATGGGGCGGGGACCTAGATGTGATCATCGGGCGGGCTCGAATCGGGGGCCCGTGCTGGAAAGCCCCAGGCCTGCCTCGACGGCCAAACCCGCCCAGAATCTACCCTAGGAAGAGCCACCAGCCCATCCAGGCCCAATCACCACCTCTAACTCCCCTTATAATCCAGTGAGATGCAAATATGTTTGGCGTAGAAATGTGCACAAATAAGGGCAAAAAGAACTTAAGAGGAACCGAATTGCATCATGATTATCAGATAATAGCCCAATAACATTCACGGAGAAAAGAAAAAAAAGCAACTGGAAAATTCATAGGAAAGGAAATAACATGGGCGAATCGAATCAATGATTTATACTGCTGAAACATAAAGAAGGGATTGAATGCAGATATCTAGATATGTTTAAACGGAAAATCGAGATTCCAAAAAAAGAGAGAGGAATATAAGTGATGTTTTTTAGGCCAATATGATAGTAATATTCTAGGGCACCTGCAAATAGATTGCAAAGCTCAAATTTATTTTCCCGTTAATCTAAAGAACTCGTTGTTTAATTTGTTGATGAGAATTCTTATTAAATTCCATATCGGTTGCAAATTTTCTAACTCGGTACAGGTGTTGATAAGGTAGAAAATTAAACTAAAATCTCCCTCAATAGGCACGTGAATGTGTGTGTCCACATTGTCACATTAAAATTTGTAAGGATCCAAGGCTCGTTGAGTAATATTGTCCGCTTTGGGTCGAGGCCCGCACGACTTTAAAATAAGTTATTCAGGAGAGAGATATCCTAGCCTTATAAAAGCTTCCAAGACTCCCCCTAAGCGATGTGGGACAAGAGACATGTGACCTCCTCATCCCTTGCGCATGTCCGAGGACCGAGGCGCAAATGCACCGCCATCCCTTCTCCCCGCACACCGTCGCTCGGGCCATCACAGTAGATAATTGCAAGTTTAAGGAGTCCACATAGTGATGGCATTACATGTGAATGTTGGCGATGATTTTTTTTTCTTTCTGTTTAGATATTAAATTTAATTCCTTGTGGAAATAAGTACAATATGAATAAGTAAAATTCCCCCAAACGAGCTTGAAGAGCATATCGCTCATCTTGAACAATGTCATAGCACTATTTGATCAGAGTTCTTCAAAAGACCCAAAAAAAAGAAAGAAGAAGCCAAAATAGAACAATTATAAGACCGAAACTCGTGATCGGATTTCATTGTGTCGAACAATCGTGCGATGTATGTGATCATTATATCTGGGGTTCGAAATGTTTCGGAATTCACTATGCCCTATGCTTTGCAGCTGGCTAGACATGGTACAAAAAATAATTTCAATCATTTAATGCTCAATGAACTAAAAGAGTAGTACGCAACTCCATGATATCGACTGGTGCCCATCCCTTGCCCCTTTTTTCAAACCCCCCTCTCCATTGAGGTAAAAAGCCCAGTGCCACCATGAAAGACATGGGCCCTTGAAGGGAAAAACATGTGCTGCTCCCTTTAAGATTTGCAAGCAAGTCATTCTTGCGCTGCATGCACCCTGAAATGATGCTTCTCTTAATCATTGTAATTTTTGACATTGGGGTTGCTCAGTAGACTATAGCCAAAATGACTGATGGCTTTTGATGAGAAGATTTTGCTTCCACTGAATCTAGTGTCACCTAACGTGACAAAAAGCAAGGGGGGAAGGAAGACCAAACCCAGCTTTGGCAAAGTGACAATGATTGCCCATTCATTATCATGTTTTTTTTTTTTTTTTTTTCATTTCTTTCCCAATCTTTTTTCCTCCCCCTAGTAATTTTCTTTTCCTGCCCTTTCCCCCGCATCGCCATCAAGATCAAGATCACACCCCAAGAAAGTCCTTGAACCAATGGACTTTTGTGGCAGCATTTTCTGGGGAAAGTAGATTTTGCACTCCTGCAAAAGGAAGACTTTTTTTGATGTCTTTTCTTATGGTTTTCTTCTTTGTTGCTTTTTCCTCCTTTTCTTCTTTCTGGGCGAATCCCACTTTTGTTGCTTTTGCTTGCTTGCAAGTTCCTGTGCAGGGGAAGGAATGGATAGGAACAACCCCCTCGCTTCCTCTTCACGTGCGCAGCTTCTGCTTATCATGTGACCGTCCCTTGGTCCATCTGACTCTCTTTGACCTCCCTCCGCTCCCCCTCTCGCTCTCTCTCTGTCTCTCTCTCTGGGTCTCTCTCTTCCCCCTCACTGTTCACACCTTTTAGACAGTACCCTTCTCTCTCTACCTCTCTCTATCTCACTGTGACACCTGACTCTTTCAAAATCAGGAAATACTCTCTCTCTACAAAAGGGAAGTGGGTTGAATCTCCATCTATGTGAGAGCACTCAACCATGGGCTGTATTCAGTCCAAGACCACCCATCATCCCTCACCAGACCAAGAACCCTCTTCAGCTGACCCGAAACCAGATCCAGGTGTTGCTTCTCTCCCTCGCTTTGTATCTTCAGCGATGATGCTTACGAATGTATGTGCATGTCTCTTGTTCTTTTTATGTGGGTGGCATGCTTGTGAATGTGATAGATGCTGTTTCATGGTCCAACTTGATCTACATTTTAGCTTCCACCTAGATTCCAGAAAGAAACCTTTAGGTTGGTCTGTGTTGGGCAAGCAAAGAAAGGTCACTTGAACGAGCTGCTTCTGGTTTTCTCGTGCTCTTTAGGGCTTGTCCTTCTGCTTGTTGTGATTAATGTTGGGGGGGCTCTGGTTCATTTATTGATGTTGGGCCAAGTAAATTCTTGATCTTTTAACTTGAAGTTTCGTACTTTAAGTACGTTGGCTTTCGTTTCCCAGTAAGGGCATCGGCATTTTCAGTTTCTTGTTAAGCTAGGTATCAGAGTTTCTGAGCTAATTCCCGTGTGTGTTATTCATATGTGCTGGTTGATTTTGTTTTTGGGTGAAGCAAATGGAGAGCAAGTGGACCAGGACCAAGTTCCTGCATTCAAAGAGTTTCCGCTCGCAGACCTTCGTGCCGCCACGAATGGATTTAGCAGTGAATTGATAGTCTCAGAATGCGGGGAGAAGGCTCCCAACGTTGTTTACAGAGGGAAGCTCCGGAACAACCGTTTGGTAGCCATTAAACGTTTCTCCAAACAATCTTGGCCTGACCCACAACAATTTGTGGTAATGTCTTTGATTTCCCTTCTCTGTTTGCATTTTGATTTTGATTTTTCTGGTTGGGCCTCTTGGATAGAAAACGTGGTGAATCCTCTGTTTTAGTGGTTGTCTGGATTATTTTGTGCAGAAAAAGAAAAAGAAATCTTCATAGGCCAAATTATTTATTTGGTTTGTAAATTAATTTGTCTCATGCTTCTAATGCACTTGGAGTCCCCCAAATTTAGTCAATCTGAAAACTTGCCTGGATAGCAAAATGGGGATTTGTCTGAAAAATACTGGTTAAATTCGCCTTCTATTTCATGAATTGGCTTTGATGTTCTTTTTTCTATGTTACGTGTAGACAGAAGCATCTGGGGTTGGCAAGGTCCGGCATAAGAGGTTGGTGAATTTGATTGGGTGTTGTGCTGAAGGGGATGAGCGCCTGTTGGTGGCAGAGTACATGCCAAATGATACTCTATCCAAGCATCTGTTTCACTGTACGACTTTTTCCTCCTTTACAGATGTACAACTATCATTTAAGCATCTCTATTGTTTGTGGCCTCAAGATTTGCAACTGTTGCCTCTTACCATCTTGACTATCCAGTATGGCATTCTCATGGAAAATGGGAATCTTTCAGATCTTAGCTATCAGGAATGTGTTGTGTTAAGTAGATGAGTTGGCTGTTTGGGGACACAAACATGGGCAAGAAATTTGGATAGACTAGAATTTTTTTATCCTGATTTTGGAAGAGAACTATCTAACGTGTTGATTGGATTGGACATTTTCATGTTCCCAAGAATGCTGAATTGGTTGTCTCATTTCAGAAGTCCATTAGGGCCCATTTACTTGTTATCCTTTCTTTAATGACAAATCAGTAGTGAAGGATTATAGCTCAATGCACTTTTCCTTAACTCTTTTCCAATCTAATCTGTCATATTTTGCAGGGGAGAAGCAGCCATTGCCTTGGGAGATGCGGGTTAGAATTGCTTACTATATTGCACAGGCACTTGACCATTGCAATACTGAAAACCGGAAGATCTATCATGATTTGAATGCATACAGAGTTCTCTTTGATGAGGTATTTGTCTAGATAGCAAAGATGGTTTCCAAAGATCATTTTGCCTATTTTTGGATGGAAGTTGAGTTACAGGATAATATTATCCATCAATATCTGAGTAGACAACCAGAACTTTATTGTATTTACTACATGCTAGAAGATCTTTCTATTCTACGCAAAAGTAACCTGAAGCTTTTGTTTGCAAGGATTTTGTTTTCCTTTTCTTTCAAAATTGGTTGCATAATGACGAAATCGAGTATCCCAAACTTCATACATAATATATATCTGTTTGACTTTCTCTTGTGTAAGCAATTCTGTGTCATACTTTGAATTGTCAAAGGTGTGTTGGCTGGAGAAGGTGATGAGGTTTGCATGGATCTATATGTTTAGATGCAGAGCTTTCTCAAAAGACGGGAAGAAAGAGGATTTGTTTCTTTGTACATGTGCGTGTGCGCGTGGACGCGTATCATTTCTGGATGATTACTACCATAGTTGGCATTTGTGTCCTCAATGAAATTTCACTTGTCTTTGTTTGGTTGCTCCTCCTTCTAAAGGAAAAACAATGTCCTTCTTTTGGACTATCTACTATCCTTGAAACTGAATCTGTTATTATTGCAGGATGGTGACCCTCGATTATCAAGTTTTGGCCTTATGAAGAACAGCCGGGATGGAAAAAGCTACAGTACCAATTTAGCTTACACTCCACCAGAATTTCTACGGACAGGTCTGTTTTTGTTCTAGATGATAAATAGTAGGTATGATGTAGGTGTGGCTGGTTATTCTTTCTGTATGTTTTCTTGATCGGTGAATTATGGATTTCATGTGAGGGTGCTAAGGAGGTGCAAACTCCTTTAACTCGTGGGAAATAGGCCATGAACTTGTACAAATATTTGATAGATGATAAGGATGGAGAGAGTAGAAATAATTCGTTTGTCTGCAATCCTTTGCTAAATAATTTGAAGCTTGGTTATCAAGTTTTGGCCTTATGAAGGGCAGTTGGGATGTAAAGGCTACAGTATCAATTTAGCTTGCACTCCACCAGAGTTACAACAGATAGGTCTGTTTCTGTCCTAGATGATACATAGGACATAGGTATGATGGAAGTGTGGCTGGTCATTTTTTCTGTATGGCTTCTTCATCAGTTTGTTATGGATTTCATGTGAGGGCACTAAGGAGGTGCAAACTACTGGGAAATAGGCTACAGACTTGTACAAATACTTGATAGCAGATGATAAGGATAAAGAGGGTCGAAATAATTAAGGTTGTTTGCAGTCCTTTGCTAATTAAGTTGTAAGACGATTTCTTTTGTGAAAAGCCATCTATTTTCTTATTGAGGCTTATTCCTGTGGCGCAAGACATAGCATGGATGGTGTGAATATGGTATGAATATAACCTTTGGGCACTTCATGTTAAGAAACTTCTGTGACATACTTTTATTATGGTAAGTCTTTGAAGAAAGAACTGAATTCTTCTGGTGAATTTATGCTGTTCCAGAAGCTGGTATTGCCATGAGATGCTTTTAGGTGTCTATAGGAATATATTTGTCCACTTTGTGCCAACACATTTGCATCTCTTCTAATTTATGACAGTCTTTGTTATGTCTCATGGATGTATCTGCTAATGTGTGGAATTGGTGTGGGAGAATAGGAATAGAGTTGTTAGGACTTAATGACACATTGTAGACATGATACTCTTAATTCTTGGTTCTGTGCTCATAAGTTGATAGATTTCTATCATGTCTTTCTTTTCAACATTGTGCTGTGCTTGAAAGAACTGCTCTTATGATTGTAATCTATTTTAAGTAATTGGAGCTGAAACTTCTTTGTATAGCTGCTTTCTGAAAGTTGGTGCTTCATTTTTCAGGAAGGGTCATCCCCGAGAGTGTGATTTATAGTTATGGGACTGTATTGCTGGATCTTTTGAGTGGCAAGCATATCCCTCCAAGCCATGTAAGGACTTCAGATTCCATACTTATATTGTATTCAAAATCTTTTTGTCATCAGAGGTTCTATCTTTCCGCCTTTCTTAGGTTTCTGACAAGTTATGGTTATCATCCTTGATGGTTTTGCTCCAATATTTTATGCAATACGGAAATTTAATTTCCTCCAAGTCTATTGAAGGGTCACCCTAGTTATAGAGGATGGACAGATCAAGGGTTCTCCTGAATTCGGGTAGTCCAGTGAATTAAATCCAGGCAACAGGGCCTGAAATCTTGCAGGAAAGGAATGACGTATGATGCAAATACTTCGAATCTGTGCTTAAGGAATTGAAGCTGCACTGCTACATACATTTTTTCTCTTCATTTGCTAATCGGTGTTCTTTTCCTCAAGTCTTTGTCAGTTGCAAAATTCACCTTAGACTTTTCACCATCGGTTATGTTTTTGTGACTCCAGGCACTGGATTTGATAAGAGGTAAAAATTCTTTATTGCTCATGGATTCATCCTTAGAAGGACAATATGTCAATGAAGATGCATCTGAATTGGTTGAGCTAGCCTCAAAATGTCTGCAGTATGAGGCCAGGGATAGGCCCGACATCAAGTTCCTCCTATCGTCAGTTGCACCCCTCCAGAAGCAGAAAGAGGTGCAGAATCTCAAGTGCCCTTTCAGTGGCTTCCCTCTGAGCTGTAGATTTGTCATGAAATGGTTCTTGATTCTGTTCACCGATGGCTCTTTTTCTCCACTAATATGTGCATTTTTCCACCAGGTGGCTTCACATGTTCTTATGGGTATCACTAAAACTCCTGTAGTGCTTCCAACAATGCTGTCGCCGCTTGGGAAGGCATGCGTTAGGATGGACCTTACAGCTGTACATGACATACTGCTTAAGACAGGTTATAAGGATGAAGAAGGTGCAGAAAATGAGGTGAGAGAGCTGTAGCTTTCTGTCATGTCAAACTGCTATACAACCAATTAGCACTTATATCAAATCACAGTGGTTATCCACTACTTGCATGCTGATCTAGGCAACTACGGCGGACTAGCTTTGAGCTGATAATTGTTAATGACATGTTCCAAGTATCCAATAGTCTTCGAAAGGAAATGTGAAGTAAGAGAGAGAAGACAGATGGGACAAATGGCGTGGACAATATCTACCTTTAATTTGCCGTGAAAGCAATATGAAACTGTCCCACAAGTATCTTTAGGGAATAAGATGCCTCTTACTCCCTTTATGGGTTGGATTACCTCAGTATCTCTTTGAGAGATTCTGGATGGTAACTTTAATTGTCACTTCCTCCTGGTCCAATCCTTGTGTCAGGTCATGACAACATTGGCATCTCTGCAAAATCCCCATGATGTCATAGCTTTTGCTTATGGCCTGTCGTCTGTTTGTGGCTCTAGATAAAGCTCTCATATTTACACGTTTCTGGCGTTACTTGGCTTGTGTAATTGTTTGTTGTGATTCTCGTGAAGCTTTCGTTCCAAGAATGGACACAGCAAGTACAAGACATGTTGAACACAAAGAAGTTTGGGGATATTGCTTTTAGGGACAAAGATTTCAAGAATGCGATCGATTACTACTCAAAGGTACTACTCTAAACATAGCAAACTTCAATGTGAGCATAATATCGACTGTGCTATGATTTCATGCAATTTACATCTTCGCCAGTTGCAAATAATTCCCATGCATTTTATATATTGACAAGACTGCTACACAATGAAATTTTTCATGTTAGGACCCACTGACTGATGAATTTCTCTGTAATTTCATCGCCCTCCAATATTTTCTGACTGCCTGCACTAATGCCGGTTCACTTTGATCAAAACACAGTTGGTGTCGATGATGTCGGTCCCTTCTGGTACCGTTTTTGTGAGGCGAGCACTCTCATATTTGATGATTGGCCAACCAGAGCTTGCCCTGAGAGATGCGATGCAGGCTCAGGTGTGCTTGCCTGAGTGGCCAACCGCCTTCTACATGCAGGCTCTAGCCCTCTCGAAGCTCGGGATGGAAACCGATGCACAGGACATGCTCAATGATGGCGCTTCCTTTGAGGCGAAGAAGCAGAACAGCTGGCGCGGTTAATTAGTCCCGATGTGCCAAGTCATTCCTCTGCTTCAACTCGTGCTATGCAGCAAGGGGGTCGGGAGACGGAGGAGATTTCTCCGGAAAGATGCTCTAGGGTGTTGGCTCCATTTTCCTTCTCTCCTGGATATAGTTTCACCGAGGACGAGGTGCGTGATGATAGTAAAAGTCGAGTAGGCCAAGTTTCTAGCTAGGGCGACTTAATGCCATAACGTGCCGAGAAATCAGGCACGAAGAGATTAGCTATGTCCTGTCATGTTCAATTTGCTGTGTATTGAGTTGAATCTCCGCCGGCCACATATATTGTCTGTTTTGGCTTCTCGGCCTTCATTTCATCGATCGTCCAATTATTATGCAGGATGATCTTCACTACAATTTAATGAATGTTTCGGTCCTCATAACCCTCATCGATTTTTGCATGATGTTATATCTGGGACTAATAGTGGTTTAGTGTACTCATTGACTCTTTCGTATCCTCGGGATGAATCCGAATTTCTTATGTTGTACGTGAAATTAGCCTTCGTTTGGGCTGTTTGAAAGAGTTTGATGAAACCACAGGCTCAAACCGGACCGATTCAAACTGAAATTTGAAAGCTCGAAACTGCAGACCTCCCTTTGATCTGAGACAAATTCATCTCAAGATCATGCTCTTTAATTTCGTTAGGGCTGAATGTCGATGCTAACACCGGAACTACCGAGAATTGAAGTCCGTCGGTTGTAACGCTAGCTGAATTTCGAAGACTCGCCTCCTTTAGAGGTATGCATTGTGCTTGGGATTTACTCGTCGGAACAATCGCTGCACCAAATTTAGAAAAAGTAGATGGGTCATTTGGAAATAAAATAAGAAGGGAGGGGGAGGGGGGACAAACATAAATTCACTGGCGAATAGTGTTTTACAATAAGGTTGATATCATAAAAAGTCTCAAAATAGTAAATCTGTGATAATTTTATATCAAAATCCCTAAATTGACACATCTCTCATAAATTTACCCTCCTTAGTTCCCATCAATTTTTATTGTCAAATTACCGAGTTGAATGGTACGTGTTAATTAACTGATATACTAGTTTGGAATTTTACATTTCGTTTATCATATATATATATATATCAATTTGTGATTTTTCATGATATAAATCAAATTTATTATATATTAATAGATGATAAATTTGTTATAAATGTCTGGGTTTTTGTAGTCAAAAATTAGTTTGTGATATATTCATCACAATTGTGTCAATTTAAACTTTTTCATGATAAAAAATTAGTTCAATGTTAATTTGTGATAAATGTATATGGTATTAAGTTATTAAGCCTTTTACTAAGAGACTTAGGAGAATTGAGTTATTTTGAAGATACCGGTTATCTCTGGAAAGGACTTTTAACCTATTACCCTCGATGAGAATCACGGACCGTTGCTTCTAACCGATTTTCGAAATTACAAACAGAGAGAAAGAAGAAGAAAAAGCGGGGGGACAATGGAGACGGCGGCGACGGCAGCTTTGGTGAAGCGGATAGGCACGGTGATCAAGAGGGCTTCCAAGAACAGACCATCCGCGTGGTGGTACAGCCCTCACATGGCCGCTGCATCCCGTGCGATCGCCGAACGCCTTCCCCTCGCCGACCTCATCCTCGAAGTCCGGGACGCCAGGGTATCGCATTGCCCGTCAACCCTTTATCTTTATTGTCCCCATTGTGCGAGCGAACTCCGATTGTTCGACGAAATGCCTCAATGGTTATCCGCCTGTCTATGCGTGAGTCCTGGCGGTTAATGGTTCTGTGAAGTGGCAGCTTGTCCTCAAGTTCTCTGGTTGGCATTTGGGATGAGAAGATTGGAGCAATATTTTAAAATTTTTCTGTGTGGAAATGCTTATGAAAGGAGTACTTTGCTCTGTCATGTTTTTTATTAGGTCAGGCGATCCTATAATCCGCTGCTTTCCCTCTTTTTATTGTCCAGGTTCCATTGTCATCTGAGTATGAGCTACTGAAGCAGTACCCATCTCCATCCAGGCGAATTGTGGTCTTGAACAAGAAGGACCTCGCAAACAGTTCTCGTACAAAGGTAGGGCTCCTGATTTTCCGGTGTTGGTTGATAAGGTTAATCTTTCAGACTTTTAAGATTGATTTTTATTATTCCAATTGCTAAGCTCAGCATGGATATTTGCTCTTGTATGGCTTGAGGCTTAGTATGTGTAAAGCTGGCTTTAATGTTTCTAATGTGTGACAATAGATGATGTGTATTTTACAGGGAAGTTACCGCTGTGACAATGCATATCTAGACTTTCTTTGAGTTTATATATGCTGAACATCCATATTTGCTCTTGTAAGTTACAGATGTCTTGACTGTAATTGTAGATCAACACCAGTCATACTTTTTTCCAAGTTTGTGAGTCGCCTTCTCTTTTATGTGATATTCTGTCTTAACATAAGGAAGTCAGATTGGCCTCTCCTATATTATTGTTGATAATTTTATAATATGCTATTGTTGAACATTTAGCTTTGTCATTCTTTTTTTATGCTGAGTGTTAGTAAATCTGTGGCGAGTCAAATAATGTGCTGCCGTGTTTCTGTGTCACAGTATTCCCTCCATATATTCAACATAGAAACTGGCAATATCTATTGTTTCTGAACTCTATCTTCTCACCCTTGATAATCCCCTGTAACTTCGTGCTTTGTTTCATATGTAGGAGTGGATGAGGTACTTTGAGCTGCAAAACTGCGAATCTTTTGCTGTGAATTCCCATAATAGGGAAAGTATTAAGCAGGTAAAAACTATCGCCTGCGTTATTTCCTGGATTGACCAGAGCATTCTTGCATCAATCGAGTTTTAGAGAATTTTGCCTTCTAAATATGACTTAAAAGTTGGTGTAGCTTTCAGAACAAGTGGGACTTCAATAAAGTCTTCCAACAGGTTAAGTACACAAGGACTGACAGCAGCCAGTCATAATTAATACATATACTAATCCAGTCATAATTAATACATATACTAATTCTAGTTAACGATCTTTCTTTGCATGAAGCTTTTTTATGTATATTTTGTTTTTCTTTATCAAAAAGTAATTGATGATGACTGACATCTTGCAGTTTTTGAATTTCTTACAAGCCAAAGTAAGAAAGTTGAAAAAGATGGATAATTCTAGCAACACTGCAGCAATTATGTTAGTCGGAATCCCTAACACTGGAAAGTCTGCCCTTGCCAATTCATTGCATAAAATTGGCAGGATAAGTGCAGCAGGTCCTAATCTTCTTATTCATCTGGTGCAAGATCTTTTTCCTTCACAAATTGCCCTTTTAATGTTTTGCATGGACTGTGGAAGCAGAATAACTCTTCTGCTGTCCCTCTTCACCTCCATATCTTTTCTGCTCGGGGCCATTCCTTGATGAAAATGTGAATTTATCCTAATATAATGCAAAATGAGTTTCTTCACAGAGAAAGGAAAGTTGAAGCATGCAGCAGTGAGCTCACAGCCATGTGAGACGAAAGATATTAGCAGTTTGAAGGTATGCAGTTAATTTTCCTTCATTGAAGCTCTATCTATGCCTTTTCTTGTTTCATCTTCAGATGCACACTCAGATATGCTATCGTTTCTAGAAACTGTGTGTAGAGGAGGGAAGAAGTTAAACAGATCTTTTGCTTCATATACTAGGTTTCTTTTCAAATTATATGTAAGCATTAGATATTCATATGTATTGATTGCTTTATATCTTTTTGCTATTGTTCATGGCAAGATCAAGAATAGAGGGGTTTGAATTGATAACTGCCATTAGAGCATGGTTAAAGCTATGTCATTGGCCAGTTAAAATTCTATATTGTTTTTCTCTCTTGTCTTCATTATACTCTAATTTTGGGACATGAAATGGTAATTTTAAAGAAAGAGTGCGCGCTATGGATCTCTCCTCTGTGGTACAGTGGAGAAATACTTGTTTCTCTATGCTTGCTGTGTTATGGTACTGATGCTCATTTTTCTTCACTTGGAACGTTCTAATGTTGATACCAATGCCTGGTGATTTCATCAGATTGCCAGCAATCCAAATGTTTATGTGTTGGACACTCCAGGAGTCTTGCCTCCAGCCATTTGTGACTTTGAGACTATCTCCAAGCTAGCTTTGATTGGTATTGTTGTGATTATATCAACGGTCTTTTTCTTAGAGTATATTGTAGTAATTAGCTTTAACAGTGTTTCTTTTAAACTTTTGTCAACTAATCTATAAATTTCACCCGTGTGATCTTGCATTGGGTGAACTGAAATTGTTGAACTTCCAATTGGATGATCTGAGCAGAGATTTTCTTATTGCAAGTTCAGGTACAATTAGGGATTCCTTGGCTGGAGAAAAACAACTCACGCAGTTCTTCCTATCAATACTTGACTCGGGTAAAGAATATGAACAATGGGCAAAGCTGTCAACTGCTGGATCTGGCACATTGAGTGTGGATTTCAGAGAAGAATATTCAGGTAGCTCTGAAATTGAAACGAGAAGGAAAAGGCAGTATCCCTCAGATCATACCCAGGTATTATCACAGAAAGATTGCATGTGCTGTTCAGCTTAATTATTCATGTGGACAGTTTCCATCATTTTGGGTTTTGTAATTGATTCTGAACTGTTTGCTTAGATGGATACCAAATGGTGACTGAAAACTGTGTACCTCTTTCCATTTGCATCTAACATAATGTCAACATCTTGAAACGATTTCATTCCTAGTTTGACGATGTAGTGCTTGAATGCTGAATGTGAACTAACTCGTATTGTTGCTAAGTACTTTCTTTTGAATCAGGAATAAATAGGAGAATTTTCAGATGTGTAGAAAACGCAACACAAACACGGAAACTAGAATGGTTTCATGGTAGGTTAGGTGATTATCAGAAGGAAAGTGTTCATTGAGGTAGATTTAGTGCATTCCTTTTACTGTGAAGTGTTTTGATGCTGGCGAGATCATGAGAGTATGACAACATATCTGGAGTCAGGCAATCACTGCTCTGTCTCTCTGCCAGTAACGTTGGAACCCTTAAGCAGATGGTTATAGAAAGTGTTGTTTGTTGATTTTCTGAGTTTAGGACGACATATCTCCTTTGTAATTGGAGTCAAGAAGGCTTTCATCATTTTCTCGTCTCTAGCTGTAATTTTCCTCTTCCTTGGAAGCAACTGGAAAGTAACCTAATAGGACTTGAAGAGGTTGTTAATATCAGCAAGGAAGAGCTTGCATTTAAGTGTCAAGCGCTGCTCATTTTCTTTCCTTTTGTTTGTCTCTAAGTTTTAATTTCTTGGAGAGATGGAAACTAGAAAGATTGCAATGATGAAATCCGAGGCCTATCTTTCTTGCACATTCATGGAGATGGGCTACCCTGCGAAAACTCGAGGTTGGCATGCTGACAACAAGATGTCACGAGCCAAGGCTTTACACGCTTTGTTATTTTTCTTTGTATGATGTATATTCTTTTCTCTTTGAAAGGTTTATGGTTGCTGTCAGCATGAATTTTCGCTCTAAGACATCGCTTGTTCTTTAATGACAGGATTTCATCGTGCAAGATGTCCGCCGCATCCTTTATGAGAGCATTTCCTCTGCGCACATTGATGTGAGACGCAGGAAAGACGTGCTGAGGCTTGTTGAGTTTCAACTGGCTGCCCTGCGAGAAGCTTTTAGGATCCCCCTAGAATTAGGTGAAGAAGACGCCTGTATCAGAGTTTCCGAGAAGTTACTAAATCTGTACCGAACTGGGAGGCTCGGGCATTTTACTTTGGACGACATCCCAAAAGACATTGATCTTCATGGTACTTCATAAACTTACCAAGTTCTTATCTTCATCTAGTTGGGGGACTATACTTGCTCTTCGGCTGCTAAACAAGATTCCAAGCCAATCCTGAGTTGAATTCGTCTGAAGTAGCCCACGTTGTACTGGAACGGCTTGTTGGGAAAGTATCCACTTCCTGTGGGCAGGGCGGGTCTGGTTTGGGTTGGGTATATCTCTCCAACAGGAAACAGTCTTGTGGCACCGGATTCGAGCTGAGTGAACAGCTTAGTCGGCCAGCAGCGCAAGTTGATGGTAGCATCTGTGTACATTAACCACCAATCATTTGTCTTCCGATCCTATTGCAAAGTTAATCATCAGATGTTTTTAGAGCATGACATCCCAGTTGTGCCCAACTACGATTGATTTGGACGGTCGGGAAAAATGTAAATTATAATCACTAAAGTTTTTTCGCAAACATCTTGTTTAAAATGGTGGAAGGTAAGCTTTTCCTTTTGCACATTTTTTTTTCCTTTTAATTTCTCACTAATTGTTTCTTTTGATTAGTATTCAATATTTTCAATCCTGAGGCTATTTATTTTGAAAAATCACTCTGTATAATGCCGAAAAAGGGGAAATTTGTCTTGGCCTTAGGTCGGCACGTGTCTCTTTTTCAATTGTTAAATCCATGACCAGAAAATTGCATGAAAGCTCACGGTGCCATTTGATGGTCATACTCATTAGGCAGAATAGTAGTCTAAAATAATTTCAGGACCTCATAAACCTCTCGTGAGTTTTAAGTCCAAATACTCTTCGATCGAGATATATCGTTGGGTGATAATAGAATGATTTCTTTTTCAATTTTTAATTTTTTTTAATTTTCTCTTATTTTTTCTTTTCTTCTCTTTTCCTTTTTTTTTTCCATTCCCCATGGCCGCGTGAGCTCTATTGAGGGTCAATGTGGTCGTCGGCCTCACCAGATCTAGCTAAATTGGCAAAACGCGAAATAAAAAGAAAAGAAAAGAAGGAAACAAGAAGGAAAAAGAAAAAAATAATTTCAAAGTTGCAAAAGAAGACTACCCATATTGGTGATTTCCAATTAAAACTGGCCGGATGGATTAAATTAGTTAAATTAAAAGGTTTAAGATTGAATTGACACCGATATAATATAGGTTTATGACTTTTCCTTTTTGTTAATTTTCCTGTTAATTATCTGAAGCATCGAGTAAACTTTCGCATGTTCGCGAAAATTCATATGTTTTGTTTTTTTTTCTTAAGACAGAAGATCAATTGGTATCAGTAAAAGGTTTAGAGGCAAACAATGCATTATGAGACTATGATTACTTAGGAATTAGAAAAAAAAAAATCCAAGTGGATTGAATTTTTATTCTAACCCAACAAAACAATAATAAATAAATATTCCCCAAAAAAAAAGTTGAAGAATTTCTGTTATTTCCAGTGCAATATTCATTTATTCACGGGGTCCAAACTAAGCAAAAACAAAACAGAAAAGCAAAAAAGAAAAAGAGGCGGGGAAAAGAAAAAAAGGAAAGTCCTATAATGGACTGGTATGTATCGGCTTCCGGCAAGTTTCAAACTGAACTTAAGCCAAGAAACAGAGCGGACATCCAAGAACAGGGTGGCAGATAATTGTGCACCCTGAATTGAATTGACTGAGGTCGATTTCCCAAAGTAACGAATTTTGAACATGTTCCGAAGCTTACGAGTTGGTGATTAAGCTTCCTTTTTCCATTCGAAGTCGATCCCACTTGAACTTTGAGGTGATGAGCAGCAATCGCCCATGGCTGCATTTTTGAGGCGAGCTCAGCTGCCCCCAATGTTTTCCCACCATGAGAAAGTAGAATCTTGATCCTAAATCAATTATGTCTCTCCCTGCAGTTTCCACCAACTTGAAATGACAAATAGAATAGAGAGCCTTTATGCTTACCGAATTCCTTTTATCCGAGGCTCATGTATATGTCGTGTCCTATGCAGCCATTGATCAGACAGCACCGGGATCTATTATAATTTGTACTAAATCTTTACAAAAGTTGTACAAGGTTGTCTTGAGACATATTTACAGAAACACGTGGAAGCTTATGTTCAATGTGGTCTGCGTTTGTCTTTGTAAATAGATATAAGCCATGCATCCTGAGATGGTCAATGATTCTCCTTTTTGAATATTGTTTGTGAATATTGTGTGAGTATATATCCATATGTGTTTACAGCTTAAATTTAAATATACAGTTTATAGACATTTTGTTCCTTCCAAATAAGGAAGATTTTACTAGATTTGCAAGTAGGAGTACCTGTCTCGTCAGACGCTGCGCTTGGCAAGAAGAACCGCATTGTGCCGATACTTTCAATTTCCCTTGTCGCGGCCATGATTGGCATCTTGGGGGCCATCTACTGCTGGTGGACGGGGAGAGTCTGCCATCAACTAGTGGATCTGGTTGAGGCACCAGCGGAGGCGTCGGCTGTGGAGATTGCTGAGGTGTCAACAGATGAGATGGTGACAACAGACCTGTAGTTGAACCCCCTACTGTCGTCTTCTTTAGATTCTAGTTAGATTCTTTTAGTAGTTTACTTATACTCACTAAGATAGGTTACGTCTTAAAACTATATTCATTAGGTAGCAAATCTCCTTTGTCAGAACATTGTGAGCATATCACTTTACAAGATCAAATATGTGTGAGATTACTGACGTGATTATTTTACTAGGTTATACAAATCAGGCTTTCTTTAATGATTGATTGTGTCGAGGTGTTTAGTTCTGAAATGGCTTTATCTGGAGTATTTTGACACTGGATGGTGGCAATATTTTTGTATCTGTTGTATGTCGTGTTTCTTACAATTCAAGGACATCCAACTGCCACGATGGAGAGGAGTTCTTTCTTCAGGTTAAATCTATAGGAGACAAAGTTAGCTCCTTTGCCAAATTGAAGATAAAAACTAGAAAATGAACGCAAGGGCTCTGATTGGTTTCTTTCCTCCATTCCTATATGAGAGCCTAACATATCCATCCACATCATATATTTTAGTGTAGCTGCACTCTCTGTCACAAGCTATAGTCACATGCCACGTTCCTCCTAATCACTTAGTGACTCTGCATATAGTAAGAGAGGCAAGAATTTATCATTCCTTTTGCATCCATAATGCAAAGTGCAACAAACTCTCTTGCGAAACTATACTAAACCAAGATATATCAAAGAAATCGGCATCAAAGATATTCATATGGAATAGTATTATCGTGCTACCTTGGGCATAGATGGAAAAAATGATGAATTGAAAGATGTCGGAAGTTTTGGATAGGAAACACGCTGTGTTTGGTCCATTGGGCTGATGGATTCTGTATAGTTATGAATTCAAGAGCTTGAAGGAAGCTCTTTTTGTTTCTCAATAGCATCTTGAGTGAGTCATAGGAAAATCCAAAATTTAATAGCAGAAGCTTTATAATCAGAACTTTAATGTTTGGACATGTATGTCAAGCATATGTTGTCAGTAGTGAACTAAGTTTTCTATCTTTCTCAATTTGCTCCCCTCTTTCTGATAGAAGTGCTTGCGTAAATGGGACTAGAAGGGGCTCATCATAGTTCATTGATGTCAACATACTATGATAGTTCCTCGTTCTAATGATGAACTTTTCTTTTCTTGGATCAGAGAGTTCAATCCCTGAAGGAGAAATTTTATTTCCATTTTTACGATTATGTTGACTTGATAATCTGGAAGGCAAGGTCTGAAGTTCTCACATGATGATTTTACTACATCCCTTTGCCCTTGATCCAAATGGACATTGCTTTTATGTCTCAGTCTTAATTATAGCTCTTATTCCTTCAATATTTTTTCCACAGGTACAGATTTTGGACAGGCACCATTCGCTAACAAAGTTTGGGAGTGTGGATGGAGGGGTAGGTCTCACTTTTTTTCTAAAACTACTCTAGCAACCTATTATGGGTAAAGGATATAGCGCAATAAATCCAACATTATGACTGTGGTAGAGATATTAATCACAGTGCATGAGCCCTAATGAACTTCAACAAGCTGGAAACAGGTAAAGATAGGGTTACAACTGAAGTTGAAAACAAGGAAGAAAAAGGTGTTACGTGGATACCACCTTTGTGATGCACCAAGATTAAAGAACCCATATGGAGCCCAAAAACTGTTCTTGCTTAAGGTTCCTCTCGGCTAGCTCGGAATCAAATTAGATGGGACATGGGTTATGCTCAATGATTGCAGCTCCTATTAATCCATGTCAGATGGTGCAATTGACTTCACTGATCTTGGCTTATTGTATTGCAGACTTTTGAGTTTCTTCATTATAATATTTGAATCTTTCCTTCTCTTAATCGGAGAGAGTATTATGCAGTATAGAAGATAAAATGACTAGATCTCCTAACTTCTTTCTTCTTCTCAAGCTTTTGGTGACAAGGAACGTATCAGCACCCTTGCGTTTTTCGCTATTTTTAACATGGAGGCAACTGATTTTTGTTGTCTTTTATTAGGTACTATTTGTCTCAAAATTTTCAACACTTTCCATTGTACTATTGGATCTTATTTGCTAATGAATTCAATTTCCATTTGTATATTTCAACAGAGGAGCTTTATCTCTTCTTTGAGATGTTTTGTGATCGTTTTCAGCCTCAGTCAAGAAATTCACTTCACTTGAATTTCATTTCTTCTCATTCGAACGACATCTACGCTTTTGAGTAATTAAGAGGCATCAAGAAGAAAGCAACATACCACCCACCTGGGTGGCGTTGCTGGTTTGCGCTCTCTTCTTCTCGCAAAAGGTCAAGAGTTCAAATCCCAGCTTCGTCATAGGGTGACTTACCTGGTTGCATGTGTGTGGTGGCTAGCACATGTGGCCCCCAGGGTTTACTCCCCTAACTGTCGGCGGGGTGCGGGGTTCCCCGGGTCATCAAAAGAAGAAGAAGAAGAAGAAAGCAACATTTACACAGGTTAGTTGCCCAAGCTGGCGCATGGTTAATTATAATATTTCATATCTCTTGTGGGTCATGGGTCATCTTAAGATTCCCCCCCCCCTTGTGAAGCCCCGAAAAGAAATCAGTGCTCTAGTCAAGCACTGATTTTTTGGAATTTCTCATGTTTTAACGAGTAACTTTGATAAATTTGACACCCGTTATTGCAAGAAAGAATTTATTAGTGTTCAGTTTCATCAACAAAGAAAAAACACAATGAAACATAATAATTACGGTGTATCACTCTCATCTTGCAGTTTGTGAAATAGATGCTAGGTTCTCTACCCTTCAGCGGTTAGTCACAAAGTCCTCCTTATTTTGCCTTGTCATGTTGCAGTTTGTGAAATAGATGCTGGGTACGACAAAAAGGTTTGTCTTGGAAGCTTCTCGAATGTTTAGCCCTACTACATGCATGCCTTTTTCCATGTGTTCAAAGCAACTTCAATCTATCATTATGAGGCCGGTTTTGTGACAAATTTTTGAACCATCAAAATTTCGAGGTCTAGCTTCACCCGTGAGAAAAGACGCTCTAGATGTTCCAATTTGCATTTCTAAGTTGCACAAGCTTGACCCACTTTCAATGCCGAGAATTCATATTGGGTGAGTTGGGGCAGAGGATCTCTTGGACTGTAGAGTTGCTTATTTAATGTTGGTCTGTGGAGTTGCTTGATTTTAAGGTTTCCTTCTGGTTCTTTTATTGGGTTCTGAGGGACCAATTTTCGTCTTGTGCTTGATGCTGAAGTCTGGGGGCCAATTTCTTGCCAACAAGAACATCGTAAAATAGAAGACTAAGTACACTGCATTCCTAGCATATGAAGGTAAGAATTTCAAAATACTTATGCGATAGATAATGAATGTCAACTTAAAGATGGCAATACATGGCTTCTCTCCCTTGATACTGTCTCTCTGTCCTATCGCTAAATTGTATAACTTTTCAGAGATGATAATCAGCTCAGATATTCTCTGTAACATATGGGCCAAACAAGCAGCCCATTTCTTTTTTTTTCTTAAAAAAGCCAGCCCAGCCCATCTTCATTCCCCTTATTTTGCTGTGCCCAGTCAGTGGGTAGAAACAAAACAGAACATATAGAGCAGAAGCAGAAATGGGAGATGAGAGAAAGAGAAGGAAAAGAGGAAAATGGGCAAAATGAGAGAATTTTGGTGCACCCATGATCCAGATGACTCACCAAGACAACTCGACACTATCCTATGATGCCGATATGTGATTAAGATCTTTAATTGTCATGTGAAGGGATATTGCAATTAGGGCTTGAAATTCGGAGTTTGTGGAGATTTGTGTGGCGAAGTCCGATTTTCAGGTCGTTGAACTGCAAATTTTATGGGAATGATAATTTAGGATGTTATGAAGCTATAGTATTTTGCAAAATTGAAATTGAGCTTGCGGTTTGTCTGGAACAGAATTTTGAAGTTCGGCGTGCATTCTGTCACTGCTCCGAACAGTAGCTTCGAGAATGATTTTATGCTGTTTTTGGCGAGATTTTGAGGCGGCTAAGTTGGGGTTGTTGTAGTGCATCAAAAGGGCTTTCTAATAACTATAAGTTGGCTTGAAACTAAATTTTGTGGAGGAAGTTTTGGTGCGATGAAGTTGAGTGCGTGTTCGTGTCTCGCGGATAACAATAGGTTTCCATTTGAGGCGAGCTTTTTGTTGGCACGTAGGTGTCGTGTTATCGATAAATAGGCGTAGTATAGTCAAGTCATTCATTAGAATGTCCATTTACTCGGTCTTTGATATTATTTTTAGATTAATTGTTAGGAATTCAAGTGCATCGGCTCAATTAAAGGCTTAGTTGGTTTTTGGCTTTTCTCAGGTGAGTGATACTATTTCTTCCTTGTATTTTAAACTCATGTTTGAAATATATTATGGGTAATATATGCTATTAGTTGAAAAATAGCATTCTTTGATGCATAAAAATAGGATCGGGTTTTTACTGCCATTTGTTGTTTGAGTGAGGAAACTGTGCTTTGATTTTAGTTGGGATATTTGCCTGAAAGTGGTTTTGCAAAACCTTTATCAAAGGATCTTGGAAAGCTACTGGTTTATATAAAGCATAATGTTTGAATTGTGAGATGATTCTGATTCTGTTGTGGATTATTGGAGATTTATGATCGTTGGATTGATGCTTAATGTCTCTGTGAACCCTGAGGGGTGTGTAAGTATATGCATACTAGTCTAGGATATCCTTGTAGGCCGAGCCACCGGCTTATAGTAGATGGAGACCTAACCAAAGGGGGAATCTTGGTTGTCTTGTCACGGGCGTTAAGCGTGACCATGATTAGACATTTGAGCCTGAGCTTGGTTAATAGAGTAGACCATTAACATTTGATTTGAGTTTGGGCGGTGGAATGGACCATTGACCCGTGTTTTGACAAGTTTAGCTAATGGGATGGACCTTTGGCATGTGTTTGATGAGATTGACCAATGGATTCGACCATTGGTACCTATTTTGTTGTTTTATTGAGATATTTCTCATCATGAACAACTACGAACAAGATTTCATTCCACTGGGTGCTCGATCTCGATGCTTTTCGTACGCTTCTTTCACGAACTTGTGTCCCCCAGAGATGTTGTGATAAAAGGATGGCCGTCATTGTCGAGCAAATGAGACAGGTCAAAGTACCTTTGCTCAATCACTGCGTAATTTCGTCCATTTCCCCTCCTTTGCATCATTCTTGTAAATGCAGGTCGAACTGATGGCAATGTTTCGAGTACTTAGGTTTTCTAAGGTTCCTGGAGAAGGGGGGGAAAACGAATTTGAATGAGCCTTAGAGGTCTAAATATAAGTCACAAATCATTCTAATCCATGAGAAATTAGCAGTGTTATATATTATTACATATGTTTGGCAACTTAGGAACTTAATAATATGTATCATTACACTCTAATGATAACTTAGAGTTAGGTGGTCATATAAGTTTCAATTAAGAAAATCAAAATCCTCTAGTTCTTATGTTGGACAAAGACAAAACCCTTTTTTTAATAGTTTTATGTTCATTTATATTTTTTATATAACAAGATAAATTAAACTCTCTCGCTTTCGTATAAAATTACTCAAACATGTCATTAACCAAGGTTTTAACCTGAATAAATCAATACTAAAAACGGACTTTATTATATGTCAAAGGAAAAGAAGAGAGAGGACAACCAACACTCCTATTGGGTTTCAACGACCAAAAACCAATATAACAACACATACGCTAATATTTGTCTTTGCTTTTTTAAAGAAATTTACGGGAAATGCATTTTAATTTCGCCTAGGAGCGTCGCCAACCCCAGATTTGAGGCAAAGGTCATGTCCTTCCCTAGATTTGGGCTAGCACCCTTGCCATGGGGCCACCAAGGCCTCGCGTAGGGCTGGTGAGGATCACCAAGCTTTGGGAAGGCCCAAGCCACCTTTGGCCCTTCCCAGTGGCTATGGGCTAAGCCATGGGGTGAGTTTGTTTGTTTGTGTGTGTGTGCTTTTTTTTTTATAGCTTTTTTCTTTAATATAAATTTGTTTGTAATTTTTTTTAATTTTTTTTATATGGCTTGGTGGGCACCATTCTATCGCCATGCAACTAATAAAATAAGACATGTCAACATTTTCCATTAGCCAAATTGGATGAAATTAGCGAAATAACTCAATTGAACCAATTTGACAAGATTTAATACTTGATTACACTTTTTGCAACTTAATGGTTTTTTTTTGAATTTTGAATTTTTTTGTATTTCCTTTTTTTTAAGGCTTGGCAAGGGTCATTGACGATTCTCGTTGGCCGCGAAACCCTTACCTAGATTGGGGGAGGGCAGCCTCATCCTTGGCCGCAAAGGCCCTAGGTAAGGCCACGGAGGCCTTGCTTGTGGTCGGTGAGGTTGTGATGCCTGCACCTAGGGCCTTCATGGCCACAATATGATGGTCCTTGAAAGCCCCAAAAAGAAGTGAAAAAAAGGAAAACAAAAACAAAATTCAAAAATAATTAAAAAAAGCTAAAATGATTCATGTAGGATGATTTGTTGGAAATGAAACTTGAGTAGATATTCTCTCCTATTCTGTGGATTGGGAAATGAAACATCAGATGACAAAAGAAATCACACTCCACATCCTTCCATCTATTCATCTTAATGATCAAATTAGCGGATGCCAGCTAATGATGATTTACACATGCATCTGCAAGGTGATTAATCAGAGTAACAATACGTGCCCAGCAAAAAGATGCCTGATACTCAATAGAAAAGCCAACAATTCAACTTATTAGAATAACGAGTTACTTGTTAGGATTAGAAAGACCCATTTAATAAACCCTCCATTAGAAATCAGTTCACACATGATATATATTCAGGGTCAATTCCATAAAAAACCCTCAACTATGGCTTTAGTCCCAAAAATACCCCAAACTTTTTTTTGTCTCGAAAAAAACCCTCAACTTTTACTTTAGTCCCAAATCTACCCTCCGTCAAAAATCACCGTGAACTCCTTTGATGCCACCTCGTCGACGCCGGAATCATGCGAGGGTCGCCTCGCCAGCGTCGGAATCAGGTGAGGGTCGCCTGGGCGGCCCTCGCCGGTGTCGAGCGAGGGTCGCCCGGTGCCGAGATCTCGCTTAGGCGGCCCCGCCGGACGCCGGCGAGGGTCGCCGCCCAATTTGGCACGGGCGGCCCTCGCCCGACGTCGGCGAGGGCCGCCCGACTCGGGCGAAGGGGAGGGCTGCCCAAGCCGGGTCGGCGAGGGCGGCCCTCGCCCAACGCCGGCGAGGGCCGCCAGATCCGGCTAAGGGCCGCCCTCGCCGGATCTGGCTTGGGCAGCCCTCACCCTCACCGGATTTGGCGAGGCTCGGGCGGCCCTTGCCGACGTCGGGCGAGGGCCGCCCGGGCCGGATCGGGCGAGGGCGACCCTCGCCCGGCGTCCGGCGAGGGCCGCCCGAGCCATATCGGCTCGGTGGCCCTCCCGGCGAGGGTCGCCCGTGCCGGGCCGCCCTCGCCCGACGCCGGCGAGGCGGCCCCGCCCGATTCTCGCGCGCCGGTGAGGCCACGTCAAAGGATCACGATGATTTTTTTTACGGAGGGTAGATTTGGGACTAAAGTAAAAGTTGAGGGTTTTTTTCGAGATAAAAAAAAGTTTGGGGTATTTTTGGGACTAAAGCCATAGTTGAGGGTTTTTTATGGAATTGACCCTATATATTCAGTAGGTATTACTTTTATGGCTAGTATTACTTTATCAACTCATGGAGATCTGCATTTCTGCACAACCTGAGAGAGAGAGAGAGAGCTTCCAATCTAATTCAGCGACAGTCCTGTGATTTTCTCGTTGGTCAGAGCCAGGCATCTTGATTCTGCGAAGGTGAGCCACCCATTTTCATTCTTTTTTTTTTCTTTTTTATTTTATTTTTTGGGGTGACGAGCAGTAGAAGTGATGTTGTGAGGGAAAGCGGAGTAGAAAATGGGTGGACTATTGGTGTTCCAGTGTCAGACGATGGCCAATGGCAAGGGCAAGGGGCCGTACATGGCTAACAGTGTGATGCATTTCCAATTAAGTCTAGTTGGCTCACTTTTGCTCTTATGAAGAAATTGACCAAAAATTCTAATGGAAATATTTTACGAGGCCAGGAATGTACATTTATTCTCAATGATAAAACATAACGCGATAACATTTTAGTTCGTGCAATATGTGTTCATGTTACGTGCAATGTGCGTGCATTCTACGTGTAGTAGGCGTGCTCCAGCCGTTAGCTCTCCCTATTCTCATCCCTCCTGTACACCTCCACGGGGCCGCTCTCACGACCCGCTTCCAGCATGGATCTTGATACTGATTTAACGCTACTAGGTAAAAGAAAAAAGGAAGGAAGATTTTCATCCTCAGTATACGTTGGAAAGACCAAACCAAACCGAGCATGTAGAGAAATTATAGAATAAGGAAAAAAAATAATAAAATGGGTTTAGATTGAACCTTTTTTTTAGTTTAAGATTTCAGAGAGTTTTGATTATGGCCTTCGGATCGGTTTAAAGAGAATTATATAATAAATACAATATTAAGAAAACTAATAGAAAAAAGTTTTGGTATGATTAGTTTTTTTTTTTAATGGTCGCTCTTTTGTTCATGTGGTTGATAATAGAAAAAAGAAAAAAAAGAAAGAAAATTTTCATTCTCATTATACAGTAGAGAGGGTAATGAATTGAACAGAAACGAAGCATAGCGTGTAGAGAAATTCTAAAAGAAAAAAAAATGATAAAATGGGTTGATGTTTTGGTGTGATTAATTTTTTTTTATGGTCACTCTTACGCTCATGTGGTTAAAAAAAAAAAAGAAATTTTCATTCTCAATATATGTTGGAGAGGGCAATGAATTGAATTGAGCTGAACCGAGCATGTAGAGAAATTATAAAAGGATGAAATAATAAAATGGGTTCAATTTGGGCTTTCTTTTAGTTTAATTTTGATTACGGCCATTGGACCAAGCTAAAGAGACTTATATATTAAACATGTTATTAGGAAAACTAATAGAAAAATAAAATGAACACTTTTTTTGTGGTTTGAATCTCGGACTTCACGGGAGACATTCAAAGTGCCGTAAGCTACCCGCCTTACCACGACCACGGTGGGTGCCTCGATCCTGCAATAGTTGCCCGCCGTTATAATAGCCGTCGCCGCATTCATTGGCACCTTATTTTTCTTGTGGAGGTGGAGACTCGCAACGGGAAGGACTCCCAACCGAAGGATTAGAGGGACCCTATTTCGAAATTCTCCTCTTTTTTCCTCTTAGTGCCCAGCTCTTCCTCGATTTCCTAAATTCAGGCACAGCTTGCGACGGCACACGTAACCTAGATAAACCTTCTTCATTTTACAAAAGGACCCCAATCTAGCAAAGTCTAAAACAAAGTGTAATTTTAAATCAATTCCAGGAGTATCATTTTTGCAATAATCTACCTTAAAGATTGTGTTCAGTTGGAAGGAAGTGTTGTTCGATCCTTGAGGATCGAGGTTTAAGTTGAATAGAAAGGCCTGTAATGTATATTTATTCTCAATGGTAAAATATAATGTGATAACATTTTAGTTCGTGCAATGTGAGTTCACTCTATGTGCAATGTATGTGCATTCTACGTGCAATATGCGTGCTCCACCCTTATTCGAAGTTTTGGCATGATTAATTTTTTTTTAATGGTCGCTCTTATGTTCATAGGTTAAGTTGGGTTTTTTTAAGTCTAGGATTTAAGAAAGTTTGATTATGGCCTTTCGACTGGGTTGATACTTGATTACTTTTTTTGGCCAGCATAACTTCCTTAGCACTTGTTGAACAAACCGTTTATGGAACTTCATCCACATTTATCTTCCAAAACTCCAATGCCGATCTGCATTTCTTCTTCACATCCTGAGAGCCAAAGAGAGAGAGAGAGCAAGAGAGAGAGAGAGAGAGAGAGAGAGAGAGAGAGAGCGGATCTTCGTCAGTGACATCCTGTGATTCCTCGCCGACCAGAGCCAGCCATCTATCTTGATTCTGCGAAGGTAAGAACAACATTCTTCTCCTTTATTATTTTTTTTATTTTTCTACTTTTTTTTTTCTGGGTGAGGGCGAAATTGTGGGTGAACGAACCGTTGGTGTTCGATGGTGGCCAACGGCAGAGGCAGGGAGCCGTAGGTGGCGAGAAAATATTAGACATGTCTCATGTTTCAGGCTGGCAAATAAGAAGGCATTTCAGACACCGATATGTGTCTTATGCAGACCCAAAGTGCGTCAGGCCAAAATTTTGAAAGTTCTCTCTCCCCTTCCCTGCACTTTCTCTCTCTGTCTATTCACGCCTAGTCTTCCCTCCCCTGCACTTTCTCGATCGATCTACCCCTTCTTAGAGCGTGACGTCTTGCCCATTCGAACAAGGGATGACCACCGCTCGTCGACTAACGACCACCATGCGCCTCAAGCCCTCAAGCCACCGCACGCCGACCAACGACCACCGTGCCCGATCAACGATCCCTCGCTCTGCCCATCTGAATGAGGGACAACCACTGCTCGCCGACTGATGATCTCCAAGCTGTCGATCCAAACCCTCGTTTGACAACCACCGCTCACCGACCGACGGTCCCTTGCTTCGTCCATCCGGCACTGGCTCTGTCTCTTCTCTCTCTAAGCCGTTGACCTAAGCAAACTCATAGGAGCAGAGGACCGTCGGTTGCATGCAGTGGTCATCAGTGGGTGTGTGATGGTCATCCAATGCGGCATGGTGATTTGTCCGTCGAACGAGGGGTTGGGTTGACGGCTGGGAGAGAGAAGAGACAAAGCCGGAGTCAAATGGGCGGAGTAGGGGATTGTCGGTCGGCGAGCGGTGGTCGTCCATCGTTCGGATGGGCAGAGCGAGGGACCGTCGGTCCGGCGCGGTGGTTGTCCGTCGGCGTGCGGTGGCTTGAGGGCTTGAGGGGTGTCGGAGGGGAGAGAGAGTCGCGTGGTGGCTCGATTTTCTCAAAGACGTTAGGACAGATGAGAGAGGAGAGGGAGGATAGAGTAGAAGGGGAAAATGTCGCTCAAAGTTTTAAATTTTGTTTGACAATCTAGCCCATTCACAACACGTGTCGGCATCTGAAGTGCTTTCTTACTTGCCAACTTGGCACATGAAACATACCTAATATTTTCTTCGTAGTGGCTGAGAGTGCAATCATAGGTAAAGTTGGGTTTTTTTAAGTCTAGGATTTTAGAAAGTTTGATTAGACTGGGTTGAACAGAATTATATAGTAAACATGATAATAGGAAAATTAATAAAAAAAATAAAATGAACATATTTTTATGGTTTAAATCTACAGAATTCGTGGGAGACGTGCAGAATGGCATGCACTACCTACCTTTCCCTGATAACGGTGAGTGCCACATTAATGCGGTAGCCACTGTCATTATAGTTGCCGCTATTGCTGTATTCATTGGTGGCTTAATCTTCTTGTGGATGTGGAGGCATTGCTGTCAGCCTCCCGCAGCAGCGCCAGTGGTTGAGGAGATCGAGGTTGCAGACCTTGCGTCCCATATAGGAATGTCGTCCCCAGAGTACAATTACATTATAGGTCTTACGAATAATGCAGAAGTTAATGTTCAGTAGCTTCATTTTGTCCCATTAACGTGGAGAGAAGTGAGTCAAAGACATAGCTTAGAGTATCTTTTCTACCAGAAGCAGTACTTGCTTATTTTAAACATTTCAAAGTTACGTATGTACATCAAAATTACATTGCGATGTTCATCAGCAAAAGCTCTTACTATCCTGCTTGACATTTTCGACCTCTCACCGCTAACTCCCTACTATATAGCACTTGATACTATTTAGTTTGTGTAATGCGAGTTCACTCTATGTGCAATGCGCGTGCATTCTACGTGCAATATGCGTGCTCCACCCTTATTTGAAGTTTTGGCATGATTTTTTTTTTAATGGTCGCTCTTCTGTTCATAGGTTAAGTTGGGTTTTTTTTTTAAGTCTAGGATTTTAGAAAGTTTGATTACGGCCTTCTGACTGGGCTGAACAGAATTATATAGTAAACACGATATTTTGGAAGACTATTTTGATACTATTTATTTTCTTTCACTTGTTGCTATGGATCCTTGAGGGGTTTAAGGGGGTTGTGATTTCTTTTTTTGGAAGACTATTTTGACTGTGTGACAAGCTTGCTGTGATGTAGAACCAATAGAATGTCCTTTAATGCTGCTTTTTTCTTTTGTGGAGGGGTCAAATTCCACTGAAAATATCCGTGCTCTTGAACACCATGTACAATGTGATGTCCGATCAGTTTGAGAAAATACACAAAGAAATCGGTTTGGCTTTACTATATCCTTGCCTTTTTTTCTCTTATTTCTCTGATTTTTCGTTTTAGGAGGGTGACATAAGTATTTTAGATCTGATTCGACCATCTCATTGTTGCTTTGTTTTACCCCCTGAAATCCTCAAGACCTTTACTCGATACTGAACCTGAAATGCTACTTTGATGAGCTAGGCTAGGTTATGTGTGGTTTCTCAATGGGTTCATGAAACTTGCAGATTGGGCATCTGCTTTGTGTGGTGGTAGCCTTTGCTATGACTGATCATTTTACCCGTTTCACATAGAGTGAGATATGCTATTCTTCAGAGGTATGGACCTTTGGAGTGCTAAAAACGGAAGGACATTTAAGTGCCAAAAGTTACAAAAAGTACATTTAAGTGCCAAAATCGGAGCAAAAGTGATCGTTAAGTGCCAATGACGAAAAATTCCGGCCAAATTGCCACGTGTCCATTTTCCAGCGATTTCATTTGCTGATGGAGCATTTTTTTCAAAATAAAAAATTCACGTGGTAATTTTTTTTTTTAAATTTGTCCACGTCAGATTTTATAAAAATTAAAATCGATTTTATTAAAAAAGAAGAAGAAGAAGAAGAAGGGGATCGGCGAGGGCTGCACAGCCCTCTAGTCCCATGTTGTTGTTGTTGTTATTATTATTATTATTATTATTGTATCATACAATTAAAGGTATTTTTGTCATTATTTATTGCATGAATTCATATTGTATCATACGGGAAGCACAATATGAATTCATGCAGCACAATTCTAAACATACAATACATATGCACATGCATGTGAAAGCCACAAACTGAGGAAAGCTTCCACTTATTTATAATAATCATTTTGAAATATAAAAATTAGCACCACCGACTTTCTGGAAGCAAGCGAACCAATACCCACGCCACTCAAACAACCCAAGAGTAAAGAAGGAATAAAGCACGATTCGTGTCGCCTTAAAGAATGTGAAAAGAAAGCATCAAAATTTCAAATCAACAAAGTACCTATGCAATGTCTACAACAATACCATAAAAAAAAAAAAAAAAACTAAAACGCACAAAAACTAGATAAAGAAAAGGGTCAATTCAAGCTTAACTACAACTTCCTCGATCGTTTGAATACTAGCACCTGAAAGTAATTCGCGAAAAACTCTAATCAAAATCAAACTAAAAGCAGAACAGATAAAGCAGAAGCCAAATATCAGTTAGTGAGCAGTCCACCGAGGTAGATCTCTTCGAATGATCCGCTATTGATCTTACCCCCGAGCCGGAACGGCTTTGAATTTCAAAGTCCTTTCTACAAAGGGAAGAACCGTAGCTATGTACAGAGACTAAGGAGAGACTTCATCGACATCAAACCATGATTTATTGAGCCAGTGATGAAGAGAGTGTGTTGGTCACTACTAATCGATAATCCAATAAAGGGAGAGTTAGCAAAAAAGTACTAAACTTATTGCAATCATGCCAATTAAGTCCTAAACCTTTTTTTTTTTGGTCAATTTAGTTCTATATCTTTTGCAATTGTACCAATTTAGTCTGTTCGATCAAATTTGGCCAATCGACATTGACGTGGACGCTAGCCAGTGAAAACCATTCGACGAATGTTGACGTGATGAATTTAACAATTTTTTTTTAAATTTTTATAGATTTTTAAAATTTTAAATTCTTTAATTCTTTTTTTCCCCATCTTCTCCTTACTTTGGCTAGTTGGCGCTGGCCAAAGGTGAGGGTCAGCGAGGTTAGCCTCATTGGCCAATGGCAAGGCTTTCCCACATTTGCCGCTAGTGAGGGTAGGCCTTGCCTAGCGCTGGTAAGGCTAACCTGACCATGGGGAAAAAAGAAAAGAAAAGAAAGAATTAAAAAAAATTCGAAAAAAATAAAAAAAAATATTTAAAAATTGCCATGTCAATGTTTGCCAGATAGCCTTTGCCAGCCGACGTCCATGTCAATGCCGGCCCGCCAAGTTTGGTTGAATAGATTAAATTGGTACAACTACAAAAAGTTTAGGATTGAATTAATACAATTACAATAGGTTTATGACCTTTTTGATAATTCTCTGATGGCAAGCAACTGTTGAAATTTGATGCTCAACTAGCAATCTCAGTATGGAGTAAGATGACAAATTTCAATTGCCACTAGATGAAGAAATTAATGAAAAACATCACCTCGGACTTTTACCTCTACTAAAAGTTAACGAAGCTTAGGACTCATAAATTTTACAACTCAAATACATGAAATGAAAATTTTAGAAATCAACTACCAGGTCGGTACAAATTTTAAGACTTCTACTATGATTGTCCCATGCAAAGTTCGGCTCCATATCTTTGTGGGCTTTTACCCCACCGAAAATTTGTTACCCTAAGGCTAGCCTATCAGAACTTGACATGCCCAAAGTGGAATGAAGCCCGACACAAAAGTCATTTTGTAGTCTTGTAATAAGTATTGAAAGGATCTATATATATATAAGGCAAAAATATCGTAACGGTTCAATAGCTCCCATCTATTAATCTCTGATGTAAGAGAAGAAAAACCAAGAAGAAAAACCGAAAAGAAAAAGAAGAAAGCAACCTGATATAAGTGCAAGAGCTAGTTCAGGAGAAGCTAGCTCCTATAAGAAAAAAAAAGAGGAGAAAGATGCTATCCATCCTTTGATCTAGTTGCTTATATATTTGATTTGGCCTGTGCTAATAACGATTTAGAAAAATCATTCTCCACCGCCTTTCCCCAGCTCTCAGAGTTTTGAGCAGTAATGGTGACTAAGTCACCAAACAAAGATTGTTCTAGAGAACGAAGATTATGAACAATTATCTGCACATTCGATTGAGTTTAGGATCAGTTAATGAAAAGATGCATTTGATAATACAAGAATGAAAGAATTAGGCAATGGTTTGAAAACATGGAAACAAGTTGAGGACTGTGTGTGTTGTTTCATTTGATATTCTTTTGAATGCATTTGACAAATTTTGCTCTCAATCACATAAAATTGTTGGGGTGTGGTTCATACTCCATATTAACAAGAAGGCACGGGGGTTTCACTGAACATAGCCCTAGTTTAAGGGTAAATGAAGATAAAAATCTTATGTCTCAATTTTTTCCCGCTTCTCTATTTCATTGTATTTGGCCATCGAATCCTAACAACATCAAGGTTTGGCTCTTAAGTAGTCAAGTGGAGATAAATCATGGACTCTATCAAAAGATAAATCATGTACTTTATCAGTTTTTGATGATTTACAAAGAAATCAACCGCACAAGCCAAAAGCAACATGCCGATTTCAATTTTATGTGCCCCGGTTTTTACTCACCCGCGCATTTCGTCAACGTCAGCATGGGTTATGCTACGTAGGATGACCGGTGGCATGCACATCAATAATTTTTTACCAAAATTGGTAGACTCAATTGGTATATTGTCAAAAAGTTTATAATTAAATTGACAAAATTAAAAATTTTGGGGTTGAGTCGATACGAGTGTGATAGGTTTATGACTTTTTCAATATTTTTCACAAGGAAGTTGGATATGCATACATTGAACTTCTTAATCATTCCATGCAATCGATGAATAGTCTAATTTTCAATTTATTAAAAAAAATTAAAATGCTTAGTAAAAATTCTTGAGGGAAAGATTTGGCTCCAGACCGTGCGAAGCAAGTCCACCTTGTCCAAACATCTGTACTCATGCGATTATTTCTCATGATGAAATTGTTCATAAAGTTGCTCACGAGCTCTAGTTATCAAAGTCGGTCCCTCAGTATTTAGTCAATGCTCAATTTGTTCTTCGAAAATAAATTTTGACCAATTTGGTCTTCGTGCTCTCTGATTTAAGCTGATCTATCCTTTTAGCCGACATACAATCAAACCGACTTCGTGGAAACCAATTTGGAGCTGGAAAAAGATCAGTTCGTTGGAGAGGTGCACGAGTTAGACTGGAGCCAATTTCTTTCTTCTTCTTTTTTCCAGAAATTACTAGTCCACTTTGTAAAATACCCAAATAAAAGTCAAATATTTGATTTTTGCAATCTTTTATACAATTTTATTTTTCAGGCGAACACCAGTTCTCCGGGCATCACACGTTCAAATGGGAATACGGAAAAGGATCGCCGCGCAGTCCATTTTTCCCCGTTTTCACTGTTCCGTCCGGGTCAGTCTCACCGTGATTTTAACGGCGAGAGATAACCGCCCCCGTCCCTCTCCCCCACCCCCGCCACCGAAAAAAAAAGAAAAGAAACGGTCTAACGAAGTTCGAATGACGACGTGGCGACTGGTGATTGCGTGGCTCCGCAAAGGACCACCGCTTCCGAGTGTGTGGAAGATGCGAGCCCAACTTAATCTGCAGCTCCGGGGTCTGAGAAGGAAAAATTAAAAATTAAAAAAAATAAAAGCCCACGGAAATTTTACGAAGCTATATAATTAAATATAAAGCGAGGGAATTGGAGGCGGTCTCCATTTTCCTTCTCTCTCCTGGATATAAGTTTCATCGTGGACGAGGTGCGTGATGATAGTAAAGCTGGCTTGAGGCTTTTAAGATTGATTTTTATTATTCCAATTGCTAAGCTCAGGATGGATATTTGCTCTTGTATGGCTTGAGGCTTAGTATGTGTAAAGCTGGCTTTAATGTTTCTAATGTGTGACGATAGATGATGCGTATTTTAAAGGGAAGTTACCGCTGTGACACTGCATATCTAGACTTTCTTCTGAGTTTATATATGCTGAACATCCATATTTGCTCTTGTAAGTTACAGATGTCTTGACTGTAATTGTAGATCAACACCAGTCATACTTTCTTCCAAGTTTGTGAGTCACCTTTTCTTTTATGCGATATTCTGTCTTAACATAAGGAAGTCAGATTGGCCTCATCTGATTATTTTTGATAATATTATAAAATGCTATTGTTGAACATTTAGCTTTGTCATTCTTTTTTTATGCTGAGTGTTAGTAAATCTGTGGCGAGTCAAATAATGTGCTGCCGTGTTTCTGTGTGTCACAGTATTCCCCCCATATATTCAACTTAGAAACTGGCAATATCTATTGTTTCTAAACTCCTCACCCTGGATAATCCCCTTGTAACTGAAAGAAGTTGAGGAAATTCAAGGAGGACAAGGAAGATTGATGTGAGAGAAATAAGATGAGAGAATTTTCTGTATTTCTCTATATGTTGTACAATGTACAAAGACGCCTATATATAATGAGGAGAAAGAAAAATAAATAAGGAAGGATTATATGCTCTAATCTACGTGTATCAAATCTAATCCTAAATTGATCTAAGACAATCAATTACAATATTTTGTATCTTCAAACATAACTTCCAACACTCCCACTCAAGCTGGTGGTGGCTTGTATATGTCCAAGACGCCAAGCTTGCTCAGGAGATATGTATGCTGTCTTTGACATAAAGGTTTGGTGAAAATATTCGCTGGCTGTTCAGTGGTTCTGATTCCTTTTGCTTCAATTATACTTTCTTGAATCTTCTCTCTGGTAAAATGGCAATCAACTTCTATGTGTTTCGTTCTTTTATGCAATACAGGATTCGCCGCAAGCTTAAGTGCATAATCGTTGTCATAGAACAGTGAAGTTGGTCCCTTGACTTGTATTCCAAGATTTGAGAGTAATCCTCGTAACCAAACTACCTCACAAACCGTCTTGGCCATGGATCGATATTCAGCTTCGGCGGATGACAAAGATATAGTGGACTGTTTCTTCGTTTTCCATGAAAGTAACGAATCTCCAAATTTAATACAGAAACCAAAAATAGATCTTCGACTCATAGGACAAGTTGTATAATTTGAGTCGCAATGAGCTGTCATCTCCATGTTGCACTTGCGAGAAAGTAGAATCCCTAGTCCTGGGCATTTCTTCAAATATTTTACAACCTTCAATGCAGCATTCATATGAGACTCTTTTGGATTATGCATGAATTGACTCAGAGTCTGAACCGCATAACAAATGTCTGGTCTGGTCATAGTGAGATAAATGAGTTTCCCAACTAATCGCTGATAAATTGATGGATCCGTGAGTAATGAATCATCATTTTCAGGTTGGAGTCCCACATCATAGTCAGCTGTGGTTAACTTCACATTCTGTTCAATGGGAATAACTGCTGGTTTACATCCTGATAGACCAGCTTTTGATATGATTTCTAGTATATATTTCCGTTGGCTAAGAGAAATCCCTTGGTTTGAACGGGCTATCTCAATTCCAAGAAAATATTTTGGTGACCCCAAGTTTTTGATATGAAAAGCAGAATGCAAGTATTCTTTGAGTTTTCTTACAGCAGATTCATGATTTCCAATAATGAGTATGTCATCAACATATATCATCAAGTAAATGGATGACGTACCTTTCGTCCAAGTGAATAAGGCATAATCATGTTTGGACTATTTGAATCCTGCAGCAGTGAGTGCATTGGTAAACTTGGCGTACCATTGGCGTGGCGCTTGTTTGAGGCCGTACAGGGATTTATGGAGACGACATACCTTAGACTCCCCTTGTCTCCATATACCCGGTGGAAGCTCCATATAAATTTCCTCATCCAAGTCTCCATGGAGGAATGCATTATGAACATCCATTTGGTGCAGAGACCAATCACGACACGCCGCAACCGATAAGAAAGTGCGAACTGTAACATCCTTCGCTATTGGAGAAAAGGTTTCATGACAATCAAAACCTTCTCGTTGTGTGAAACCTTTGGCCACCAACCGAGCTTTATATCTTTCAATAGAACCATCTGCCTTGTACTTAATCATGTACACCCACTTGCAACCAATTGGTTTTCGATGAGAAGGTAATGGAACAATGTCCCATGTATGATTTTCCATCAAAGCATGTAATTCATTTTCCATAGCCTCCTGCCATCGTGGATCTTTTACTGCTTCATAATAATGAGATGGTTCCTGTTCCTCAGATACTCGACTAATGCAGCACATATGATCTGGTGACAATTGATGAAAGGAGACATATGAAGAGACAGGATAACGAGTACCTGATAATTTTGAAGAAGCACAAACATAATCTTTTGTCCATGTGGGTGGATGTGTGACACGCCCGAATCGTTGAGGCTCATCCGGCTTTGGGACAGAAATTGATTCCTCATTCCTGGATATTTCTTCAATGGCAATAGTTGCTGAAGGAATTTCCTCTGAAGAGGAATTGGATTCTTCTTCATTTATCGCATAAGTCTGTGTATTCAACTGTTCCACAGCTATCGTGGAAGGAGAGGTCTTGTTAGACAATGGTATTGCAGCTCCTGGTCGATGCTCTGCAGGTGCAATAATATATGACTATCTAGAAGATAAATCTTCGTCAATGAGAAAATGATGAGAACTTGTTCACTGATCCAATTCTTGGGAAGAAGATAATTTATCGCGAAAAGGAAATATGTCTTCATGGAAGGTGACATCTCTGCTAATGAAGAAATCCCCAGTGGATGGTTCAAATACTCGATATCCTTTCTTCAAATTCGGATATCCCATAAATATGCATCGACGAGCTCGGGGACTCATTTTATCCCGAGGCCCCACTGTAGTCACATAGCATAAGCAACCAAAAACTCGCAAATGTTGAAGTTCTGGTTTCTTTCCATAGAGCATTTCATAAGGAGTCTTCCCATCAAGGACACGACTTGGCATGCAATTGATTAGGTAAGCAGCCGTGACCACACAATCTCCCCAAAAAATTTCAAGAATAGAAGCTTGGAATTTAAGAGCACGTGCTACTTCTAGTAAATGACGGTGTTTACGCTCGACAATTCCATTTTGTTGCAGAGTGTAGACACATGAGCTCTCATGTAGAATCCCATTGGAAGAAAAGAGAGACATACATTCATGACTGAAAAATTCTTTTCCGTTATCAGTACAAATGCGTTGGATGGATTTTCCAAATTGATTTTTGGATAAAGTAAAGAATGTTCTCAAATGGGTTAGAACTTGACTTTTTGATTGCATGAGAAACACCCAAGTAGCACGTGAGAAGTCATCCACGATTGTGAGGAAAAAATGCGAGCCATCACGATGTGGTGTGTGATAAGGCCCCCAAACATCGACATGAATCGGAGAGAAAGGGTTTGTAGTGCAAGAATTGCTATTTGGAAAAGGCACACGACCATGTTTTGCTAAAGGACAAATAGGGCAATGAGGATAAGGGAAAGAAGCACTGGCCCAATCTTTGATGATTAAGAAAATTCTTACCATTGGTAGCAGTGTTACACAATGATTGTTTATTCAATTCAACATCAGAGAATTTGAAATCACTAGGAAAATGAATCCAGAAATATAGCCCTTGAGAGACACTACCTAAGCCCATCAGTTTCCCAGTCGAAAGGGTCTGAAAGAAACAATTATCATAATTGAATATAATTCTGCAGGAATTTTCCTCACAAACTCAAGAAATTGATATGAGGTTGAAATGGAAATCTGGAACATAAAGTATATTTCGGAGTGTAATGAGTGGGCTAAGATTAACTGTGCCAGTCATCATAACATGTGTGATGTTTCCATTTGGGAGTTGCACTGAAATAGGTAAGTGCAATTTTTCAACCTTTGAAAAGAAATTTTTGTTGTAGACAATGTGGTCACTAGCTCCCGAATCAATTATCCATGCATCTTTAGAAATCGAATTCATCAAGCAATATGAAGTACCTGTAAAACTCCCGCCCTTATCAAAAGTATCCAATTTCTTTAAGGCCTTCATGAGTTCTTGATACTGGTCATTACTAATGGCTGAATTCAATCTGTCCGGATGCTGACTTGTGACCTGAAAAATTGTTGAAAAATCCCTTTTTCCTCTTTCTCTAGGCTTGCCATGCAATTTCCTGCAATTATCAATCGTGTGATGTGGGCGTTTGTAATAATCACAATATAATTTTCTTTTTTCTTTGAAATTACCCTTTGATGATGTGGCAGAAGATGGCCCGTTGGATGTTTTAGAAGCTGGTGCCATCATGGCCTCACGAGGACCGTCCGATCTTGCGAAAAAGGAGATGCTTCGAGCGCTGTTCGATCCAAGTAATTAGAAAAAATGGGAGCCGTCGAATTCAGTTAGTGGGTGAGATGATCGTGGACCGTCGGATTTTCGCATCAAATCCGAGCCATCCATCTCCCTTTTCCTTTCTTCTGCAGGATGAAACCCTAGGGTTTCATTTCGACGCTCTCCCCGTCCCTCTCTGTTCGCCCGTATAGGTGGAGAGGGCTAGTCCTTCTCCGATCTTCAGGTGGTCGGAGGTGGCGAGGCGTTGGCTTTCTTCCTGAACGGCGAGTTGATATATCCGTCCGAGCAGCGGCATAGGCTCCATCGTCAGGATCTGTGAGCGAAACAGTTGGTAAGACTCGTTCAATATCAAAAGAAATCTGGTCACCTTTTCTCGTTCTTTTATGGTTCGATATTGCTATAGAGTCGAATCTGGTCCCTCTAGCTTTTCTTCGACTGCTTCTAGTTCGTTCCATAAGGTTGAGAGCTTGTTGAATGTCGCGGTTATGCTCATATTCCCCTGTTTCAGATCTGAAAGTTGCCGAGTTAGTGAAATTTTTTTCACCCGATCCAATTTCCCGTACATTTCTTTGATATTATCCCAGATTTGTTTCGAATCTTCCATCGGGGGTAGCCCGGCCGTGACTTTGGGGGTGATGCAATTTCCGATCCATGTTCGGACGAGTTGGATGCATTTTCTCCATAGTCATGCCGCTCGCTTGTCGGACAGAATCAGGATTGTTCCGTCGATAAACCCATCCTTATCCTTAGTGATCAGCGCTCGCGGGAATTTTCGTGACCAATTTGAGTAGTTGTCGGCTCCAGACAGTTGCTGTGTGATGAGTCACAGCTTCGATCCGTCGGCTGTCGATGTGTAAAGTGGGTCGCTGGGCTCCGGGCGGCTGCTGGTTGCAGCAAATGGGTATGGAAAGAAACCGAGTTGAGGAACCGGGTAGGGATTTGATCCTGGGCTCGAATTACCCGATTCACCCATAAAACCTGCATGTGAAAAACCGGGCCTGATGGATGGGCTTGCCCCGCTTGCGGTTGGTGGGCTCCCATCAGGCTGGACATTGTAGCCTTGGATTCCTGGCGATGATGTATTTGGGCTTGGCCCAAAATAAAATGGGTAGAGCTGAATTGGCAGCCATTGGTAAGGTTGGCTTGCGGTGGGCTGGCTCGTAGTGGGCTGGCCCAAAATGGGTTGCTCCAGATTAGACTGAGCTTGGAAAGGTTGCCATGGCACATATTGGGCCGTACTGGGCTGTTCTTAGGCCTAAATCCCTAAAGTTGGATTTTGGGTTTCTGAAACTTGTGTTGTTCTTTCTCCTGTAAGTTGCGCGTTCTGTTCATCAGGTGTTGGAGAGGGATTCTGCTCCATGGTAAGAAGTTCCTTTCTTCACTTGATTTCCTTTTGACGGATTTGATTCCTGCACTAATAACCTTACTTTGCAGGTTAGGTTTTCTTGTTGTCACAAAAAAAAAGTAGGCAATCACAAGGCGGGAATTGTATGAGGAGCTAACTGCGCTCTGATACCATGAAAGAAGTTGAGGAAATTCAAGGAGGACAAGGAAGATTGACGCGAGAGAGAAAGAAGATGAGAGAATTTTCTGTATTTCTCTATATGTTGTACAATGTACAAAGACGCCTATATATAGTGAGGAGAAAGAAAAATAAATAAGGAAGGATTACATGCTCTAATCTACGTGTATCAAATCTAATCCTAAATTGATCTAAGACAATTAATTACAATATTTTGTATCTTCAAACATCTTCCAACAGTAACTTAGTGCTTTGTTTCATTAATAGGAGTGGATGAGATACTTTGAGCTGCAAAACTACGAATCTTTTGTTGTGAATTCCCATAATAGGGAAAGTATTAAGCAGGTAAAACTTATTGCCCGCGTTATTTCCTGGATTGACCGGAGCATTCTTGCATCAATCGAGTTTTAGAGAATTTTGCCTTCTAAATATGACTTAAAAGTTGGTGTAGCTTTCAGAACAAGTGGGACTTCGATAAAGTCTTCCAACAGGTTAAGTACACAAGGACTGTGATAGGAGCCAATCATAATTAATACATATACTAATTCTAGTTAACCATCTTTCTTTGCATGAAGCTTTTTTATGTATATTTTGTTTTTCCTTATCAAAAAGTAATTGATGATGACTGACATCTTGCAGTTTTTGAATTTCTTACAAGCCAAAGTAAGAAAGTTGAAAAAGATGGATAATTCTAGTAGCACTGCAACAATTGTACCGTGTAGAATTTTTGGACTTTCTTTTCGTTCAGTTTCTTACTATCATAAAATTATTTTCAAAAGCTTAATTAAGCCAGCTTATAAGTACAGCCATGGCCACACTGTGCAAGGAAACTGATACTGGGGTATATCTGCTTTCCTTCATCTCTTGTTCTTGTTAGTTCTCGTCAAGAACTTGTATAATTTGCTGTTCTCTCTTGACTTCCACATGCTAAGCAAGGCCTTAAAGAGACATTTGTTTTTGCTGAATTATAACTCGATATTAGTTCTCCTATTCCTCTCAACATGGGTAGACATTGAAGTGGATCTTCGGGGTTCCAATGGATACTAGACATTCATGTGGGAATATAATCGCAATCCAGAATAGAATTAGTAAAGATCATGCGCGCAAGACAAGTCCACAAGAAGAAGAAAAAAAAAACCCCATTAGCTTAGCTATGCTGGAGATTATTGATGCTTACTCTTTTGGCATCAGAAGGGTTTGGATATGTAGATCTATTGACAAGAGAATCTGAGCGTGTGAATTGAATATGAATTATGGAGGCAAATTGTTTTCCTGGTTAGAAAATGCAATTCTCATTAGGAACTTTTCCAACTACATGACGTATTATACACTCGGAGGGTATGAAAACATTCAACTCAAGAGTGTGCTGGCCTGCTTTTTTGTCATATGAAGTATCTGCAAATACAAAGGTACCGGTTGGAGAGGATTGTGGAAACTGTATTACCGAATGCCATCTCCTACACCAGAATTCTGTGTCAGTGTTGATCTTTTTGAAGCTTAGCACGAACTCTATGAAAATTACTTGACAAATGATACCAACGTCTATAATTTTTGGATATATGTCTTCATAAAAAAGGTATTAGTACATCAGTAGTAGCGTTTGAAATTCTTTTTGATTGAATAAGTCGAACTTATGCAAATGTTGAGCAAGATATCAACTAGTTCCATGACTCGTGACCTTTTGACATCTAATAGACCAATCTTGTTCCGTGCAGTGTGCATAATGATAGCTAAATCAACGAAAAGGGTCATACAATGTTCGCCTGTGGACATTCGCCATTTACGCCACATGCTAGATTCTTGCTGACTCCATCCACATGCTAGATTCTTGCTGACTCCATCTCCTTTAGCTTTTGAAACTGAGAGAAAGTTCTCAAGCATGAGCCAACTCCAAATTTCTGGTCTTAACAAACCCAATGACAAATTATGTGAAGGGAAGTGTCCTTGGTAAGCTATATCGCATGTGGTGCTTCAGAGTTCTTATCGCTAGTGATTGCTGAGAAAAGCCTCCATGGTCTATGAACGTCTCAAACGTCAGCAGTCTCTAAAACACAACAATAGTTCTATTTTTTTCTCAATGCAACACACAAGAGAAGTCAATTATCAAGGTGTAAGAGAAGACTAGAAGAGAATATACTAGCCTGTGCTGAGCTCAGTGGGAATGGTCCATCATGCAAACATATGACCAGAGAGAAATGCCAACTTGTTTCCCTAGCAAATTTAGCAGGAGAGATTTGAAAACTAACATAGAGCTAAAATGTAAATTCTTCCTATAAGAAGTGGAGCAATACTTACCCAGAATGCAGGCGGGTCACTATGCCTAATAGCCTCATCATTAATGTGATGAGTAGGGTCATAGGTGGGGACTCCTTGCAGTACTGGCTTCAATTTGGGGCAGCCCTCGATCCCTAATCGAGAAAGATGTGGCATGGCTCCTTCGACAACCTTCCACATCTCTAAATTTGACATATCAAAAAGAATTAAATGCTTGAGTTGAGGAAAGCCTCTTGCAGAGCAAACCATTTTTTTTCCCACAAAAGCATCAAACCCCAGTATGAGAATAGCCAAGTGCTGCAATTTCTCCAATATTGGCGTGGGATCTTCTTCAAGTTTGGATCCAAATAACGCTAGCTTCCTCAGTTGTTGGGGTAGATTCTTATGTTCCGGTAACTTCTCTATTCTTCCATATAATGATAGTGTACAGAAATATTGATAGCTTGACATTCTACTGAATTCATCTTTAGTGAATGAATCGTTGCGGAATCTAAAAGATGAGGTTTGAAGATGTTTCAAATTGAATTTAGCAAGTTGTGGAATCATCTCCAACTTGTTAGCACCACGCATAGTCAATTTTTGTAGATTGGTCATCTTGCTTACATCATTCACATCACACATCTTTGGAGAAAAGTTTCTCAATGTCCTAAGTTTACTTAAAGTGTCCAACCGTAACTTCTTCTGATCCCTACTAAATTTTTCCTTGATGACAAAATGGAGAGGAAGATGAAGATACCTCAACCTTCCCATCTTCCATAGCATATTTGGGAAGGTTACCACAGAATATCGATCCACAGACAGATCCAAGAATTCAATATATACAAGGTTTCCCATTGATTGTGGCAAGCTCATGAATTGACTTCCTTGTAAACTTAAGAATCTTAAGTGGACTAGCTCTCCCATTGATTTAGGTAAGTTGCCTCTCATCTCATTAAGGCGCTCCAACTTCAAAACTCTGAGAAACTTACAGTTAATGCAAATAGGTTTAATAAAACTCCAATTCCCTCGAACAGATCCAAAGACCATGAGAGTTCGAAGGTGGAGCATAGTGCTTCCTATTTGTTTTACTCTTGAAATGATGTTTCTTTCAACACTCATAGGCAGATTGAGAGAAAGCCTTCGTGTTTTGTGAGTTGATGCAACTTCTATTGCCATCGAAGAAGAATAATCCTCTGTCTCATTGTCTTGCTGAATGTTAAGAATGCTTGAAAAACTATCTCGCTTTGCCTTGGAGATGCACAAGTCTCGCATCAAGTCGTGAAGGTGACAAGTTTTGATCTTTCCACTCGAGTTTAAACATACTTGAATCATCCCCCTGTTAACCAACTCCATTAAATATTGCTCTGCTACATCTTCCACTTGAATTTCTCTCTCTTTGTCATATGCATTTGGCAGCACAAAGCCTTCAGCAATCCACATGTGAAGAACCGTTGTTACATGGATTTCTGCATCCTCCGAAAAGCTACCCAAATATAGGAAGCATGGCTTTAGATGCCATGGTAGATCATCATAACTTAAGGCCAACACTTTTGATACTTCACTCTCATCACCAAAATACAAATTGATCTTTTTGTAAACCATCTTCCACTCATTTACCGTCAGAAGTCCACTGAGCATAATGATAGCCAAGGGTAATCCTCCGCACTTCTTAAGAAGTTCTTCTCCTAACCGATTCATGTCTTCAGTGATTACTGCACAATATTAGGCAACAAATTGTACCTCAACAGTCATAGGAAGATGCAAGTGTCATAAGAAGGTACCTTCAAGAACGAATATCTACTTTTAGGTATATTAGTCAGATGCTATAGTTCTTTATAATCCTTGATTTATTTATACTTTTGTAAGGGGAAAGACTATAGGAACAGTAGCAAAGCTCCAATTTATTATGGTTGAAAGATCAAGAACCTTAAATTATTGTCTTTGTTACCTGTGGCTTGAAGTAAGTGACTCAAGCAGATGTATAGTAACAAAAATCCTACATAATGGTGAAAAATGAAAGTAGTGCAAAGATAACTCCAGTGTGCTAGTAATCTCTCGTGACTTGAGTGTGCTACTAATCTCCCACACAAATTCTAGTGAAATCTTCATGTTGCCACTCGTCGCATAATGATTCACAATTTTCCTAATAATCCAACTCTTATTGTTCATCCAACAATTCATGAACGCAAGAAAGGTGGACTAGATATGAACGCTATGGAAGAAGTACATTGCTAGGCTTCACATTATTCCATCAATCCTATTAAAATAGCTTATTATGTTGGCCACATAAAAGCCTCTTCAAATATTTATCCTCATCAGAGTAAAGGAGGAGAAGAGTTTTGGATGTTTGTTTAGAGGTACAGTTGTTAGCTATTAGGAAACCAAAGGAGCATTAGACTCCCCCCCCTATTGAAACTATGGTGCCTACTACTCCATGCATCGATTTTTTGAAATCCACTATAACTTTAGGTTCATAAATTTTTGAAGCTTCTGAAAGGCTAGATTGAGCAAAGATATACCTAGTATTTGTCCCTCTATCTCTACCTGTCTTGCCATACCTTCCACAAGTTGGTTTGCAGCAATACCCTCACCAATTCCAGGTTGAATTGAAGAAAGTCCAACAGCTAATCTCGCAATAATAACAAATGCGCCATAAATCAGAATTAAACAAGTAATATAATCTCTTGAAGCTAATGTATGTGAGGATAATAACCTTAGAGAAACCTCACTTTTCATTTTAGGAAACACCCTCTTCATCAGTAGCTCCCAACTCTCTTGATATGATAAGCACTTAGCTTCATGGAGAAAACCATGAGGATCAATATACTCCGCCACTTCTCTATTGCGGGTTGTTATCAATAGCTTGCTTCTCGTGTTCAGGATAGGGAATGCAGCTCGAATACCGTCCCAATCCTCTTTGGTCCATACATCATCAAGAACCACGATACATCTCTTCTCCTGTTGGATCTTGTATAGAGTTTCGCCCAATTCGTCATCTCTCATCTGCATAACCTCCTTTCTTTGATAAGGGATCAACTTAAGAAAAATTCCCTCCAAGATATCTCTCGCATGGTAACCTTGAGATACGCAAGCCCAAGCAAAACCATCGTAATAGCTCTTCACTTCATTGTGAGCGAAAACTTTTTTAGCAAGTGTAGTCTTACCCAAACCGCCCATTCCCCATATAGAAACAACTCTTTGTTGTTTTCCATCCTTCAACTCTTTCACCAACACCTTAATACTATCTTCCCTCCCAACAAAATCCTCCTCAAAATAGGCATAAGTACGTCTTTGCGTGGAAGCTCTCGTGCGTTGGCGTTCGCCTTCATTCACCATTTGTATGCCATAAGCCCGCATGCTGGTTCTCAAATTGGAGATGCTGGATTTTAAGCCATCAATCTCCGCCCCCACCACAAGAGCTTGCACCCACCTGCACTTTGCCACGAAACAAGCATACGCTTTGATGATGTTTTGTCCCTTCTTTGGTGCATCTATGAGGATGTATCGCTCAATGATGTCCTCAGCATCATAAGCAATATCTCGGAGTTGTTCAACCCATTCTCCAACTTGGTCGTGCTCTCGTCTCTCATCCGCATTCCTCAGCAAGCGCCGGACTTGCTTCAGTTGCCATTGCAGGTCCTTGACCTTGCCTTGCACGCCCCACAAGAATTTGGCCTCATTGATGATGAGGTTTCCTATTGTCTCCATCGTGAGCGAAACAACAGACTCAGCCATTGGAATTGTACTTCTGGACTTTGATCAGTAGAGCTTATGATAGAGAATGACTTGAGAATTCACTTTTCATGCACTAACAAGCTCTGAACCTATAGGCCTGCAAGTTGCAAAGAAGAGAGAAGAGGAGTAAGTACTTAGAAATTTGCACATCGCATTGTTAATACACATATTCTACACCGAAATGCAAGAAAATCACCATTTGAAATGACTTGAGGCTTATTTGGTCCCGAAGCAAGGCAACTTTTTTTCAAAGTGAAGTAAGCTGGTATTATGTTTATTCTTTTTCTCTTGGAGTTGCAACAAGCATCAGCTTCAAGTCTTTTTCTTTCTGGAAATTATGCCTTGAACTTGTTCGCCACAAAGAAAACAAGTTCTCAGGCTCTGGCCCATTAAGAATCTTTTGATGATTAAATTAGCATAGGACTAGAGAGCTTAAGGTATGGAATTTACGGAGGTAGAGAAAACATACTATTATATTTATAAAGAAATAGGTGGGCAACATGGGTTCTTAAGCTTTTAGCCTTAGGCCCCCTAGGAAAGGCTAACTCATGGTGGTCCATTTGGGAATCTATGTTGATTATGGATTTCTTTGTAAACAGTGTACCCAGTTATTTATGGTGAAACTTAAGCAAAGTTAGTCAAAAGCTTGCTCATAGAGAGATTGTCTTAAAAGTATGGTTAAAAAAAACTGGAATAAATCTTGTCATCATAAGTTTTCCTTAAGTATGTTTTACTTGAGCAAACTTTACATATTAAATTACACCCATCTAATAAGGATGTCAAAATTTCAATTACAAATAGCTACATTCAAGACAACATCTTATGATTGAAAAGAAATCGTAATTATTTAAATATATATGAGGCGGGTTTTGTATAGAAGTGATATTCTTGCATATATAATTACATGAAAAAATATAGATGCAAAATAAGAGAAAAATCAAATTAATTTATCTGAGTGTGTGTTTTATACGTGTTAATGTCATCCTATTAATAAAGAACGTGTGCTCCTAATAAATTCAAAAAACATACTTAGAAAACAAACAAAAGTTTGGACTTTCACTAGATCCATTATCAGAGTGAGAGTTGATTTACGCATTCATCATTGAGTGATTGACATGTAAAACAACTCAATTACATTATTGTATTCTAAGTGTGTTGAAATTTGTTACCGACCTAATAATTGTACAAAAACTTTTAGCCCAGCCCATTAGGATTGTGGGTTAAAACCCACTTCTCGCATTTACTTTGTCTCCCACCATAACTAGTAAAGCTATCAAATGCACTCTTGTAGCTCTTGAAATACCTAAAATTCAAATCCCAAATGCATGGGCATGAAGAGGTGCGAGTCGTTTCAAAGTCGATTGAAGCTCCATTTGGAACCTGAACCTACCCATTGAAATCAATTTAACCTGATGTTGCGACCTATGCCCGAGGGGAAGAGGATATATAGGTTTAGGAGTATTGCTTAAAGAATGGGCCTATGGCCCATGATTAGGCGTGGGTTCTCTTAAGCCCATAAGTCATGCAATATTAGGGTATTCATTAGAACACTAGCTTATTGGGGTCAACTAAAAACCAAGCGAGGCACTTACTTCCTACGCAACAAAAAATCTAGGGTCAATGACCTAATTACACTAATTAATCAATTAGTACACTTTTGGTACTTAATTTTTGTTCATTTCAAAAAGACTTTTGCTAGGCAATTCGAATTGATTTTAAACGTGTCCACTAATATGTGAGTTGATCATGCAGGTGCATAATCATTAAAATAACAATCGGCAATCAAATGAAGCATTAATAAATTGCAAAGGAAAACAGGGATCTAGCATTAGGGGATAAATATATGATAATCCAAACTAAGTTAAAGGGAAGCCATAATCATCAAGTGCGCAATTAAGGGCATTTTTCTTTAAGGGCAATCAAAACTTTAAGGCAAAGCCTTAAGGGTTTGTTCAAATTTGAGTATAATCTTCGACTAAAAGGCTTCCACTTTTTGAGAGAAAATTACCTAAAAACTATTCTCAAGCTTTTGAGGATTTTTAATTATTTTTCGGATTTTTTTATTTTTAAAATTTTTGGAGTTTTTGGAATTTTTAGTGATTTTATAATTAATATATTTTTATTATTTTTAATAATAGAAAATAAGGATTCCGACCGGGTCAAGAGACCCGGCCCGACTAAACCGACCCAGAGCCTATTGGTCCGTGTTGGACTAAGAGCCGGGCTAGCTCTAGGGCTGGCTTGGAATTAACTAAATTGGCCCATGATATTTTTTAAAGATAGCCCACTCAACCTCCAGAGCACTTCCATTTTCTATTCTCAGCCCAATCTATTCCAGCCCACAATACAAACAAGCCCGAACCCATTTTTTGTTTTCTATTTTTGGCTTTTTTCTCCTTTTTCCTTATTTTCTTTTAATTTTTTCTTGTTCTCTTTATTCCTCTTTTCCTCTTCCCTCTGGTCTTCTCCCTCCTGGCGGCGTTCTCACGCCCGAAGCCTCCTTCTGCATCTTCTTCACTGAACTTACCCTATGGACGGACCCAACATTATACACACCCCGGAATCTCATTCGTTCCAACATCGGCAGCCAACCTCACCGACCGTCATCGGATCATCACATCCGAACGCCTCTGCTCACCACCGATATAAAACAAGCTCGCTCCCGACGCCTTCCATCACGCCAGCCACTCACCCCCTTCGATGAAGGAACACAACATATATCGAACAAAGTGAAATGCAGAGACCTTATCATCCATGAATATCAAGTCTAATAGCGAACACCTTTGGATTCGAACAGAAACAGAAGCTATTTCATAAATACTTCTAAGAAACATTTCATCGAGCAGGTTTCGGGCGTTTAGCTAGGAGTGATGTGGCGTGTCGATGAACCCACACTTTGGCGTCGAGTTCATTCCGCATCAACCAAGAGACATTTCAAGTCAATGAAAACACGTTAAACAGATCATGACATGCTTTCACAGAAACAAACCAAACTTCGATCTCATTTTTACAAAACGCTGACTGAGGCATTATATCGAGCATTCGGACATTCGTTGAAGAACGAACGAACCGACAGACGACGCGCGCCGGGACTCATGAAAGCCAACCATACAAAGATGCGAGGTCGACCGGAGCTCGCGTGAGCCGTAGGGCCGCGAGCTCCGGCTTGGCGTGCCCAATGACAAGGCCGAAACAGAGTGACTCAGGGAGGAGGAGAAGACGAGTTTGCTCGCCGGAGGTGGCCCTACCCAACTTGGCGACGGCGAACAGAGGGCGAGCTCTAGATATATCGGACTTAGTCCGGTCGCCTAGCAACGCCTCGGAGCCGGGATCCTCAGGTCCAAACGATTTCGAGACTAGAGAAAGCAAGGACACGGATCCGACCTGGAACGATGTGTCGAGGAAGGGGAACGTTGCGCCACCGGCCAAGACTCCGGCGTAGTGGTCGCCGGAGGGGGTCCTCTCACTCCTGGTTCTCGCTTCAGCGTTCTGGGATCTCTCTCTCAGTCTCCAGATATCTCTCTCTGTGGGTTTCACTCTCGCTCTCCCTTCGAAGAAGAAGAAAACCGCTGCCCCTGTAAGAAGATCCCCGAGCTCTCTCCTCTCTCACGCAGTTCTCTTCCTCAAGCTTCCTCCCAGATCCACTCTCTCGAACAGCTCTCGCCCGAAAAGAAGAACGAACCAGCCCTCTCCTTCTGCTCAGCCCCCAAAAGGCCCGCTCGCCCCCTTTCTCTCCAAGCTTCACTCCCGCTGAGTACGCTTGACTCCCCTTTCAGTACATTTCCGCGTGCCCCGCCGCTCAATACGCTTGACTCCCGCTCAATACTTTTCCGCGTGGCCTAAGGAGAGAGAAGAGAATGCTTGCTTTTTTATTTTTATTTTAAAAGGACACGTGTCGATTCTTGAGTGGATCAAGCATGCCACGTAGACTGCTGACCTGATGGATGGTTTCTCTCCTTGAGGACAGTGCCAGTTTGCCTTATCCGAACGTATCGCGTTCTACGTTCCCTTTGCCACTCATCCTCGTCGAACCGTCCTTCAGTTGCCGTCCAAAGCAGAGGGAAGAGGAGAGTGGGTGAGTGGGTCGGGCTGGAGGAGGAGGGACGAGCCGCATGGGGGAAGGAAAGAAAACGAATGGGTCGGACGGGCCCATGCAGGTGGAAGAAAAAGGGGTTGGGCTAAGCCTAGCCCGGCCTGCTGCATTTTGTTCTTCTTTTTCTTTTTTTAATACCTTTTTCAATTTAATGTTTTTTGAAAATTTTAATAACTATTACTTGTAGTGCAAATTTTCATAAGGTCTATATGCGATGCAATCTAATGAAAATCAATTCTGCTAGGGGTTAAAAATTGGTTCATAATTTTCTATGTAATTGTGAATGATTAAATAAGTCGCAAAATTTAGGTATCAAAACTTATCTCGTATACTCTGCAACTTAGAATCGATCCTAGAACCACCTATCGTATCACAGGTTTTGGGGGTTGGTTCCAAGGTCATCCAAGTTCCGTATTTTTAAATTAACGATTGCAATAGATTATTACTTCTAATGACTATCATTTATTACTATAATTATTGGTCACGATTCATATTTAGATATATGAAAAATATGAAATATTAATAAAATAAAAGTTTTAGTCATGGATATCACTATTGAAGCTCAAATAAGTGGTTCTAGATTACACATTTATTATTGAATACCATAATAGATTGTGCAAATACATGAACAATAAAAACCCAAAAGCTTGTGTGTGTTAGGTTCCAAGTGGACTTACCAATTCTCTAATTTTTAAAATCTAAAACTTACCTTGCATACTCTTGAACCTTGATCGGTTCCTTCTCTGGTTTCAAGTTCTATTCTGAAACCATGTTTACCTTTACTTACGAAAGTTATGAAGAAATGGAACATCACCTTCACGAAGCGCTTGAAGCAGGACCTCAAGGTCAAATGCGATGGCTTTCTCTCTCTTCACGCCTTCCTTGGTAAGGCATGTACTATGCTCACTAGTCACCACTTAATTGATAAGCAAAGCTTCATGTCTTCAAAAGAAAATATGATAGTTGCCTCGCTTCCCAAGCGACCCACTCATCAATCTCACTCAGTCAAATCAAACATGTCTCAAGCGAAAAATGAATCATTTTATCTTTCTCTTATAAGAATTCTTTCAGACAAAAAATTGATACTCAACAATAGACAAGGAGCACTTACTTGGCTTTCAGCTAAAAAAAGAGCACTTACCCGGTCATCCAAATGATTGTACGAGAAACACAACATGAATTCATGCAGCACAACTCTAAACATATAATACATATGCACATGCATGTGAAAGCCACGAACCGAGGAAAGCTTCCACTTATTTATAATAATCATATTGAAATATAAAAATTAGCGACACCGACTTTCTGGAAGCAAGCGACTCAATACCCACGCCACTCAAACAACCCAAGATTCATGTCGCCTTAAAGAACATGAAAATAAAGCATCAACGACTTTCTGGAAGCAAGCGAACCAATACCCACGCCACTCAAACAACCCAAGATTCATGTCGCCTTGCATCAACGACTTTCTGGAAGCAAGCGAACCAATACCCACGCCACTCAAACAACTCAAGATTCATGTCGCCTTAAAGAACGTGAAAATAAAGCATCAAAATCTTAGATCAACAAAGTACCGATGTAATGTCTACAACAATACCATAAAAACAAAATAATACTAAAACGCACAAAAACCAGATAAAGAAAAGGGTCAATTCAACTTGAAGAAGAGCTGCTCACAAGCTTAACTACAACTTCCTCGATCGTCCGAGTACTAGTACCTAAGTAATTCACGAAAAATTTCAATCAAAATCAAACTAAAAGCAGAATAGATAAAACAAAAGAAACACTTGTAAGTGCGAGTCTTGCATTGTCCCTAACTGCTCGACTCCGGTTGAGTCTTAGGTGGCGTTGCTGGGGGTTTTCCTCCATTTGGACATCTATACTTGTTCCGGTCTCCCTTACTAGTGGCCCTTTCCCTCGACTTGAAGTCGTGGTTGGCTGTGGACGTTGTTTTCGGCTCTTCTAGGGACTCGGCCATGGATGTGGCCATTGATGTTGCGTCGTTTGAGCTCTTGTTTAGCCCATGGTTTGAGGCCACTCATGAACTAATGGTAGGCCTTCATATCATTCATGGACAGGATCTGGAGCAGCAACTCCGAAAATCACTTCACGTACTCTCAAACGGTGCCTCTCTGCTTGAGGTGCTTGAGCTTGTCACGAGCTTCTTCCTCAACATACGTGGGGAAAAAGTTTCACCAAACTCCTCGACGAACTTAGCCCACGTCGTGATGGGGTCGCCACTCCTATCGTTGGACCTGTGACACCACCATATCAATGTGCTCTCGCTAAGGTACGTCGCTGTTGTGTTCACTTAAGTTGTGTCATCGTTTATGCCCGTGGCCTAGAAGTACCACTTTATGCACCATAGAAAGTTGTCCATGTCTTTGGCCACCTATGAGCCTTTGAACTCTTTTGGCTTGGATGCGTCCATTCGTGGATGCACGGTGATCACCCCATTCACGCATGCAACTTCCACCTCGGAGAGCTTCCCTTTGAGCTCGGTGATCTCCGCACGCATGGCCACTACCGCAGCTTCCCAAGTCTCATCCTATTGCTGCAACTCTTGGACCAATGACCCCAGCAACTTGTTATGGAGTTTTCCCATGCCGCCTTTGAGTTTTTGCATCTTGGCTAAGAACCTCGCTCGATCGGCTTCCACTCTATCAATGGTCTGGTTCAAGTTGTTCATCAACCCATGGACGTCCATGACATTCTCCTCTAGAATTGTCATTTGATGCTTTCAATCTCCCGTTGATTCCCTCAAATAGGATGCAACATAGCTACGCTTGGTTTGGACGCTCGATTGTCCTACCATGATCCTTGTGATCCTCATCCTGGGCATTCGCGACGTTGGAACTGGATCGGCTATTGCACTAAACAAGGGCACAAACAAAGGTTCTGATACCACTTGTAACAAGTCATTTGATTCACATCAATCACACATGCTCCTGCGACCTTAGGATTGCTCTCAAGTCAGCCTTTCACTCACTCACTCACTTGAAAATAAGGATCGTTCGAGAGTAAAGCAAAGTATCATTCACTTGTAATCAAGCATGTACAATGCGAGGTGAGGGTCCCCTATTTATACAAGAGCTAGACTGATCCGATCTGTTGATCCCCTCATTGATCCGACGTTGGTGTTTAAATCAATACAATGATTACAAGGTTACATGAGGGTCTAGAATGTGGGAGAGCTCAAGGGTCGTTTGTTATGGCCAGCTGCATGGCCAAGCCTTGAAAATTGCAAGGTCATTTGACCACAAGAGGATGAGCGAGAAAGGACAAGCTGGAGAAATCGAACGGTTGTTAGGCTTAAGGGAGGGACTTGACCAGGCCATGGACAGGCCCTAGCCTCATTCGAAACTCGTTCGGAGCTCGTCATTCTCTTGAGCCGTGTCATTTAGCCTATTAGAACTTGACATGCCTAAAGTGGAATGAAGCCCAACACAAAAGTCATTTTATAGTCTTTCAATAAGTATCAAAAGGATATAAGAAAAGAAGAAAGCAACCTGATATAAGTGCAAGAGCTAGATAGGAGAAGCTAGCTCCTATAAGAAAAAAAGGAGAAAGATGCTATCCATCCTTTGATCTAGTTGCTTATATATTTGATTTGGCCTGTGCTAATGACGAGTTAGAAAGATCATTCTCCATCGCCATTCCCCAGCTCTCGGAGTTTTGAGCAGTAATGGTGACTAAGTCACCAAACAAAGATCATTCTCTATAACGAAGATTATGAACTACTGTTTGCGCATTCAATTGAGTGGAGGATCAGTTGATGAAAAGAGGCATTTGATAACATAGAAATGAAAGAATTAGGCAATGCTTTGAAAACATGGAAACAAGTCGAGGACCGTGTGTGTTGTTTCATTCGGTATTCTTTTGAATGTATTTTTCAATTTTGCTCTCAGTCACACAAATTTGTCAAGGTGTGGTTCATACTCCATATTAGCAGGAAGGCACGGGGGTTTCGCCTGACGTAGGCCTAGTTTAAGGGTGAACAAAGATAAAAACCTCGTGTCTAGATTTTTTTTTTTCCTGCTTTTACTCTTTATTTCATTGTGTTTGGTTGTTGAACCTTAACAACATCAAGGTTTGGCTCTTAAGTAGTCAAGTGGAGATAAAACATGGACTTTATTGAAAGATAAATCATGTACTTTATCGGCTAATGATGATTTACAAAGAAATCAACTGCACAAGCCGAAAGCAACATGCCAATTTCAATTTTATGTGCCCCGGTTTTTATTCACTTGCGCATTTCGTCAACATTAACACAAGTTGTGCTACGTAGGATGATCAGCGGCGTGTACATCAACAATTTTTGATAAAAATTGGTGGACTCAATTGATATATTGTCAAAAATTTTATGATTAAATTGACTAAATTAAAGGTCTGGGGCTGAATTAACATGAATACAATAGGTTTATGACTTTTTCAGTAATTTTCACAAGGAAGTTGGATATGCATATGTTGGATTTCTTAATTATTCCACACAATCGCTAAATAGTCTAATTTCCACTTTATAAAAAAATTTTAAAAAAATCCTTAGTAAAAATTTTTGAGGGAAAGATTTGGCTCCAGACTAGGGGTGTCGAGATGGGTCATGGACCCATTTTATGAGTCATGTTCTATCTTAATGGGTTAGAATATGTGACCCACTTTCAACCCAACTATAGAACATATGAGTTATTTTCGACCCATTTTCGACCTATTTTTGATCTATTTTGACCCATTTTTAACCTAACTGTAAAACGTGCTTTTCTTCTTTGAGTCATTCTTAAGCTCAGTGAGTGGTGGTGACTTACCAATGACTGCGACACTCCGCCGCTCGCCTCCATCCCATATCAATTTATAAGTTTTTTACAAAGATATATTTAATTGGTAAAATTTTTAAAAATATTTTCAATTTATACTTTTTACATTTTTATTTTATTTACTATTTTTTTATTTTTTTATTTGATTTGAAGTTTTATTCATTTAGTACAGAGCTTAGGGTGAGTTTGGGTTTCTCTATACGGGTCGGGTCAGGTATAAGTCGGGTATGGATTGGGTATGGGTCACTAAATTTACATTACATGGGTCAAAATGGGTTAAATGGGTCGGCCTATTTTTCACCCGACCCAAACCCGACCTGACTCACCCATTTGACAAGTCTATTCCAGACCGTGCAGAGCAATTCCCCCTTGTCCAAACATCTGCACTCATGCAATTATTTCTCATGATGAAATTGTTCATAAAGTTGCCCACGAGCTCCAGATATCAAAGTTGGTCCCTCAATATTTAGTCAATGTTCAATTTGGTGTTCGAAAATAAATTTTGACTAATTTGTTCTTTGTACTCTCTGATTTAAGCTGATCTATCCTTTTAGCCGGCATACAATCAAACTGTTTCCGTGGAAACCAATTTGGAGCCGGAAAAAGATCAGTTCGTTGGAGATGTGCATGAGCTAGATTGGAGCCAATTTCTTTTTCTTTTTTTCCAGAAATTACTAGTCCACTTTGTAAAATACCCAAATAAAAGTGAAATATTTGATTTTTGGAATCTTTTATAGAATTTTTTTTTTTCAGGCGAACGTCAGTTCTCTGGGCATCACATGTTCAATTGGGAAAACGGAAAAGGATCGCCGCGCGGTCCATTTTTCCCCGTTTTCACCGTTCCGTCCGGATCACTGTCGCCGTGATTTAGCAGCGAGAGATAACCGCCCCCATCCCTCCCCCCTCTCCCCGCCACCAAAAACACAAGAAAAAAAAGAAAACGGTCTAATGAAGTTCGAAAGACGATGTGGCGACCAGTGACTGCGTGGCTCCGCGAAGGACCGCCGCTTCCGAGTGTGTGGAAGACGCGAGCCCAACTTATAATCTCCAGCCCCGGGTTCTGAGAAGGAAAAAAATAAAAAATAAAAAATAAAAGCCCACGGAAATTTTACGAAGCTATATAATTAAATAAAAAGCCAGGGAATCGGAGGCGGTCTCCATTTTCCTTCTCTCTCCTGGATAGAAGTTTCATCGAGGACGAGGTGCGTGATGATAGTAAACGAGTCGAGTAGGCCAAGTTTCAAGCTAGGGCGACTTTTATAATGCCGTATTGTGCCGAGAAATTGGGCACGAAGAGATTTAGCTGCGTCCTATCATGTTCAATTTGCTGTGTACTGAATTGAATCTCCACCGGTTGCATATATCGTCTGTTTTGGCTTCTCGGCCTTCATTTCATCAACCGTCCAATTACGCAGGATGATCTTCACTACAATTCAATAAATGTTTCGGTCCTCATAACCCTCATAATCCTCAATCGATCTTCACATGATGTTGTGTCCGGGACTAATTGTAGTTTAGTGTACTAGTTGTCTCTTTTGTATTCCTCAGACGAATCGAAATTTCTTGTGTTGTGCATGAAATCACCCTTTGTTTCAGCCGTTCGAAAGGGTTCGATGAAACTATAAGCTCGAACGGGACCGATCCAAACCGAAATGTGAAAGCTTGGAACCGCGGACCTCTCTTTGATTTGAGACAAATTCACCTCAAGATCATGCTCTTTAATTCATTGGCAAATAGATACTTCCATATTCTATCACAACCAGCAGACTTGTATCCAGAGAGCTCCAAAGAATTTTATGTCAAGAAAATATATGGTTAATACCATGAAAAATTTCTAAATGATAAACTTATGACAATTTTATCTTAAATTAATTTTTTGACAATCAAAATCTCCAAATTGGTGCATTTCTGATAAATTTATCCACCTTAATTCCCATTAGCTTTTATGGTCAAATTGCTGAATTAAATGGTACGTGACAGTTGACGGATATACCAATTTGGATTTTATCATATGTTTATTACATGTATCAATTTGTGGTTTTTCATGATATTAATTCAATTTAATAAATACTAACGGAGAGTAAATTTGTTCTAAATGTATCAGTTTTGTAGTCAAAAAATTAGTTTGTGGTAAATATGTTACAGTTGTACCAATTTGAAATTTTCATGATCAAAAAATTAGTCCAATGTTAAATTTGTGATAAATGTATACGGGAGACTTAGGAGAATGAGTTATTTTGAAGATACCGGTAGTCTCTAGAAAGGACTTTTAACCTATACTCTCGATGAGAATTACGGACCGTTGCTTCTAACCGATTTTCGAAATTACAAACAGAGAGAAAGAAGAAGAAAAAGCGGGGGACAATGGAGACGGCGGCGACGGCAGCTTTGGTGAAGCGGATAGGCACGGTGATCGAGAGGGCTTCCAAGAACAGAGCATCTGCGTGGTGTTACAGCCCTCACATGGCCGCTGCGTCCCGTGCGATCGCGGAACGCCTTCCCCTAGCCGACCTCATCCTCGAAGTCCGGGACGCCAGGGTATTGCATTGCCCTTCAGCCCTTTTTCTTTATTGTCCACATTGTGCGAGCGAACTCCGATAGTTTGACGAAATGCCTCAATGGTTATCCGCCTGTCTACGCGTGAGTCCTGTTGGTTAATGGTTCTGTGAAGTGACAGCCTGTCCTCGAGTTCTCTGGTTCGCATTTGGGATGAGAAGATTGGGGCAATGTTTTTAAATTTAGCTGCTTTCCCTCTTTTTGTTGTCCAGGTTCCGTTGTCATCTGAGTATGAGCTACTGAAGCAGTACCCATCTCCATCCAGGCGAATTGTGGTACTGAACAAGATGGACCTTGCAAACAGTTCTTGTACCAAGGTAGGGCTCCTGATTTTTGGTTGCTAAAGTTAATCTTTCAGACTTTTAAGATTGATTTTTATTATTCGAATTGCTAAGCTCAGCATGGATATTTGCTCTTGTATGGCTTGAGGCTTAGTATGTGTAAAGCTGGCTTTAATGTTTCTAATGTGTGATGATAGATGATGTGTATTTTAAAGGGAAGTTACCACAGTGACACTGCATATCTAGAGTTTCTTCTGAGTTTATATATGCTGAACATCCATGTTTGCTCTTGTAAGTTACAGATGTCTGACTGTAATTGTAGATCAACACCAGTCATACTTTCTTCCGAGTTTGTGAGTCGCCTTCTCTTTTATGCGATATTCTGTCTTAACATAAGGAAGTCAGATCGGCCTCTTCTGAATTATTGTTGATAATTTTATAATATGCTGTTGTTGAACATTTAGCTTTGTCATTCTTTTTTTATGCTGAGTGTTAGTAAATCTGTGGCGAGTCAAATAATGTGCTGCCGTGTTTCTGTGTGTCACAGCATTCCCTCCATATATTCAACTTAGAAACTGGCAATATCTATTGTTTCTAAACTCTATCTTCTCACCCTGGATAATCCCCTGTGACTTAGTGCTTTGTTTCATATATAGGAGTGGATGAGGTACTTTGAGCTGCAAAACTGCGAATCTTTTGCTGTGAATTCCCATAATAGGGAAAGTATTAAGCAGGTAAAAACTATTGCCCGCGTTATTTCTTGGATTGACCAGAGCATTCTTGCATCAATCGAGTTTTAGAGAATTTTGCCTTCTAAATATGACTTAAAAGTTGGTGTAGCTTTCAGAACAAGTGGGACTTCAATAAAGTCTTCCAACAGGTTAAGTACACAAGGACTGTGACAGCAGCCAGTCATAATTAATACATATACTAATTCTAGTTAACGATCTTTCTTTGCATGAAGCTTTTTTATGTATATTTTGTTTTTCTTTATCAAAAAGTAATTGATGATGACTGACATCTTGCAGTTTTTGAATTTCTTACAAGCCAAAGTAAGAAAGTTGAAAAAGATGGATAATTCTAGCAGCACTGCAGCAATTATGTTAGTCGGAATCCCTAACACTGGAAAGTCTGCCCTTGCCAATTCATTGCATAAAATTGGCAGGATAAGTGCAGCAGGTACTAATCTTCTTATTCATCTGGTGCAAGATCTTTTTCCTTCACAAATTGCCCTTTTAATGTTTTGCATGGACTGTGGAAGCAGAATAACTCTTCTGCTGTCCCTCGTCATCTCCATATCTTTTCTGCTCGGGGCCATTCCTTGATAAAAATGTGAATTCATCTTAATATAATGCAAAATGAGTTTCTTCACAGAGAAAGGAAAGTTGAAGCATGCAGCAGTGAGCTCATGGCCATGTGAGACGAAAGATATTAGCAGTTTGAAGGTATGCAGTTAATTTTCCTTCATTGAAGCGCTATCTATGCTTTTTCTTGTTTCATCTTCAGATGCACACTCAGATATGCTATCATTTCTAGAAACTGTGTGTAGAGGAGGGAAGAAGTTAAACAGATCTTTTGCTTCATATGCTAGGTTTCTTTTCAAATTATATGTAAGCATTAGATATTCATATGTATTGATTGCTTTATATCTTTTTGCTATTGTTCATGGCAAGATCAAGAATAGAGGGGTTTGAATTGATAACTGCCATCATTGCATGGTTAAAGCTATGTCATTGGCCAGTTAAAATTCTATGTTGTTTTTCAATCTTGTCTTCATTATACCCTAATTTTGGGATATGAAATGGTAATTTTAAAGAAAGAGTGCTCGCCACAGATCCGTCCTCTGTGGTACAGTGGAGAAATACTTGTTTCTCTATGCTTGCTGTGTTATGGTACTGATGCTCATTTTTCTTCACTTGGAATGTTCTAATGTTGATACCTATGCCTGGTGATTTCATCAGATTGCCAGCAATCCAAATGTTTATGTGTTGGACACTCCAGGAGTCTTGCCTCCAGCCATTTGCGACTTTGAGACTAGCTCCAAGCTAGCCTTGATTGGTATTGTTGTGATTATATCATCAGTCTTTTCCTTAGAGTATATTGTAGTAATTAGCTTTAACAGTGTTTCTTTTAAACTTTTGTCAACTAATCTAAAAAGTTCACCCATGTGATCTTGCATTGGGTGAGCTGAAATTGTTGAACTTCCAATTGGATGATCTGAGCAGAGATTTTCTTATTGCAAGTTCAGGTACAATTAGGGATTCCTTGGCTGGAGAAAAACAACTTGCGCAGTTCTTCCTATCAATACTTTACTTGGGTAAAGAATATGAACAATGGGCAAAGCTGTCAACTGCTGGATCTGGCACATTGAGTGTGGGATTCAGAGAAGAATATTCAGGTAGCTCTGAAATTGAAACAAGAAGGAAAAGGCAGTATCCCTCAGATCATACCCAGGTATTATCACAGAAAGATTGCATGTGCTGTTCAGCTTAATTATTCATGTGGACGGTTTCCATCATTTTGGGTTTTGTAATTGATTCTGAACTGTTTGCTTAGATGGATACCAAATGGTGACTGAAAACTGTGTATCTCTTTCCATTTGCATCTAACATAATGTCAACATCTTGAAACAGCTTCATTCCTAGTTTGACAATGTAGTGCTTGAATGCTGAATGTGAACTAACTCGTATTGTTGCTAAGTACTTTCTTTTGAATTGGGAATAAATAGGAGAATTTTCAGATGTGTAGAAAACGCAACACAAACACGGAAACTAGAATGTTATCATGGTAGGTTAGGTGATTATCAGAAGGAAAGTGTTCATTGAGGTGGATTTAGTGCATTCCTTTTACTGTGAAGTGTTTCGATGCTGGCGAGATCATGAGAGTATGACAACATATTTGTAGTCAGGCAACCACTGCTGTCTCTCTGCCAGTAACGTTGGAACCCTTAAGCAGATGGTTATAGAAAGTGTTGTTTGTTGATTTTCTGAGTTTAGGACGACATATCTCCTTTGTAATTGGAGTCAAGAAGGCTTTCATCATTTTCTCATCTCTAGCTGTAATTTTCCTCTTCCTTGGAAGCAACTGGAAAGTGACCTAATAGGACTTGAAGAGCTTGTTAATATGTAAAGCAAGGAAGAGCTTGCATTTAAGTGTCAAGCGCTGCTCATTTTCTTTCCTTTTATTTGTGTGTCTGAGTTTTAATTTCTTGGAGAGATGGAAACTAGAAAGATTGCAATGATGAAATCCAAGGCCTATCTTTCTTGCACATTCATGGAGATGGGCTACCCTGCGAAAACTCGACGTTGGCATGCCGAGATGTCACGAGTCAAGGCTTTAGACTCTTTGTTATTTGTCTTTGTATGATGTATATTATTTTTCTTTGAAAGGTTTATGGTTGCTACCAGCATGAATTTTCGCTCTAAGACATCGCATGTTCTTTAATGACAGGATTTCATCGTGCAAGATGTCCGCCGCATCCTTTATGAGAGCATTTCCTCTACGTGCGTTGATGCGAGACGCAGGAAAGACGTGCTGAGGCTTGTTGAGTTTCAATTGGCCGCCCTGCGAGAAGCTTTTAGGATCCCCTCGGAATTAGGTGAAGAAGACGCTTGTATCAGAGTTTCCGAGAAGTTACTAAATCTGTACCGAACCGGGAGGCTCGGACATTTTACTTTGGACGACATCCCAAAATACATTGATCTTCATGGTACTTCATAAACTTACCAAGTTCTTATCTTCATCTAGTTGGGGAACTATACTTGCTCTTCGGCTGCTAAACAAGCTTCCGAGCTAATCCTGAGTTGAATTCGTCTGAAGTAGCACACGTTGTGCCGGAACAGCTTGTTGGGAAAGTATCCACTTCCCGTGGGCAGAGCGGGTCTGGTTTGGGTTGGGTATATCTCTCCAACGTGAAACAGTCTCGTGGCACCGGATTCGATCTGATCGAACAGCTTAGTTGGCTAGCAGCGCAAGTTGATGGTAGCATCTCTGTACATTAACCACCAATCATTTGTCTTCCGATCCTATTGCAAAGCTAATCATCAGATGTTTTTACAGCATGACATCCCAGTTGTGCACCAGTATGATTGATTTGGACGGACGGGAAAAACGTAAATTATAAGCACTAAAGATTTTTCATAAACATCATGTTTATATAATGGTGGAAGCTGAGCTTTTCCTTTTGCACATTTTTTCCTTTTAATTTCTCACTAATTGTTTCTTTCGATTAGTATTCAATATTTACAATCCTGAGGCTGTTTATTTTGAAAAATCACAATATATGATGCCGAAAATGGGGAAATTTGTCTTGGCCTTGGGCTGGCACGTGTCTCTCTTTTTCAATTGTTAAATCCACGACCAGAAAATTGCGTGAAAGCTCAAGATGCCATGTGATGGTCACACTCATTAGGCATAATAGTAGTCTAAAATAATTTCAGGACTTCAGAAACCTCTTGTGAGTTTTAAGTTCAAATACTCTTCGATCGAGACATATAGTTGGGTGATAATAGATTGATTTCTTTTTCAATTTTCAATTTTTTTGAATTATTTATTTAATTTAATTTAATTTATTCTTTTCTTCTCTTTTCCTTTTCCCATGGCCAACAAGCTCTATTGAGGGTCAATGTGGTTGTCAGCCTCACCCAAATCTGGCTAAATTGGCAAAACGTGAAATAAAATAAAAGAAAAGAAGGAAATAAGAAGGAAAAAGAAAAAAAATAATTTCAAAGTTGCAAAAGAAGACTACCCATGTCGGTGATTTCCAATCAAAATTGGCTGGATGAACTAATTAGTTAAATTAAAATATTTAAGACTGAATTGGCACAAATATAATATAGGTTTATGTCTTTTCCTTTTTGTTAATTTTCCTGTTAATTATCTAAAGTATCAAGTGAACTTTCACACATTGACGGAAATTCATATGTTTTGTTTTTTTTTTCTTAAGATAGAAGATCAATTGGTATCAGTAAAAGGTTTAGAGGCAAACAATGCATTATGATACTATGGATTACTAAGGAATTCAAAATAAAAAAAAATTAAAGTGGATTGAATTATTTGTTCTAACCCAACAAAACAATAATAAATAAATAAATATTCTAAAAAAATTGGAGAATTTCTGCTGTGTCCGGCGGGGAATAAAGAGTTTAAAGGATCATTAAATTAATTATGCAATATTCATTTGTTTATGGGGTCCAAACTAAGCTAAAAAAGAAAAGAAAAGAAAAAGAGGCGGGGAAAAGAAAAAAAGGAAAGTCCTATCATGGACTGGTGTATTATATCGGCTTCCGGCAAGCTTCAAACTGAACTTAAGCCAAGAAACAGAGCGGATAATCCAAAAACAAGGTGGCAGATAGTTGGGCACCCTGAATTGAATTGATTGAGGTCGATCTGTCAAAGTACTGAATTTTGACCGTGTTCCGAAGCTTATGAGTTGGTGATTAAGCTTCCTTTTTCCATCTGAAGTCAATTCCGCTTGAACTTTGAGGTGATGAGCACCAATCGCCCATGGCTGCCATTTTTGAAGGGAGCTCAGCTGCCCTCAACGTTTTCCCGTTACTAGAAAGTAGAAGAGAGAGTAGAATCCTGATCCTAAATCAATTATGTCGAGTTTTCCCTGTGGTTTCCACCAACTTGAAATGACAAATATAATAGAGAGCCTATATGCTTACTAAATTCCTTTTATCCGAGGCCAATATATATGTCGTGTCCTATGCAGCCATTTAGCGGCCAGCACTGGGATCTATCATAATTTGTACTAAGTCTTTACATAAGTTGTATAAGGTTGTGTCGAGACATAATTTGCAGAAACACATGGAAACTTATGTTCAATGGGATCTGTACTTGTCTTTGTGAATGGTTGATGATTCTCCTTTTTGAATATGGTTTGAGTATGTATCCATATGTGTTTACGGCCTAAATCTAAATATACAGTTTGTAGATATTGTGTTACGTCCAAATGAGGAAGATTTTACAAGATTTGCAAGTAGAAGTGCCTGTCCCGCCATATGTTGCGCCTGGCAAGAAGAACCGCGCTGCGCTGATACTTTCGATTTCCCTTGTCGTGGCCATGATTAGCATCCTGGGGGCTATCTACTGCTGGTTGACAAGGAGAGTCTGCCATCAACTAGTAGATCCGGCTGAGCCACCGGCAGAGGCGATGGCTGTGGAGATAGCTGAGGCGCTAGCAGATGAGATGGTGACGACAGACCTGCAGTCGGACCCCCCCACTGTCGTCTTCTTCAGATTCTAGTTAGATTTTTTAGTAGTTTACTTACTAGGATAGATTATGTCTTAAAATAATATTCATTATGTAGCAAATCTCCTTTGTCGGAACATTGTGAGCATATCACTTTACAAGATCAAATTTGTGTGAGATTACTGATGTGGTTTATTTTACTAGGTTATACAAATCAGACTTTCTTTAATGATTGATTGTGTCAAGGTGTTTAGTTCTGAAATGGCTTTATCTAGAGTATTTTGACATTGGATGGTTCCAATATTCCTGTATCTGTTGTATGTCGTGTCTCTTGCAATTTAAGGGCATCTAATTGCCACGATGGAGAGCGGTTATTTCTTTAGGTTAATTCTATGGGAGACAAGGTTAGCTCCTTTGCCAAATATGAAGCTGATTGGTTTCTTTCCTCTCCATCCACATCATATATTTTAGTGGGGTCCCTCCCTCTGTCACAACTATAGTCACATGCCACGTTCCTCATAATCACTTAGTGACTGTACAAATAGCAAGAGAGGCAAGAATTTGTCGTTCATTTTGCATCCATAGTGCAAAGTGCAGCAAACTCTCCTGCAAGACTATATTAAACCTAGAAATATCAAAGAAATTGGTATCGAAGATATTTATATGGAAGAGTATTATTAAGCTACCTTGGGTTTAGATGGAAAAAAAGAAATTAAACTATTGTTGGAAGTTTTAGATAGGAAACACACTGTATCTATTCCATTCAGCTGATGGATTCTATATAGTTCTGAAGTCAAGAGCTTGAAGGAAGCTCCTTTTGTTTCTCAATGGCATTTTGAGTGAGTCATAGGAAAATCCAAAATTTAATAGTAGAAGCTTTATGATCGGAACTTGATATTGGACATGTATCTCTAGTATATGTTATCAGTAGTGAACTAAGTTTGCTATCTTTCTCAATTTGCTCCCCTTTCTAATACAAGTACTTGCTCAAATGATACTAGAAGGGGCTCTTCATAATTCTTTGATATCAACATACTATGATTGTTCCTTGTTCTAATGATGAACTTTTCTTTTTTTTGGATCAAAGAGTTCAATCCCTGAAGAAGAAATTTTATTTCCGTTTCCAAGATTATGTTGACTTGATAATTCGAAAGGCAAGGTCTGAAGTTATCACAGGATGATTTTACATCCCTTTGCCCTTGATCCAAATGGACATTGCTTTTGTGTCTCTGTCTTAATTATAGCTCTTATTCCTTCAACATTTTTTTCGACAGGTACAGTTTTTGGATAGGCACCATTTGCTAATGAAGGTAGGGAGTGTGGATGGAGGGGTAGGTCTCACTTTTTATCTAAAACTACTCTAGCAACCTGTTATAGATGAAGTATATAGCGTAGTAATTCCAGATTACGATCATGGTAGAGATATTAATCACAGTGCCTGAGCCCTAATGAACTTCAAGTTGGAAACAAGGTAAAGATAGGGTTACATCTCAAGCTGAAAACAAGGAAAAAAAGAAAAAAGTGTTACGTGGATACCACCTTTGTGATGCATCAAGATTAAAGAATGGATATGGAGCCCAAAAACTATTCTAGCTTAAGGTTCCTCTCCGCTAGCTCATAATCTAATTAGATGAGACACGGGTCATGCTCAATTAGTGCAGCTCCTACTACATGTCAGATGGTGCACTTGACTTCATTGATCCTGGCTTATTGTATTGTAGACTTTTGAGTTTCTTCATTTTAAGACTCTAGTCTTTCCTTCTCTTAATTGGAGAATGTAGTTTGTAATATAGAAGATAAAGGACTAGATCTCCTGACCTTTTTTTCTATTCAAGCTTTTGGTGACAAGGATTGCTGATAGGCACCCTTGCGTTCTTTGCTGTTTATAACATGGAGGCAACTGATTTTGCTGCCTTTTATGGGGTACTATTTGTCTCAAAATTTTCGATACTTTCCATTGTACTATTGAAACTTATTTGCTGATATTTCAGCAGAGGAGCTTTATCTCTCCTTTGAGATGTTTTGTGATCATTTTCAGTCTCAGTCAAGAAATTCACTTCACTTGAATTTCGTTGCTTCTCATTCGAACAGCATCTACGCTTTTGAGCAATTAAGAGGCATCAAGAAGAAAGCAACCTTCTTTACCAAAAAAAGAGAGAAGAAAGCAACCTTTACATAGGTTAGTTGTCCAAGTTGGCGCATGGTTAATTATAATATTTCATATCTCCTGTGGGTCATCTTAAGTCCCCCCCCTCTTGTGAAGCCCTGAATAGAAATGATTCTAGATTGGATAAATGTACAATATGTTCATCCTCATAGTGCTTCTCTTGACCTATAAAGTAAGGGGAAAATTCAGTAAACCTGGAAACCTCATCAGTGCTCTAGTCAGGCACTGATTTTTTGGAATTTCTCATGTTTTAACGAGTAACTTTGATAAATTTGACACCCGTTATTGCAAGAAAGAATTTATTAGTGTTGAGTTTCATCAACAAAGAAAAAACACAATGAAACATAATAATAAAGGTGTATCACTCTCATGTTGCAGTTTGTGAAATAGATGATGGGTTCTCTACCCTTCAGCGGTCAGTCACAAAGTCCTCCCTATTTTGCCTTGTCATCTCGTAGTTTGTGAAATAGATGCTGGGTACGACAAAAAGGTTTGTCTTGGAAGCTTCTCGAATGTTTAGTCCTACTACATGCATGTCTTTTTTCCATGTGCGCAAAGCAACTTCAATCTTGCATTATGAGGTCAGCTTTGTGAAAAATTTTCAAACCATCAAAATTTTGAGGCCTAGCTTCACCAGTGAGAAAAGACGCTCTAGATGTTCCAATTTGCATTTCTAAGTTGCACAAGCTTGACCCACTTTCAATGCCGAGAATTCATATTGGGTGAGCTGGGGCAGAAGATCTCTTGGACTATATAGTTGCTTGTTTAATGTTGGCTTGTGGAGTCACTTGATTTAAGGTTTCCTTCTGGTTCTTTTATTGGGTTCTGAGGGACCAATTGTCGTCTTGTGCTTGATGCTAAAGTCTGGGGGCCTTTTTCTTGCCAACACAAACACCGTAAAATAGAAGACCAAGTACACTGCATTCCTAGCATATGAAGCTAAGAATTTCAAAGTACTTATGCGACAGATAATGACTGTCAACTTAAAGATGGCAATACATGGCTTCTCTTCCTCGATACTGTCTCTGTCCTATCGCTAAATTGTATAACTTTTCAGAGATGATAATCAACTCAGGTATGCTCTATTTAATTTCTTTACTGTGGCACATCTTCCACCAGCAGAGGTCCACCATTTTAGCAGCCTCGTGGAGTTACATATATGGGCCACAGCACCTTGTAATTGAAGATTACCGACATGTCCATTTGAGGTTTTACACATGCAGAAGCAAATCATCGATGATTGATCTTTTTAACGTTGAGTAATTGCTAGGAGTTTTCCCTTAGGTAGCTTTCAGGGAAAAAGGAAAAAAATTGCACGTCTTTTGCTAAGCGTGTGCCCAGAGAAGTCGGCAATGGCAAAATGATGCAAGATTTCTGCCTACAATAGTTTGTTACATAGAAAATTCTATGCAACTTTGATAAAATTTTTCCATTTATCCGTGCACTTTGCCCTAGTCTTGGATGCAAATTGGAACATCTAGAGGTTCCAATTGAAAATGGTCTTAGAGGAATTTTCTTATGAAAGCTACTAGGAAAACAGAAAGAGGAAATAACAAGTAATTGATCACAAAGAGGCGATTCTTCCATGAGCAGTTCGAAAATGGAAGACTATCCAGGATGAGTAGCTCTTCCACGGTGAGAGTAAATGTGATATGGGGAGGAGTAGCGAGATCGTCTAAAGATAAAGATGTGGCAACCTACTTGACAAGAGAAGTTGCGGATCCAATCTCGTCAGGTCAACCAGCAATTGAGTTGTTATAGGAGACATCTAATGACTTAAGCATCGAATGCCTGGGAAGGATAACGCTCACAAGAATAAAATGAGCTCTTAAAAAAGGAAAAACAATTGAGATAAGAGTGAGTTTATTATGGCTTACATTCAGCTAGAAGGGGCTCATCATAGTTCTTTGATATCAACATACTATGATAGTTCCTTGTTCTAATGATGAACTTTTCTTTTTTTTGGATCAGAGAGTTCAATCCCTGAAAAGGAAATTTCATTTCCATTTCCAAGATTATGTTGACTTGATAATCTAGAAGGCAAGGTTTGAAGTTCTCACAGGATGGTTTTACTACATCCCTTTGCCCTTGATCCAAATGGACATTGCTTTTGTGTCTCTGTCTTAATTATAGCTCTTATTCCTTCAATATTTTTTCAACATGTACGGTTTTTGGACGGGCACCATTTGCTAATGAAGTTTGGGAGTGTGGATGGAGGGGTAGGTCTCACTTTTTTTCTACAACTACTCTAGCAACCTGTTGTAGGTAAAGTATATAGTGCAATAAATCCAAGATTAGGATCATGGTAGAGATATTAATCACAGTGCCTGAGCCCTAATGAACTTCAAGCTGGAAACAAGGTAAAGATAGGGTTACATCTCAAGCTGAAAACAAGGAAAAAAGACAAAAAAAAAAAAACTGTTACGTGGAGACCACCTTTGTGATGCATCAAGATTAAAGAACCCATATGGAGCCCAAAAACTATTCTTGCTTAAGGTTCCTCTCCGCTAGCTCATAATCAAATTAGATGAGACACGGGTTATGCTCAAGAGTGTAGCTCCTATTAATCCATGTCAGATGGTGCAATTGACTTCACTGATCCTGGCTTATTGTATTGTAGACTTTTGAGTTTCTTCATTTTAAGACTCGCATCTTTCCTTCTCTTAATTGGAGAAAGTATTTTGTAGTACTGCAGATAAAGGACTAGATCTTCTGACGTTTTTTCTTGTCAAGCTTTTGATGACGAGGAATGCTGATTGGCGCCCTTGCGTTCTTTGCTATTTTTAACATGGAGGCAACTCATTTTGTTGCCCTTCACAAGGTACTATTTGTCTCAAAATTTTCGACAGTTTGTATATTTCAACAGAGGAGCTTTATCTCTCCTTTGAGATGTTTTATGATCGTTTTCAGCCATAGTCAAGAAATTAAGAGGCATAAAAAAGGAAAGCCACCTTTACGCAGGTTAGTTGTCCAAGCTAGTGCATGGTTAATTATAATATTTTATATCTCCTGTGGGTCATCTTAAATATTTTTCTTGCAAAGCATCGAATACAAATGATTCTAAATTGGATACATTTACAACATGTTTACCCTCATAGTGCTTCTCCTGACCTATAAAGTAAGGGGAAAATTTAGTAAACCTGGAAACCTCATCAGCGCTTCAGTTAGGAACTTACTTTTTTTGGAACTTCTCTTGTTGTAATGAGTAACTTTGATAAATTTGACACCCATTATTGCAAGAAAGAATTTATTAGCGTTGACTTTCATCAAAGAATTTATTAGCGTTGACTTTCATCAGCAAAGAAAAAATACAATGAAACATAATAAAAGTGGTGTCATCTTGCAGTTTGTGAAATAGATGTTGTGTTCTCTACCTTTCAGCTGTCAGCCACAAGTCCTCCCTATTTCGCCCTGTCACTCTTCTGGTAAGGCAAAAAGGTTTGTCATAGAAGCTTCTCTTCCCTACTGCATGCATGTCTTGTTCCATGTGTTCAAAGCTGCTTGAATCTTGCATTATGAGGATGGTTTTGTGACAAATTTGCAAACCATCAAAATTTCATGGTCTAGCTTCACCAGTGAGCAAATAAGCTCTAGATGTTCCAATTTGGAGGTACGGATCCCGGAGTGCCAAAACTTGATACGGAGGGACACTTAAGTGCCAAAAGTTATAAACGGTACACTTAAGTGCCAAAATCGGAGCAAAAGAGATCACTTAAGTGCCAACGGCGAGAAAATCCGGTCAAATTACCACGTGTCCATTTTTCGGTGACTTCATTTCTTTGACGAGCATTTTATTCAAAATAAAAAATTCCACGTGGCAATTTTAATAAAAAAAATTGTTCACATCAGATTTTAAAAAAATTAAAATCGATTTTATTAAAAAAAAAAAACAAAAGGGGATAGGCAAGGGCTGCACAACCCTCGCCGATTTCCTCTCCCTTTTTTAAAAATTAATCAATTTTATAATAATTTATTTTTTAATTAGTTAATATTATTTAATTAATAATTTTTAAAATCCACGTCAGCGCAAAAACGATGTCGTTTTGCACTGATTTTTCGTCGTTTCAATTTCCGGCGAGCCACGTGGGCAAAAAAATTAATAAAAAATTGCCACGTAAGATTTCTGGTAGGGTTCCGGCGACTTGGCACTTTAAGTGATCCATTTTTTTTTGAAAAGTGGCACTTAAATGTCTCTCCGTGCTAAGTTTTGGCGCTCAGTACAGCCTTCCAATTTGCATTTCTAAGTTGCAAAAGATTGACCCACTTTCAATGCCGAGAATTCATATTGGTGAGTTGGGGTAGAGGATCTCTTGGACTGTAGAGTTGCTTGAGGGACCAATTGTCGTCTTGTGCTTGATGTTGAAGTTTGTGGGTCTCTCAGTTTGAGTTTTATTGCCAACACACACCGTAAAATAGAAGACCAAGTACACGGCATTCCTAGCATATGAAGCTAAGAATTTCCAAATACTTATGCGACGGATATGAAGTTGACTTAAAGATGGCAATATATGGCTTCTCGTCCTCAATACTGTCTCTGTCCTATCGCTAAATTGTATAACTTTTCAAAGATGATAATCAGCTCAGGTATTCTCTATCCAATTTCTTTACTGCAGCACGTCTTCCACTAGTAGAGGTCCACCATTTTAGCAGCCTCATGGAATTAAATAGATGGGCCAAAGCACCTTGTAATTGAAGATTACTACATGTCCATGCACAGAAGCAAATCATCGATGATTGATCTTTTTAACGTTGAGTAATTGCTAGGAGTTTTCCCTCAGGTAGCTTTCAGGGATAATAGAAAAAAGCTGCACCTGTCATTCGCTAAGCAATGTCCAGGAAGTTAGCGATGGCAAAATGTTGCAAGATTTCTACCTACAATAGTTTGTTACATAGAAAATTCTATGTAACTTTGATATCATTTTTCCATTTATCCATACACTTAGGCCTAGTCTTGTATGCTTTTCCTATGACTAACATGTACATCTGTTGCAATTATCCTTTACAGCCTTCTCATGAGCCAGCTGACCCCAAAGGCTGTGGTGACACTCTTGCTTCAGAAGCATCTCTTTCCCGCGGTTCTCGTGGTAATGATGATGATGAAAGTACAACCCATGAAGGACATAGTAATCCATTGCAAGTGAAGGCCAAGGGTCCAAGTTTTGATCTTGGATTTTGAACCATGGTCGTTGCTCAGTCAACTATATTGCTATCGTCAACGATCTGGATGGAGTGCTCAGGAATCTCGAGCCTACCATGCATGAAATTTGTATAGTTGAGCTCTTGTTTTTATGTGGAGTGTTTTGGCGCCAAGTTCATTTACAGTTGTCTGATCTGGAACACTTTTTAGTTATAAGACATAATCAATGTATTTCCAGTGATCTTCTACATATCGAGTTACACTATGTTTATGTAGCCAAATGGAAAGTGGCCACCATGTTGATCTAAGATACTTGTCAAAATTAAGATAGGTGGGTGCATGGTGAAGAAGTTCAGCTGAGGGAGCAGCTATAATGGTGTATGTACTGATGTCTTCAAATATTTAAATGGTTGGGAAAAGTTGCATCGTAGACAGTTCATCTGTAGATTATATGCTTGTTCGATTCCCATTGAGGAAGATGCTCAATTTAGATTTTTGCTAGATAACATATTTCTGGCCATTGCACGTTACCCAGTTTTAGCTTTATCTTAGCATGCAGATCATAGAAGGGCAGCCTCTCAGTGATCAAATTGAATGCTAAGGTAAAGCAGCCTATCATTAATTAATTACCAATAGGAAGCCGTATCTGACTTTTCTAAACATTCTTTAACCTTTACCTTTTAGGACAAGCAAGAGTGAACTATATTCTGTAGAGGGCAACAATCTTCGAAAGAAATACCTTGTAGAATTTCTGTCTGGACTTTATTTTCATTCAGTTTCTTACTGTCATAAAATTATTCTTAAAAGCTTAATTAAGCCAGCTTACAAGTATAGCCGTGGTCACACTATGCAACGAATCTGAGACGGTGTCTATCTGCTTTCCTTTATCTCCTGTTCTTATTAGTTCTAGTCCAAGAACTTGTATAACTTGCTGTTCTCCCTTGACTTCCGCATGCTAAGCAAGGCCTTGAAGAGACGTTTGTTTTTGTTGAATTATAGCTCGAGATTAGTTCTCCTATTCCTCTCAACATGGGTAGACATTGAAGTGGATCTTTGGGGTTCCAATGGGTACTGGATGTTCATGTGTGAATATAATCGCAATTCAGAAGAGAATTAGTCATAAACGATCATGTGCTCAAGACATGTCTGCATCAAGAAGAAGAAGAGAAGGAAAAAAAAATAAATTAGCTAAGCTGGTCTGGTGTTTATTGCTGCTTACTTTCTTTTGGCATCAGAAAGGTTTGGGTATGTAGATCTATTGACAAGAGAATCTGAACGTGTGAGTTGAATACGAATTGTGGAGGCGGATTGTTTTCCTGGTTAGAAAATGCAGTTCTCATTGGGAACATTTCCGACAACACGACATATCATACACTTGCAGGGTATGAAAACATGATGTAAATGCTATGTATGGCAAAATGGACTATTCAACTCAAGTGTGCTGGCCTGCTTTTTTGTTGTATGAAGTATTTGCAAATAAAAAGGTACCGCTTGGAGAGAATTGCGGAAATTGTGTTGCCAAATGCCATCTCCTGTGCTAGATTTCCCGTGTCAGTGTTGATATTTTCGAAGCTTGGCAGGAACTCTATGAAAATTACCTGACAAATGATACAGAAGTCTCTATAATTTTTGGATATATGTCTTCAAGAAAAAAAGGTATTAGTACATCAGTAGCAGCATTTGAAGTTCTTTTAGATTGAATAAGTTGAACATATGCAAATGTCGAGCAAGATATCAGCTAGTTCATGACTCATGACCTTTTGACATCTAATAGACCGATCTTGTTTCATGCAGTGTGCATAATGATAGCTTAATCAAAGAAAAGGGTCATACAATGTTCACCTGTGGACATTCGCCATGCACGCCACTTGCTAGATTCTTGTTGACTCCATCTCCTTTAGCTTTTGAAACTGGGAGAAAGTTCTCAAGCATGAGCCAACTCCAAATTTCTGGTCTTAATAAACCCAATGACAAATTATGTGAAGGGAAGTGTCCCTGGTAAGCTATATCGCATGTGGTTCTTTGGAGTTCTTTGCTAGTAGAAAACTGAAACAACTAGTTATAGTAAGCATGAAGATGAAGTAGTTCGCTAATGATTGCTAAGAAAGGCCTCCATGGTTTATGAACGTCTCAAATGTCAGTAGTCTCTAAAACACAATAACAGTTTTATTTTTTTCTCCCTACAACACACAAGAGAAGTCAATTATCAAGGTGTAAGAGAAGACTAGAAGAGAATACACTTGCTTGTGCTGAGCTCGGTGGGAATGGTCCATCATGCAAACATATGACCAGAGAGAATTGTCAACTTGTTTCCTGGCAAAATTAGCAGGAGAGATTTGAAAACTAACATAGAGCTAAAAGGTAAACAAGTAACTAAAGGAAGAAGTACACATACCCCGACTTCTACTTTGGTTATTTTGGAACGATTTGCAAGATCTTCGGGTAAGCTGACGATGATGTTATTTGATGCCTAGAGAAGTTGCGCAGAATACAAGTCCTAAAGTTATATTATAGGGAAAGAAGATTGCTTACATATGGAAGGCATAAACTCATTTCAGCTGTAAAATCATAAACCCAAAAGAAATCAGAATGAATATTTCAGCAGAGATAAGTCACGAGATTTGTTGCAAGGAGTAGCTGCACAAACATTAGTACAGGTAAAGTTTATCGCGGTAAGAATTTTCTTCTATTGAACGTCTCAAGGACCATTCTTTATTCAGACTTAAAAAGAAATATGGCGGTACTCTTTCTGAACTACTGATAAATGATGCAAAAATCATAGATTAGTAAAATTTATCTATGCACAGTTCAGCTGACCTTACAGCACTTGAAAATTACATGACTCAATCGGTTTTTACGGTGAGTCAACATAAATCAATTAAGATGGTCATAAGTCACCTTAAATTCTGAAAGGTCCAAACATCTACTGAGAGAGGTATTTCCTCCAATTAATTGTTTGAACAATCATACCTGTAAAAGGTTAACAGGAAAACAAAAAATCTTCAATAAAACTGCTTATGACGAAACAAGCCATATGCAGACACCTTCTGATAAACAAGACAAGGGAACTTCATTGCTACCACATGAAACATATGTTGAATGCTAGTATTCTGTGCATACCCTAGCCCTCTAATCATTGATATCACCTATGCTAGTCTTATCAGCTGTTGGATGGTAATATTCTGTAGTCACTTTCCATGCAGAGGACAGGTCAAAGATTATGATCAAATTTCAATGGAATGACCACACCAATCCACAGTAGAAGTCTCTTGTTGCGTATAACCATTAAACAGAATTGACAAGATGCACTCAATACAAGTCATATCTCTCTAAAGTGTAGAATTAAGCTACTTGTTCTAAATAATGGTCTTAGAGGAATTTTTTTATGAAAGCTACTAGGAAAACAGAAAGAGGAAATAACAAGTAATTGATCGCAAAGAGGCAATTCTTCCATGAGCAGTTCAAAATTGGAAGACTATCCAAGATGAGTAGCTCTTCCATGACGAGAGTAAATGTGATCTAGGGAGGAGTAGCGAGATCGTCTAAAGATAAAGAAGATGTGGCAACCTACTTGACAAGAGAAGTTGCGGATCCAATCTTATCAGGTCAACCAGCAATTGAGTTGTTATAGGAGACATCTATTGACTTAAGCATCGAATGCCTGGGAAGAATAACGCTCACAAGAATAAAATGAGCTCTTAAAAAAGGAAAAACAATTAAGATAAGAGTGAGTTTATTATGACTTACATTTAGCACAGTCAGCAGGGACAGATTTCTCAAATCTTCTTTTAGAATTTCAATTTTATTATGGGCCAAAATAAGCTTTTGTAGCTCCACAACCTACAATAATACACTATCGAGATCTAATAAAAGCACTACAAGATGTCACCTATAAAGCAAAGAATAAAGGAAAATTTGAAGGGGAATAATTATTACCTCCCACCACTTTTGACCATCTCCAATTGCATCCAAGCTTTGGTAAACCTCGTCGACCACATTTCTATGTGCAGATAATATCGACCAATGATCTCTTAAATGTAAATCCATCGAGATTTATTCAAAGTGTAAATCTGTTGATGGTCCATCTACTCTGTTCCCCCATATCTAGTCCTCAAATCTTTTTTTTTCCTCCCATGGACATTATTGACAACTATGTAATAGACTCGATTCATTATTTTACACAGGTGATAATGATATGGTAGTCTGAAGGTCAAAATGACAGAGAAACAAATAGAGTTTAGCACGCACAACATAGCAAGCTGAAAGAAAAGAACCACTTGCAAAAAGATGAGCAGAGCTGAACTAGGAATCAAATCATAATTGCAACCAGTTTATTTAAATAACTAGCTACCAAACACAAAGTTTGAGACGATGTCCACCGGTTCCATTGTGTCCCCAAAAGAAGCACAGCGAAACATTTTCAAACCATTACAACATCAAGAGAGGAGATAGCGGTTTAACATTCTTCGTTGGTACTTCAAAGGAGAGTCCATGGCTGTTCTATGTCTAATCTGGCTTGGGAATATTTAATCCATCAAAGACAAGAAATGCATGAAAAAAAACAAATCCAAGTCTTACAGCACAATATTTTGAAAATTAGAAGTAGAAATGTGAATTCTCTAGGAAGAAATATTAGAACAGAGAGCACTGTTCTTCGTGAGAGCCAATTTATTTGAAGTCCCTCTTTGCTGATCCTTATCAACTGTCAACCTTCGTCGCCGCTCGTAGGTCGTGGAAGTCGGATCACGAGAAAACAACTCGCTTCATATACAACCATGGATCCTGCAAAGCAGAAGCCCATGCATTAAAACGAAAATTACAGAGCTAGCTATGGTACACGGATTGAGAAGACGATCTCGCATGTGATCCACCACGGAGTGCTACCACTGAGAACAATTGATGGATGAAGATTTAAGGGGGTGGAGCAATGGGTTATTCGCACGAGCGAGCGATTAGATAGGATGATAGAACTGGAAGATCTAGAAGCCTCCAGCAGCTATAGAGTGGGGCTGGGAGGAAATGCGATGCGATGCGTAGTGAGTATGTCACATCAATTAGTCTATGCAGAAGCGAAAGCTCGCAACAGGAAATGTGACTTCACGACTGAATATGCACATCTTTCTTTTTCGTATTTTTTTCTCCTCGAGTTTTAAGGATAAATTGGAAGGTTTTGTTTATAAATTAATTCTTCTTATAAGAAATGGAGCAATACTTACCCAGAGGGCATTCGGGTCACCACACCGAGAACCCTCATAAAAAATGTGTTGAGTAGGGTCACATGTGGGGACTCCTTGCAGTACTGGCTTCAATTTGGGACAGCCCTCGATCCCTAATCGAGAAAGATGTGGCATGGCTCCTTCAACAACCTTCCACTCCTCCAAATTTGACATATAAAAAAGAATTAAATGCTTGAGTTGAGGAAAGCCTCCTGCAGAGCAAACCATTTCCTTTCCCACAAAAGCATCATACCCTAGTATGAGAACGACCAAATGCTGCAATTTCTCCGGTATTGGCATGGGATCTTCTTTGAGTTTGGATCTAAATAACACCAGCTTCCTCAGTTGTTGGGGTAGATTCTTGTGTTCCGGTAACTTCTCTATTCTTCCATATAATGATAGTGTACAGAAATAGTGATAGCTTGACATTCTACCGAATTCGTCTTTAGTGAATGAATCGCTCCAGAACCTAAAAGATGAGGTTTGAAGATGTTTCAAATTGAATGTAAGAAGTTTTGGAATCATCTCCAACTTGTCAACACCACGCACAGTCAATTTTTCTAGATTGGTTAGCTTGCATACATCATTTACATCACACCTCTTCGGAGAAAAGTTTCTCAATGTCCGTAGTTTATTTAAAGTGTCCAACTGTAACTTCTTCCGGTCCCTAGAGAATTTCTCCTCAACGACGAAACGGAAAGGAAGATGAAGATACCTCAACCTTCTCATCTTCCATAGCACATTTGGCAAGGTTACCACACTATATCGATCCACACATAGATCCAAGAATTCAATATATACAAGGTTTCCCATTGATTGCGGCAAGCTCGTGAATTGACTTCCTCCTAAACTTAATAATCTCAAGTGGACTAGCTCTCCCACTGATTCAGGTAAATTTCCTCTCATTTGATTAAGGCGCTCTAGCTTCAAAACTCTGAGAAACTTACAATTAATGCAGATAGGTTTAAAAAAACTCCAATTCCCTTGGATAGATCCAAAGACTATGAGAGTTCGAAGGTGGAGCATAGTCCTTCCTATTTGTTTTACTCTCGAAATGATGTTTCTTTCAACACTCATAGGCATATTGAGAGAAAGCCTTCGTGTTTTGTGAGTTGATGCAACTTTTATTGCCATCAAAGAAGAATAATCCTCTATCTCATTGTCTTGCTGAATGTTCAGAATGCTTAAAAAACTATCTTGCTTTGCCTTGGAGATGCACAAATCTCACATCAGGTCGTGAAGGTGACAAGTTTTGATCTTTCCACTTGAATTTAAACGTACTTGAACCATCCCCCTGTTAACCAACTCCATTAGATATTGCTCTACGACATCTTCCACTTGAATTTCTCTCTCTTCGTTGTATGCATTTGGCAGCACAAAGCCTTCAGCAATCCACATGTGAAGAACCTTTGCTACATGGATTTCTGCATCCTCTGGAAAGCTACCCAAATGCTACCCAAATATAGGAAGCATGGCTTTAGATGCCATGGTAGATCATCATAACTTAAGGCCAACACTTTTGATACTTCACCCTCATCACCAAAATACAAATTGATCTTTTTGTAAACCATCTCCCACTCATTGACCGCCAGAAGTCCACCGAGCACAATGACAGCCAAGGGTAATCCTCCACACTTCTTAAGGAGTTCATCTCCTAACCTCTTCATGTCTTCAGTGATTACTGCACAATATTAGGCAACAAATTGTACCTCAATAGTCATAGGAAGATGCAAGTGTCATAAGAAGATACCTTCAAGAATGAATATCTACTTTTAGATATATTAGTGAGATGCTATAGTTCTTTATAATCCATGATTTACTTATACTTTTGTAAGGGGAAAGACTATAGGAACAGTAGCAAAGCTCCTATTTATTATGCTTGAAAAATCAAGAACCTTAAATTATTGTCTTTGTTACCTGTGGCTTGAAGTAAGTGACTCAAGCAGATGTATAGTAATAATAATCCTACACAATGGTAACAAATGAAAGTAGTGCAAGGATAACTCAAGTGTGCTAGTAATCTCCCATGACTTGAGTGTGCTACTAATCTCCCTCACAGATTCTAGTGAAATCTTCATGTTGCCACTCATCGCATAATGATTCACAATTTTCCTTACAATCCAACTCTTATTGTTCATCCAACAAATCACGAACTTAAGAAAGGTGGACTAGAGATGAACCCTATGGAAGAAGTACATTGCTAGGCTTCATATTGTTCCACCAATCCTTTTAAAATAGCTTATTATGTTGGCCACATAAAAGCCTCTTCAAATGTTTCTCCTCGTCACAGTAAAGGAGGAGCAAAGTTTTGGATGTTTGTTCAGAGGTACAATTGTTAGCTATTAAGAAACCAAAGGAGCATTAGACTTCCCCCCTATAAAATTATGGTGCCTACTATTCCATACATCGATTATTTGAAATCCACTATAACTATAGATTCATAAATTTTTAAAGCTTCTGAAAAGCCAGATTGAGCAAAGATATACTTGGTATTTGTCCCTCTATCTCTACCTGTCTTGCCATACCTTCCACAAGTTGGCTCATAGCAATACCCTGACCAACTCTAGGTTGAATTGAAGAAAGTCCAATAGCTAATCTTCCAATAATAACGAAAGCACCATAAATTAGAATCAAACAAGTAATATAATCTCTCGAAGCTACCGTATGTGAGGACAATAACCTTTGAGAAACCTTACTTTTCGTTTTAGCAAACACTCTCTTCATTAGTAGCTCCCAACTCTTTGGCTTTGATAAGCACTGAGGTTTATAGAGAAAACCATGAGGATCAATATACTCCGCCACTTCTCTATTGCGGGTTGTTATCAATAGCTTGCTTCTCGTGTTCTCGATAGGGAATACGGCTCGAATATCGTCCCAATCCTTTTTGTTCCAAATATCATCAAGAACCACAATACATCTCTTCTCTTGTTGGATCTTGTATAGAGTTTCGCACAATTCATCATCTCTCATCTGCATGACCTTCTCTCTTTGATAAGGGATCAACTTAAGAAAAATTCCCTCCAAGATGTCTCTTGCATGGGAACCTTGAGATAAGCAAGCCCAAGCAAAACCATCGTAATAGCTCTTCAATTCATCATGAGCGAAGACATTTTTAGCAATTGTGGTCTTACCCAAACCACCCATTCCCCATATAGAAACAACTCTGTGCTGTTTTCCATCCTTCAGCTCTTTCACCAACACGTCAATGCTATCGTCCCGCCCAAAAACATCCTCCTCGAAATAGGCATAAGTACGTCTTATCGTGGAAGCTCTTGTGCATTTGCGTTCGTCCTCTTTCACCATTTGTATACCATAAGCCTGCATGCTGGTTCTCAGATTAGAGATGCTGGATTTTAAGCCATCAATCTCTGTCCCCACCACATGAGCCTGCACCCACTTGCACTTTGCCACGAAACAAGCATACTCTTTGATGATGTTTGGTCCCTTCTTTGGTGCATCTATGAGGATGTATCGCTCAATGATGTCCTCGGCATCATAAGCAATATCTCAGAGTTTCGCAACCCACTCTCCAACAACTTGGTTGTGCTCTCGTCTTGCATCTGCATTCCTCAGCAAGAACCCGATCAGCTTCAGCTCCCTTTGCAGGTCCTTGACCTTGCCCTCAACACTCCACAAGGATTTGGCCTCGTCAATGAGCAGGTTTCCTATTGTCTTCACCAAAAAAGAAACAACAGACTCGGCCATCGGTATTGTACTACTTGACTATGATTAGTGGAGCTTATGATAGAGAATGACTTGAGAATTCACTTTTCATGAGCTAACAAGCTCTGAGCCTATAGGCCCGCAAGTTTCAAAAAAGAGAGAAGAGGAATTAAGTACTTAGAAACTTGTATCTTGCATTGCTAATACATATTTAGCATCGGATGCAAGAAAATCACCCCACGAATGACTTGAGGCTTATTTGGTCTCGAAGCTTGCCAACTTTTCTTCAAAGCATAGTAAGCTGGTATTATGTTTTTTCATCTTATCTTCGAGTTGCAACAAGTATCAGCTTCAATTTTTTTTTTCTTCTGGAAATTGTGCCTCGAACCTACTGGCCACAAAGAAAAGAAGTTCCCAGGTTATGGCGCATTAAGAATACTCCGATGCTCAAATTAGCTTGGGACTAGAGAGCGTAACGTATGGAATTTGTAGAGAGAGAGAAAGCATACTATTGCATTTATAGAGAAATAGGCGAGCAGCATGTGGCTCTTAAGATTTTAGCCTTAGCCCCCCTTAAGGAAAGGCTTACTCATGGTGGGTCCATTTGGGAACCCATGTTGATTATGGATTTCTTCGGAAGCATTGTACCCAGTTATATATGTTGTAACTTAAGCAAAGTCAGTCAAAAGCTTGCTCATAACGAGATTGTCTTAAAAGTATGGTTAAAAAAATTGGAATAAAAGTTTGTCATCATAAATTTGCCTTAAGTATGTTTTACTAGAGAAAACTTTACATATTAAATTACTCCCATCTAATAAGGATGTAAAAATTTCAGTTACAAATAGCTACATTCAAGACAACATCTTACGGTTGAAAAGAAATCGTAATTATTTAACTATATATGAGGCCAGCTTTGTATAGAAGTGATATTCTTGCATATATAATTAAATTAAAAAATATCGATACAAAATAAGAAGAAAATCAAATTAATTTATCTGAATGTGTGTTTTATATGTGTTAATGTTATCCTATTAATAAAGAACTATGCTTCTAATAAGTTCAAAAAACATACTTAGAAAAACAAACAAAAATTTTGGACTTTTATTAGATCCATTATCAGAGAGAGAATTGATTTACGCATTCATCGAGTCATTGACATGTAAAACAACTCGATTGCTTTATTATATTTTAAGTATGTTGAAATTTGTTATGGACCTAATAATTGTACAAAAACTTTTAGCCCAGCCCATTAGGATTGTAGGTCGAAACCCACTTCTCACATTTACTTTGTCTCCTGCCATAACTAGTAAAGCTATCAAATGCACTCTCGCCACTCTTGATATACCTAAAATTCAAATCTCAAATGCATGGGCATGAAGAGGTGTGAGTTGTTTCAGAGTCGATTCAAGTTTTACTTGGAACCTGAACCTACCCATTGGAACTAATTTAACCTGATGTCACGACCTATCCCCGAGGGGGAGAGGATATATATGTTTAGGAGTATTGCCTAAAGAACGGGCCTACGGCCCATGATTAGGCGTGGGCTCTCTCAAGCCCATCCCTCATGCGATATTAGGGTATTCATTAAAACACTAGCCTATTGGGATCAGCTAAAAACTAAGTGAGGCACTTACTTCCTATGCAATCAGAAAATCTATGGTCAGGGACTTGGTTACACTAATTAATCAATCAGTGCCCTTTCGATACTTAATTTTGTTCGTTTCAAAAAGACTTTTGCTAGGTAGTTTTGATTGATTTTAAACATGTCCACTAACATGTGAGTTGATTATGCAGGTGCATAATTATTAAAATAACAATCGGCAACTAAAGGAAGCATTAATAAATTGCAAGGGAAAACATGGATCCGGCACTAAGGGATAAATAAATGATAATCCTAACTAGGTTAAAGGGAAGCCATAATCATCAAGTGCACAATCAAAGGCATTTTTCTCTAAGGGCAATCGAAACTCTTAAGGTAAAGTTCTAAGGGTTTATTCAAATTTGAGCATAGTCGCTTCCACTTTTTGAGAGAAATTACCTAAAAGACTATTCTCAAGCTTTTTGAGGAATTTAATTTTTTTCGGATTTTTTATTTTCTAAAATTTTTGGAATTTTTAATGATTTTTTAATTAATATATTTTTAATGATTTTTAATATTAGAAAAGAAGGATTCCGACCGGCCCCACTAAACCGACCCGGACCCTATTGGTCCGGGTTGGACTAAGAGCCGGGCTAGCTCTAGGGCTGCCTCGGAATCAACTAAATTGGCCCATGATATTTTTTAAAGATAGCCCACTCAGCCTCCAGCCCACTTCCATTTTCTATTCTCAGCCCCATCTATCCCAGCCCACGATACAAACAAGCCCGTAGCCCATTTTTTTGTTTTCTATTTTTGGCTTTTTTTCTCCTTTTTCCTTATTTTCTTTAATTTTTCTTGTTCCCTTTATTCCTCTTTTCCTCTCCCCTCTGGTCTTCTCCCTCGTGGCGGCGTTCTCAAGCCCGAAGCCCCCTTCTGCATCTTCTTCACTGAACTTACTCTATGGACGGACCCAACTTTCGCCCCATCATACACACCCCGGAATCTCATTCGGTCCGACATCGGCAGCCAACCTCACCAACTGTCATCGGGTCATCACATCCGAACGCCTCCGCTCACCACCGAAGTAAAACAAGCTCGCTCCCGACGTCTTCCATCACGCCAGCCACTCATCCCCTTTAATGAAGGAACACAACATATATCGAACAAAGTGCAACGCAGAGACCTTATCATCCATGAATATCAAGTCTAATAGCGAACACCTTTGGATTCGAACAGAAACAGAAGCTATTTCATAAATACTTCTAAGAAACATTTCATCGAGCAGGTTTCGGGCGTTTAGCTAGGAGTGATGTGGCGTGTTGATGAACCCATGCTTTGGTGTCGAGTTCATCCCACATCAACCAAGAGACATTTCAAGTCAATGAAAACATGTTAAACAGATCATGACATGCTTTCACAGAAACAAACCAAACTGCGGTCTCATTTTTACAACAACACTAATTGAGGCATTATATCGAGCATTTGGACATCCGTTGAAGAACGAACGAACCGAAAGAGGACGCACACCGGGACTCATGAAAGCCAACCATACAAAGATGCGAGGACAAGATGCGAGGTCGACCGGAGCTCGCGTGAGCCGTAGGGCCGCGAGCTCCGGCTCGGCGTGCCCGATGACAAGGCCGAAACAGAGTGACTCAGGGCGGAGGAGAAGACGAGTTTGCCCGCCGGAGGTGGCCCCACCCAACTTGGCGACGGCGAACAGAGGGCGAGCGCTAGATATATCGGACTTAGTCCGGTCGCCTCGCAACGCCTCCTAGCCGTGATCCTCGGGTCCAAACGATTTCAAGACTAGAGAAAGCAAGGACACGGAACCGACCTAGAACGATGTGTCGAGGAAGGGGAACGTTGCGCCGCCGGCCAAGACTCCGGTGTAGTGGTCACCGGACGGGTCCTCTCACTCCTGGTTCTCGCTTCAGCGTTCTGGGATCTCTCTCTCTCAGTCTCCATATCCAGATCTCTCTCTGTGGCTTTCACTCTGGCTCTCCCTTCGAAGAAGAAGAAAACCGCTGCCCCTGTAAGAAGACCCCCGAGCTCCCTCTTCTCTCTCACGCAGTTCTCTTCCTCAAGCTTTCGCCCGGATCTACTCTCTCGAACAGGTCTCGGCCGAAAAGAAAAACGAACCAGCCCTCTCCCTCTACTTAGCCCCAAAAGCCCCCTCGCTCCCTCGCTCTGCTTCTCTCTTCGGGACAAAGAAAATATTCAGCGGTTCGAAACCACCAAGTTAGTAGTGTAGACGTGGTCCACTCAAGAATCAACATGTGTCCAACAAAAACAAAAAATAAGAAAGCATTCTTTTCTCTCTTTCTCGAGCGCGAAAAAGTACTGAGCCACTAGTCGTAAGAAAGCATGCTTCATTTTTAATTTTTTTGTAGGACACGCGTTGATTCTTGAGTAGATCAAACGTGCCACGTAGACTGTTGACTTGATAGATGGTTTCGAATCACTGAATATTTTATCGTCCTTCGGCTGCCGTCCAAAGCAGAGGGAAGAGGAGAGTGGGCGAGCGGGTCGGGCTGGAGGGGGAGGGACGAGCCGCATGGGGGAAGAAAAGTAAAGGAATGGGCCCGTCCTGGCCCAAAGCGGGTAGAAGAAAAGGGGCTGGGCTAAGCCTAGCCCGGCCCGGCTGCATTTTGTTCTTCTTCTTTTTCTTTTTTTAATAATTTTTTCAATTTAATTTTTTTGAAAATTTTAATAACTAATACTTGTAGTGCAAATATTCATAATGTCTATATGTGATGCAATCTAATGAAAATCAATTTTGCTAGAGGTTAAAAATTGATTCATAATTTTCTATATAATTAGTAAATGATAAAACAATTTGTCAAAATTTAGGTATCAAAACCTATCCCGTATACTCTGCAACTTAGAATTGATTCCAGAACCACTTATCGTGTCATAGGTTTTGGGGGTTGGTTCCAAGGTCATTCAAGTTCCGTTTGTATTTTTAATTTAACAATTTAGTGAATAATTACTTCTAATGACCACCATTTATTATTACAATTATTAGTCACGATTCATATTCAAATATATGAAGAATAAGAAATATTAACAAAGTAAAAGTTTGAATCATAGATATTATTATTGAAGCTCAAATCAGTGGTTCTAAATTACACACTTATCATTGAATACCATAAAATACTATATGATTGCGCAAATATATGAACAATAAAATCCCCAAAACTTGTGTTAGGTTCCAAGTGGACTTGCCGATTCTCCAATTTTTAAAATTTAGAACTTATCCTACATACTCTTGAACCTTAACCGATTCCTTCTCTGGTCTTGAGTTCTATTATGAAATCATGTTTACCCTTACTTACAAAAGCTATGAAGAAATGGAACATCACCTTCAGAAGCGCTTGAAGCAAGACCTCAAGGTCAAATGCGATGGCTTTCTCTCTCTTCACGCCTTCCTTGGTAAGGCACGTACTATGCTCACTAGTCACAACTTAATTAGTAAGCAAAGCTTCATGTCATCAAAAGAGAATACGATAGTTGCCTCACTTGCTTCCCAAGCAACCCACTCATCAATCTCACTTAGTCAAATCAAACATGTCTCAAGCGAAAAACCGATCATTTATCTTTCTCTTATAAGTATTATTTCAGACAAAAAATTGATACTCAACAAGGGACTAGGAGAACTTACTTGGATTTTAGCTAAAAAAAGGAGCAGTTACCCGGTCATCCAATTGTATTGTACGAGAAGCACAACTCTAAACATATAATATACATGCACATGCATGTGTAAGCCACAAACCGAGGAAAGCTTCCACTTACTTATAATAATCATTTTGAAATATAAAAGTTAGCACCGCCGACTTTCTAGAAGCAAGCAAACCGATATCCATGCCACTCAAACAACCCAAGATTAAAAAGCGAACAAAGCACAATCCATGTCTCCTTAAAGAACGTAAAAATAAAGCATCAAAATTTGAAATCAACAAGATACCGGTGCAATGTCTACAGCAATACCAAAAAAAAAAAAAAAAAAAAAAAAAATTACTAAAACGCACAAAAACTATATAAAGAAAAGGGTCAATCCTGGAAGAAGAGCCACTCACAAGCTTAACTGCAACTTCCACGATCGTCTGAATACTAGTACTTTAAAGTAATTCACGAAAAACTACAATCAAAATCAAACTAAAAAGCAGAACAGATAAAGCAAAAGCCAAATATCAGTTAGCGAGCAGTCCACCGAGGTAGATCTCTCGGAACGATCCGCTATTGATCTTACCGCCAAGTCGGAACTTGTTGCTGATGCGCGGCTTCGAATTTCAAAGCCCTTGCTATGAAGGGAAAGACCGTAGCTATTCACAGAGACTTGGTCAGTACTAATCGATAATCCAATAAAGGGAGAGTTAGCAAAAATTCTAAACCTATTGTAATCGTGCCAATTAAATCATAAGTTTTTTTTTTTTTTGTTAATTTAATTTTAAACCTTTTTTGCAATTATGCCAATTTAGTCCATCTCGACCAAATTTGGCCGGTCGGCACTAACGTGAACGCTAGTCGGCGACAACCGTTCGACAAATGTTGACGTGATTTAATTTAATAATTTTTTTATTTTTATAGATTTTTTTTTTTTTTCTTTTTTTTTCCCCATCTTCTCCTTCCTCTGGCGGTTGGCGTCGGCCAAAGTTGAGGGTTGGCGAGGTCAGCCTTGTTGGCCAATGGCGAGGCTCACCCCATCGGCCACTAACAAGGGCAAGGCTCGCCAGCACCGGTGAGGCTGACCTCACCATGGGGAAAAAAAAAAAGAAAAGAAAGGAAAGAGTTAAAAATTTGAAAAATATAAAAATCATTTAAAATTGCCACGTTAACATTCGCCAGATTACCATTGTTGGTTGGGGTCCACGTCGTGTTGACCGCTGCCAAGTTTGGTCAATAAATTGAATTGGTGCAATTACAAAAATTGGAATTGAATTGACACAATTACAATAGACTTATGGCTTTTTTTAATAATTCTCCTGTCCAATACGATGGAAAGCAGCTATTGAAATTCAATGCTCAACTGGCAATTTCAGCATTAAATTCGATGCTCAACTAGCAACCTCAGGATGGAGTAAGATGACAAATTTTAATTGCCATTAGACGAAGAAATTAATGAAAAATGTCACCTCGGACTTTTACCTCTACTAAAGTTAACGGAGCTTAGGACTCATAAATTTTACGACTTAAATATATGAAATGAAAATTTTAGAAATCAACTACTAGGTTGGTACGAATTTTAAGACTTCTACTATAATTGTCCCATGAAAAGTTCGGCTCCATATCTTTGTGGGCTTTTACCACATTGAAAATTTGTTACTATGAGGCTAGCCTATTAGAACTTGACATGCCCAAAGTGGAATGAAGCCCAACACAAAAGTCATTTTGTAGTCCTGTAATAAGTATTGAAAGGATCCATTTATATAAGCCAGAAATATCGTAGCGGTTCAATAGCTCCCATCTATTAATCTCTGACGTAAAAGAAGAAAAACCAAGAAGAAAACCGAAAAGAAAAAGAAGAAAGCAACCTGATATAAGTGCAAGAGCTAGTTTAGGAGAAGCTAGCTCCTATAAGAAAAAGGTGAAAGACGCTATCCATCCTTTGATCTAGTTACTTATATATTTGATTTGGCCTGTGCTAATGACGAGTTAGAAAGATCATTCTCCATCACCATTCCCCTACTCTCGGAGTTTTGAGCAGTAATGGTGAATAAGTCACCAAACAAAGATCGTATAATGAAGATTATGAACAATTGTCTGCGCATTCAATTGAGTGGAGGATCAGTTGATGAAAAGATGCATTTGATGATATAGAAATGAAAGAATTAGGCAATGGTTTGAAAACATGGAAACAAGTCGACGATTGTGTGTGTTGTTTCATTCGATATATTCTTCTAAATGCATTTTTCAATTTTTGCTCTCAGTCATACAAATTTGTCGTGTGTGGTTCATACTCCCTATTAATGCGAAGAAGACATGGGGGTTTCACTTGACGTAGCCCTAATTTAAGGGTGAACGAAGATAAAAGCCTCGTGTTTAGATTTTTTTCCCGCTTTTACTCTTTTGTTTCGTTGTGTTTGGTCTTTGAACCCTAACAACATCAAGGTTTGGTTCTTAAGTAGTCAAGTGGAGACAAAGTATAATCTCTATCGAAAGATAGATTGTGTACTTTATCGGCTGATGATGATACAAAGAAATCAACTGCACAAGCCGAAAGCAACATGCCGATTTCAATTTTATGTGCCCCAGCTTTTACTCACCTATGCATTTCATCAACGTTAGCACAAGTTGTGCTACGTAGGATGATTGGTGGCATGTACGTCAACAATTTCTGATAAAATTGGTGGACTCAATTGATATATTGTCAAAAAGTTTATGATCAAATTGACCAAATTAAAAAGTTTAGGTCCGAATTGACAATAATTTAATAGGATTACGAATTTCTCAGTAATTTTCACAACTAAGTTGGATATGCATATGTTGGATTTCTTAATTATTTCACACAATCGTTGAATAGTCTAATTTCCAGTTTATTAATTTTTTTTTTTAAAAAATGCTTAGTAAAAATTCTTGAGGGAAAGATTTGGCTCCAGACTGTGCAGAGCAAGTCCACCTTGTCCGAACTATCTGCATTCATGCAATTATTTCTCATGATGAAATTGTTCATAAGGTTGTCCACGAGCTTTGGATATCAAAGTTGCAAATAAATTTTGATCGATTTGTTCTTTGTACTCTCTGATTTAAGCTGATCTATCCTTTTAGCCAACATGCGGTCAAACTGACTCCGTGGAAACCAATCTGGAGCCGGAAAAAGATCAGTTCGTTGGAGAGGTGCATGAGCTAGACTGGAGCCAATTTCTTTTCTTCTTTTTTTCCAGAACTTACTAGTCCGCTTTGTAAAATGCCCAACTAAAAGTGAAATATTTTATTTTTGCAATCTTTTATAGAAAATTTTTTTTCAGGTAAACGTCAGTTCTCCGGGCATCACGCGTTCAATTGAGAAAACGGAAAAGGATCGCCGCACGGTCCATTTTCCCCCGTTTTCACCGTTCCGTCCGGGTCATGTCGTCGTGATTTAACGGCGAGAGATGACTGCCCCCGTCCCTCTCACCCCACCCCTGCCACCCAAAAAAAGAGAAAAGAAAGAAAAATAAAAATAAAATAAAATAAAATAAAAGCCCACGGAAATTTTTCGAGGCTATATAATTAAATAAAAAGCGAGGGAATTGGAGGCGGTCTCTCTCTCTCTCTCGGAGAAAAGCGAAGTTGCCTTTCGGGCCTTTAATTTTGTGAGGCGAGCGCTCTCGTATTTGTTTTCACTGTCGGCTCCATTTTCCTTCACCGAGGACGAGGTCTTATGATGCCGTATCGTGCGGAGAAATCGAGCATGAAGAGATTAGCTATGTCCTGTCATGTTCAATTTGCTGTGTATCGAGTTGAATCTCCGCTGGCCGCATATATCATCTCTTTTGGCTTCTCAACCTTCATTTCATCAATTGTCCAATTATTATGCATGATAGATCTTCACTACAATTTAATGAATGTTTCGCCCTCATAACCCTCAGTCGATTTTCGCATGATGTTGTGTTTAGGGACTAATTGTGGTTTAGTGTACTTATCGGCTCTTTCATATTCCTTGAGACGAATTCGAATTTCTTGTGTTGTACATGAAATTAGCCTTTCGTTCAAGCTGTTCAAAAGGGTTCAATGAAACTATAGGCTCAAACTGGACCGTTACAAACCAAAATGTGGAAGCTCGGAAACATGGACCTCCCTTTGATTTGAGACAAATCCACCTCAAGATCATGCTCTTTAATTTCGTGTGACGATCATGTACGGCACTGCAAAGTTGCTGAAAATACTGAATGGCGACGCTAACACCAGAAGTATTGAGAAATGAAGTCCGTCGATGGTAACGCTAGCTGAATTTTCAAGACTCGCCTCTTTAGAGGTATGCATCATGCTCGGGATTGCTGATGCCGGCCAAGTACTTGTTGGAATAATCGCCGAACCAAATTAAAAGAGTAATCGCGGACCGTTGCTTCTAACCGATTTTCGAAATTACAAACAGAGAGAAAGAAGAAGAAAAAGCGGGGGACAATGGAGACGGCGGCGACGGCAACTTTGGTGAAGCGGATAGGCACGGTGATCAAGAGGGCTTCCAAGAACAGAGCATCCGCGTGGTGGTACAGCCCTCACATGGCCGCTGCGTCCCGTGCGATCGCGGAACGCCTTCCCCTAGCCGACCTCATCCTCGAAGTCCGGGACGCCAGGGTATCGCATTGCCCTTCAACCCTTTTTCTTTATCGTCCCCATTGTGCGAGCGAACTCCGATTGTTCGACGAAATGCCTCAATGGTTATCCGCCTGTCTACGCATGAGTCCTGTCGGTTAATGGTTCTGTGAAGTGGCGGCTTGTCCTCAAGTTCTCTGGTCGGCATTTGGGATGAGAAGATTGGAGCAATGTTTTCAAATTTTTCCGTGCGGAAATGCTCATGAAAAGAGTACTTTTCTCTCTGTTGTGTTTTTTATTAGGTCAGGCGATCCTATAATCCGCTGCTTTCCTCTTTTTATTGTCCAGGTTCCGTTGTCATCTGAGTATGAGCTACTGAAGCAGTACCCATCTCCATCCAGGCGAATTGTGGTCCTGAACAAGAAGGACCTCGCAAACAGTTCTCGTACAAAGGTAGGGCTCCTGATTTTCCGGTGTTGGTTGAT